>CM052799.1:51757259-51820172 GCA_028533885.1 Nasua narica | reverse complement strand
TTCATTCTTCTACATATAGCTGTCCAGTTTTCCCAGCACCATTTATTGAAGAGACTGTCTTTTTTCCACTGGATATTTTTGCCTGTTTTGTCAAAGATGATTTGACCATAGAGTTGCGGGTCCCTCTCTGGGCTCTCTATTCTGTTCCATAGACCATAGACATGGTCTATGTGTCTGTTTTAGTTCCATGCTGTCTTGGTGACTGGTAATTCTTAAAAAACATTTATTTTTAAGGAGAAAGGGAGCAAGAAAGGGAGAGAGAGCAAGCCCACGAATGGGGGTAGGGACAGAGGGAGAGGGAAAGAGAGAGAATCTCAAGCAGACTCCCTGCTGAGCACGGAGCCCCACATGGGGCCTGATCCCACCACCCTGAGATCATAACCTGAGCCGAAATCAAGAGTCAGCTGCTTAACTGACTGAGCCACCCAGGTACCCCAATCATTTCACTTTTTTTATGGGATTTTGCTAAACAGAAATTCTTCCTTTTAATATAATTGACTTTGTTTTTGTCTTTTCTATTCATTGAAAGGACCACTCTTAACCCCTAAGTCATGAAGACATTATTGCACACAGTCTCCCAGAAGTTTCACTTTTAAGCTGTCGATTCCCCTATAGTTGGTTTTGTGTAGGGTGTGAGGCCAGGATCTAACATTATTTGTGGTTTTCTTGGGGATCACCAATGGTCACATTCTGGTTTTGGACTGATTCTCCTTTTCCCCCTGATCTGCAATGTCACCTTGGTTATCAATCAAATTTCCTTAGACTTAGAGCTCTGTTTCCAGGCTTTATTCTATTCTCAGTGAACAACTTTCCTCCTACATCCATTGTCTCTTTGGCAGGATCCCCCATGGGGTAGCCGTGGTGGGAGGGGCTGTCTCCTCTCTCACTGTCCGATGAAGGTAGGGGTGTTCAGGTTCCCTTGGCCCCAGTGCAGCTGAAGCTGAGGAGGAGGATGGGAAGGTCTGGACTTTAATCAGAGGGCCTAGGGAAGCCACAGACAAATTTTCACCTGGGAATGTAACAGGGTGGGCATCATGTGTGATTCTGGAGAGTTCACTGGGCTGTTTTATGGCCGCAGCTTAGAGAGGGCTGGTGTGGGAGAAGGGACCAGTCTGGGAATTGCCTCACAAGCAAGATATAGCTTAGGCCAGTGGGATGCCTCCTCCTCATGTGGTTTTTTTCCCTCTCTAAGGGGTTTCCTGAGGGTTCCTCCAACAGACGCCCTTGCTGTACTGTATCGTGGGCACACCTGCCTTCCCAGCTCGCCTCTGGCTCCTTCAGGCAGGGCACAGGTTGTACCTCAGGGCCTTTGCACTTGCTATTCCCTCTGCCTGTGACATTTTTCCTGGTGCTTATACAGCTCCCTCACCTCTTTCCTGTTTTTACTCAAAGATCATGCCTTCAGTGACAGCTTCCCAGACCACTCTCTAAAGTCACCACCCCCCGCCCCCTGAGAATGCCTTCTCCACCTTCCCACCGTTTACTTTCACTCTGTGTTCACCACGTGACATTCCATACAGTGACTTGTTCATTTTGATGACTGACTTCGCTTCCCCCTGAAGGCAATTGAACGTAGGTGCTCAGGAGCAATCTACGGATGAGTGAGAGAGAAGGGTCACTTGCCCCAAGGGCCCAGCACGGGGACAGGCACAAAGCAGGTCCTGAGTGAGCGCTGAGTGGAATATCCACGGGAGCGCCAAGACGCTTTCTTGATGCAGCTGGGAAAAACCCTCCCAGGGCTCCTCCTGGCAGAGCCATAGCCTTACAGGGTCCCAGCAATGTTGCACACCCTTGAGCCACGCATTTTGGCTTCCCCACACTCTTCAAGGGTGATAGCTCAGATGTGATCCCAGTTTGATAGGCGAGAACCTGACATCCAGAGTAGGGGACATATGACTTTTCCGGGTCACACAGCTGGTCATGGCACCCACCTGTCTCTTCCACACCCAGCCTGGCCTGGCCAGAGGGGAGCCTGCGTGCAGGCCTAGACCCACCAACCCACATTCCCTCATCCCTCACTTGAGTAACCTCCATATTCTCTGAGTGTCTCTTTCTGAAGAGTTGTTGCTTGGCAATAGTTGCTAGGTGAAATTCATAATTAATGAAGAGTTCAGGGCTCTTGATTGGAAACCCTCAGGAATGCCCAGGCATCTGCAGGCTGAGGTGGGCCTAAGTCTGGCACGGCGCTGAGATTCCTGTCCCCAGGGGTGTGTGCCCTGGATAAAATCCCGCCCTTGGGACCAGACAGGAGCTGTAAGATGGGAGGGCACTCCCTGGTGGGTGACCAGACGTGGCAGCGAGAGCAGTGGGAGTCACTCCTGCTGTCACAGTGCATTCTCTTAGACTGGGTCACAGCAACCCGGAGACAGGTGCTCCTGCTGGCTGTGAGGCCATGGCTGCCATGCCTCTGGAAGGCTGCGTGGCTGGGATCTGAGGGTGGCCTCCGGAATTGGAGAGGGGTCCCCTGCGGACGGCCAGTGAGGAAATGGGGACCTTGATCCTGCGACCTCAAGGAACAGAATCCTGCCAACAACTGGGGAGCTCGTTGGAGAACCTAAACTCCGAGGAGAGGAGATGGCAGCCGGGGCTGGCACCTTGATTTCGACCCGGGAAACCGCGAGCAGAGGACCAGCTAACCTGTGCCAGGAAGCCGTGAGATAGCGAAGGCGTGTTGTCTTAAGTCATTGCATGTCTGGTAATTTCTCATGTAGCATAGAAAGGTCATGGGGGCCTTGGGGAGAGGGGAAGGGGAGTCAGCTTTTCAGAATAGCCTTGGGGCTGCAGTTGGCCGCTGGTACCAAGAGGAAGAAGGAAGGGAGCCAGGCTGTGCCCAGCGTCTTACAAATGAGCTCCCAGGAGCCTCTGCAAGGTGGGGATCCTGATCCCCATTCGCAGATGAGGCAATGAGGTTGGGACGGGCTGCCGTTTGCCTGAGGCCACACAGCCAGGAGGAGCAAAGCCTGTAAGATGGTATCCAGGGGTTGTCTGCGGGTGAAGAGTCCACAAGGGGTGGGCAAGATGATGGAGCCCACACAGAGGTCTAGCAGGGCTGTTGGAAGGCTGGCAAAACAGAGCTTCCAGACCATTCCAGTTTTCTCGGCGGGTGCTTCCTGAGGTGGGCATTGCATCTTCCTGCTTCTCATGTCAGGTAAGGGATTAGGGAAAAAGATTTCCAGCTCTTCTATTGGTCTGTGTAGCATTTAGGGCATCCCACTACGCTCTAGCTTTCTTAGGCATAGGTTTCTTGGGGCACGGTAAGCCCTGGACTGGGTAGTGTGGGGCCATCTGACGGCATCTAGTCCTTCTTCTGAAGATTTCCATTTGAGGACTCACCTTCCCCATTTGCATATAGTTGGGTAGGGCCCTCAATCACTATCTCCCCAGCGCAGATTTGTCACCAAGCTAGGCTAGTCAGATCCTCTGGAAATGGAATCTTGCTCAAAGGGTCACAAGTACTAAGTAGGAATATTTGTGCTCCACTCTTGTGGTTTCCACGGGGAGGTCCTTCTCTAAGGGTACACCTGCAACTTCTTGCCCCACCCATTCTTTTCCCACCCACCCCCCGGAGGACTCCAGGACCCTGGTGGGTGGGTATGGGCCAATGGTCCTGGTTTTGGGCAGGGTAGAGCTAATTGCTTCCAGGCTGCCCCGGTGGGTCATCTGCCTTTGCCTTCCCCCACTGTCCCAGGTGGTCAGGTCCACTTTGCAGAACGTGGCTGCCCCAAGGTCGAGACTGGGAAGGAGGGCTCGAGACAAAGAATGTTCAAAACCATATTCTCCATCCCAGCTCCTGTGTGTCTCAAGCTGACATTCCCACCTCTGTCCTGCTGCCCCCCTTCAGGGGGGGAAAGACCACGTTGTTCAGAGGACCCTCAGCCTCAGGGTGGCCCAGCAGGTTTTAGCTGATTCATCCTGACACCCTCACCCCAAATTATCCCACTTATAGACCCCCGGAGCCAACCTAAGTCTGGTCCTTCGTAAGGTCTACACTTTCTGCTTTTCTTTGGTTCTGTGCATAGCCTGTCATCCTTCTGTACGTTATCATTTCCCTCCAAATCTGCAACCAAGGAACCTTGATAGGATAGGTACTTGATAGGATCCGGTGTCTTCACTCCGGATCATTGGACAACCCCCACCCCACCCCCAGGCAGGACAGAGCCATGGCTGGCTGATGGGCTGCAGACCAGCAGCCAGGACCCCTGAGTTTACTCCTGTTAGACTGCTGCCTCGAAGTGCGATCTCAGACAAGTCCCGTCCCTCTGGCAGGACTCCAGCTGCTGGGGGGATGTCCTGCGCCAGCTCTGCGGACCTGCCCACTCCCTGGTCCCTTAGAAAAATAACAAGCGTGATAATGGGTAACTGAATGGCTCCTGCTGTGTGCCACACCGCTCTGACTCGGGTCCGTCACCGTCCTGGCTTCCAGAAGAGGAAGCGGAGGCACAGAGGAGTTCGACAACTTGCCTGACACCAGGGAACCGTGCAGCCAAGATCCTCACGTCGCTCTGCACACTGTGCGGGGCCCTCTGCCCCGTCTGTGCTCCTTGCTCTCGTGGCCCCATGTCTCTGTCCCCTCCCTCTCCACCCATAACCTTGGCCCCGGGGTCCACTCGGGGGTGCATTTCACACCCAGGCTCTGCCACTGACGGGCTCTGATTGGTCCAGACCCACCCATTACGGAGCCCGTCCCTGTCCCCTGCTCACTTACAGCCTGCCTGGATGTCTGTCCTCGGCCCAGACATTGTGGCCCAAGGAGCAGCGTCAAGTGACCAGGGAAGGCGGCCACTTGGGAGGAAGGCATACACATGAGGAATGAGGAAGGAGTGTGGCTGTTTTGCTCAGAGAAGAGCCGCGAGCGCCGTACTCTCCGAGCTTCGAGGACGCCTCTCCTGGGTGCGACCTGGGAACTCGTAGAAGAAATGAGCTTGCTTTTCAAATGTCCCGTTGTTTTCCAGGGGGCAAAGTGTTTGTATTCCCAAACCGCAGAGTGGTTTACAAACTGTGAAGCTTTATAAACTGTGAAGTGCTTTGTATACTGTGAACTATTCAGCTGATGTTGCCAGTGGTGACAACCCGCCAGCCGTTTCCTTCTTTCTTTGCCAACAGAAGAACCTCAGTGTCAGTTGGGTGACGACGTGCCTAGTTCAAGGGCTGAGTGGCGGGTGGCAGAAGCCGGTCTCGGCCATCTGTGTCCCTTTGCGGACGACCAGCCTGGGAGTGGGTGCAGACCCCATTTCTGGAGCGGGGTTGGGGGATGAGGTTTGACTGTTGGGTTTCTGGGGGGCCGCAACAGGGTGGGTGGGAGCCCACTTGGAAAAAGCTTTCTCCTTGTTTTTCTGAGGGGGTTTCACTCACATCTGTCTGTCAGGACCTGTTAGACCGACTTAGACTTTCAGTCACTTCCACTTAAAAATTGCAATCAATTCAAGAGACAGCCGGGCATCCCCTCTGGCCCTGGGGGGGGGGGGGCGGTCTCATGTCCTAGGTGAGCTGGGGTTGTCCATAAAGGGCCTTGACACTCTTGAGCTTTTCAACAGAAGTTCTCTGAAAACTGTTCTGCGTGACCTTGATTCCGGATGTGTTCCTTGATACACTACTAAAAAACAAAATTTTAATTACAGAATAATAAAAGTATACATGTTCTTGAATATTTAAACAATAAAGACATCTATAGAACCCAACATAAAAATGCACCCCTCTCAACATGACTCTAGATAACCAGTGATCGTGGTTCGATGTAACTCTCCTGTCTTTTTTCTATGCGGGCGTGTATGCGCACGTGTGTGCATGCACTTTTTTTTTTACACATAATGGACCACCCAAATATTATCGTGCGATAGCGATATATCTTGGGAGTTCCCCCAGCTTAGAGAAAATGGACTCATTCTTCTTCATGGCTGCATTGTCCTCTCTTGGAAGTTGTTTCTAGCAATGGTGTTTAACCCCTTCCCCTTTTCTCTGCTATTGTTTTGAATGTGTTGAAAACGAAGCCCAGGATGTTCCATTTTGAGAAAATCTCACTCTGACCTTTTGAGGGAAGATCAAACCCAGAGGACAGGTGTGGGCGGAGGCGGGACCAGGGTCCCCCGTGAGCTCAGGCCCCTTTCCACAAGGGTGTCAGGAGCTCGGCACACCTGCCTCCCCCCTCTACGGCCACGTCTGACCTGCAGGATAATGGCTGGCAAGCTTGGGCCTGAGAGCAGCGGCTCCTGTGTGTAATCTGGGTGATCTGGGAAGACTTTCCCTCTTGGAAAAGCATGGGCCTGGCCTTGCAGAGAGGATCCTGCAGGCAGAACTGGGTGAGGTCAAGAGGCCACTCCCCGAACTGCCCTGGTTCCTCCTACCACCGCAGACCCCGTGACCCGCACTTCCTGTCTACACAATAGTGTGTCCGGGATGGGGTGTGCAAATGAAGGGAAGACGGCTGGGAGGCTGATGGGGGTTACAGCAAAGAAGTAAGCATACCAGTAAAAGAATGGAGATCACTATCACAGATGACGTAAGCTTTTGAAACAAAGGACTTCAAGGACAAGAACTTCAGAATGTAAAAAATAAGAAAATGAAAGCTGTGAAAATGAGATTTAGGACAAAGGGATGAGAGCAAGAAACCAAGGCGGTGCCAAGCAGAGGCCGGGGCACCCAGGAGCAAAGATGCAGAACAAGGAGAAAGTTAACATCCACGAAATAGTTTTTGAAGTAGATGAAACCACAGATCGGAAATGAGAAGTCAGGGTGAAGCATTCTGAGGGAAGAGGAGTAGGAGACGTGCGGAGAAAAAGCATCACTTGAAACTCTTCCCTCCTCTCCAAATAATGCAAAAGCAGCCCTGTCTTCAAAGTAAACACGCCGGGAAGGAAAGATGAGAAACGGTTGGCTCAGGTGAGAAGGCAGAAGTCAGTTCGTACATTGGGGAAGTGACATAAAGGGGGACTCACAAAGGGGGAAGTTTCCGGAAATAGTCGAAGCCCTCCACTCTGTCCCACCTGCTGCGTGGGCCCCAGAGCCGTGTCTGGTCCGGACCGGCCGGGTTTCAGCCCTGGCAGGACCACCCTGTGCACACTGGTGTGGGGCGAGCACACTCTGGCGTGGCGTCATCCCTGTGACCCCCGGATCCCTCCCCTGGGGCGCGGAGCCCGCGGACTGCGCCGATCTACGGCTGTCCCGCTTGCTTCTTGGACAGATAGACAAGTGGATGGTCGGAAGGTGGTGCAGGAGGCAGGAGCCCTGGGGGCTGAGCCTACAGCCCAGAGGCTTGCAGACGGGCGTGCGGAGCCTCGTTCTTGTGGTGCAGCTGTGGTCACCCGCAGGGGGACATGACACTGCCGGCGGGGGCCACATTAGAGCGTGCTGGGGCTGCTACTCAGGAGAGGAAACCTTATAGCCATTCCCAACGCTCCGCTCAGCCCCACTGCAGGATCCCCACAGCCCAGCAGGACCACCACTTGGCCCAGCACCCAGAGGCTGCGAATCACAGAGGACGGTCACTGACCCACGTGGAGGCCAGACGCCCCTCTGAGACGCGCCTCGGCTCCTGCCCTCCAGGGCCTCACAGTCGGGCCAGGAGGACACTGACGGGCCTGTCTGCCTGCTATGCAGCCCACCTCAGCCTTTGATTGTACTCACAGGTCCCGCGGCTTAGGATCTGGAAGGGGCCCAGCAGGCAATGGCTTGTGAGTGCCCCAGGCCCCATCTGGGGGGACCGGGGGCTGGGGTGGCCCAACGGGGTGTTGCCAGGGCCGGGAGGATGGAAGTCTAGGGCTTGCGGAAGGGAACACGGTTAGACAAGACGAGGGCACCAGCCAGAGAGAGTCTGTCCCCCAGACGGCCCCACAGAGCCCTCGGAGTGGGGTCTGGTATGGACAGGCCAGGTGGCAGCCCTGGCTCTGTTCTTACAAGCTTTGAGATCTCGGGCAGGCCACTTGGGCTCTCTGCACCTTGGTTCGTCACCCGTGAAAGGCGGTAGGGCCAGCGGATGGACTCTGTGGGTGTCTGCGCATCTCCAATGTCCCCAGCAGGACGGAGCCCAGCTGCCCGCAGTGGACACCTCTTCACTCATGCATCCTTCCGTACAAGCCTCCCCTTCCCCATCTTATTCTCCACTGCCCTTCTGAGGCATCCCGGCTCTGCCCACATGCAAACAACTCACGGTGAATCCTCGTCTCATCTTTAGGAAGCCAGATGGAGGCGGCTGGTCTGAATGAGTGTGGGGGGCCTGCCATGCTGTCCCTGCTCGCCCGTGAGGCAGGGGGCTCCCACCTGTGCAGGTGGCCCGCATGTAGACAGGGGAAGCGTCCGGCCCTCGTAGGCCTGTGCGGGGGGGGCGCCCCTGGGTGTTCCAGAGAGGAGGGACCTGGAGTGTCCCGCCCAGGGCTTCATGCCAAGCCAGCAGGGAGTGGGGGGAAAAGGTGAACACAGAGAGCAGGTATGCAGAAATTGACGGAGGGAGGCAGCTACGCCTCCGGAGCAAGCCCCGCCTTGGCCAGCTGCTGGAGGGGTGTGTTCTGCCCCTTCCCAGACAGAGACGTGAGAGCTCAGCCAGGCCCACACCGTTGGAAAGGGTCAGGGACCGATCTGTGTGCCTCCTGGGACCGGGTGACCTGGCACTGGCCCCTCTGTCTGCCCACCGCGCACCGTGTGGGCCAGCGCGCAGGACAGGGGCAGAGGCCTTCCCCTTGACCCCCACAGAGTAACGGCCAGTAGACTGCATGTGAGTGGTGGCGCTTGTTGGTCTGCTTGCTGATGCAGCTCCGGCCCCCAGCCCTGCCCCCAGGCCCAGAGCCTGCGCGGAAGCCTCGGGGGAGCTCTCTCTGATATGCCTCCTTCTCCTCCCTAGCTTCCTCCTGAAAGATGCATGGAGTTTGAAAATTTCATCAAAGCTGCTTGCTTCCTCGGCTCCCCGGTGGGAGGCCGAAGCCGGGAGCCCCGCAGGCCCCAGGTGATGGTGCTCCTCAGTCAGTGCTGCATGCGGCTCTGAGTTGTCCCAGGCCTTGGGACGAGGAGCTGCCCAGGCAAGGGAGATTGGGGGGGGGGGGCCCTGGGGTGAGTGCACAGAGGGGACTGGGGGGCGCTGACCCCCCACAGGAGGGGCAGCGTGGGGCCAGGCAGGAAGGGGGATACAGAGGGCACAGGGTTGTTCCCAGCGTCTCAGTGACCACGAGTCCCTCCTTCCTCGACCGGCACACACTCACTCACTCACTCTCTGCAGCTTTTGTCATTGTGTTATTTTTTTAAAAAACAGATCATACCTTGACGGGGTTGAAAAAGCAGGATGGATGCATTGGGCCGTTCCTGTTCCTTTGCTGTTATAGCAGCGCCGTGTGGGTCCCTTGCCCAGATGACAAAATGTGTGTGCATAGGTACATAGTTGGGGTAAAATCCCCAAGCGGGAGGGCCAGGTCGCAGGGTAGAACCCCGGGCGAATTCGACGGCATTGGCATGTCCCCTCTCGGCATGGAGGGGCTCTGGCAGGCCCTCCCGGGGGCTCAGCTCCGGAGGTTGTGCTGCTTCCCGTGTTGTCGCTAACAGAGGGTGTTGCAAACACTTGGCCACTTGCCAATCTGATAGGGAAAACACACTTGAAACAATATCAACAGACAACCACAGGATGAGTAGTCCCGTGACCGGAGTACATGGTCGTCTGGATGGCGTGTGCGCGGATGCGGGTTGGTATGAATGGACGCACGCACAAGCATGTCAGGGTGTGTGTGCACACATGCGTGCGTGTGTCTCCTTCAAAGCACCCCCACCTCGCAGGGCCAGGCGCGGGGGAGAAGGGGGCCCCAGTGCCTTCTGGAGGGAGGGAAGACTTGAGGTTACGGTGACCTGGCTAGGGGAGGGTCTGCGTGCCGAGGGGCCAGCCCCAGAGCAGGCGGTGGGCAAAAGGACGCCTGTAAGTCGAGAGCGGGGCGGGGACACGGGCCCCCCCTAAGGCTGGGCCGTGGGGCTGGACTGGCTCTGGCAGAGGGCACGTGGAGGTGGGACGCTCCTAAACGCGTGCAGCCTGGGAGGCCTCCCCGCTGTGCAGAGGGCTGGCTAGCCAGGGAGCCGTGCCTGTGCACGGCTGCTGTGGGGCCCGCTGCCTCTGGTTACAGTGGTCTCAACAGTAGAGGTACTATTTCTGCAAAGATGGGCGAGCTGAGCTAGCTGGGTGGGGCTGGTGAGGACTGGCGTGGGCTAGGCTGGTGTGGCTGGTGGGCTGGCCGGGGCTGGTTCTCAGACAGAGACAGGCTCTAAGAGACAGAAGGCTTGGCACCGGCGCAACGTCGTGCCCACCACATCCTACTGGCCAGAGCAAGTCATAGGCCAGGCCAGATTCACAGGGTGGGCACCAGGACCCGACCCCTTGCCGGAGGCCCTGCACAGTAACAGTGCCTAGGGTGTAGGCGTGGGGTAAGGGGCAGGGGGACCGTGGCTGGCCGTGTAATCCATTTCCCACAGCAGGCCAGGAATTCATGGCTGTCTGTGCAGAGCTGACCACCGGCACTCAGCACACAGCCCCTGACCTGGGGTTGGGGCCCAGGGATGGGCTGCGTGCCCCTGGAGCGGGCCATCTGGGAGGCGAGTGGAGGACACCGCCATAGACCCAATAGTGGGAGGGCAGCGGGCTCTGATGGAGAAGGTGGGAGAAGAGTTCCCTGGGAGAGGGTCAGGCTCAAGTTTGAAGAGCATGTAGGAGCTCACCTGCAGGCAGCAGGGGCCAAGCAGGGTCCTCCTGACTCCTGGGCCCACTCCTGGGTCTGGAGGTAGAAGGTGGAGCTAGCCTAGCCCAGAGTCTAGGTAGGAGAGAACTCAGGCAGCTGGCACTCTGGAGCCCACGGTCGTGCACGGGCTGCCCCCGCCCAGGCAGCCCAAGGATTAAATAGACTTTGTTGGGATTACCACTGCCAATCAAGTTCAAGTGCATTTTTAAGAGCTTAATTTGCGGCCCTAGGTTTCGAATAAAATCATCAAGTCCAGTCGATTAAACTCATTAAGGCGGGAGGACTGGCTGGTGTTAGCGCTGCCATCAGATTCGGAGAATTAATTAGGGGTCTGTTATCCTTGTTGGGATTAGCGAGGCCAGCCCAGAGGCCTGGGGTTTCTGCTAAAAGACAGGCCCATAATCTCTTTAGTGGGGCCCGGGAGACAGATCTGGGCGGCTGCTGTGGAACGGGAGGCCCCACGCTGGGAAACTTTGATCCTACTGTGTGCAGACCTGAGTCTTGGTGGCTGGGGGGTGGCAGGCTCCAGGGGGTGGGCCAGCTTGTGGTGGCTGGAGTTGGCTGACCAGGAGGCCACTTTGGGTCACATGGCCCCACAGGCCATCCTGACTTCCTCCCTAGTCCTGTGATAACTAAGGAGAGGGAGGGGCCTATGTAGATATTGTCTATTTGCTCTTTTGCTTTCAAAAGTGCCCCCCACTCCAAGTGATGGGGTGCCCAGGCTTCATCTCCTTGTCAACTTGGCCATGTGACCAAGCTGGCCACCAAGAGCACCTTAATCCCTTGGAAGGGTTCTGGTTGGTCTCTAAGGGGACATAGTAGCCATGAAGCACCAGCCAAAGCCATATAGGGGGCCCTGGCCCCAAACAGTAAGCCCAAAACTTCCAGGCCTTGCAGACACTGCCTGAAATGCCATCCCAGCTATCCCTGAGGATGGTGGAAACAGAGAGACAGATGAGTTTCTAATGATACTGGGCAGGCATCTGGATCTAGCCATACCTGAAGCTTCTCTTTGGACTTTTTGGTTATATGAGCAGGTCCATTCCCCCTTTTCTGCTTAAGCCATGTGGAACCAGGTCTCTGCCCGTTGCAATCGCAAGATCCTGATGAGAAGCCCAGATCTCAGGTCTCCTTCCCCTGGAAGTATTGGAACTGAGCAGGATTTTAGAAGGTCTTTTCTTCTACCCCTCTCCCATTTTATAAATGGGGAAACTGAGGCCAAAAGACGTGAGGTGATGAGCCTATGGTTGGTGAGGATGTTAATGGTGCTCTCTGGTTGCTTAAGTCTGCCTTCCTGGGAGAGAACCTTCTGTGGGATCTGATGGGGCCAGGGTGGGGGTGGGATGTAGCAGGGGTCCTCTCCAGAAGTGGAGAGGAGCCAGAGGGAGGATGAGGTACGACCTTCTGGAGGAGAGGAGGGAGGCAGAGCACACCTCGCGGCCACCCCCCTAGCTGCTCGGTTACCAATCGCACTCATTCAGCATGGGACGGTGGCTGGCATCCCCCAGCTGGTGCTGGCATTCGAGTCCTGACCCCGGGGGCTGTTGGCAGGGCTCTGTCTCCCTCCTGTGCTTGTCCCACCGCCGCCCTTCTCAGCCCAGCAGCCCGAGGAGCCTTCTCCACATTGTAAGTCTGATCATGTCTCTCGCATGCTTAAAAGCTGCCGAAGAAGCTTACCACAAGGCTGAAATGTCTTGCTGTGTCCTGGAGAATCCGCACGGGTAACAAACAACCTGAGCCCAGTGAAGGAATACAACCACCATTCCGTTCTAATCCTGGCTTCTGTGTGTCAGGACTTTGGGCGGGCGCGGGGGGGACTCAGTTCATGTCTGCTCCGTCAGATCTGGGCTCTGCTGGGACCGTCGGCAGGAGGGCCTACAGGTGGCTTCTCTGTGCAGCTTGGCCTTCCTCACAGCCTGGCGGCTGGGTGCGGAGAGCCAGGCATGGGACTGGCTGGAAGCTACAGGGCCTCGCCTGACCCGGCCCCAGAGGTACAAGATGGAGTACTTTCACGGTACTCTGTTGCTTGAAGAAGGCACAGGCCCATGCAGTGTCGAGGGGAGGAGACATATGGAAGAGCAGCAGGTATGCAAAGGGAGACCGCAGGGTGGCCGCCTTTGGAAAATACGAAGCTGTCTGGCCCACACATTCTGACCCCGACCCACGCATCTGAGGGACCTACTCTCAGGACCCGAGTCCCTCTCTCCCTCTAGGGTCTCCTTCTCCCTCACTTGTTTCCAGGCAATGATGTCTCAAACAAGCTGAGTGCATGGTGCCTCAGGGCCTTTGCACTTGCTGTTTTTGCTGCGTCCACATGTCTGGCTCCTTCCATTCCCACAGTTCTCAGCTCAATTATCACCTCCTTAGAGAGGCCTTCCATGACCATCAATCTAATCAGTGCCCCTCTCTAAGAATGCCCTAGAAAAGCACCATCAAGAGAAAGATCATATAAGCCACGTATTACTTGAACATTTTACCATAGCCACATTTAAAAAATTAAGTTTAGGGGTGCCTGGGTGGCTCAGTGGGCTAAAACCTCTGCCTTTGGCTCATGTCATGATCTCAGGGTCCTGGGATTGAGCCCCACGTCAGGCTCTCCGCTCGGCGGGGAGCCTGCTTCTCTGCCTACTTGCAATCTCTCTCTCTGTTAAATAAATAAATAAAATCTTTAAAAAAATATTAAGTTTATTTATAAATTTACTTATATACTTTATGTAATTTATCTTTGATGTACTTTATTTAACCCAGTATGTCCAAAATATTGCCATTCAATATGTAATCAATGCAGAAATATGGATGAGGTATTCTTACATTCTTTTTATTGTACTAAGCCTTAGAAATCTGGTGTATAATTTATGCTTTTTGCATGCGTCACTTCAGAAGCTACATTTGCTTTGGAAGTACTTGATCTGCACTTAGATTTGATAAAATGTACTGTTGAAAAGGCAGATTTACATACCGAAGTTGTTCCAAAATATTTTACCTGATTAAAGCATCTCTTTACAGATTTAAATTACTTAAAATTCAATAAAATGAAAAACACAGGTCCCCAGTCTCCCTGGCCCCATCACCAATGGTCAATAGTCATGTTTAGCAGATACAGAACATTTCTGTCGTCATGGAAGGTTCTAGGGGACTCTGCTGTTCGGGAACATTCCCTGCGCTCCTGTCTGATGAGCACTCACCACTGTCTGCATCCATCTTTTTCTGTGTGTTCACTTGCTTATCTTCTCTGGCTCCCTCCGAACTGTAAGCTCCACGAAGGAAGGACCTGTGAGGTTTTGCTCCCATCCAGAGAACCATGCCTTGTCCCACACAAGGTGCCAGACCGTAGCTCATTAAATGTATACATGAAACTAAATCCAGCCCCAGGCTTTGTGTTCTCCACAAACGCTCAGCACACCCTTATTCTGACTCTTACAGAGGAGGAGGCTCAGAGAGGCACAACCACGTCCCGAGGTGGCACAGCCAGAGAGCGCCAAGGCAGAAGGAGGCCGATGTGTCCCACACAGGACGTAGCTTCCCCTCCCCCAGGCCGGGTGGCTTCCCCGATGACAAGGGTATGGCCCCTGCCCCAGGACTCTATGACGTATCGGGGCAGATGGCCGTGAACAGGATGGGGAAAATGTTGCAGGGGGCACGAGGGAAGGCTTGAGTGCTGAACTCCATCTAAGTATGGAGGGAGGCTTCATCAAAGACAGGACAATTGTTTCAGGGACAGGAGGGGCAGTGAGCTAGCCCACCCTGGCCCAAGAACACAGCGTTTATGGGCTTCCGTAGCAGAAGGGGAGCAGGGAGCCTGGGGGCATGGCTGGGGGCTGGTGTCCGCACGCATCCTCTCTAGCCCTCCGCTCTGCTTCCCCGGGTGTTGGGTCTCCTCCTGAGGGGCTCTCCCTGGGCCACGACACGTGACACTCCAAAGAGAGGGAGAGCAGCTGCCACAAGCCCCAGAATTATGCCACGTTTAGCATCTGGCTGGTGGCAGGGTCGCATGCCCAGTGACTACCTCTGGTCCGGGAGACATCGCGCCCCTGCCCCGCTAGGCTGAATCATACCTGGGGACTGGGGCTGGAGGCAGCTCCAAGACCACCACATGGCCTGGGAGTTGGGGGGTCGTCATGAACACAGGGCAGCTACTTTGCACGTCAGGCGGGCAGAGACCATAGGAGCCATGGGCAGGAAGAAGAAACACACAGGAGCATGAGGGGAGGAGGGGGGGTCTTTGCAGACTGAGGGAGCAGTGGGAGCAAAGGTGGGGTGCCTTGGAGTGACAGGTACTGAGTCTGAGGCCCCGCTGATCATGTGGCAACAGCACTCTGCAAACTGTAGAGTCCTCCGTGAACCCCAGTTAGGACACCCCCGGGGGGAAGGGGGCGAGCACCCTGGGGTCATCCCTGTCCTCCAGGTACAGCCTTGCTGGCTTGCTGCAAATCTGAGTTGGTCGGACACACCGATCTCCCGGCTGTGGAGGTGGGCAGTCAGCGATTGGGAAGACTTTTCAGGCATGTTAGCAGAGAACAAGGGTCTGGGGACTATTGGTGGCATTTCCTCGGCCCTTAGAAGATGTCTTGGAGGATGTGGCTGCCTCATGATGGGGGAGGTCAAGACAGGCAGCGGGTGCTCTGAAATTCGTTCCCCCTAGGATCCCCAGACCCACGGACCGGTAGCAGAGGAGCCCGGACCCCCTGCCCTAGCCTCCCGGGCCAGGGTGCGCACGTGACTGGGAGGAGGCCCGGTGTCTAGTGCTCAGTAATGCAGATCCCCTGCCCCTCCTTCCACAGGGCCTGCTCCTGATTCTGTCCCCAAGACAGCCTACTAGCTCCCTCCTGTAGAGCGGGTATGAAACCTGCCCTGCACAGTCGTTCTGCGTGTGCACGCGTGCGCGCGCGCGCATGTGCGCACCGCTCACTTAGATCGGAAGTCTTGGGGGAGTCTGCGGCGTAGTCTTCCAACGCGCTCAGCACTGAGCCTGGTTTCGCCATGACCAGGACCGACACCCACGTTAGGGCTATGCTCTAAGCCTGTGCCTTCCGCCAGCTCACGCTGTCCCCACCGCAGCCCAGGGAGCTGTCCCCAGGGAAGATGCTGGGCTCACAGAGGGGCAGCCTGTCAGCCAGCTTCCCCCAGCAAGACCTGATCTGCCCGAAGCGGGCCCGCCCCCCATTTGCTCCAGAGCGGCCTTTCCTTGCGCCCCTCCCCGCTCCGCTCACTCCAGGCAGCGCTCTCCTGGGGCCTTTCCTTTCCACTGATCAATATGCCCAGAAATTCTCCTCTGATGGTTTCCCTAGCAACCAGCCCACAGGCAGCTGCCCTCGGTCAGCCTGCTTTCTGATCTGAAACACAGCCCCTCAAAGGCACTGCCAGCACCTCCCATGCCAGGATCCTCTGGCCAAGTGGGTGACGCTCAGGTGGCTCCTTGGGGCCCCCAGGACCTTGGGTCGGGTTCAGCTGCAGAGGCTGCGGGGGTGTGAGGGATGCCGAGCCGAGGGGGCCATCTGCTGTGGGCCAGGACAGGGAGCTGGCCCCTACATGTGACCACCAGTGACCTGGGCGCTGGGATCAGAACAGGTGCCAGAGTTGGTAGCCAGCACTGGGCCAACTGCTACAGCCCTTCGGGAGCCAGCGCGGTGGTATCCCGCGGTAGAGGAGGGACTGCACTCAGAGAGGGGAGGGGCCTCTCGCCCTGCTTCCAGGATGGGAACCTGGCTTTGTAAGAGTACAAAGTCCCTGCCTGCCTGGAAAGGCAGGGGGGCTCGATTGTCCTGTTTATGGCTCCAGGGCAGGCCCGACTGTCAGTCATTTGTACCTGGGTCCCCAGTGTCTGCAGAGACTCTGCCCCGCTGCACTCAGCAAGGATCAAAGCCCAGAGACGAACCCGGGCACAGACATGTGCCATGAGGGCTGGTAGCAGGAAAATGCGCTCACCATTCCAGGGGGTTAATCTGGTAAATGGATCGACACCGTAAGAACGCTTACACCCGTGGACCCAGAAGTTCTGTATCTGGGGATCAATCATAAGGCAATAATTTCCCAGTACCAAACAAGAAGCTGCATGTTTGTTGCATGAGCTAGTCTATTTCAGCTCTTGAGAGACAATTGTTAGCTATTTGGGAAAATTTGCCAGCCAACTGTTAAACATCGTGGCGGGAGGCGTATTTACACCGTGGAAATCGGCAAATGCTACAAGGCAGAGCCTTTGATCTTTTCTCAGAGCTGGTGTAGCCTCGCACTCCTAGCTCCCCGGGCGTATTCCGCAGCCTTGTGATGAACAGGTCTCCTCTCCACGTACCAGTAAGGAATTCTCTGTGGTGTACTTTGTTAACTGAACAAAGCCAGCCGCGTGCTACCGTCTGTGGGGAAAACAGAGGGCGTATTGTCGTGTCTGTGGTTACCGGTGGGTGGGATCTCCTGCGGAAACGGAAAACCTGGGTACCAGCGGTCGCCTTGAAGGCTAAGGAAGTGGAGATCAAGGTCAGGAGGGACACTTACTGTCCTCTGTATACTCTATTATAGTCTTGGAAGTATTTACCATATCCGTTTTTTTTCTTATCTGAAAGACAATAAAAAAAGAACAATCTTTTGAAAATTGTGTTCATCTCAGTGCTCTTCACAAGTGCAAAAAACAAGAACCAACGTAACTGTCCAATTAAAGGGGATTGTTGAGATAAAGCATGGTAATTCGTCTGGTGGAACATCCATTCCAAATGGATGCCTACAAATTATTTATTATGACAAGGAGACGACTAATGAGAGTTTACCTGGGGAAAAAAAAAAGCTGATTATATAATTATATACCCCGTCTTATCTTGACTGTAAAAATTAACAAAACTGAAAACTGGTGGGAAATATGCCAAACCATGGACGGTGTGTTTTGGTTGGTGTTATTTTGAGCAATTAACATTTTCTTTATTTTTCTCCTTGTGCTTTTCAAATTCGCCGTGTTGCATATGAATTCCTTTTATAATCCACCTCCCAGATTTTGATTTTATTAGAAGACCCGAAGCCAGCATAGCTGATGCTCCAGACTTGGGGTGGGTCCTACCATCCTTGCTGCTGAGCCGGGGTCTGCTGGGGAGCTCTGTGTTGCATCCACCTGTGGTTTCTGCAGCCTCTGACGCCCCTGCCCCACACTGGCCCTGGGGATGTTCCTGGCCCCTCCTCTCCCTGCTGACCTTGAATCGGAGGAGGCCTGTGGTCTCCTTCTCCAGCCTCTCAGCTCCCTACTGCACCCTGAGGCCTGGGGCTGCAGAGTGGGGGCGAAGACAGACCTCCCTCCCCTGTCACCTTTTCGGGACCCATTAAACACAGTGAGGCATGCGTCCTGCTGCAGGACTCGAGAAACAAAAGTTAATTTTTAAAAAGTCAAAATTGAATCTGGCTTGGGCAAAGGAGAATGGGAGATCCTATTTCGGTCATTCCAGGGGCGGGCTCCCCCTTCTCTATGTGGTAGGGATCCCAGAAGAAGCTGGGAGGGTCTCATGAGTAGCCTGGGGCGTGTGATGGGCTCTCTGCTGCTTCTCTGTGCCCAAGCCTGGACCCTCCTTTCAGACCAGGCATCTCTAACGGGGACTCGGAAAGTAGTCTCTCCCCGAAGCACGTACATGTGCTTTTTTAAAAAAATTTTTAATTAAAAAAAATTTTTTTAAAGATTTTCTTTATTTATTTGACAGAGAGAGCACAAGTAGGCAGAGAGGCAGGTGGGGGTGGGGGGTGGCACAGAGCAGAGAGCTCCCCGCTGAGCAGAGAGCCCGATGCGGGGCTCGATCCCAGGACCCAGAGATCATGACCTGAGCCGAAGGCAGAGGCTCAACCCACTGAGCCACCCAGGCGCCCTAGCACGTGCACGTGCTTACACACACACCCACAAGCACACAAAAGGCTGCCTGTGCCTGAGATGCCCATTCCGGTTCCCGAGAGCCCCTGGCTGAATAGTCAGGAACAGTTGCCTGTCCCCCCTGGGGGCTGGAACTCTGGGCAGTTGCCTTTTTGTGCCTTTGCTTTCTCATCTGCGAAATGGGGCCATTGACAGCACTTACCAGTAATTGAGGCAGTGCAAGCGCCGAGCTCAGCCCTGAGCCAGCCCTGATGGTCACTGTAGTTGTGGGCCGGGCTTGATCCCCAACCTGGGACGGGCCCCCGAATCCAGGAGTCTCCTTCCCCGATGGGGATCACTGTCCTTGGGTTAGCCCCTGACCCACCCACAACTGGACGGTCATCCTTCCCGAGCCCCAGGCTGTTAACCGGCAGCTGGGCACCATTGTCCCCTCCTTCCTCCTCCTAGCCCTGTGCTTTGTCTGTCTGTAATTTGGGGCTAACATTTAGACTTTTGCGTATTTCACACAAGTCTTAACTTCTCGCTTCCCTTGAACCACGGGAGCCAAGGGGCCAGGCTTGGCACCTGGGATGCAGCTAGGGTCTGGGGGCTGGCCCTGTGGGCGTGGGACCCGCAGTCCTTACCCTGACTGGCCTTCTGAGAACAGAGGCTTCTTGAAGTTTCTGTGAGCTGTGGGGTGCCCAGAACTGAGGACAGGAGGCACAGATAGCTCACAGGGTCCCCATCTCTCCTGAGCCCTGGGTCCCTGGGGAGGCCATCCTGTCCCCAGCCAGCTGCGCTCAGGAAATGGCCAGCTCCTGTCCTCCCATCTTCCCTGAGAGCAGCAAGTTGCTGGGGAAGGGGCAGCCTCCACTCTCACTCTCTCTCACTCCTCGGTGTCTCGTTTCCCCTCCTGAGTCCCTGGTGGGCAGACCTGCATGCGGAGTATGAGCAGCAACGTCACGGGGCTGCCACTGGGAGTGGCCCCAGTGCCAGTCAGAGCACTGACCTCCAGGTCCTGTGGTAGGCGACGGAGGTGACCTCCAGGCTCAGGGGACACAATCCCTCGCGCTGTGGTCCTCAGGCTGGCAGGCGGCAGGCTGGAAGCTGGAGCTCTGAGTGCCCCAAAGATGCCCCAAGCGGCTGTCCCTTCCTGCTGGCCTTAACCCTCACCCAGAGGTGACGGGCTAAGCCCCATCCCCCTTGAGCCCATGTCCCCTGCCCACTGGCTGCTGGCTGCCAGCACTCTCTCCCATGACATGTCTCTCTCAGACAGCTCCCATGGCCTCTCGCAGCCGACATCCTGCCTCCTTGTTTCCGTGGGGTCTTTCTGCACGTCCACATGTTGTCCCCGCTCTCGGCATGTGACTGGCACCATTCGCATTGATTAATGACCCCCCAGGAGCTCCTGAGTTTCTGTCTCACTCTGAAATCTTCACTGTGCTTCTGGAGGTCCTGTAAGCTACATCTGTGATGGGACTTAGCTTCTGCTCAGCCCTGCAGGCAGTGTCTGACCCCAGGGTCTGGCCAGTGGTCCCCTGGGGTCTCTGGCTCATTCTCCCTATTGCCTGCTCTGTGCCAACCTCCAGGCTGGGCTCTGGACATAGAGGTGGATGCAGGGTTCCGCCCCTGCCTTCGAGGAATGCCTGGGCTGGTGGGGTGGGGTGGGGAACACACAAATGTACACAAACTACAACAACCCACAGCAGGAGGTGGTCCCTGCTGTGACCTGACCCAGCCTGCGGGCCAAGAAGGCTTCCTGGACGAGGGCTCCCCCTTGTTGGAAGATGTGCTTTGCAGGCGAGTGGGGGAGCTCTAGGCAGCAGGAGTAGCAGCTGTGAAGGCAATGAATTTGAGGAAGGGAGGGAGGCAGGGCTGGGGGTGGGGAGGGAGCGAAGAGGCCGTGGCTAGACAGGGCCACACGCATAGGCGCTCCTCTCCCAGGGGTACCAGTCGTGCCACTGGAGGCTGAGGCGGGACCAGGGCTCTGACCTCAGCCCCACCATGCCTAGCCAAGTGGCCTTGGGCAAGTCTCATCCCTCTCTGAGCTTTAACTTCCTCATCTGTGAAATGGGGCCTGTGAGTGCTTGAGTCAGGGACTGTCCATGCGGGGACCACCACGGGAGTTTCCAGAAGACTTGGACGAAACGCCAGGGCAGGCTGAGTTTGGTCCCATCCGGGGGGGGGGGGGGGGGTGCGTAGCTCATGGTACTCCTGGGGAGGTAAGGCTCTCAGAGATCAGAGATCCCTGGCAGGTCTGCTGCCCTTGGGGCCCCCAGGAGGAAAAGGGAAGATGCTAATAGCTTCCTTCTCCGCTGCCCCCAGGCAGAGGTCAGCCCAGCTCCTTCCGCCTCCCCAGGGAAGGCCAATACCATAGGAAGAAGGTCAGAGGGGCAGGTCGGGGGACTGGGGCTCGTGTCCTGTCATATCTCCTCAAGCAGCCTTGGCATCTGATTGGGGACAGTTCTGTTCCTTTTCGGGTTGCTATTTCTGCATAACCAACCGTCCCAAACGTAAGGGTGTAAGTCCATCTTATCCTGCTCCCAGGGTCTGGGTCCGACTGAAGGAAGGGCACACGGGACACGAAAGTTTGAACCTGAAGGGACTCATCTGGAGGCTTCTTCCCACACACATCTTGGCTGGGGCGCTCGTGGACCGGAGCCGCCTGTGAGGCTGCTTCATGGGGCCCGGAATCCCTCAACGCGTGGTGGCCCCAGGGACTCAGACTCTCATGTAAAGCCTCGGGGCTCCGAAAGCCAGCGCTCCAAGCCTCCCCGGACCCGGACTCAGAAGCCGCGCCACACCACCCTTCCTGCACTCGATTGGTTGATCCGGTCCCAAACCTGTTCAGAGTGGGGACGCAGGACCCACCTCTCGCTGGGAGCAGTGCTAGGGAATCTACAGGCATGATTGAGGGCACTTTGTGTGAACCGGCACATTATGTGCTTTCTAGGATTCTTGGCAGAGCTCCCTGCCCAGAAGCTCCTCAACGGGATGCTTGACATTGTGCAGTTAGGGTTTCATTTCTTTGACTTGAGGGTTTGATCACTGTTAAAAATGTTACATCCCAATAAAAGTCTCACCTTCAGCCATCTTTGTCACGATGGCCTCGAATCCTCTCGGCGAAAGACCTTGCATCAGTCCCCTGACAGATCCCAACATCCTCAGGACGAAAGTCGGGCAATCAAGCCCATTCACCTCTCCTGCGTCCTCTTCCTCTTTCTCCACTCCTCACACTGTACCTTCTCCATGGCTGGGACTCAGACCCTGGGAAACCTCTCCTGAGACCCAGCATCCCTTGGGCAGGCCCAGCCCCTCCCCGTTCTAGGCACCCTTTTGCCATTTTGCTCATTCCCCCAACTCGGTCCCTGTCAGTCACTGGCTCCAGAAGTGTGTGCTCTCTGGGGGCACAGTGCCCGCTATCTGAGCCAAAATAATTTGTAAGAACCCACTGGGTGCTTTGGTGCTGGCCTCGCTGGGGCTTTCAGCCAGAATGCCTACTTGTCACTTCTCCTCCTCCATATGGCCTGGGCTCCCTGGTGACAAGGTGGCCAGGTTCCAAGGGTCCGAGGGGGAGAGAGAGTGCCAGGTGGAAGCCACCGAAGCCACATTGCCTTTTAGAACCCAGCTTTGGAAGACGCAGAGAGTCACTTCTGTTGTATTCCATTGTTTGTTGCATATCAATGTCACATTGTAAGACGGGCTATGTTGGTGTGACCACCATCGGAAGACACAATCTGCTACCGTAATATTCATCGTGAGGAGTTAATTAGTTAGATGATCCCTTTAAGGAACTTAAACCAGTGCCTGATAAGCAGTCACTGTCTAAAAAATATTCACTACTATTATTATGCGCCGGAAGGGCTGACACCTGGTACTATTAGAGCTTGTTAAGGAAGAACTTTCTTTGTCTTGGGGAAGGAAGGACGGTCATGGAAGATTCTCTAAAGGAGGCAACAGTTTAGCAGAGATCCCAGGCAAAGTGTCAGGAGAAGGAGCTCCAGGCAGAGGAAATGGCATATGCAAAGGCCCTGAGGCCAGTGTGTGTTGTGTTGTGTGTGTGAGTAATGAACTGAAATGTGTGCTCAAGGACTGTTTTTTTTTTTTTCTTTTTTTTGTAGGACTAAATGAAGAAATGAAGTCTTGTCTCATTTCAGAGTGAGGAGGACCAGACTATGTTTTCAGCTGCAACAGGGGCCGAGGCTGGCCAGGGTGTCAGGGTGGGGGGCAGTGAGTGGAGCCTCAGTGCCCCTGCTCCCACAAGGTTAAGGGGAACAGCGGGTGGAGGCCCAGGTTCTCCAAGCACAGCCTCTGACCCAAGGAGCCCCGCCCAGCACTACGGTTACCACCCACCCTGAATACCTGAGGCTGAGGCCGACCGAGAGAGTGGGTCCCCTCCCTCCAAACCTGGCGAACCCTAGCCTTCAGTCCAAGACAGCCGCTTGCCACCCCAGCTCTGACGGTGAGCTCTTGGCTTGGGCTTCAGGTTAATGCAGTCTGAACTCCTGCCAGACCCCAAGACCTTTGCACCCTGAGTGCTAGGATGGGGGTTGGCCTATCTGTTTTCTTGGGGGCTGGGGCACAATGGCTCAGCCCTGCCATGGGTGGGAGTGGGTGACACTGAGCTGTCCTGTCCATGTCCTCCATGCCACTGCCCGGTACGGTGGGAGGGAAGGTTACCTCCTAGGGCTGCTGTGTGGCTCTCTTTGTCTCAAAAAGCCTTGAGAGACAGCGGGAGAGAGGTTTAATTGCAGCCTGCCTGGGAACCTCAGAGGCCCTGACCTCCCTGGCCACACCCCAAGCTTGGCACGCTTTAATTAAGAACAGAGCGCGGCTCGGAGGAGCCCCGTCAGCCCAGTGAGCGGAGCTGGGTTGACAGGGCCACCACGGGATGGCCAGCTGACTGTCCCCAGGTGGGTGTGGGGTCTGTGCCTTCATGGAGGGTTGCTGTGTTGTTATTTTCTCATCCATTGGCTATGAAGAGAACAAAATGAGTCCCGGAGTTATTGCCCTTTCTTGCAACCCACCTCCTCTTGGATATTCAGCCCCTTTTCCTGGTAAAATGCCTGCAGGACTTCCTGGGCAGTACGGGGCTGTCTCCGTGGCTGTGCCACGAGGCCATAAACAAAACAACGCGAGACCCACGCTGGTGGGGTCTTGGTCCTTCCTCCCCAAACCAGAGCCTTTATCCATTGGGGCAGCACAGCATGGAGCCTGAGATCAGACCCCGAGCCTATGACTTCCTGACTGTGTGACATTGGGAAAGTCATTCAACCTCTCTGAGCGTGGTTCTCATCTGAGCAGCGGCTTCTTGAAAGTGCAGGAGAGAGCACAGAGCACAGTTCCAGGTGTGGACCCAGCTCCTGTCCTCGTCCCACCCTCTGCATGGACCTGGGGCAAGGGTGCCCGGTCCTGCACATGTGCACACTGACCGCTTATTCGCTGTAGTGCCTGCGTCTCTCTGCTCCTCTGCCCGAGGTCCCCCTCCTGTGCTAGAAGAGCCTGCCAGCCTGGAGATTTATTGATTCTGTGCGCCCTCCCTGCCTCCTCCCCACCCCCTCTCCCCCCACCCCCGCAGCCTTCTATCAAAAAAGACTGGAGCTGCAGCCCCAGGGTGGGCAATTTTTTTTTTTACTGTAAATTTATTTATATTATTTTTATTTTATCTTGTGTAGTTCTTTTTATCCTTAGGTTTATCTTAAAAAATACACTAATTATTGTTTTTTTTTTCAAAAATTTTAATTGTGGTGAAATTTACATAGCATAAAATTACCATCTTAACCATTTTTAAGTGTATATAGTTAAGTACATTCACACTGTTGTGTAACCAATTCCAGAACTTTTTTCATCTTGCAAAATTGAAACTCGGTGCCATAAACATGAACTCCCCATTCCCCTCCCCCAGTTCCAAGCAACCACTCCTCTACTTTCTGTCTCTAGGAATCCGAGTGCTCTAGGGACCAGAATTGCTGGGTTGTACATTATTTCTACGTTCACCGCTATTCTACGTAGTTTTGATTTGCATTTACCTACTGGTCAGTTTCTGGAATAAAACCTGTATTTTTTCAGGGCTGCTTGGATTGTGACAGAACATTTAAACTAGCTCTAACAAAAATGAAAACTTATTAGCACATGTAACTAAAAGTCCAGGATGATTTGGCTTCAGGCATGGCTGGATCCAGGTGTCCAAATTATGTCTCTCCACCTCTTGGCTCTGCTTTCTTCTGGGTCGGATTTAGTCTCAGGCAGGCTTTCCCCGTTTAGCAGCCAAGGAAACAACTGGTAACTTCACGGTGAGAGTCTTCCAAAAGAGAAAAGGTGTCTCATTCCCAATAGCTGCCATTAGAATCCTATAGACTGTTCCCAGTGGGCTAAGTGTGAAAATGCTCCACTGGTAACTGAGGTCAGGGGTATGGAACAGTCTGACTAAACAGGCATGGGTCAGGAACTGGGCTGGGTCAATTCCACCTGGGCCATGAGCCCTGAGGATGGGCCCCCAGAGCAGGTGTCCACTGCTGGCATCAGGCTGGTGTTTCTCTGTCTTTGGCTGCTTTGCTGAGGTTCCTGCCGTTCCTGAACACATAGTCACCTGTCCTCCTGACCCCACCCTCCCATCAGGGTGGCTCCTCCGCTGCCATCCGGATTCTGGGAACTGAGAGGAGGCCATTGGCAGTAGGGGACATGGGCTTGGCCGGTGACTGAGCAGGTGTAGGGAGTTAGCATCACCTGGCAGGAGGGCATGTGTGCAGGGCCAAGCCTGTGCAAAGCAGGTGGCAGATGGCCATTTGAACCGGGACCCCAGCTGGCAGCTGGGGTAATGGGAGGTGGGTGGAGTCTGGAAGAGGCCTGTGGACACCCTGAAGAGCCTCCAGGACCTGCTCTCAAGGCTGGGCTGTGGGGCCATTCAACAGAATCTGTGCTGGACTCGGGTTGTAGAGATACCCAGAGATACCCAGACCACTTTGAGGGGCTGCGCTGAGCTGAGGAAGGTAGATAATTAGGCAGGTAGCTCGAGTGACTCTGTCTCCTAAAAGAATATTGAAAGCACTCTGGGGACAGGGGCTGGCCGAGCAGATGACTTTGACTCCCGTATGATCCAAGAATCTCTTAGATGTGGGATGGGGCTGCAGCACTCAAGGAAGTCTCTGGCATCCCAGGGCCAGGCCTGCGCAAGTCCGAGACGAGAAGGCATGGTTGCCCCTGTGCCTCAACTGCCCATCGCTCTGGGTGGGCCCAAGGAGGGCAGACCGCCCCCAGCCGAGACCCCAGCACACCCGCAGAGGAGGAGCAGATGAGGGGCAGACGTGTGTGTTTTATAATCAGAGTGAATTAGAAGTCCTATTGCGCCGAGAATTCTCCTCTTCCAATTTTGCAAACTCTCTGGAGATAATTGGAGGCCCCCCGGTGTGTCAGAACCCAGGGCTGGGGATCCTGGGGCGGGGGCAGAGAACCGCTGAGAGAAGGGCCATCTGTTCCTGTTCCCGGCTCTCCGGAACTGCAGATTTTAAATGTGCTGGTTAAGTCGTTTCTCCCTGAAGTCTTCCCGTGCCTGGGGACGTTTTTGAGATGGATGGCTCATCCCAGGAACCAGCTAGGTCACGTCTCTCATGCTGTAGATGGGAAACTAAGGCCAGAGAGGGGAAGCTACATGCTCAGAGCTTTGAGCGCTGGGGAAAGCGAATGCAGGAAACAGATAGGATAATTGCAGAGCAAAGAATTGCCCTACAGGAGATGAGACCGGTGGCCTCTGCCACTTGGGAGAGCATCAGACCCGTACTGGAAGGTAGGAAGTGGGGAGCAGTCAAGGGTGAAGATGTCATGCCCTCTTCCAAGGTCATCAAAATAAGCCCCTCACTCATGGCAGCCCCCCCAGCCCCCAGCTTTGTTTTTTCTCACCCACCAGCCCACCCACCCTTCTCAGATGAGAGCTAAATTGCAAAATGAAATCACAAATTCAGTACATTGGGGTTCAGCAGGGGTAATAGTTTGATGTGTGAATGCTTTACCTACCCACTGACACACACACACACGCACGCACGCACGCACCGGGTTTAATAGTGGATGACGCCTGAATTCAGAACTTAAAAACTCAATTGCCTACAGGGGCCAGTAGGTGGCACAGATGAAGGATGTGGGCGGGGAGATTATAGGGAATAGTGGAGACTGTGGTAAACACCTGACTAGACTATACCGGAAACCCATGCTGTATCCCGGCAACTGTTGCCACACCGGAATGCTACTCCAGCGGGGGATAAATCTTTGGCTATTTCAAAAGAAATCTATTCCGATTTTTAAACAAAGATCTCACATTTTTACATGTTGGCAACTTGTTCACATTTCTATAAGACTTTGAGTGGGTCTGCAGGCTGGATTTGTGCTGGGACACCCTTCACCTGAGAAAGGGACTGTGTTGGTGATACAAATACTGAGTGGAGGGGGAGAGGGGCAGAAACATCTTAGCGCCTGGCAGTCACTTAGTAAACTCCTAGAGGCAGTGGGATACAGAGATAAACTAGACAAATCCAGGGCTCGTCTCCTAGTGGGGAGCTGGCTGTGGTGACACAAATGACCACGCCAGTCATGATTTAACTACAGGGTAGAGGTCCCACACTTGGAAGAGGCAGGCACGGTGCTGGGGATGTCTCCCCTGATCTCATGAGCCCCCCAGAGGCCCTGCTCTCCTCCCCGGGGAAAATGAGCTGACACCTGCAGGGACACTTTCTTTACGACTCTAGAGGTGAGAGAACAGGAAGGGAGAGCATGGCTCCTGTCGTGTCATCTGTGCCCACTGAGGCACCAGCATTCCCCACATGACCCTCAGCACTGGGTGGGCTTCCCACGGCCAGGTAAGGGGCAGTTCCAGCCTCATTGAACAGACACATCGATGTCCTTAATGCTGAACATGGATGTGGTTGTGTGCCGCGGAGCAAGACCGAAACAAATCCAAATCCTATGTACTCTCCGTGCAGCTGTTTCCATGAACCCCGACTGGTTTTGTTGCTGTGGTCTTAGCACCCTCCGCTATAAAGCAGCAGTCATGTTTTTGTATGAGCCCACCACCCAGGCCATAGTGGGTGCCCCGATGGGTCCTAGGCCTGAGCCTGGCTGAACAGAGAGCTGCCCTGGGAAGTTTTTCAGCCGGAACTCAACAGGAGCAGCAGAAGCCACTGGCAGCCCTCCTCTTCCTCCTCCTCCTCCTCCTCGTTCTTCTTCTTCTTCAATTAATTTTACTTTATTTTTTCAGTGTTCCAAGATTCATTGTTCATGCCCCACACCCAGTGCTCCATGCAATATACACCCTCCTCAATATCCACCACCAGGCTCCCCCAACCACCCACCCCTCCCCTCCAAACCCTTCAGTTTGTTTCTCAGAGTCCACAGTCTCTCATGGTTCATCTCCCCCACCGATTTCCCCCAGTTCACCCTTCCTTTCCTTCTCACAGTGTCCTCTATGTTTTTCGTTATGCTCCACACGTGAGACCATATGATAATTGACTCTCTCCACTTGACTTATTTCACTCAGCATAATCTCTTCCAGTACCGTCCATGTTGATACAAAAGTTGGGTATTCATCCTTTCAGTGGAGGCATAATATTCCATTGCATATATGGACCATATCTTCTTTATTCATTCGTCTGTTGAAGGGCATCTTGACTCTTTCCACAGTTTGGCGATTGTGGCCATTGCTGCTATGAACATTGGGGTGCATGTGGCCCTTCTTTGTCCTACTTCTCACACTGCGGTAGAAGCCGGCTTGCAGCGAGGGAGCAGGAGCCCAACCAATCAGAGAGGCCCCCACATGGGAATAGGCGGGGGTGTCCCAGTGGCAGGGCGCCCCAGTTCCTGATGTGTCCCAGTCCCTCTCTTTATGAGACACCTGGAGTTTTCTAATAACTATCTTTTTAATTTAAAAAAATATATTTTTAAATTATTTTAAACTTGAATTTAAAAACTTGTGCTTAAAAGACACATGAGATAAAACTGAACATTTTCACCATTTTTAAGTGTCCAGTTAGTTCGGTGGCATCAAGGACATTCATATCGCACAGCCATCCCATCCCCAGAACTCTTCATCCTCCCCAAACTGAAACTCTGTCCCCATGAAACACTGACTCCCCGTTTCCCTCCCCCAGTCCCTGGCACCAGCATCCCGTCCCCCTAGGATTCTTAAGAGGCGACTCAAGGAACCTTATGTAAGTGAAATCACACAGCGGGTGTCCTTTGTGACTGGCTGATTTCACTTACCACAATGTCCTCAATTTAACAAGGACATTTTGCCTCAGCAAGTTCAAGTGGGGATTGTGTTGCTTGCGACCAAAACGACACTGATGACTACTTCAGTCATTACGACTTTTTCCTAGCAACTGAATTCAAAAGATAATATAGAACACTGTTGAAAGAAACACCTCTGTATAAGGTCAGTACCTTTTTTCCAGGAAATCCAACTGGTTCAGTCACTGCCTGATGGAAATGTTCTCTTTCATTTTTTTCTTCTTTCGGTGTCACCAGTCTCACCTTGCCCGTGGCCTTGCCGCCTACGGTGCCGAGCGTCCCTTGGCTCTGTCCCACAGACACTGGCCGGCTGTGACGTCCCCCCCGAGGGTGCATCGGGGGCCCCGTGTGTGCGACACAGCCCCGAGTCTGACACTGCTTGTGATGGGCTCCTCCAAGTGCAGGCCGGACAAGGCTGGGACCATTCTCAGGCGGCTGCGGTTTTTCCTCTCCACCCTTGGCAATTCTCAATACCAACATCTCTCCTAGATCTCCATCACCTCCAGGGTTTGGGCCACCTGCTTTCTGCCGGCCCACGGACTCAGGTACTAGTGGGTCAAATATTTCACCGCGTGCTCAGCGATCCCCGTGACTGCTGCCTGACCTGGGCCAGCCTGCCCCCTGCCTTTGTCTGTCTGTCCCGAGGCCAAGGTCACATTTGGATTCTGTGTAGGTGGGGGAGTCAGGGCAGGGGTTCCGTGGGGTCCGCCCGTGCAGGAGACCAGGTGTAGGGTGTTGCTGATCATTCAGAGCAGCCCTCCCCCTCCTCAGGAGAATGGCCCTGGAGCTAGTGGCAGCTGCTGGTTGGGGGTTATGTCACATTCCTCCCCACTCAGCAGCCCCTTGCCCAATGACTTGGACCACTGTGGGGGTGCAGAAGGCCAGCCCTAAGAGTTTTGTGCTGCAGTCCTGCCCTGGATCTCCTTGAGGATTGGGCTCCAGCTGAGACCGTCTGCTTCTTCCCTGTCTGTCCCATGTGACCCTGTCTGGTCCCGTGTGTCTCCCTTTCTTTCTTGTAAGAGCCCTCCCTCAAAAGTCATGTCCCTCAGTTCCCCCTCAGCCTTACTTCTAGGGCACCCTGGATGGGTCGTGCTGGGAAGGGAGAAGGCAGTAAACAGGAGGCCGAGTTGTGAGTCTGAGAGGCGCCAGGATGGACGGGAATGGGGCTGGCATGTGAATGAGGCCGGAGGCGGGCAGGGAATGTTGGCGAGGCTCTCTGCAGAGGGGCGGAGAGAGGCAGGGGCCGCCTGGCAGGGGCTGCCAGCCAGGCTGCCCCAGGATCCTTTCTCCTGGCCTCCAGGCCCCGCTGGTCTTGACACCCAGGGCAGTTTGGGGTACGAAGTATCTTTCAACAGTGGTGCCTTCCTGCTCTTAGATTTTAGCCATCCATTTCAGATTTCAGGGCTATTGCTCCTTGGAGTATTGAGGTCATATTATTATTATTATTAGTAGTAGTATTTTTAAGATTTTATTTATTTATTTGACACAGAGAGAGAGATTACAAGTAGGCAAAGAGGCAGGCAGAGAGAGGGGGGAAACAGGCTCCCTGCTGAGCAGAGAGCCCGCCGCGGGGCTCGATTCCAGGACGCTGAGATTATGACCCGAGCTGAAGGCAGAGGCTTTAACCTACTGAGCCACCCAGGTGCCCCTTTGAGGTCATATTAAAGCAGGAATGTTTGATCAGGACCATGGAGATAGTTGTGGGGGCCCGCTCCCCCGGGGTTTTGCAGTGGGAAAGAGAGGGCAGGCCAGTGGGGATTTACAGCCAAGGGGCAGGGTGGGTCCTCAGATGGGAAATGAGGAAGGGGAAGCATCAGAAGAAGTGGGGATTCTTGCCAGTCAGGTGGGGGGTGGGGGTGGAGATGGGGGTAGGGTGGGTGGGGATGGGGGGAAGACAGAGCCTGGAGGAAGAGGAACTGGATCAGATCTGGGGGCTGGGGGAGTGAGGGAGGGTTCTAATGAAGCTGACTGGCAGGGTTTTTCTACAATGGAATTTTACCAGGAAGTGTATGCACAAGGCTAGGCGAGGGCTCAGAAGCCTGGCTCTTTGGTCGGGCAGAGTTGTGGTCAGTACCCAAGAACAAGAACAAGAGCAAAGGGAATGGCCAGAGGCAGACGGTCTGGCATGCATCCTAAAGCTAATAGCTTCCAGGACAGAAGTTTGGGGAGCCCTGGTAAGGGGGATGGTGTGGGGTGAGGGGGTAAGATTCAAGACCTGGATCAGGAACATCCCTGCCACACAAGCAGAGGAACTCCCCCCATCTCTGGTCTGCACAGTTGAAGGGGCAGGCCTGGCCCCACATCCTGGGAGGCCTTGCTGCTTCTGGGGCTCTAGCAAGCCACTTGGAAATTTGTTCTCCTGGTCCTGCGCTCCAGGCAGTGGCCCAGGGTTGAACATTGCAGGGGGGTGGGAGGAGGTCCCCTAGGTCTGCAAAGCTGGCTCCAGCCCTGAGGACTGGGCTGGTCTGAGCTTTCCTGCCCAGCCGTGTCTCCCACCCCAAGCAGGACCCCAGAGTCCGCAGGATCCTTCACTCTCTTGACAGTTTAGATACAAAAGACCAAGAGTGGCCCAGATTCTTGGTCACTTTCACAGCTGCTTTATGCCCCCTGGGGGGGGTGGTGGTAGTGGGGGGACCGCTCTGTCCTGCAAACACGAACACCCAAAGGCTTCCAGATAGTTCAGAAGAAAGAAATCTGCTTTGCTCCTTTAAGAAAAGGGAATAGCTCCTGTCAGCAGAAGCTGGTTGTAGCAGCTAGAGCCCAGGTTGTAAAGCAGCTCAATTGTATGCAAATGTATGTACCTGTTGGAAGGGGGATGGGCGCTGCCTGAGGAAACCCAGAGAGAAAGCAGCTGATCAAAGGCAGTGCTGGATCCCAGCCTCTCAGAATCCAGAATCCTATAGCCTCAGATTAATTAGTGCTTACTATCACATGGCCTTAGAAGAATGGCAGAGAGGGAAAGCAGGAAGAGAGAACCAAGCGCCCCCTTTGTCCAGCAGGTACCAGCCATTACCAGCCAGACTGCAGGTAATGTCCACAGATGCCCCCTCCAACGGCACGCCCGCCCAGCACCTGCTAGGCACACATGGTGGCGCCTGTCCTCTGGGATGCTGTCACCAACAAGGTTGGAAAGAAGAGATAGAAAGAATGAGAGGCACTCCTGGTGGCCACATGACTGGAGGTTGTGACATGGAAGGCCATGGGGTGAGGTGACGGTTCTTGAATGTAAGGAACAGGGACAGCTGTCAGCAGGTCCAGAGAAGAGGCTTTGGTTGCAGGGGCCTGAGTACCTTTCCTGACAGAAAAGTCCCCACTGCATATGTAGCAACAGACCACTGCCAGGGAAGGGAGGGGTCCTGTGCCTCCATGGCCCAGGGTCTTGGTGAGCATGCAGGTGCCATTTGTGGGAGAAAATGGGGTTGGCTCCATGGGAAGACTGGTGAGAGGCATTTAATGAAGTGACAGCTGCCAACCACAATCCTTTCTGCAAGGAGTGGGCTGGCCGGAGAGAGCCCCCCGTTTTGTCCGACACACTCCCCAACTCCTGGTCTTGCTCTGTAAGAAGCAGAGAATCAGTGTTCCTGAGCAGTGAAGGCATTGGACATGTGGGCATACATGAGGGCATAATTTTGGCCTTGCATCTTTGAGGGCTGGTGAAGGCATTCCTGAGGCCCATCTGGGCAGAGGCAAGAGGAGTCTAGGGCCTTGGGTGTGCCCTGGTCCCTGAGCCTTTCCTTGGGCCTTGGCCTGGATTCTGGGCTCACACTTGCCGCTGCCCACACTTTTGCTCTTGACTCTTATGTTCCATCTGCATTGGTCCATACATCACAGCGGGAAAGACAAAAGTGGAGTGACCAGGACCCTCATTCATCTTCTGATTTCAGCAGGAAGCACCAACTCACAGCCCCACTGGGGGCAAGGAATACAGAGCAAAGTCCGACATTCTGAGACAGCCAGGAGAGGTGAAATGGAGAGTGGGGCCCATCTAAGGGGTAGCCAAGGTCCATGCTTGTCACAGGGCAATATGGGCTCAGTTCCGTCAGGTCTTCCTTTTTATTGAGAAGTTGGAAATCTAGACTTCTGGATGATATCTAATTTCTCAATATTAGCAGTAGTTCAGTGATGATGAAGAGGAGGACAACAGCCTTTTTGTGGGCCAAATTAAAAAAAAACCTATGAGTTGGATCCCTCTATGGCCTATGGACTACTTCTGATCTCTTGGGTATCTGTTTTCAGGGTCCCATCTGGTCCTGGGATCCTGCATCCTAGCATAGGCCCTAAGGGTTGAATGGAGGGAGTTCTAGTCTAATCTGGTCTAGTCTAGTCTGGTCTAGTCTAGTCTGGTCTGGTCTGGTCTGGTCTGATCTAATCTGGACTGGTCTGGTCTATTCTAGTCCGGTTTGATCTATTCTTGTCTGGTCTGTCTGGTCTGTTCTAGTCTGGTCTATCAACTCTGATCTGGTCTATTCTAGTCTGGTAGGGTCTGGTCTGGTTTGATCTAATCTGGTCTGGTCTAGTCTAGTCTGGTCTGGTCTGGTCTAGTCTGGTCTATCAACTCTGATCTGGTCTATTCTAGTCTGGTAGGGTCTGGTCTGGTCTGATCTAGTCTGATCTGGTCTGGTCTAGTCTGGTCTGGTCTGGTCTGGTCTGGTCTGGTCTGGTCTGGTCTGATCCCCATCCACTAATTATTTCCTCTGGGAAGAAACTGTTAGGCAATGAGTGACACAGAAGAGTCAAGCATTCTCTGCCCTAAACAAGTTCCCAGTCTGACAGGCAGGAAAGACAGGATACAATTAAAATCTTGATGATTAAACAAAATATGGTGTGTCATATGAGAGAAATGACCCACGTGTCGGATTGTGTTCTCTTGTTTTTTCCTGTTTTGGACTGATTTTCTTTTCTTCTTGGGCACAGCATCTTGATTTTCCTGTAGAGAATCACAAGCTCTCTACTCCCAGTTTTTGTGGTAGAGGTTGGGTTGTCTCTACCCTCCCAGTGTCCAGATGGGAGCACATCTGGCGTAGACAGTCAGAACGTTCCATTCCCTTCCATTCCCATGGTGATGGGTTCAAGGGTGGACATGTGACTTCAGCTAAGCTAACAAGATGCAATTTGGGAACATCTATTGCCAAGAATGAGAAGTTCTCTTTTTGTTGGTGAGAATGTGGGATTGGGACAAGTCACATTTGCCACCACTCAGTATAGGGTTTACCGAGAATGAGGACAACTCAGAAAAGAGATTGTGATACTCATGATAATGTTGTTCAAACACTAAGATCAAGCTATGCCTGAAATTTTCAGTTTATTGAGCCAATAAATTCCTTATTTTGCTGAAGCCACTTTGAGCTGATATTCTGTCACTTACATCCTATAGAATCTTGTCCAAAACAAATACCATCGGGGTGAATTTGAGAGTAGCATTTTCAGGTGTGAGGATCCAGAAAAGATTTCATGGAAAAGGTAGCACAGAGCAGGCAAATAGGCAATATTTTGATGGCCAATGGAAGGGAGGAGAGTATTTCCGGTAGAACAGAGCTCTTAGCATGAGCCAAAGCTCAGAGGCAGGAAAAATGGGCACATTTGGATAACAGAGAGAAGCTTAATTTGGATCAAGCATAGAGTACTTATGGGGTCTCCATGAGAGAGCAGTAGTGAATACAGGTGGAGAGATTGATTGGAACCAGAGTATGGAGTGGGGCTAGGGCTTACATTACATGCTAAGAAGTGGGGTCTAATGTATGAAGCAGTGTGACCCTTTGGGAGGGTGGATGGAACTGTGCTTCCCGGAGGAAAGCTACGGTCCATTTTAAGAAGTGACTGTAGAAACAGGAAGGTGTGATTTTAACCTGGCGGATGTTCCTAGCATGTGGGTAAATTCCAGGGTGGATATTTACTTCCCTGGGCCCATATTCCTTTGATCCTATCCATAGAAATTGGTGAGGGAAGATGAAAGGTGAATTACATCAGTCCCCCTTGTTGAACTAGTATGCAATTAACTCCTTTATCCGTCCAGAATTTCTGTTGCTGTACAGCAAGAGGTGAATAGGTCACTCATTTTTTTTCCTTCAAATTATTAGCCAGTTATTCCCATGCCATTTGCTCAATAATTTGTTCTTTCCCTGCTGAATTCAAGTGTCATATTTAGCATATAGTAAATTTTTATCTTAATAATTTCCTTTTTTTAAGACTAACTATTGTGTTCTTCTGTGTTCTTTTATTGTTCCTCATATTCTTTCTATGTGACACACTCTTAACTGTTATTTCATAATAGGAATCCTCTCATTACAGTTTTTTTAAAAAATCTAAAATATTTTGGCTCTCCTAATTTACTTATTCCAAAAAATTTTCTTGCAGATTACTTTGTTAAAAATTTGGTTCTGACAGAAATTAAATTTATTCTGGAAATTAATTTGTGGGGGTGCTGACAACTATAGAATATTTACCCCTCCCCTTGTGGAATATTGGATGTCTTCTTTTATATGCCCATTATAGCTCTGCAATTGTACTGTTATAGCTCATGTACATTTTTTAAAGATTTTACTTATTTATTTGAGAGAGAAAGCACACACAAATGGGGGTGGGGAGAGGGGCAGAGGAAGAGGGAGGAGCAGACTCCCTGCTGAGCTGTGAGCCTGATGCAGGGTTTGATCTCAGGACCCCGAGATCATGACCTAAGCCAAAGGAAGATGCTTCACCGACTAAGCCACCCAGACACACCTAGCTCATGTACATTTTGTGAAAAGTTTATTCCTAGATAATTTATGGTTTGGGGAGTTTTTTCTATTGCATTTTGTAATTTTATTATACATTTATTTTGTATGACTGTGCCACTGAAACTTTGTGATGTTTCCAGTAGTTATTCAGTTGATACTCTCAAAATAACTTAGGTAACTCTTTTCTAATTGTTAAAATTTATTTTTCTTGTCTTATTTAGCTGGCTAGACCATCCAGATCAGCTTAAAATAATACTAGTATTAGCAGACATCCCTGCTTCATTTCTCTACATTGGAAATGTCTCTAAAGTGTGTTTGAACATTAAGAATGGCATTTCCTTTTAATTTAAAATAAGTATATTTTCTTATGAAAAACAAAACTAAAACATAATATATATGCAATAAAAGTTGTATGGGGTTTATAAAGCCTAAGATATGTATTATCTGGGCCTTTACAAAATGAGTGCCAGCTCGTGATCTAGATGATGTTTATGTTTTTTGAATTATTGATGTGATGCTATTAATATTGAACCATCCCTGAATTTCTAGGCCAAACTTGGATTTGACCAAAATGCTAGTGGACTTGCCATCCTTAGGAGAATAAAATCAGGGTTCACATTTCAGAAAGTGAGGATCACAGGCATCTCTGGCCATGAGGGCAGAATTCGCAACCACCAGTGTCCTTTCAAGAAGGATGAAGAAATCTTGGAAGAAGGGTGTGATGGGGCTGTTCTGATGTTGTATTTTGTGGGTGACTTTTGGTGGCTTTAGCCCTTGCGAAAATGGCATTGATGATTATTTCCAAAATGTATTGACAGTGGGGTTGGTGATATTGGTTTTACTCCCAAGGAGTCTCTCTTTGGTTTCCTGGTAAGGAGAAAGTAGCCAGCAGAGAGCTTCTGTACATTTGGCTAGTGGGGATGAGTCTGGATCTTCCCTTTAAGGAACAACCTATGTGGTCAGCTCTGTGGCCTTTGTCCTAGGAGCTGAGTCAGAAAGTTGTCACAACTCTTGCTGCTTTGTTCAGAAAGTGAGCACCTTTTGGATCATTAGCAGGGTAGGTATGGTCAAAGCCTGAGATAGATACCAGGATGTATACCGGCAGATTTGATCAGGATAGAGACAGTGACCATCCTCTACCCTCCATGTCTCTGTTTCAGAATAGGCACTTAATTTAATGTTGAATTCTTCCTAGAATTCAGTAAAACACACAATAGTGAGCAGCATGTGTGTTTGTATGTTTGTGTGTACATGTGAGCATGCAAACTGAAGAAAGGGCTAGTCCTTCCTCTGCTCCGTGAAACACAACATCGTGACAATAAGCATGGGTAGTGACAGTTCATATATAGAACTAATTCAGTGGGAACGAGAAGTTGGGCCCAGAGGTGAGCACAGGAACATAAGCTCCTCAGTAATTACAGACATCCTGCAGAAATGTTGGTGGAGCCGTGGGTTTCCACAGAACATAGAATAGGTGTTCAAGTCAGTCTTATCTATATTTAAGAAGCCAGGAGAGATCATATGTTATCCAAGTTACTTTTAGAAAAGACAGAGAGCACAAAAAGATAAATTTCAGTGCCTAGAAATAAGCTCTGTGGACATTTTGGTGGCTATTTTTCTAGATTTTTAGTTATACTTGCAGACAGACACTCTGAGTTGGCTGTGAGATCAAAGGGAAAAAAATAGATATTGGTCTCTGCCCCTGGATCCTGGCACAGGGCTCCTAAAATCCTTGTAATTTCCTATGTGATAAGAACATTAGAACATACTCTTGTTCTAGTATTTGGTCTTTGACCCCATCCCAGACACAGGGATCCTAAAACTCTTGTGAATTCCCAAGTGATAAGAGCACTAGGAACATCTTTTGTTCTACTGAAGTGATTCTGGGTTCCTGGATGGCTTCTGGGTTGGTGCTGGTCATCAGAAAGACCAAGCCATGATTAGAAGCTTAGCCTTTTCAGCCCCATTTTTCACCCTCCAGAGAGGGGAGAAGGGCTGGAAATAGAGTTAATATTTGATACTGCCTATGTGAGAAAACCCCCATAAAAACCTCAATAGTATGATATTCAGAGAGCTTCCAGTTTGGTGAACACACTGAGTCCAGGAAGGTGACATACCCCAAGTCCATGGGGATAGAAACTCCTGTGCTCAAGATCTTCTCAAACCTCACCCTATGCATCTCTTTATATGGCTGTTCATCTGTATACTTCATCATATCTTTTAATAAACTGATAAATGCAAGTAAATGTTTCCCTGAGTTTTGTGAGCCCCTCTAGCATATTACTAAAACCCAAGTAGTGGGTTTTTGGAACCTCCAATCTCTGTTGTTTGGTCGGAAGGACAGGTGATAGTCTCAGTTGTGACTGGCATCTGGAGGAGGGGCTGCTGTCTTGTAGGACTGAACCCTTTACCTGAGGGGTGTGATGCTATCTCCAGGCAGATAATGTCAGAATTGAGTTAAATTATCAGACATGCAGCTGGTATCATAGAGAACTGCTTAGTGTAGGGAAAATCCTCCACACATTTGGTGAGTAGAAGTGAAGTGTTCTATGTGAGTAGTAAGGAAGACACATAGGTGGAAAACTGGGTAGGTTTTCCCTTCAACATGGGTCCACTTAACACCCATTCCCAATAACCTTCAGAATAGTCTACAGTAGGGGCTAAAAAGAGGAGCAGTTTATTTTCCCAGTCTTCTTTGCACCTGGACAGCTTGTGGCTCACACGCCTGAGTGCCATGAGACCTACGGAGAAACTTGCTGGGTGTCTACCTTCTTTGAAGAAATCTCTATTCAAATCTTTTGCCCATTATTAATTGAGCCATTTGTCGCTTCGTTGTTAAATTGTAATAGTTATTTATATATTCTGGACACTAGAACCTATCAGATATATGATTTACAGATATTTTTTCCTATTTTATCAGTTGTCTTTTCACTTTATCCTCTGGAGCAAAAAATTAAATTTTGATGAAGTCCAATTCATCTTTCTTGCTTTGATTGCTTGTGTCTTAGGTATAATATCTAAGAAAGCATTGGCTAATCCAAGAGTACAAAGATTTATCCCTATGTTCTCTACTAGTAGTTTAATGTTTGTATTCTTTGTCGTGTGTGGTCACTGGTTTGTCTGTTGTGCTAGCTTAATGGTCAGCTAATGATTGGACGGAGATTTTCTAAATTCTTGGAATCATCGTTCCCTCTACTTTTTGCTGAGGGGCTATGTGTGTGGGGAACTGGGAATGCCTTTATTTCAACACTTACTTAGCCAGTTCACAACTCCATCTTAGCCTTCTCTTCCTGCTTGTGCAGATTCTTGAAGTTAGCCAGAGGTAAGAGTTTAAGGCCCCTTAAGGCTCTTTTCTGAGCAAGTTTTTAGCACTGAATATCCACACACCTTCATGGTCTTCTAGAATCCCAGTTCTTTGTAGGTTCAGTGTCCTTATGGACATTTCATTCCTCAGCTTTTATTTTTATTCTTTTTAGAGATTTATATACTTATTTTAGAGAAACAGTGTGAGTGGAGGAGGGGCAGAAGGAGAGTGGGGAGAGAGAGATTCTCAAGCAGATTCTCCTTTGAGTGTGGAGCCCAGCTCAGAGCTGGATCTCGTGACCCTGAGCCCAGACCTAAGCTGAAATCAAGAGTCTGACACTCAATCAGCTGAGCCACCCAAGTGCTCCTCAGCTTTTCCTTTTAAGCTCTTTGGTTAATATATCATTTTCCCCAACTATTATCCAGGCATGCACAATGCATGACAATCCCCATTGATGGTTTTTGACAAATAACTCCAGAAGACAGGCTATTCGTACTGGGTGAATTCAAGTCAGTTCAAATAAAGACTGTTTATCAAGTGGGATCTTCCACGGAATGGCCAGATAGACCAAACAATGACAGTTCTCTGGGACTGGGGCTTTAAAGGAGCCCCATCTTATCCTGCTGTCTCCAAGGCTGCCAGGCTGCTGGTTTTGACCATGATTGTGGGTTCTTGGCTTTTAAGGTATCATGGAGCTGTGGGGAGGGAAAGGATATGGGCTAGGATAAGCTAAAATAGCACAAAGCTCATCGTTTTTACTGAGAGTCAGCCTTTTTTTCTTGATTAAACCTCTTCAGATTGCTGCATGTCTTTGGTTAATTTCAAGTTCCAAAGTGTTGATTCTCACCATTTTTGCCAGATTTCTCATTGTTTTTATGCAGGAGAGAAATGTTGGATGTCCTTACTTAGCCATTTTCACTGCTGTCACCTCTATGAGTGATTTTTGACTCTTACTTTACATACAATTCTAATCAGTTTGGTTCCCCACCCACAGTGTTAAACAGCAGCAATTGCAAGGACAGAAAGTGGGTGCTATAGTTATGCATTCTTTACCATAGTCAGTATTCCTTCTCCCCATTTTTTTTTCAAGCCACAAAGACCTGCTTGGATATCAGAACAGGAATCTAGATGTATTGAACAGGGAAAGTTAGGAAAGACCTGCTTCCCAGCTCCTCATTGTCTTTCCCTGATCCATTTAATGAGTCCTGTGCTCTTCAGACCCCCTTCTGTAGGCCTGGGCCCCATCCCATTTGGAGGTTTGAAGAGTCTGTGGCTCTGGCAATTAGCCGACTCAGTTTTCTGTGCCTGCTCTGGAGACCTCTCAGTGTAAGCTCCCGCTTCTCCCTGTCATCTTCCTATCCTGCACAGCTGGATGGCAGAATAATGACTTTATTAAGCTCATCCTGCACTTAATTCCCCAAGGATGTCAGTCCATTAGGAAAGACTAAATCTGCCACCAGCAGCCACACAGCTGGTTTAGTCTCATCTGTCCAAAACTGGAGGGGTCCAGGGGAGATGCACATGGGTTGCTCTTCAGGACCACCTGATTCTGGGGACCTGGGGCTGACCCCTGAGTGAGGCCACCATCCTCCATATATAGCTGAGTGAGCTATGAAGGTTTTGCCTTCCTGTGTGTGTGGGGCCTCACTTCTGAGACTGGTGGGGTCTGGGATCTGGGCATCGGTCAGCTTTCAGCGGTCTGGGAGGAGTCTAGGATAGGAACTCAGGTAGGGAGCACCCTCCTAAGTGCTGTCAGGAAGGGAAGAGGGGAATTTACAGAGTCAAGGAGGAAGGAGGTTCTTAGAGGGATGCAGGAGGCCTACCCCTTGGAAATGAATCAGCATATCAGGTCATGGAAGACACTTCCCAGAGGGTACCTGCTGCCTTGAATGGGAGCCAGGTTAGAGAAGTCTGAACTCCTGTTATTTCTCTGTTTTTCCTTAACCTTTTCAGATTTGAAATGGGAATAGTGATTCTTCACCTTGATGAAGCCCAAAGTCAGAGAGGGGTTGGACTCTGCACACAGGAAGCAAGTGCAGGTGAGATACTGTAGACAATGGCCTTGCTCTCCAAGGTGACTCGACTGTACCTGTTCTGGCTAGGGGTCCTGTGTCAGACAGGACTCCTCTGGCTGCAGGGAAAGGAAATCTGACTTGGCTTAAACAAAGAGCAGATGTAATTGGCACATATAGATGGAGAGAGATCTCCATATAAGTGTAGAGAGATCTGGTCAGGTGTGTTTGGTCCAGGCTGGCACCTGTAGAAAAGAGTCTCTCCATATTCTTCCTTTGTCCTTCCCTCTGTGTAGCTTTATTCTCAAATAGGCTCACCTCACTTTGGGTCCTGATGACCACAAACCCAGAGAAAAACAGTGCCCCCATCCCTACCCCCATGCAGTCCCAGCCTCTCATTGGTTAACACTGGGTCCTGTGTTCATCACAGAACCAGGTGTGTGAGTCTGAAAGTTCAGGCCTAGGCCACATGCCTCTCCTTGGAGAGGGAGTGGGACAGGGCTGGGGAAGGATCTCCCTTTCCCTCATACTAAATGAAATGAAACAAGGGAATTGATTGCCCCCAAGCACGCAGGGTTACCAGCAGGATTCTGGGTAGGCAAAACCATCAGGCTCTGTATCTGTCTGCTTGGGCTGTCATAATAAATTCCATAGAGTGGGGGCTTCAACTACAAACACGGATTCCTCACCATTCTGGAGGCTGGGAGTCCAAGATCAAGGTGTCGGCAAATTTCTTTTCTGGTAAGGCCTCTCTTCCTGTCTTATAGAAGTCCACCTTCTAATTCTGTCCTCACATAGTCCAGAGAGTGAGCAAGTTCTGTGGTGACACTTCCTAGGAGGACACTAATCCCTTCATGGGGTCCTGACCCTCATGCCTCATCAATCCTAATTACCTCCAAAAGGCTCCATCTCCAAATACCATCAAATTGGAGGTGGGGCTTCACATATGAATTTAGGCGGCACAAACATTCAGTCTCTAACAGGTACCCCCAGAATGGCATCACCAGGTCCCACCATTTAGGCCACATCCAATGATAGCTTTGCATCCTTCTTGTCAGTAGGCCAGCTCTTGGCTTTGCTTGGGGGTCTGTGCTTGTCCTCTTCACCCACCGCTCCCTGCTGACCAGACCTCACCTCACCCTGAACCACTGTTCTCCAGGGAAGCTCTCAGGTCCAGAATTCTTACATCCCACCCTCACCCCAGTACCATCTAGACTCCAAAGCAGGCCCTCAGCTGAGAGTCAGTCTGCTGTTTCTTGTTCAGATCTTGGCTAATCCATTGATTTATTCATTCCTTTATTCCCTTGTTTATCCATCCATTCATCCAACACTTATTCACTGAGTAAATAAGATGAGTAAGGCACCATCCTAGGAAAAGCAGAAGTTTAGACAAATTGGTCTCCCATGGTCCCAAATCAAAGGGACTCCCTTCTCCTTGCGAGGCCCTAAATTAATCCATTTAAAAATAGCTTTATTGAAGTATAATTGCCATACAAGAACTGTGCATAATTAAAGTGTACAATTTGATTAGTTTTGACATAATATATATCTGTGAAACTATCACCCCTATCAGGATAATAAGCATATCCATCACCCTCAAAGTTTCTATATACCCCTTTGTTATTTTGTCATCCTTCCCTCTGCCCCTCCTCGCACATACAGGCAACCATTGATCTGCTTTGGGCCACTATATGAGTTTCCTAACATTTTGTAGAACTATAACAAGACAGCAAGAGCCCCGTTTTGTCTGGTGCTTTCCCTTAGTGTGGTTGTTTTGAGATTTACCCATGTTGCCACTGCCATTGGCAGCTCACGCCTTTGCTTGCTGAGTGGTGTTCCATTGTACCACAGTTTATTTACCCATTCACCTCTGGACGGATTTTGGATTTGCTAGGAATACACATATGCTGTTTAGGATTGTGAAGGGATAGGATAGAAACCTGACAGCTTTATGATTGGTGTCCACAGAGCTGTGGATCCCAACACACAGCAAGCCCTAGGGCTGGGTGTTTGGAACAGTGTTTGGAACACATGAAAATGTACTCATCCATTGACCAGCGTTTTCTACATGGTGTTCTGTAAGAAACGAGTTTAATGTTAGAAGGTTTGGAAAATCCTCCCCATTCTTGGAGATTCATCATCTTTATTAGCTTATTAAAGGCTCTGAGAAGTCCTGCAGTAAGGAAAATCCGGTGTCTGAAGAGCTAATCTGGCTATACAACTTCCTGCCCCCTTTTGTCCTAGTGATGACTACAGATCACTTGTGGAGGCAGTTGGATGAGCATGGCTCTGGGCCAAGGGACAAGTGTCCACTCTCAGATATGTCACCCCAGTGTGTGGATGTTTCACCTATTGGGTCTTATATGCATTCACAATTGACTTATGATGTTTTAAATTATAGGTATTGCTTATACATAGAAAAGCATTGAGAATAAAACAACAAACATTGGTAAACAACACACGATTTGTCAGCATTCTGTTTCAGTTTGTGTGTCTGTGTCCATGTGTGTGTGATTTCAAGGAGTAAAACTTCACCAATATAGATAAAGCTTCTGGAGTATCTCATCCCCATCTTATTACCTCTTTCTCCTTAGTAGAAATTTGGTATTTCTCCTTTCCTTTTACCACAAATGTTCTTATAGCTATAAATAATATACATGATTGTCTTGCATATTTTAAAATTTCATAAATGATAATATACTATATGTACAATTTTGCATCTCTCTTTCTTTTGCTAAACAGAAATCTAAAACAGTGTTTTAGATTTAACTGTGGTTCCTTAATTTTAAGAGTTGCACAGTGTCCCACTGGATGAATAGACCACAGTCCATGCTCCATTATCTGGTTGGCGGGTAAACATCACCAGGATGCTCCTCATTTTTCTCATACTAAACAAATCTGTGGTGAAAATTTTTGTACTTGTCTTCTTGTCCCATGTATGAGAATTAGGGATAAATTGCTGGATCATGGGGTAGGGGGATCAGTAACTCTACCTAGATATTGTCAAAAAGTAGGCATTATAAGAGAGTTCCATCTTCTATTATCAATTACAACTGATGTTTCCAGACATTCATTCATTCATTCATTCATTTTAATGGGGGGTAAGACCCTCAGGCCCAGACCCACAAGGACCTTTATCCCAACTCTATTCCCACTAAGTAATGATTTGGTAGAGAGTCTGCAGCATTGCCCAGCTAAGTACTGGGACGGGCTTCCCACTTCCACAGAGGGAGGTTCTAGAATATTAAGGAGGTGACTCTCCATGTTACTCCAGGAGATTATCGGTCTCAGGCAGGGCCACCCACTAAACCCCTGCAGGACTTGTGACCAGCACAGTATTGTGGTCCCAACTCTGGAACTCTAAGTTCTTACCTGACCTCAACAGTCCCAGTTACTGGAGTCTGGGTGCTGGACTCATGATGCAAAGTTTTGTTAAAGTCCTAGCACCACCTGTCTTATCCCTTCACTCAAAGAAACCCCAATCTCACACTCAAAGATTTGGGGTGTGGTATCAATCATTTGCCCCCGATCTTACTTATATGTCACATCTTTGTGATCTTTGACTTTGAAACTTACACATCCTGAAGGTCTAGCCTAACATCTGGTCTAGGTTTGCATAGAAGACTGTCCCATCTGGGAATTCCAGACTTTTAAATGGAAGAATAATGTCTGGTCTGTAATAGGTGCTCAATAAATATGAAATGAAATTCTGTTTACTTTATAACTCCTCGGTTACTACTGATGTGGAGCATCTTTCCACATGTCAACTGTCCATCTCGCTTCCCTTGCCTGCGAATTACTCCTTTCTATCTTTTGCCCATTCTTTTGCTGGGTTGTTTGGCATTTTCTTTATGATTTGTAGCAGTTCTTTACATATTCTGAATAATAACCTTTTTAAAAAAATTTTTATTTATTTATTTATTTGACAGAGAAAGAGAGAGAGAGATCACAAGTAGACAGAGAGGCAGGCAGAGAGAGAGGAGGAAGCAGGCTCCCCACTGAGCAGAGAGCCCAACGCGGGGCTCGATCTCAGGCCCCTGAGATCATGACCTGAGCCGAAGGCAGATGCTTTAACCCACTGAGCCACCCAGGCGCCCCCTGAATAATAATCTTTTATCAGTTCTGCGCATAGCAAATATCTTTCCCAGTTTGTAGCTTTTTTTTTAAATTTTGTTTATTGTGTCTTTTCTCTTACAGCAGGCTTTAAATTTTAATATATGCAAAGTTCTCAATCTTTCCCTTTGTAGTTTGTGATTTTGTGTCTTATTCAATAAATCTTTCCCCACCAGAAGTCATAAAGATTTTTTCTTTTTTTTATAAGTCTTATAGTTTTATTCACCATTTAATTCTGTAATGTATCTGTCTTTTTATATTATATGATGTGAATTAAGGATTAACTTTTTTTTTTGGTAGGGACAACTGTTTTTGTTTTCTGTCACCTTCTTCACTGATCTGAAGTGCTAGTTCTTTTCTTCTGTGTCTGAGTCCGTGTCTGGGGGCTCCCAATCCTGTCCCTTTGGTGTATTTCTCTTACTGTATCAACATCACAGTTTTAGCCTTGTGGTCGATCTTGATGGGTTCTCCCACCTTTTTGCTCAGGAGTATCTAGCTATTCTTAGTCCTTTCCTCATCCACATAAATTTTCGGATTAGTTTGTCATGTTCTATAAAATTTTCTATTGGGATTTGAGAGGAAATTTATAGATCAATTTGGGAGAGTTGTCATTTTTATGATACTGAGTCTTCTCACCCATGCACATGGCATATCTGTCTAATTTACTTTGGTCTTCTTTTATGTTTTTCAATAAAGTCTTATAATTTTCTCCACGAAGACTATGTACATCTTTTATTTTAGGGTTCTTTTGAATCCTATAAATGTATTGTTATAGTTATTGGTGTCTTTTTAAAATTAAAATTTCTGATTGTTAGTTGCTGTGGTCTAGAGATGCAATTTGTTTTTGTATTTGACCTTGTATCCAGCAATTTTGCTCAACTCTTCGTTAGTTGTATTAGGCTGTTTGTAGGCTCTGTAGGACTTTCAGTGTAGATGATCTTATAATTCGTGCATGGTAAAATGTTTGCTTCTTCCTTTTCAATCCTTCTACACTGTGTTTCTTTTTCTTGTCTTACTGCACAAGCTAGGACTTTTAGTACAAAGTTGAATAGATGTGATAGTAGGCATCCTTGTCATAGTCCTGACTTTTATTGGATGCTTTTAGTATTTTATCATTAATCATATGTTTATAGTGGGTTTTCCACACCTATTTTGTATCATACTAAGGACTTCCATTTTATTCTTGTTTTGTTAAGCGTCTTTGTTGTGAATGGACATTAATTCCACATAGATTCAGATGATCTTATGGTTTTTCCTTTAGTCTATTGAGAATAAATATGTTAATAGTTGTTTCTAATGCAAATATTCTTACCTTTCTGGAGGAGAGTTACTTGGGTCATATATTTGGAAAAAGTATCTGTAAGTGGTTCAGCCTTTATAAAGGTTTTTGGTTTTTTGTTGGTTTGTTAATTTTTCCCTCCGTGGAAATAAAGGAAGACCAAGCAAATGAGAAAAAGCAAAAGTTATTTATTCAGAGCTTCCTATATTAGGGAGTGAGCCACCATCACTTGTGTTTTGACAGAGACGCAAAGGCAGGCAGAGGAGTGGGCAAGCTTTCTAGTGGAAAAAAGGAGGGCTTCAGGCATGCCCTGATGGAGGCTGCTGGCTCACGGAAGCTGGGGGCGAGCTAACTGGAGGGAGGCATCCTTGTGATTGATTAGGAGAGCTTTTTGATGTTCTTGGGTTGGTCCTAAGTTGGGAGCAGGGACAAAATTAGGGAAGTTGCCGGTTATTAGTCAAGTCCTGCCCATTTGGGGTTGATTATTACAAGAGTTATTGCTTAGCTTCTCAGAGTGTTTGCTAGAGATTCTGGTCTGACTTCCACAAATCCGACTTGTTGAGATTTGTAGAGAGGAGTCTGGCCACCTGGGCTGGTGTCTAGATGATGGGTCAGCATTCTGGGCTGGCTGCTGCCGGTTGGAGGTCTGAATTCCATATATATAGCGGGCTACTGTCTGCTTTTATGTTCAGTGTCCTACTTTGAGGGGTCTTGGTGTCAACCCCACAGGTCAAGACTCCTACTCTTGCTGCAGGAGAATCAGAATTTGGGTCCCTGCTCCCCTGATGCCAAATCGCCCCTCACACTCCCGAGCCTCCCCGCTGACATAGTTTCTATGTCTGCTCCTTTTTCTCCTTTGCTTGGTGTGCCGGCTTTCAGTTTCCTAGATCTTGTCACCTTTTCTCTCCGTTCCCTTTGCCTTTACAGAAATATTTGTTATATTTTATCTACTATTTCTGTGTGTTTGCAGCAGGGGGATATTCAGGTTTTACTCTCTGCCAAGTGGCTGATACCAGGAGTCTCCAAGCCGCTTTTAAAGTGGGAAGTGCTTTCATTCATTTTTTTGCTCAAAAACATTCATTAACTGTGTCTTGCCGAGGGCTCAAGCTGGCAATCCAGAGCAGGATCTGGCCCTCAGTCCTGTTTTTGTTCAAAATGAAACTGCAAATGGTTTGTTAAAGTCCTGATGTAAGTGCTTTATAGAGAGCGTGTACTTGATGTTCACCAAATATTTAGAATTTGTGGTAGATTGCTTATAAAAATATCTGCAATTATTTCCTTCTCAGACCCTTGCGCCTTTGTGATGTGATGCAAGGTAGAATGAGTCCCTTTCTCCACCCTGGACTCTGGGCTGGTCTGGGATCTGCTTTGGCCAGTAGAACATGGCAGTAGTAACCCGTTCTCGTTACTTCCCATCCTGGGTCTCTGGAGGCCCTATACATTTCCACTGTGGCTCTTGGAGCTGCCCGGCTGCCCTATGACCATGCCCAGGCTCCCTGCTGGGGGATGAGACACAGGTGAAGCAGAAACCACCCTCAGTCCAGTTGTTCTGGGCTAGAGTCTTGGTTACTGCAGGTGAATGAGCAACCCCAGCTTTGGCCCACCGAGCCCAGCCTAAGATGGTTGGCCAAAGAACCATCGGCCAAGCCTGGCCCAAATTGCTGACCCACAAAATCATGAGCTAAATAAATGGTGAATACTTTCAGCCACTCAGTTTTGGGTGGCTTATTGTGCAGCAAAAGCTAACTGATCCAAGACACTTATCTACCTACTGTGTCTGTTTGCAATCTGTGACCTCTTGTATGCCACCCAGACCCTGTGCTGGATCTCGAGTGCCCAGGCTGAGGCGAGGGAAAAGAAGCACCCAGATCAAGTGTGACACTGGCCACCCATACCCCAGGTTGGTTCTGAGGGGCACAGTGGCATTGCTGTGGCTATTTGGACCCACAGTGCAAAAAGTGGAAAAGTCTCCTTTTCCACTAGGTGCCTCCTGGGAACCTAGGCATCTCTACTTTCTTATATATGCCCTGGAAAGACTTTAAGTCCTGGGACTGGATGGAGAATAGGAGGGGAAATGTTTGGCGACAAAAGAAGGAAGACCCTTAGCTCACCTTGGAGGAGAAGTGGGTGAGGAATTGGCCAAGAGTGTGGGGTAGGGGACAGGTGTGGGATCAGGACCAGCTTCTGGTCATAGGTCTGATGCCAGCGTGCTGTGTGACTTCAAAAGTCCTATCTGCTCTCTAAGCCTAACTTTTCTCACCTAACAACAAAGGGAGGTGGGATGAGATGCTGGTCTCCATGCCCCCATGAGGCCCAGGAAGCGCAATGGCTAAAGGAGCACCTGCTGACCTAGGGGTTCTGCGTTCTAAGGTTGCCCCGCTCAGGTCTGGTGTGACCTTTGAGAACACTCAACCAATACTCAACCCAGGGACACTCTTCTTCCTTCTTCCCTTGTTCTCTGCTTGCCTTTTGCCTTCTACACTATGACCTGGTTCCGAGAAACTTGTTCCCAGGTGGCTGAGAGCCATCTGCATAAAGATCCCCAACCAGAGCTTTGGCTGGTGGGAACCTAGGCATCTCTACTTTCTTATATATGCCCTGGAAAGACTGGAGCACCATGAGGACCCCATAGACACAAGCTTCAGGAGCCTGGTCCAGAGCAACCACTGTGGAACATTATTGATCAGATGTATTTGGTGACAAGCAACAGAAACCCAACTCGAAACTACTTAAGAAGAAAGAATTATTTTATATCGGTCTGAGTTACTTAAAGTCCAAGGGTGGATCTTGTCATGATTCAAAGATGTCGGTCTGACTTATAAAAGATGTTGGTCATCTGTCTCCTTCCACAGCTCAGCCCTGCTCATCCTCTCCTGGTTCATGGCCAAGTTGGTTTTTGGCCATTCCAGACTCACAACAGAGCAGAAGGAGAACTTCTCCTATACAACTGATTGAGAAACATTCCTGGAAATGAGTCTGGGTCTTGTACCCATCCTCCAACCAGCTGCTGACCAGGAGGGTAGAAGGGACCGAGGTTCAGCAGCACCTGGACCACTGGCTGTGAGTGGGAAAGGGGATCCTTCAAGGGAAATGGAATTTGCTGCTGGGGAAGGAGGAAAGATGTTGAGCAGGTGAAAATGACAGGTGTCCTTTCCTAGGGGGGCTCCTGGATGCCTGGTTTGGCCCTGTGTTATGACCATCCTAGTTGAGTAGGAAGGGAGGAAGGATAGGGTGCAGTATGTAGTTAAGCAGATAAGTCAAGAGAAGAATACTCTGTTGAATGTTGGAGAGGGTTTCCTGAATGTGGAAAAGGGCTACCCAGGGGGTGGGGGACCACGCTGTTCGTCTGACTGTACCACTTGCTTCCAGTGTGTCCCCTCAAATTTGTCCCCTTGAGGAATCTCTGAAAATCACACAGCTGATCTCCTGTTTAACTCCAATAGTGGCCGCCCATCACCATCTGCCTCAGGGTAAAAGTGGAAGCCCTCGGTGACCTGGTCCGGCCCCACCTTTGGCCACCTTGCTTATTAATAACCCCTTCCACGAGAGTTTTCACCCCGCCATGCACGACTCCATACCAAGTCCTGCTGCCCCCTGTCTGGAGAAGAGCAAGGACCTGCTCAAACCCAGCCAGTTCCCAGTCACCCACTGCACCATGTCTGCACAGAGCGAGTTGTAAGTGTGGTGCGTCCCAGGTACCAGTCACTTAAGGTACATCCGCCTTTGACCGTTGCACCAACCCTCTGGGGTGAGTGCTGTCAACAGCCCTGTTTCACAGATAAGAAGCTGAGCGAATTGCCAGGGGTCACATGGCCAGCTGGAAGCAGAGCTGAGAGGCGGACCCAGGCAGCCCGGGCCCAAGAGGGCACCACTGTGACCAGTCCATGTGTTCATGACAACCTGGGACTAGGGACCTTGGGCAGGTTGCCCACCTCTCTGAGCCTCAGCTTTCTGTGCAACGTACAGCAAGCCGGGCACCCAGTCGTGTTCAGCCCCTGCAGGAGACCAAGGTCACACCTTAGCCCCACCCACAATGACACAGCGCCTACTGTGTGCTGGCCCCTGTTCCGCAAACAAAGAGCAAGCAGTGAACAAGACAGTGGAGGGCCCTGTCTTCGGGGAGCCGACATCATGGACCTACAACTGAGCGAGAGAGAAGACTTCCGGAAGTGAGTGCTGGGAGGCAAATTAGCAGAGTGCCATAGAGCAGGAAGGAGGAGCACCAGGTACGCCAGTGGGGGAGGCCTCTGGGGGCTGCGAACTGGAAAGCAGAGGAGCACCTAGGAGGGCATGGGGAGGGCGTTGCTGGCAGGACCAGTGTGCGAGGCTGCTGCGGCTGGAGCGTGGGGGTATGGAGCAGGTCAGATGGAAGCCAGACCATCTGGGAAGGGTACAGAGCATGTAGGGCTCTAGGGAGGCCTTAAAAAGATCACTCATGGGCATTGTTTGCACAAGCGCTGCGATTGGGGCAATTCTCTTCCCTCCCTGGTCCTTGGTTGTTGTGCATGTTCCGTGGGGCCTGGCCCTCATCCTGTGAGGCTCTCACCTGCGGTGGAGGTGGGGGTTGGGGCTAAGCCTCTGGTCTCTTAGTCCCCATGCTGCCAGAGCTTCAGAAAGGCAGTATGTCCTCCCTCTTCATCCCCTCCCTGAAGACGTGGACCCACAGACCCTCCTCCCATTGCACATGGTGGGCTCTGGGACTGGACACACTTCAGGTCACTGGAAGGTCTTTCCTCTCCCAGGCCCAGGAAACCAGCAGTGGGGACATATACCCCTGGGGCCGCACCAGACAAAAACTGCAATCCTGTCTTGTTGTTGTTGTTGAAGAGCCCGGAAAAGGCCCAGTAGTTTGCTTTCAGCAGGAAGAACAGCCCTCCCAGAGCTCTCTGCAGGCAGTTCGGTGACAGAAGAAATATGCTCTGTTGCCTTGATATGGCCAATCTCGGCTGAAAGATGTGGGTTATGGGGGAAGATGGGCAAGGAGAGGGGGAGACAGAGGGAAACTGGAGACAAGGAGATGCTCAGATGCACCATGCGTGCCTGGAAAATTCTTCTGTGATTAAAAACAATACCTGAATCGCACTCATTGCACCAAATCAAGCAACAGAGAAGTTTTAGAATAAAAGACGAAAGTCCTCTTATCCTTCCCTCTGCTGGTTTGTATTCCTCTCCCTGGCTTAATCATTTTTTTTTAAATATCTGTTTTTGTCCTGACCTTTTTTTAAATGCACATATATATACATATATAATTGTAGTTTGAAAAATAAATGGGATCGTGTTATTATTCTATAATTTGATTTTTTTCAATTGACAATATGCTTCTGAGCTCTTTTTAAATCTCAATGCATCTTTCTCACATTCTTTTTAAGAATACGCTCTAATTTTCTAACAATCCCCTAACTGAGGAATAGTTACGTTACATCTGATTCTTTCTTTGGAGTGAGAGATTGTTTTTGTGTCTGTGTCTGCATATGTACGGGAGTGAGTGCATGCGTGTGTGTGTGTGTGTGTATGTGTGTGTGTTCATATGTGTATGCTCAGTATCCTCTCTTCTCTTCTACTCAAACAGGAGCTCTTCTTTGGGAGCTGCCCCCACTGCATCCCATGAGGTTCTGTGGGACCATGGCCCTGGCCTCAGAGGTGGGGATCCTGGCTCGGAAATGACCCCACTTCACCATGGGGTCCAGGAGTGTCTTGGGCTCGAGCTGGGCCAATCTGAGCCCCTCTGAAACCTTACATGTGGAAGCAGATGCATTGCCCGTCAGGAGGACCCTGGGGCACCTCAGCCCACACAATCCTGTATCATCCTGGAGGTGAGCTAAGTGGGCAAAGAGCACGTGCTGTGCTTCTTGGGGTTGGGGTCTGGTTGTGCTCCAGGCCAGCTCCTCTATGCTCTCCCAGATATGCATTTCCCTTCCTCTGTAAGCTGGCTAGGAGTGGGTTTCTGCATTGATTTAGTGCCTACTGTATAGGTGGTACTATTTTAGGGTAGACGTGACAGAGGGTGTCTGCTTTCATGGAACTTACCCTCTATCACAGGTGGAGAAAGCAATCTTGAAGTAAACAAATGGGCCATCAAGTCACTTGCAGGTAACAGATGTGGCTTCCTGGGATGAAGTCCCCAGTGAGGGCCCGGCTCTGGGGACCAAAGAGCTGTTGAGCCTGGAGAGCGAATGGGAGCAAAAGACACAAGAATTCTGCAACTGGCCGGCTACCCCTGGCTGCTCAGGGAGGTTTACAGAAAGAAAGCAACAAGACCAGGGCTTTAAAATCTCAGCTCAAGACACAAAGAATCAGAGAGCTTCAACAGCATCCCTAAAACAATCTCTTTTCCTTTGTAGCCGAAGGGCTGAGATAGCTGAAAATCAGACTCCAAATTTGATCATGGGGTTGCAGAATCACAGCATAAACTGAATTAACAGCCGTGACAGATTTGTTACATACATGTTGAGGCACTGATTGGAAAGGAGAGGAACACTGAGAATTGGAACAGGGCATCTTATTGAACTCAGAAGAGCCCGAAAACAGCCACTTCTCCTTGTCTAAACAGACGCATCCTTCCCTTTTTGGGAAACCTACAAAAACCTCCCATGAGCCAATCTCCTAGCAAGAGGGTACGTGTTCTTCCCAAGAATTACTCCGTGCCACTTGCTATCCCCAGAGCCCAGTAGGCTCCAGGAAATAAGTCCAGAATTTGACCTGAGAGAGAGAAGGTAATTTACATCTTCATGGAGATTCTCATATGACCAGATGATAGAGAGGAAATTTGTCCACAGGCTACAGATATTTCTGCGTGCTAGAAGGAGGGCTTCAGCTGCACAGAACCCAACTGCCTGGAGGGATGGCCAGAGGTATGACTGTATACTTATTCATGGGCTGCAGCTAACGCTTTGGGGTTTGGGGAGAACAAGACCTTCCTTAGGACTAGTGACGAGGAGATTGCAGGAAGACATATGCGGGTTTAAGTCAGGACTCTGAATCTGGTATAGCAGATCGCATGTCTTAGGCTGCGAGCTCCCAGTGGCTGAAACAACATTGGAATTTATTGTAGGTGGAAAGAAATCTAGGGGTTGAGCTAGTTTCAGTCTGGTCAATTTAGCAGCCCAGCAAAGCCATTGAGGATTCAGGTCTTCCCTTTCTCTGCTGTGCCTTCCCTCTGGGTGGATCTCCATGGTCCCAGATTGATAGCCAGACCCAAGAACGACCCAAGGAGGAAGATACCATTGCACATGTATGTACCCTCTAGGAGTAGGAAAGCATTTTCCAGAAGTACCTCTATCCTTCCCACAGATTTTTCAAGTCTCACTGGTTATATTAGGGTCATACATCCCATCCTAAACCAGTCACTGGCAAGGGAATGGGACTCCATGATTGAATTAGATTATTCGTAGGGGTGGGATAGGGAAGCCAACCACCTAACCTTGGTGCCTGGAAGGACCCCCACAGATCTCTCTGGCAACAACTTTTGTGCTCCCTCCCCCTCTCCCAAAGGCTCTCTTTCTACTTGGGGCAGCCTCCCCCATATACCCCATGTTCCTGGAAAATCCTACTTGTCCTTCAGGCATCACTTCCTCCAGGAGGCCTCTACCAACCTTTGCAGCTAGAGGCCTCCTTTATTTTCTCACAGCTTGTCCTTATAGATACCATTTACTGTGAGCCTACTGTGTGTCCGGGCCTGTGTTTGGGGCTGTATTTGTATCACTGAATGTTCATGACAATCCTAGAAATAATAGGACTTTTCCCATTTTATAGGCAAAAATACTAAGGCTCAAAGTCAGAGCATTTAATTGCTAACCTCATGTTCTGGTTCCTTGCAGTGGCTACGCTAGCCACTAAGGACTTGGGGTGGGCCTGCTTCTGACAGGGCCCACTGTCTCTTTCTCTAGCTCAGTGGTACCCTCCTGATTGCACTGCAGTCTGAATCAGATCTTGGGACGGTAACCAGCTTCCAACTGTCCTTCCATCCATCTATATAATCACCCACCCATTTGCCCATCTGTTTGTTTGCTTCTCCATCTATCCATCCATCCATTCATTCATCCATCCATCCATCCATCCATACATTCATCTGTCCATCCATCCATCCATTTGCCTGTCCACTCACCATCCACCCATTCTTCCCTTTGTGTATCTATCCATTGTTCCATCTATCCACCCACCTGTGTGTCCATTCATCTAGCCATCCAATCAACAGATATGTATTGAATGCCTGAATGGCTATTGTAGTGTTAGGCACTAGGGATAAAATGATGAGCAAAAACTAGATTTGCCCACAGCTACATTCAGAAGCCACTTTCCTTCATCCCATACAAAGCCTAGGGGGAAAGGACAAGCCATAGCCCAGAACCAAAGATGAACAACCCAATGTTATGGTCTCAGTTCCAGGATGGCTTTGGGGTTAGAAGAAAGAATTTCTGAATGGCAAAGCAGATAGAATGGATGCACACTAGCTATTGCTAGGTTGTAGACATTTCAAAATTATTCTGTAAATCGCACTGTGATGGGGACAAGAGTTATTGTTATTTTGTATTCTTGCCTTCTCTCCCAGTCTACCCCCAAAAAAGCAGAGGCCCTCCTTTCCCTGTTCCGTGCCTGTCACCCTCAAATAATTTGAGTTGCACAACTCGCCAGAAGCTTTTTTGAGTGCAACACCCCCAACATATACACATTTATGCATAAATTATATACATATCCTAAAGTCAATCCATATAGTAAATACTAGCAAAGCTTCATTTCTTTCCTATACATTGGGTCATATATCTCCAGATGTTTTATTTGGCATGTGCAGTTGGTGCCTCCTGCCCTCCAGTAATATATATATATATATATATAGTCTTTCCTTCCCTGTTCTGTGTGGTGAAGGATCTAGAGCATGAACAGAAGTGAGTAGAGCCAGAGATGCTGGGGAAAGAGGGCCACTTTGGCAGAGAGCTGGGGAGGGATGGGGTGAGACCTGGGACGCCCCTGGGAGGGTACAGAGGGGCTGGCTTTGCAGTCTACATGGGAGGGAAGGGGTGGTGATTCTGAGAAATGTCCCTGGGTTATGAGCCAGAGCCCTTTGAAGCTTCTTTATGGATGAAGGCCAAGATTGGGCAGACTTTTTAGACGCCTTTAGCTTCTGGGCTTTTCTGAATGTGACCCTCTTGAAAGATTCGAGGTGAGGTAGTGAGGCATGTTTTGTCTTTTAAGTGGTAAAAGAAGAAATAATGGTATAAAGCAGGCGTCTCAACCTCAGCACCACTGACATTTGGGGCTGGATCGTTCTTTGATGTAGGAACCTACCTGTGCATTGGAGGATGTTTAGCTGCAATCCTGGCCTCTATCACTGAGCGCCACTAGCGTTCTCATCCCCCAATGTGAAAACCAGGAATGTCCCAGCACTGCCACCAGTCCTGGGGGACGCTATCCTCCTAGATCAGAACTGCTGGCTTGAGGAAACAAGTATAAGGACAGGCTATTTCCTTAGGACAAAAATCTTAGAAATAGAATTATGGGATGTGAAAGTATAAATATTTTCTTAAAAATAAGTGTAATTTCTAATAATGAAATTAATACGTTGTAGCTGCAGAAAACTTAGAAAATGCAGAAATCCACAAACCCTAAGAGACTCACCCCACTGCACCCACCAGAGATAACTATTCCTAACATTTTATTTTATAATCTTCTGCCATTTTTCTATGCATATAAATAAACACATTTTCTATTTTTAAACAAAATGAGATTATAGTGCACACACTGTTTTGTAATGTACTATTTTCACCGAACGATGTATGATGACCATCTTTTCATATCAATAATATAATTCTGCCACACAAATATTCCCGGACATTGACTGTGACTGTGTGATTGTATTATAATTTACCCAATCCCCTATCGCTCCTTAAACATTTATTTTTATTTAGCAATTAATGCGTGTGTATTGTGGGAAAATGTTAGAATTAAAATAACCACAATGTAGCGAGTATATGTCGCCCACAATCTCACTAGCCATGATAATCGATGTTAATGCTTTTAGTGTACATCCTTTCTTACTTTCCTTACAAAAATGAGAAAATTATTCGTACGTGCTATTGTATTACTCACTCTTTTCACTTCACAATACAACGATCGTGTCCATACTTGTCTGACACCATTACTGATGGTGGCAAAGAATTCCATTGTATTGAAAATACATGATTTAATATAACCGATGATTGCCTATTAGTTGACATTTAGGGTCCTTATTTCCCTGTTCAAAAAGCACTGCAATCTGTTGATTAGACTTGTAGCTAATTATTTTTTTTTTTGGACAAATTTCTCCAAGAAGAATGGGTGGGTCAAAAAGTACACAAAATGGGTTCGGACGTGGAAAATGAAATTGCCCTCTAAAAAAACTCTACCACTTTATGTTTCCACCAAGAAAGTACAAACGCCCATACTTCCATACCCTTGCTAACACTGAATATAATGATAGTAATAATAAAGTGCCAATTTTATAGGTGAAAAATGATAGCTAGTTGCTTTAATTTGCATGTACTTGAATACTAATGAGGCTGAACACTTTTTTCAAATGCCTTTTGGTATTTGTATTTTTCCTATTGAAAACTGTTCATACTCTGCTCATTTTTCTATTTGTATGTTAATACTTCCTTGATTATTTATATGTTAAGAACATTAACCCCTTATCTGGATACATAGATTACAATTCTTCTAAATTCATCCCCTCCTTTTCATTTTGTTTCATTTTTCTTTTTGTTCATTTCGTCTGTTTAAAACACACAGAAGCTAAAGATTTTTGTAGTCAAATCTGTGAATCTTTTGTGATTTTTGCTTTTGGTCTCATGCTTAGGATAGCATTTCCTACCCCAAGGTTTATAGATGCTCATTGATATTTTATGGTTTGTCTTTAAGTTAATCTGTCCTTTTTTCCCCTACAATTTATTTCATTTTGATTTCATTTGATTATTGCCTAGACCCACCACTTCTCATCATCTGGAAAGGCCCCTTGTCACCAGGAGTATCGTGTGAGCGTCCAGCAGTTTCCTCTGGCCCATTCCATGGGTCTAATGGCTGAACTTCAATGGCACAACATTCATAGATTATGGCTTTATGACAGGTTTTAATATCTGGGACAGCAAGCGCCTCCTCAGTTGACTTCTTTTCAACATTTCCCCATCCATGCATGAACTAAATCTTCCGGGTCCACTTTACAATGATTTCTCCAAAGTCAAAAAGATAAAAATCTCATTTGGATTTCAAGTCAAATTGTATCATCTTGAGAGGTCAGTCTGGGTGGAATTTATATAAATATCACATGAAGATTAAATCTTACCAAACAAGGATAAAGCACAGGTCTCTATTTATTCAAGTCTTCCTTAAAATTTCTGAAAGATCTTTCTGGAAACTTTTGTAGTCAAAAATGAAATCTTTAGTTCCATTGCAGTGAGGCCAGGGAAAGTGGTCCCTACGGTTCCTCTCTCTCTCTGTCTCTCTCTCTCTCTCTATTTTTTTTTTTGTTGTTGTTGTTAACAGGTATTTACTTACAAATTTTGATGCTGAAATATCTGGCCATTTAATTCCATGGGTGCTGCAAAGGAAGACATGTTTTCTGTTTGTGAGGTTCAAGTTTTATAATACATACCCCCTTCCTCCCCCACAAACACACCCACACACACTTAATAATATTATTCAGAATCTTTATTGCCTTCTTTCTTCCTGCCTACTTGGTCTATCAAGATGGTGAGAAATGAATTATAGTCCTCAATTAGTAGAGTATATTCACCAAACTCCCTCATATTTCCATGAGTTTTTACTTTCTATATTTAAGTGCGATGTAATTTGGTGCATAAAATTTCATGACAGTTTGGTGCTTTTTGTCTTATCTGCAGCTACATCTGAAATTAATATGTGACCCATGCTTTCCTCCTGATTTTATACCCTGGTATATATTTATCTTTTGTAACTTTGTTTTGGAAAGGTCTCTCCTGAACAGTATTTAGCTTGATTCTGTTTTACTCAATATGAAAAGGTGGAGTCTGTATTCGGGTGTGCTTCAGGCTTACTGTAAAACAAGAAGTTAAACTCGTATTGCTGTAATTAGTAATTCAGGACCGCTTCTGTCACCTTCCTTTCTGGTTTCTGCTTTTTGTTCCCCTTAACATTTTATTGCCATTGGATTTGCTTTTTATGTCTTTCAAGGTTTGGGTGAGTTTACGTGTTCTGTTTTTAGCTTAACTATTTTCAGCTTTTCTGACATGTTCCTTTGCCCTTCTTTTTCTAGTTGCCAGATTCAGTAGTCAAATACGGCACTTTTGGGGCCCCCCCATTTAAGACAACTATCAGAATTTTTTTTGTGTGTTTCAGTTGCAAGAGACAGAAGTCCAAATCAGAGTGCCTTCGTTCCAAGTGGGTGCATTGGCTTCTTTAATCACTGGTGCAAGGAAGTGGTGGCTTCTGATGAGGCCAGGTCTGGGGGCTCAGGTTGCTGTCCTCAGCCCCATGCATATGTTATGTTATAATTACTTTTGTGAAGGTTTGTCTCCCCACGAGCGGGGGACCTAACTGGGTGAGTCTGTTAGGAACGCTTGTGGCTGTGCTTTGAGAAATACTCATATTTGATGATCTCAGCTAACAGTAAGCCTGGAGACAGCCAGTTGTGTGGAATTGAATGAAAGGACTTTTTGCAGGATGGACGGGGTCAAAGGAACTCACAGTGTCATCGAAAAATTAGCAGTGGCTGGGAGCCACTTCTTGCTTCCTCCAGGCCTGAAAGGCCAGGGAAGGAAATAGTGTTGCCAGAAACCAGGGGAGGGGGAGGATGAGAGGAGTCCTCAATAAAAGATGTGCTCTGGGACAGAGGGGTGCAGCCACTCCAGGTAAGGGAGCCTAGAGAATGGCGGGAGCGGGAAAACATCCTGACCTCTCTACCTCTCTCTGATCTCTTTTCCTACCTCCCATGGGCTAGTGTCACCGGGAGGGCGCAAAGCTGATGGGGGTGTATAGGGTGGGCCTTCCGGGGTCAAAAAGGGTGGGTAGGGGTCGGAGAATGGAGGGACACCAGTCTGGGGTTGTGCTGGGGATCTGCAAAACCAGAGTGTGGGTCAGAGTCCCCGATATTCTCCTGCCTTCTCATTGTGATCGGAACGTGTCTGCTACAGCAGTCGTCATCCAGGCTCGTCTGACAACTTCCCCACCAGGGCACAGAAAGCTGGGAACCAAGGCCTTCCTGCATTGCCAAGTCTTATACTGGGAGAGATGCTCTTCCAGAAACCCCTGGGTGATGTCCCCACAGAGCAGTGCCCCTTGCTGGGTCCCCTGCCCGTGCTTCAGCCAAACGCCGGTCCTGGTGACAGACTGTCCTGATGGCCTTGGACAGTCACAGTCCCCCTCCCTCTGGCTTGTATCCACCAAAGGGTGGCCCAGGTCAGGGATTCTTCGCCTCATCTTGCTTCCTCCACTGGCAGTAGTTGAAGGGGATGTGCCCTCTGCTGATTTTTTAAAAGTTAACTTTATAGAGGTATAATTTACATGTAATCAGTCACACCCACGGAAGTGTGCGAGTCCATGGGTGTTTACAGAGGCGTTTGCTCACGTGACCACTGCCACACTCAAGCGGCAAAAGGCCTGCGTTGGCCCCCCACGTCTCCTCATGTGACCCCAACCACAGCCCCAGCAGCCACGGGTCTGTGTTCTGTGACTGGAGGACACTTTGTGTTTTCCAGATGGCATCTGAGTGGATGCACACAGCACACCTTCCCTAGCATAGAGCCTTGCTTGCTCAGTGCCGTCGTTTTGAGGCTCACCCATGGGGTGGCTTGTATCAGTGGTGAAGTCCTTCCTGTTTCTGCCACCCAGACGGACGAACCAAACCTCCTCTGATCTCCTTTTCTTTTTGAAGCACTTTCTCCACATGGCTCATAGGAGAAACCCTCCTTCTCCGCCTCCTCCTCTGATTTCTTTCCTCTCTGACCTCTTCCCACTGGGGCTGTGTCCCTTTCTCGTGCCTATCACACGGGTTCCCCAGCCTCCCCCAGTGTCAGGCCTTCCAACACCCCCTCCAGCCGTGCCGCGGGGGTCTTTCCTCCCAGATTAATGACTTCTGCCAGACCTCCGGGGAACCCCACACTTGTGTGGACAGGTCCTGCTTACGCTCTCCTGCTGACCACCTCCTCGTTGGTCTCCTCCTGCTGCTGTAACAAATGATCATGGAAGGAGTGGCTTACAGGATACGTTATTCTGGGGGTCAGAAGTCCTAGCATCAAGGTGTCAGTAGGACGGCGTTTCCTTCTGGGGACTCTAGGAGAGAATGTGTCTCCTTGCCTTTCCAGCTTCTAGAGGCCCCCATGTTCCTGGCTGTTGGCCTTCTTCCTTTAAAGCCAGTGAAGGAGGTTCCAATCCTCCTCTCTGTTTCCCTCCCCGACTCTGACCCTCCTGCCGCCTTATTAAGCCTCCTTTCAGGGACCCATGGGATGACATTGAGCCCACCTGGATAATCCAGAATAATCTTCTCATCCCAACACCTTTAACTTAATCACACCGGCAAACTCCCTTTTGCCCTGGGTGGGGGATATATTCTGGGGATCAGGATAGCTTTGCAGGGGGCAGTGTTCCACCTGCCCCAGGGTCCCAGGGGAACTCCTGTCCTCTGTTCCCATCAGTTCTTCAGTCTTCCTTGTCTCAGATGATGGCCACAGCCAACTTCCCTCCACTTGCTCCCCTCTGCTCTCACGCTAGCCCCTCAGGGAAAGCTCTTGGCTCTGCCACGGAAATCTACACAGAACCTACCCACTTCTGTCACCTGCACAGGTTAGCGCCACAGCCTCTGGCTGGTCCCCTGCTGGCAGACCCTCAGAGTGACCCGTTCAGCCCCCCATGGGGTGCTGTTTCTTCTGGCCTGATTTCTGGCTGACCTCCCAGTGTTCCCGGGGTGGGCCCCTTGCTCTCTGCACTGGTGTTCCACCTGCCGGGAGCCCCTTGCCCCATCTCTGGGGGGCCTTTCAGGAGCATCTGTTGACCCCCACCCTGCGAGACCCTCCCTCACCTGCTCTGTTTCACTTTTGCAGTATAATTGGCTGCTCTCACGTGCTTCGGCTCCTCACGGTTTGTCTTCCCCATTAGAATGCAAGTCCCATGAGGTGGGGTCTTGGCCCATGCTGTTTGCAATATATCTTGAACGGAATACAGTCCTGGAACACATGCGCTGAATGGGTCAGTGAGGGATGGAAGGTATTGTGGGCTCCGGGCGGGCGAGATGTCCTGGGATGTCCCAGCCCCGTGGAGGTGCAGTGAGTGCGAGGGTGGCCCGTTAGGGTCACAACTGTGCCTAGGACTTCTTCCCCCCATCATGGTGAGTCTCGGACAGGTGGGGGTACAATGAGGTCGGGGGAGGGAGCCCACCCCAGACAAGAGGGCCAGGCGTGGGGACAGGTGGTGAGGGAGAAGTGTGCTACAAGGCTATGACAGTGGCTGGGTGCGAGCAGGGGGCCCTGTGTACGTGGCTTTGTGGACCTGCCCGGGAGGAGGGGGCTTCGGTCCCCGTGTCCACGTGAGTGGGGACTTCAGGAGTGCGTGTCTACGTGTCTCGGCCTGGGCGTCTGTGTGTGAGAGTTTGGTGCACGTGTGACTTGGATGGGAGCGGTCACATCTGTGTGTGGCTCCGGGGAGGTGCACTCCTCTCAGGTAGGGAGCCTGGGTACCCCGGGAAGCCCCCTCCTACCGAGCCCTGTGCTCCCTCCCGGCGGCTGTGCTGAACGCGAGAGCCCTCCGCCCCGGCCCTGTCCCTGAGATCCTTGTCACCAGGCAGACGACAGGAAAACAGCTAGTGTGGAGGGGCCCTTGAGCCCATGCCCTTCCCCCAGTGCCTCGCCCCTCGCTGTCACCGGGGCCACTGGCCCGGGTTAACTGATGGAGGGAAAAACCCATTAAGCGGCTGCCTCTCCCAGTCATCTGTTATCGGTTCCGTGCTCGCCTGTAGCCTGGCTGACGCGCGCTTGCTCTTCTTCACATAATTGAAGAAAGTTTTCCCATTACCCGCTGTCTCTGCGACGCAGCACCCGCCTCTCGCCCCTTCGCGGGCCCACGGATTCCGGTTTCTTTTCCTCCTCCTTAAGAAGCTGACCTAATTTCCACTGTTCGTCATTTTCTCCCAAACTTGGAGTCAGCTGGCTCAGAGCCCCGGCTCCCCCGGCCCCCCCAGGCCAACGCGGGAGGTGGTAGCAGGAGGGGCCACTCCCTGCTCCCTGCTCTGGGACGGGGCCTGGGATGGCAAGCCAGCTGTCCTGGGGGCAGATCAAGGGCCCCGGGCCCACTTCTTGGCCTTGAACTCCCGTGTCTCTGCCTGAGCTTGATGAGCCCTCATTAAGCTGAGCAGGTGACAAATGGAGGGCTCCAGGCATAGTGGTGGCACCCAGGTGGGCTCCCTGTGGGAGGTTCCTGGCCCCTCTCTGCTTTGCTCAGGTTAACTTTGGCTTCCTGATGAACATGACCAGGAACAAAGCACTTTGTCTTTCTCCGCAGGGCTGGTCCCTCCCTGAGGGAGGGGTTGTTGGGGGGGTTGGTACTTGGATCCTTACTAGCTCCCAGAGGATGGCCTGGCCAGAGGCTTTCTCTCTTCCTGCCTGGAGGCCTAAAGTTGGTGCCTTAGTCTCCCTGGCTCCTCCCACCATCACCTTAGCCTCTGAGCCTCTTACTTCCCTGGGGGGACTCTGTCCCCTGCCTAGGACCACCCCTCCC
>CM052799.1:51704725-51757159 GCA_028533885.1 Nasua narica | reverse complement strand
AGGAGGGCCTTGGGGATGGCTTTAGTGGCCCTGGTTCCTGGTGCGTGGACATCTGGTACTGGAAATGGAGCTGCACCGAGCTCAGGCCATACCCTGATGCTCATCTCCCAGGAGGCCCCGCTGGGCGAGACTCCAAGTGCAGGCTGCCAGGGATTTGGGGATTCTCTCAGTATTTAACTCAGCTTTTCCCGGCCCCCCTGATCTTGGCCTCCCACCTGCCCTCTGGGCCTCCACACCCTGCCTCGTCCTCTCCCTGTGCCCCTAACACCAGAACAATGTCCCCAAACTGCTGGGAGGGCAACTGCAAGGGGGAGCAGCTCTCGCCATGTCCAACATCACTTGTGTCCCTCTGTCCCCGCCCCCAGGCCACTCTGATAGCCCCGCAGCCCTCCAAACTTTCACTAAACATCACGTTTGTGCTCCACTTGGGGAGCTGGCGTACCGATCCTTTGCTCCGCCTTGTTATATAAGGATTTCAATGTGTGAATACATCCTGTAGTCTACTAAAAATGTTTAAGTGCTTGACAACAGTTCAGTAGCTTTCACATAAAAATACAGATCTCTGAGTTGTCTCGAAACATCGGGAGCTCAGGCAGCACTGGGTCCGTGTTCTTCTCAATGGGGCTGCCACCCAACCCAGCCACCGTCCCTGCTGCTTCCTCCTGTGCCACGCCTGGCACATTTCCCCCAAGTGCATTGCCAGCCCAACTCTTGGGCAACTGGCTGCGACCCCTCGGACGTCTGAAAGGGGCCATCTCATCTCATCTGTCTCCTCTAGTGTGGTCCCCTGATTGACTGATTGCAGCAATGACCAAAAGTCCCACCCCCCTCTGCCCATTCCCAGCGGGACTCTGTGGTTCCTCTTGTCCAACCAGGGTCTACTTCTCCACCTCTGCAATGCAGGTAAGTCCCATCACTTGTCTGGCTAATGGGACATCAGCAAATGTGTTGCTGGCAGCGACTGGAAAATGACCTGCATGTTGGAGCTGGCTCTCTCTTGCTACCCTTGAACCCAAGACTGTCATGGAGATGAGCTTGAGCTAACCTGTAGCTAGAGACTAAGAAGCCAAGTGGAGAGCCAAGGTCCAATGGCCAACAGAACTGCTATCATCCAGACACGGCAGCAAGCCACTCTTGACCTTGGTGCTAATCACAGGTACTTGGGAGAGCCTGGCAGAGCTGGGTCAGACCAGCACCCAGCTGAATCGCAGAGAGAAATGCTAAATAAGCAATGGTCATTGTTCTACGATGTTGAGTTTTGGGGAGGTTTGTTATGCAGCAAAAGCTAGCCGCTGTATTGTGTTTGTGCCCAGGGAACAAGCAGTGCCCCTAGAGAAGAAGGGGCTCCCAGGAGAAGTCTCTGTTCTCCCACTAAGGCACGTGGCACCCCCCTTCTCCTGATACTGCTCCCATGGGACAGCCCAGCAGCCCTGCCCCCATGCCAGGTTGAACTCCAGCCTGTTCCAGGGGACCCTCTGATTCTACCGGAGAGGTTCTGCTGACCAGCTCTGTGCACTCAGGAGGGGACTTGGACAAGGCACTGTCAGGACCTCTCTGCCAAGCCTCTCATACCTGCTCTGGGCGCACAGAAGCCCAGCAGGTCTCTTCCGGGAAAGTCCACTCAGGAAGTTCCCCAAACGTGACTTCCGCAGGGCTTGTCTGTTTCAACACTAGCCTTAAACATGGCAGCCCGCACACGCTCTGTGCCTGGCCTGCTGAGGGCCCACAGTTCCTGCCCCTGCTGCCCACCTGTCCTCCAGGTAGGGAGAGTGGACGTGGCCTTAGTTTCCCCATCTGCACGAGGAGACTGGACCAGTTTCTCTAGAAGGCGCTCTGGCCAACCGGCTCTATTGTCTCAGATGCTTCCTTCCCTCACTGTGATCACGCGCCCTGGGGCTGGGCCTTCAGGGTCTCAGTGTCCACATCTCTCCCAGCTCTAAGCCTCCAGCCCAGCCCCCAGGGCTGGGTCACAGCTCCTGGATCACAAAGGACCAGAGCGGTGTGGCCCGGTGGGGAGGGTCTTGGAGAACGGGGCTGTGATGCAAAATGAAGCCTAGCCTCCAGCTCTGAGATGCACCGAGGAGAGAGGGAGGTGGCTGCCCAGTTTTCTCCCTCCTTCCAGCCCAGGTCAAGGCCTGAGCACTCACGCTGACCTCCTCCCAGCATCCTCTTCACCCTCCTCACCCAGGTGGTGCTTCAGACCCAGGGAGAGCGACCCTGACCTCTCTCCTAGGCTGGGGTCACTCCAGGCTGAGCTGCAATCTCACCATCACTCTCGTAATGGTTTGATGAGCTTGTCCATCTCGCACTAAACCGTCAGCTCCGTGAGGGCTGGGCTGTCTGTCTCTGCTCCCCATCTTGTCCCCAGAGCCTGGTGAGTGCCTGTCACACAGTAGGTGCCCAGTAAATATTTGCTAGATGGTTGGACAGTTGGCAGGGAGGATTTCTGGCCCATGGAAGGGCTGGGAAGGGCTCCCACAGTGAGCATTCCCGCCTCTCTTTCTGAAGCTGCTCTGGCCCCATGAACATTTCTGAGCTGTGCTGGGGTGGGAGATGTCAGCGAGTGGAGAGGGCTCCTCGAAGTGACAGGTGCTTCTTAGCTCCAGGCGTGCCCAGGGCCCAGGCTGAATTGGCTGTTCCAGCAGCCCCTGTTTCCAGGGTTAATTGGGGAAGGGGAGGGGGAACCAGAGGTGGGGGACACTCTATTCTGGGCTCAGACTGGAGGCACCCGGGCTCTCTCTTGACAATGGTGAGCCAGTGTGTATGAGGCGGGGGGAGAAGGGGGTGATACACAGACAGAGAGCAAGAGACGGAGGTCCATGTGGTACAGGTGTGTGTGTGTAGCTCTGCCTAAGTTTGTGGCCAAGTTTTATACGTGCATTTGCATGCGTGCGCGTATGCTTTTCTGTCTTTGGTATCCTGCAGGCACGTGCCTCTATATTATTTATTTCTGTGTGTTTTGTGAGCGTGAGTACATTTGTGCCTTAGGTGTGTCTATGTGTTTGTGTCTGAATTTGTGGGTCTCCAAGTATATGCTTTTATGACATGTGTCCTGGTTCCTGTGTATATATTTATTTCTGTGGGTGAGGTTTGTGCTCTGGGTGTGTATGTCTAGGTGTATGTGTTTATGACCCGAATTTGTATGCATGTGTGTGCATGCGTGTGTGTGGCCCTGGATTTCTCCCTGGTGCAGAGTCCCCCCATCCTATGTAGCAATGGGAGGCCTGTCACTCTCAGCTGTGGCCCCGAAGCAGCTGGCACTCCCTGGGTCCCCACGGAGATCATGGCCCTTCTGATCAGCCAGCCCCTCCTCTGAGCTTCTGCTTCATCCTGGCTCACCTAGACCGGCCCCCTGGCAAGCCTAGAGCCCCTTGCCCACATCCTGGACCCACCTGCAGCTTCACGAGGTTGGATGGCGAGGGTCCCTATGTGGACCCCAAAGCTACATTGGGTCATGGTGGAGAGGGAGCTCTGACCTCAAAGGGCAGATGCTTCAAGCCACCTTCAACTTTGCAGCCCCTTCTCTGCACCAGGCTCAAGGCTGGGCCATGGGGCAGCCATGGGGGAAGGTCCTCGCCTGCCTGGACTGCTCATGTTCTCCCAGCGGGGGGGTGGGGGCAGAAAGCAGCCACTGAACCAACAGCAACACAGGCAAATGCACGATACCACCTGTGGAGAGCACCTTGTGGGGAGTCCTGCAGTCTGGGTACCTGGCAGGTTTCCCAAAGGGCACTGAAGTCAAAAGGAGGCTGGGCAGCCCGCTCTAGGCCTCTCTCTGCTTCTGCCAGAGAAGTGCCTCGTGCGGCTGGGGAGGAAGGTGGGCCCTGGGAGTGGGGAGGGGATGGGGGCTCCTTGGAAGGGCTGGGCCATGTTCTGCGTTGTGGGCCTCTTTCCTTTTGTGTTAGAGGGGGAAGAGCTGGGAGGCGGGGAGGACAAGAGGGACAACTGCAGCGGCCAGGCATGAGGAGACCCAGGAGCCAGAGTCCTTGCTGGGGTTGAAAGGAGGCGGGGGTGGGGCAGGTTGGGGCTGGGGGTGCTGGAGGGGTCAGGGAGACTACCTGAGCTTCTGGCTCATCGTGCTGGACCTAGCCACAGTTGGTTGTTTGGAGCATCTCTGGACCTGGGTTTGGGGAGAGACAGAAAGGAGATTTGCTGGCCACCAGCTGCTGAGGCCCAGCCCTCAAGCAGCCTGGGCGGCTCCCCTGAGCCTGGCGCACCCAGTCCTGGCCACGTGGTCAGTGAGAGTTGTTGAGCTTTGCGGCATTCTCTCTGGGTGTCCTTTGTGTGGCTTCCTTTTACCAAAGGCATCCTGGATGAGTGCCAGGGAATTCCGCTCCCCCAGGGAGGGCTGGGTGCAGGCACCTGGGGGCGGTGAGTCGGGCACTGCTTCCTCTGACCCCAATGGCTCTCAGCTCTGGGGAAGGGAGCGGCCTGGGAGGTTCCATGGACCACACCACGAGGAGCAGAGGGGCTGGGGTCAGGCCTACTCTGCAGAGCTGGCCAGGCTCTATTAAATGTCACAGCTGGGGTCGCCATGCCCCCATTGCCCCATTGCCACCTCAGTCCTTGGGACGTGTGTGTTCCCTGAGGCCTGGGGACAGGCGGCACCAGGCATAGGGAGGGCTCAGTGGTGGCTGCTAGTGGTGCCCCAGGCCCATCCTCGGGCAAGTGAAGGGTGGCTGCTAGGGAGCTCAAGGCTGCCCCTTCCCCCCTTCTCCCATTAGTCAGGGCCGATGGGCCCCTCCTTGCTGAGAGGCCTCTGGGGCATTGAGACTCCCCTCCTCCCTGCGGGGTCGATGGTGTGCAGCCAATGATGGACTGATTTGGGGTTTGGGGTTTGAAACTCCAAACGCGGTACTGTCCCCGCTGGGGACGGTCCCGTGGGCATCTCTGGGCTCAGTTGCTCCCACAGATCTGGCAAAGGTGGATGTAGCTGAAACCTGTCCCTCCCAGCTTCTTCCTCTGCCCTTTCCCTTCCCTCACTCCCCTCTTCCAGAGAGCAACCATACCACACCCCTGGAGGGCTCTTCCTAGGAAAGCTGCCCCAGGGCCCCAAGGTCATTTGCTGCACAAAGGCACAAAGGACCAGGCCTCTCTGAGGCCACAGGGGCCTCTGGCGGCACTGCCCTTCTTCCCAGACAAGGAACATGGGGGGGGCGGGGCTGCCTAGGGGGTCCCAGCAAGGTCAGAGCCTGGTTTCACAGGGCTGTTTGTCCTTTTAAAATAACCTCCTTATTAAGAATAAAAAATCATTTCCCAGATCAGAGAAGTAAAGGAAAATCTTATTTCCCCCCAGGAGAAGGGACCTTCAGGGGCTAGTGAGGTGGCTGCACACCACGGCTGAAAGCATGGGGCCATTGGGGGTCCTGGGCCTGGGGACGCTGGCTTGTAGGCTCTGTGTGCCCCTCGGAGCTACGGGGCAGGTACTCCCAGTGACTAAGTGCTCAGGGGTAGGGATGCGCCCCCCAGGGGCCAGGACAGGGGCAATTAGGGGAGACTCTAGGCAGTTCTTCCAGGACTCGCCCTCCCCCATCCTGAGAGGACAGAGAGTACCCGGGAGCCATGTGTGGCCATGTACGCCTCTCCTATGTCTAAAAACCCCAGGTTCAGCCCAGGACAGGGCTCCATGCATAGTCCATGGACGGATGGGTGGGCGAGGCCATGAGTAAGCTGCCTTGCATTTCTCCACTGGGAGCCAAACCAGGTGGCCGGGAGGTAGGTCCTTGGGAGGAGAGGTGGGCCATTTTGGAGCCCAACCCGAGTGAAGGGCAGGAGGAGGGCACTCCTCGAGAGGGACTTCAGGGTGCTGTGGAGCGGGGGGAGTTGATGAGTGGGGCCTGAGGGAGGGGGAGGCCAAAGGAGTCCGGCGAGGGGCCAGGATAATCAGAACTGAAAAATGGCCCTGTGCCCAGTGCCCCGGGCATACATCCTCCCTGCCTTCCTCCCTTCTCCCTTTCTCCACTCTCCTCCCCACTCCTCTGCCCGGTTTTTTCTCTCCTAGTTCAGGCTGCCTCTGCCCGGGTGGCTGTTGAGGACCTCCCAGTCACAGGATCCAAGTGACACGCAGTGCCGTGGCCACGGCCAGCCCGCCGCCCCTGCAGGTGCCTCGGAAGTGTCCTGGCTTGGAGGGTTCTGCAGCCCTGGTCCCTGCCTGGCCCGCCCTGCTCCCCACCCATCCCCATCCCAGCTCCCTGGGGCCACTGGTCACCTCCCTGTAACCGTTTCCCCATCTCTACACCCAGAGTAATACTGTCCCAGCAAAGGGGGGCTGGGAAGGTTCAAGAAAATGGCAACCCTCAGTTTGTTCCCTATGGTTAGGAGTCTCTTATTGTTTGGGGCACCTGGGTTGGCTCAGTGGGTTGGGGCCTCTGCCTTTAGTTCAGGTCATGATCTCAGGGTCCTGGGATGGAGCCCTGCATCGGGCTCTCCACTCAGCGGGGAGCCTGCTTCCTCCTCTCTCTCTGCCTGCCTCTCTGCCTACTTGTGATCTCCTCTCTGTCAAATAAATAAATAAAATCTTTTTTTAAAAAAAAGAGTCTCTTATGGTTTGTCGGAGGGGAAGTGGGTGGGGGGATGGGGTTATTGGGTGATGGGCATTAAGGGGGTCACTTGATGGAATGAGCACTGGGTATTCTATGTGAGTGATCAATCACTAATTTCTACCTCTGAAACTAATACTACACTGTATGTTAACTCACTTGAATTTAATTAAAATCTTGAAAGAAGAAAAATAAAGAAAAAAATGGAAAACAAAGAACTAAAGATAATGGGGGTGTCAGGCCTGGGGTCCCGTGGCGGTGGGCGGGGGGATGGGGTGGACAGGTATGGCTTCCAGCCTGAGGGTGGGTGGGAGCAAGCCTGAGGGTGAGCTGGAGTGGGCACTGTGTGTGCTAGGGAGACTCTGCCGAGGCAGGTGCCCACCCCTCCTAGTCACCCAGACCTGGTGCAGGCCCCTTGGGTGGAGGTGGGGATGGGGGCGGGGCTGACTCGGTGGGGGCGGGGCTGACTCGGTGGGGGCGGGGCTGGAGGGAGCTGGGGCTGGAGGGAGCTGAGTCTGGAGAGAGATGCTGTGAGAGCCTGTGCCTCATATCCCAGGAGAAGGACAGAGAGACGCCATCCTGTCCCACTCCCTGCCTGTCCTGTCCCCAGAGCCGAGCTGGCACCTCAGGACTCTCAGGGCCTGGCAGAGGCCCACACAGCCCATCTCGGGCTCCGGCCCTCCCACCCAAGAGCAAAGAGTGACCACTCCTGCCCAGGAAGCCTGAGCGCCGGCGTCCCCTCTCCACCTGTCCGGTGACCCAGACTCCTGGAGGCTGGGCCCTCTTCTGTAAAACCTGATTGAATGACAGTAGTGTTGCTCTGCCTGGTTTGGTCCGGGTGGGAAGCGGGCCAGTGTGTGGGTCTGGCACTTAGGGGTGCCCCCTGTGCTCCAGGCACTCACGCCTGGCATCCTTGCTGGGCTCCCTGCCGCTGCTGGCGGGGTCCCTGAGGCTCTCAGAGTCTCTGGCTTCTCCCTGTTAATTGCGGGGGTGGGGGGTGGTGGTGGTGGTGGTGGTTATGATGAGTAGGTTATGATATCCTACATCCGGATCGTAGGATGTTTGTAAATGAGTTTCCTGTGACGAGCTTGGCACGGGACGCCCATCAGGATCAGCCAAAGGTGACCCCACCTTCCCTGCCCGGCCTCTCCTTGAGCCGCAAGGCATGGTCTGGGAGGCCGGGGGTGGGGGTCTCAGAGCCCAAAAGACTACTATCTGATGTGAATGGACCTGAGTTTCCTTTTGGGGGGTGGGGCATGTAGAATGGTAATTAGGGAATCTGCATGGAGGCTGTTGGCATTGGGCCTTTTTAGAAACCTCACGAGCTAATGGGGAAACCTAGGCCCAGGTGCAAGGACTTCTCCAAGGCCCTAGGCCTCCTTCCAAGCACAGGGAAGCCTGCGTGCAGGTCCCATGAGAAGGATAATCTGGACTTGAGCCCTACTGGGAACAGTCCTTCCTTGCAAAACCCCACCAGGAGGCTGCAGGCGACTCGGGCGTGCGTGCAGAAGACAGAGCGGCCTGCGGCTGCCAGGCAGGACTTCGGAACAGACTGCGGCTATCTCCCCTAAACCCACAGTTATTGCCGCCGATAAGAGCAGAGTAAACATGAAATCCCTTAATGCATTTGCTAACAGCTGTTCTCTGTTTATAGACACCAGGCCAAGCGGGGACCGCAGCATGCACGAAGCTGGCACGGGTCCCCTCTGCCATGGATCCCCACTGCCACCGCACAGCTGAGCCATCCTGGGCAAGTCCCCCCACCCCGGGGCCTCAGTTTCCCCATCTGCGGAAGGAGCAGCCCCCATGAGTCCCCATGGACGACCTTGCAGGAGCCAGTGTTCTGTGAGTTGATGCGTGAGGACTTGCAGCTTGTGTGTGAATGTACGCACTTGTGTTCATGCACACATATGTGTGTGCATGTGCACGTGCGTGCGCGCACACACACACACACAGATCCTCAATCGGGGGAAGTCAACTGTCAAGCACAGTATTTTAAAATGTGCTTATTTATTTGGCTTGTTTGCGCCCTATCTCCTCGACTGCCTTTATAAATATTTATCAATGTTGTTGCAGTGACATTTCCTGGGAGGAGGTGAGAACAGGAGGGGAGGAAAGACGTCAGAGGGGAGCTGACAGGCTGAGGGAGCTGGGGAGGATAGCCGGGGCCCAGCAGTGGACGGGGGTGGGGGCAGGGCTGCCACCCCCCAGAGAGGAGGGAGAGGGCCCTTGACACAGAGATCTGACTCGCGACCCACCAGCCGGGACCCAAAAGCAGGACCCATATTTCAGGGTGTCCCTAAGGATGAAACGAGGATGAGACGGGGCTATGAAAAGCCATGTGCCTCTGCCACTGCTGAGTGAACTTGGACAAGCCCTTCACCAGCCACGGGGCTGTCAGACACCAGCCGTCAGCACTAACTCGCTGTACCCAAGGCACTGTTCTGAGTATTTCCTTTATTTACTCCTTACAAACAACTCTGTGATGAAGTCGCTAGTCTCCCCATTTTACAGAGAGGGAAACCAAAGCACTGGGATTTAGCTACCTGCCCAAGGGACCCAAGTTTGAAGCACAGAGCTAGGATCCGAACATAGCCAGCTGGTTGCAGAGCCCCTGCCCTTTACCGCTAGTCCACCTGGATGTATCATTAGTATGATTATCCCTTAAAGCCCCTCCCCCTGCACACACAGCCAGCCCCAGTCTTGCTCCTGTGCCAGCAGAGATGACCAAGACAAGCCCTCCCCCTGGCTGGTGGAGTTCAGGGTCTCCTGGGGAGCCTAAGGGCACATCAAGGGCACAGTGCTGCGGCGTGGCGGGTTTTGGAGAACACTCAGGAGGGCGGCTCTGGAGACACAGTGTGGGGCATTGAATCCCAGCCGGCTCAGGGCCAGCTGCATGATCTCGGCTAGCCCAGGGAAAAGAGCACCCTTGTCTGGGGTGGGAAGGAGAGGCCTGGTAGCGGAGAGATGGAGTGGGGGCTCTTGCCAATCAAATAGGAGTCTAAAGTTTTGAACCTGAGGAACAGAGAGAAGGTGGAGGCTGTATCAGCTAGCTTTTGCTTCATAAGAAACTACCCCCAAAATTTTGTGCATCATTTATTTAGCTCACAGCTCTGTGGCTTGACCATTTGGGCTGCTCTGTTCTTGGCAGGCACACTCACATGTCTGGGGCCTCAGCTGTAATGATGGGGACTTTCTCCATGGGGCCTCTTACCTCCAGAGGGCTGTCCTGGGCTTCATCCCATGCTGGTGGCAGACTTCCAAGACTGAGCTCAGAAACACACAAAGCCTCTTGAGGCCTTGGCTTAGAACAGGCCCAATATTATTTCCAGTATATTCTATTAAAGGGGTGGGGAAAACTGATGGGAGGAGCTACACAATCCCTCTGCAGAGGGCAGGGTAGAAAGAAGGCGTGAGAATTGGAGCCATTTTTACAATCTACCCTGAAATTCATGCACAATGGTAACAGTCTGAAGACGGGGGGAACTCAGTTAAGAACACAATTGTGTTGGGGCGCCTGGGTGGCTCAGTTGGTTAAGCGACTGCCTTCGGCTCAGGTCATGATCCCGGAGTCCCGGGATCGAGTCCCATGTCGGACTCCCGGCTCTGCGGGAAGTCTGCTTCTCCCTCTGACCTTCTCCCCTCTCATTCTCACTCTCTCTCTCTCTAATAAATAAATAAAATCTTAAAAAAAAAAAGATTTAAGAACACAATTGTGTTGAAACTGCTGATGGGACCCATAAGGAAAGTAACAAATGCAGCTTCAGAGATCTTCAGAGATCCACACTGGTCTTCTCCATGTCATATCTCTCAGCAAGGCATCCACAGTTCTCAAATGCCTGCACATTGTCTCTACTGATCCTTCCTGGTTCTGACCGACCCCTGGGCAGCCCCTTTGCACTTGCCAGTGACCAGTGAATCTGTGTTCTGTGTGCAAGACTAGACATCCGTTCACTTCCAACACTGGGGAGGGGTCCATGCCAGGACCTGGGATCCCTAAGCCCAGGCGAGCTGCCTGACCTGGACTTTAGAGCCAGGTCCCCTGCACCCAGGTCTCTCTCCTGTTCCTCACTTCTATGAAGCCCTCACAGATTTTGCCCTCTCATCTGAGGCTCAACTCCCTTATCTCTGAAGGAGAAAAATGATGTCCCTACCCCAGGTCCTTGTGAGGACTCTGGGGAGGGACTGAGCATGGGGAGGGGGCTTCGAAGCCACCACCATCTGGCATCTGTGTGGCCTGTCCCTTGGGCATTATGGGTAGGGTTGCCAGACAAAGGACTCTGAGATAAATTTGAATTTCAGATCAACAAAGAGCAATCTTTTTTTTTTTTTAGTAGAAGAATATCCTATCCAATTCTTTATTGCTTATGTGAAATTTGAATGTAACTGGGTGTCTGTGTTTTTATCTGCAGAATCTGGCCACCTTGGGGTGGAGAGGAAGAGCTTCCCCCTGCCCTGGCTTCCCAAGAGCTGCCTGAGCAGCCTCTATCCCGTGAGGGCTCCTCTTCTGTTGGCCTCCAGTGAGATGCTCCCTGGGTGAGGGAGCAAGTTGGAGGGAGGCTGAGCAGAGCAAAGAGTTGATGCTGGCTGGCCTGGAGAAGAAGGATGAGCTGGGGCCCTGACCTCCAGGGGGAGGCCCAGGGACTCTGACATAGCCCCTCCCTGAGTGCCCTTTGCTGCCCGCATGGCTCTACCTGGGACAATAGGTTGGCCTCTCCACCTTCCTATGGCCGAGCCACGTGCCCACCCTGCTCTACCCTGCCCCTGCTCCCAGAAACCCGGGCTTGAAGGCTTGGTGCCATCCTGATGCTACCATGCCTCCTCTCGCCCACAGGTGAGCACCTTCACCCTGTTGGTGTATCTAGACTCGAATTCCCCCACCTCTGTTGCTCCACCATCTTCTCAGCCACTGCCATTTCTCACCAGCTGTCCCACAACATCCTCCTTCCTTCCTGGGATCCTCCTCCCCTCTGCTCTCTTCCATCCCATCTCCCCTTGCACAGATGCCCTGGTCACACCTTACAGCAGGTCCTGCCTCTACTGAAAGCCATGCTCACAATGCCTGTGCATGATCTGCACACTTTTGCCTTCACCTACACCATCCCCACCCCTGTTTTCTCCCCCTACCCGCCCTCCTTACCATTCCCCCCATAGTGCTGCCGTGGGGCTCACCCTCAGTGTTACCCCTACCAGCCTCTCTCTCTCACTTCCTGTAGGTCTTCCCTCTAATGCCACCTCTCAACAAGGCCTTCCTTGGCCACTCTATTTGAAATTGCAACTCCACCCTACAACTCTCTACTTCTTCCCTGCTTTACTTTTCTTCACAACATTGTCATCTCCTGATACACTCTATAACTTAATATTTTATATGTCAGCTTCCCCCAGAAAGTAATAGCATAGGTAGAAGGATTTGCTCATTTTCATCTATTTATCTGTTCATTGTTGTGTCCTCTGCCTCTATCCTAAGGAGCCTGCATTCAGTAGACACTCGACAAATATCTGAATGAATGAATGGTTGATGTATGGATGGATGGATGGATGATGGATGGATGGTTAAATGGTTGGTTAGATGGAGGGAGGGAAGGAGGGAGGGAGAGAGAGAGGGTTGAATGATGGGTGGATGATGGATAAATGATAAATGGATGGCAAATGATGGATGCATGGTGGATGATGGATGGATGCATGGTGGATGATGGATGGATGGATGGATGATGCATGGAGGGATGGATGGAGGGATAGCTTTTAGGTCCCAGTTTTCTGCTAACTTGCTCACTGTGTAACCCCGGTCCAGATGGCCATCCTCTCTGTGTGTCCCTTATAACATAGGGGTGGAAGAGACATGTTTTAACATGGCAATCTGGCAGCCCAGACATGAGTGTTGTTTGGTCCACAGTGTTATAAACAATTTCAATTACTTGCCAAAATTTTAAAATAGGGAGATTTCTCCTAAAAAGCCAGATTTTAGCAACTTGTGAAGGATGGTCTTTTGCTCTAGGAACTGTTTTCTGTTGCCTAGGGCAACATTTGAGTGAAGAGAGCTGCCTCTGCTGGTGGGGCATCCCACTCCGGCTCTCCCAGCCTCTGTCGGCTCTCCAGCCATGCCTGGCCCAGTGTGCAAGCAAGACCCTGCTCTAAAGTCTGTGCATCTGGGGAGGCTATTTCTGGAAAGGGACTGATCCGATATTTATTGAGTGCTTCCTCTGTAGATGAAGCTGATGTGTTACGTTTCTTAACACCCTTCTCAACACCAGGAGCTCTTCGCTACGGTGAGGCAAGATTGCCAGTGACATTGGGTGTCAAGGGGACAAGGAGGGCCTGCTGTGGCAGAAATGTCACAGTTTAGGGAGGAATCCCCGGCTCATCTTGCTCCCGTGGAAGATGCTCAGCTCAGTCACCCAAAAGGCGGACGGGGCCACTGAGGCCCTGGGAGTTTCAGAGCTCCCCTGAGATCACACTTGTGTGAGCGGCAGAGTTGGGACAGGAGTCCAGGTGGGCCTGACTTCCCAGCCTGACTCCCCCACCCCTGGATCAGCTGCCTCTGTGTAGGACGCCGTGGACCCTTTGGGATCCAGACCGTCTGCGGCTCTGGCGTCTGAGAGTCATTCTGTTTTCTTCTGGAAGTCTCTGTTGACTTGTCTTCCCTGTTGCTGACCCCTTTGGTGGGAGAGAGCTCTTAAACTTTTTTTTTTTTTTTTGGAAGAATGATACACATGTAGGAAAGGGCACACATTTTAAGTGTACAGCTCAGGGACTTTTGACATAGGTAGACTGCTGTGTATGCCTCTGTCAAGATGGAAAACATGATTTGAAATTATAATCCTTGTGTTTATTATTTTTCAACAGTGTCTGTCTCCCTGTTAATGGCCGAGCTAGCTCTCTGTCCCCATCACCATGGGGCACTTAGTAAGTGCTGTTTGAACAAAGATGTGAGGGGCTACCTCGGGGACAGAGACAGTCTCCTGGCCCCTGCTGGGCTGTCCAGGGCAGGGGGTGGTCAGGGCCGGTGGTTGTAGGTGGGGCAGCTGCAGGATCCTTTATTCCTTCAATACATTCAGCCAAAAACACTGTTTTCCTTTGTTTGGACTTCAGGTCTAGGTGGCATCACTTAACACTGAAAAAATATCAGTTATCCTCAAATCTGTTAAGTTCAGAGCCATATAGGTGCATATATTTGTGATGGAGGATTGGGTGAGGTCTTAAACACAATTCTAAAAGCACAGGCTGCAAGATTTTTAAAAATGAGTGACTATATTAACATCCGCATTAAGGATTTCTGTTCATTGAAAGACACTGAAGAAAGTTCATAGACAGGAGGTGGACCAGGAGAATATATTTGCGATGTCTGAAACTGACAAGAGATGAGAATCTATACTGGTCTGTGTAGCTATGGACTGTATAGCATCTCCAAGGGGAACCCCTGTGAATCAACAAAAACAAAAGAGGAAAATAGCCAAGGGCCGTGACCTAGAATTACAAGAAATTCAGACACAAGCGGGCTCATTCCACCACTCAGAGAAATGTAGATTAAAACGGAAGAGGTCACCTTCACCTGCAAAACTGGCAAAAACGGGAATGTTGGGTGCTACTGAGTATGGTGGAGCTGTGGGCTCCAGGGACCTCAGGTGGGAACGCAGGTATGTGCAGCCTCAGGGGAAGGAGATCTCACAGTACCCGGTCAAGTTGAATATGCACCCAGGACCTCAGGTGGGAACGCAGGTATGTGCAGCCTCAGGGGAAGGAGATCTCACAGTACCCGGTCAAGTTGAATATGCACCCAGGACTTGAGCCGGCAAGCCAATCCCGGAACACGTCTCAGAGAGACCTCACACCATGCCTGCAGGGCACGTGTGCACGCAGGCGGTAGGCAGGGGCATGGGGGAGAGTCACAACAGATGAGCATGGAACAATCTTAAAAATAGTGCTGAGTGGGGAAAAAGACAGCATGAGATCTAAACATAGTACTATTTATGTAAATTAAAAATACACACGAAAGAGCAATGCTCATTTTGAAAGCACATGTACAATGCTCCTTGAACACAGGCTAGTCACCTTTGGGTCGTGAAGCAGGAAAAGGGGGAAAGGGAATAATGATTCATAACCTGAAAGAGAGGAATCTTTTAGGGCCTAACAATAATAATTATCTATAAATCAAGGAGCGTGGTTAATGCAACCCTCTACACCTGAGGTCCAGGTGTAGACAAACAAACAAAAACAAACAAACAAACAAACAAAAAACCCAAAACACCAAAAACAACCAATCACAATAAAAATTGCAGCACGATATTTAGGGACCATAACAAAGTTATTCTCAAATTTATCTATAAGAATCAAATTGTTTAAATAGTGAAGCCTATTTTCGGAATGCTGAGAAAAGAGGGCCAGCCTGCCCTAATGGATTACAGTGTACCTTGCAAAGCCATGGTCATTAAGAAAGAAAGACAGGTACAGGTACAGAACATGAGTCTAAAAATCCTCCCTGGCCTGGCACAGGCAGGCATTGGATGTCCCTGTCTAACAGAGCTGCTCTTCTTTGTGCTCAGCAACCTCGGCCCGACGTTCGTGCAGGGATCGTGGCTTGAGTGACGACTCCCCCAACTCCACCCAGCCCGGGGCCTGGTGCTTGCACCCAGGGGGCCCCACCTGTGTTCCCGGAGCTCCCAGCACAGAGGACAAAATAATTGTATGGCCACTTTCAAACGGTGATAATGAGCCATGGTGAGAAAATGGGGTGGGCATGGGGCACAGGAAGGGGGTGGTAGGGTGAGGTGCCCAGGAAGGCTTCTTGGAAGAGGCGGTTTTTGCTGGGGATCTGAAGGATGACTCATATATACCAGGCAACGTTTGCAGTGTGATGGTGGGGTTATTCTAGGGAGGAGAGATATACATGTGTACAGTCTTCTGGGAGGCAGAAGGATGGGATGAATATGGGAAGTGGAAGGGGACCCAATCTTAGGGAGGAGTCTGGAGAGCCCCTGAAGGTTTTAATACCCGTGTCCTCACTTAGCCCCATCACTCTTTTGTCGGGTGGCCTTTATTTCCCACTGATAGGGTTTGAGAGCCGAAGGGTCTCACTTCAGATGAGGCAACTGTGGCCCTGAAAGATGGGATGGTCAGGAGGGGCAAGGGAGGAGGGCTTTCAGAAGCTGGCTTGGTCTGCCTGGGTTTGCTGGCCTCCGGGTAATCCCTGCCCGTAGCCTGGCCTCCCCTTGCCCCGTGGAGCCTGGGGCCTCAAGTTTAAGCAAAGCTGTTCGGGTGTTTAAATACTATCATTGATTATTGTAAGTGGGCTTATGAGCCTTATCGGCTTAGATTTGTATCTGCAGGAGAGCTGTTCATCTTAAATAAATATGTTTTTAATAATCTCTGAGTATTTATGGAGCATAAAGCTGTCAGACAGACGGAGACAGAGATTCCTGAAGTCGCTTGCTGGATGCTGCTCTGTGCCGAGTCATTATTAAAGAGGCTCCCAGCAGGACAGCCGGCTTCTGGCTGCCGGGAGCAAACAGTAGACTTGGGTGATTATCATCTTCAAGTATTTTTAATAAGGCAGGGTTGGTTATTTAACCTACAATAACCACTTAATAAACATAGTAAATTACTTGCAGGTTTGGAAATATTCTCTGCTTCTCCAGGCTCCTGCCGGTACCACCTGTGTCACCGAGGTTTTGGCAGGAAGTCCCAGGAAAGACGTTGTGTCCAAGCCCCTGCTGCAGAGGTTGTCAGATTGACCCAGGCCTCTGAATTTGGGGGGCATGGGTCAGGGTGGGGACCTGGGTAGAGCAGGGGCCAGCTATAGGTCTCTTGCCCTGTTTTGTGCCTCAGCCTGGGGTAGGTGTGCCCCCTCCCAGGGCCAGTAGGAAAGCTAAGAAGCAGCCAAGGGGATGGACAGTCAGTCTGGGGCTCAGGTTGGCCTGACAGCCCCCTATTCCCACCTCCCTGGGCCAAGGTTGGGCCATTCAGCCTCCTCTCTGAGCTGAGGCTCCCGCCCTATAAGCCTGTGCCCTTCTACACCCCTTCTCCGTGATGAGCTGCCTGCCCAGCACTCACCCCATCATTCATGCTTGGTCCCCTCATCATGGCAGACTCTCACTGATTTCAAAGAACTTCCACACATCACTTCTAATCCATATGAGGAAGCTGCTGCTCATACCTACCCCTCTATCATCCGCCATCATAACCTAACATTTATTGAGCATATTTGCTATGTGCCTGGTGCCATACTAAGCACTTGACACATATTCACTCATTTTATCCTCCCACAGGCAATGTGAGAGGAACGATTATCACCCCCTTTTACAGATGAGAAAACAGAGGCTCAGTCTTTTGCCCAACTGGTGTTTGCAAGTGGTACAGCTAAAATTATAAACCCCAGCTATTTGCCACACTCCAATATTCCAATATCTACACCTTAACATTCTGGCTATCTGTGAACCACCCCAATGTTTAACAGCTCATGTCTTAGTTGGCTCTGGCTGCTATAATAAATTGCTTAGATCAGGTGGCTAACATAACAGAAATTTATTTCACAGAGTTCTGGAGATCCAGGATCCCAGATCAAAGTGCAGGCAGATTTGGTTCCTGAAGAGGATTCTCTTCCTGGCCTGTAGATTGCCACCTTCTCACTGTGTCCTCACACAGCAAAAACAGAGAACTAGAGCTCTAGTCTCTTCTTCCTCTTCTTCTAGGAACTCAAATCCTATCATGGAGGACCGCCCACATGATCTCACCTAAACTAATCACCTCCTAAAGGCCCCCACCTCCAAATACCACCATGATAGGGGTTTTGGCTTCAGCATATGAATTTGGGGAGGGGGTACATAAACAGTCTATAATAGCTTAAAAGAACAAAATCAGGGGCGCTTGGGTGGCTCTGTCGGTTAAGTATCTGTCTTCAGCTCAGGTGATCATCCTGGGGTGGAGCCCATCATTGGGCTCCCTACTCAGCGGAGAGTCAGCTTCTCTCCCTCTACCCCGGGACTCCCCCCACCCAACTCATGTGTTTGCACTCTCTCTCAAATAAATAAATAAATAAATAAAATCTTTTAAAAAAAAAAAGGACAGAATCATTTAATCCTTATCTCTCCTGGTTCTGTGGCTGGATGGGCTCCTCTGCATGGTTGCTGCCCAAGCTCAGGGTCTCTCACACAGTTGCAGTCATATGAGGGCTGGGGCGAGTCATCTTAGGTTCACTTCCTCCTGTGTCTGTGGTTGACGGGCTGTTGGCTGGACCTTGGTGAGGCTCTGTGTGGTTCCTGCTTTCCCCTGGCAAGGTGGTTGTGTTTTCAGAGTGAATGTCTTAAGAGGACCAGGTAAGGGGCGCCTGGGTGGCTCAGTGGGTTAAAGCCTCTGCCTTCAGCTCAGGTCATGATTCCGGGATCCTGGGATCGGGCCCCTCGTCAGGCTCTCTGCTCAGTGGGGAGCCTGCTTCCCCCTCTCTCTCTGCCTGCCTCTCTGCCTGCTTGTGATCTCCCTCCTCTCTCTCTGTCAGATAAATAGATGGGGTCTTTGAAGAAAAAAAAAAGAGGACCAGGTAAACACCGAACTGCCTCTTACGACCCAGCCTCAGACACCACATAGTGCCATTTCTTCTGTAGTCACAGACCTCCCAGATCAAGGTGAGGGAACACAGGCTTCACTCCCTGAAGGGAAGAGTGTTGGTAGGCCAGTGCAAGAGTATGTGGGATTGGGGATCCTGTTGTGGCCGGTTTGTGGGGCACAGCTGACAGCTGACAGCCAGTTGGCTAGCAGCTGTGCTATAAAACTTCTTCCAGTTGTCACTGCTAATCTCCAGAGATGGGCAGCATCTTAGCCTTGTCTTCCATATAAGGAGACTGAGATTTGCTGAGGTGTGTGTCTGGGGTTGGGCTGGGGCCAGATCCTGGTCTGAGCAACCCAAGTCCATACAGCCATCCACCTCACAAGGGAAAGCTCAGATGAGAGAGTTGGATGATTCCACCATCCCTCTCCACTTCAGAGCACTCAGCTTCTCCCAGGAAAGCCCCTATGGATCATGCTATTAGCACAGTATCACCGAGAGGCCTCAGAGAGGGGTGTGCCTAGGAAGACCTCCACAATCTATGAAGGTGCAGAAAGATAATATTACAATTTTCTCATAAAATTACATAAATTAAACTTAAGATAGACATCAGAAGATATATTGATGTTCTTATATTAGTGTACGTATATTGGTGTGCATGCTTAAATCTTTTATCCAATAGGGATGTGAGATAAAATGTGATACCCAACAAGGAAATGCAAATTAAAACTATAATGAGAAGCTGCCACACCCAGAACAATGGTTAGAACTAAAAGGGTGGATCTACACTCACCACTTGTACTCAGCATTGTATTAGATGTTCTAGCCAAGGAAAATAAAGAAAAGAAAGAAAGAAAGGACATCTAGTTTGTAAAAGAAGTAAAACTATTCTTATATATAGACAACATGATATTGCATGTAGAAAGCCTTAAAGAATTCACAAAATGACTATTAGAGCTTGTAAACAAGTTCATCAAGATTATAGGATATAGGATCAAGATATAAAGATTAAACATTTTTATACATGAGCAATAAACAATTCAAAAATAAAATTAAGAAAACAATTCCATTTACAACAACATTAAAAAGAATAACATACTTAGGAATAAATTTAACAAAAGAAGTGCAAGACCTGTACATTAGAAACTATAAAAACACTGTTAAAAGAAATTAAAGGAGATCAAAATAAATGGAAAGACATCCCATGTTCATGGATTGGAAGACCTAATATTGTTAAGATAGCAATATTTCCTGAATTGTTCTACAGATTCAACAGATTCCACATAATCCCTTTATGAAAATCGTAGCTATCCTTTTTGAAGAAATTAGCAAGCTGATCCAAAAAGTGTATTAGTCAGGCTTCTCCAAAAAACAGAAACAATAAAACTGATATCTATTTATCTATCTATCTACCAATCTATCTACTGAGGCAGAGATTCAATTTAAGGAAATGGCTCATGTTATTGTGTGAGCTGACAAGTCTGACAAGTCTGAATTCTGTAGGGCAGAATTCAGGCCCACAGGCTGGAGAACAGCTGATATTGTACCTAGAGCCTGAAGGCAGTCTGAAACCAGAATTCCTTTTTCCTTGGAGGACCTTGGTCTTTTATTCTTAATGCCCGAATCTTATTGGATGAGACCCATCCACATAATGGAAAATAGTTTGCTTTACTCAAAAGTGTACTGATCTGAATGTCGATCACATCTAAAAATTACGTTTACAGCAACACTGAGGCTGGTGTTTGACAAAAAATGGATACTGTGGATGTCACAGCCTAGTCAAGTTTACACATAAAATTAATCACCACAAATTTGTATAGAAATGCAAGGAAACAGCAACAGCCAAAAGAATATTGGAAAAGCAGAACAAAGTAGAAAAGCTCACAGCATCCCAATTACAAAACTCTCTGCAAAGCTACAGTAGTCAAGGGGCACCTGGGTGGCTCAGTAGGTCAAAGCCTCTGCCTTTGTCTCAGGTCATGATCTCAGGGTCCTGGGATGGAGCCCTGCATCGGGCTCTATGCTCAGCAGCAGCTGCTTCCTTCTCTCCCTCTGCCTGCTTCTCTGTCCACTTGTAATCTCTCTCTCTCTCTCTCTCTCTCTTTCTCTCTCTCTCTCTCTTTCTCTCTCTCTCTCTCTTTCTCTCTCTCTCAAATCAATCAATCAAAAAAAAAAGCTACTACTGTACACTACTACTACTCAAGATAATATGGTTCTGGAATAAGAACAGACATATAGACCACTGGATTAGAATTGAGAGTCCATAAATGAGTTCTTAAACCTAAGACCAACTGATTTTCAGCAAAGGTCCCAAGTCCATTTTTTTCCAACAAACTATTGTGGGACAACTGGACGTCTACATGCAAAACAATGAAACTGGACCCCTACCTCACAGCATATGCAAAAATTATGTCAAAATGGACCAAAGATCTAAATGTAGGAGTTAAAACTAGAAGCCTATTATAAGAAAACATAGATGTAAATATTTGTGATCTTAGATCTGGCAACAACAACTAAAGTGTCTTTGCTTTGGTTGCTTTTAACCAATGAAAAAATAGATAAATAGGATTTCATTGAAATTTAGAACTTTTGTGCTTGAAATGACATATGAAGAAAGCGGAAGGACAACCTACATAATGAGAGAAAATATTTACAGATCATATCTGATAGAGGCCATGTATCTACAATATATTTAAAAAAACATAACCCAGCAAGAGAAAAGACAAATAACTCAGTTTTTAAAAATGAATGAAGGGCTTGAATAGACATTTCTCCAAAGATGTACAAATAGCCAGTAAGCACTTGAAAAGATGCTCAACATCGTTATCCATAAGAGAAATGCAAATAAAAACTACAATGAAATATTTCTTCACACCCAACAGGATGGCTATAATTCAAAAGACAGACAACAAATGTTGGTGAAGATGGGGAAAAATTAGAAACTTCATATAGTGCTGGTGGGAATAAAATGATGCAGCTGCTATGGAAAACAGTTTGGAAATTCTTCAAAAAATTAAGCATACCATATGATCTGGCATTTCAACTCCTAAGTATATACTTGAGAGAATCAAAAATGTATGTCCACACAAAGACTTGTGCATAAATATTCGCAGCAACATTACTCACTTGCTTAACAGTGGAAATACCCCAAATATCCATTAAAAAAAAGATTTTATTTATTTATTTAACAGAGAAAGAGAGAGAGAGAGCACAAGTAAGCAGAGTGGCAGGTAGAGGAAGAGGGAGAAACAGGGTCTCTCCACTGAGCAGGGAGCCCGATGTGGGGCTCGATCCCAGAACCTTAGGATCATGACCTGAGCGAAGCCAGCCGCTTAACAAACTGAGCCACTCAGGTGCCCCCAATGTCCATTACCTTATGGATAAATATCTACACAGTGGAAGATTACATAGTCATAAAAAATGAATGAAGTGCTGATATATGCTATGACATGGATTAAGCTCAAAAACATTAACTGAAAGATGTCAGTTAAAAGGGGCCATGTATAATATGATTTCACTAATATAAAATATCCATGATTGAGACAAAAAGGGAATTAGATATTATTAAGGGCTAGGGAAGGGAGCAATTCTATGTGGCTGCTAATAGGTACAGTTTCTTTTTGGGGTGATGAAATATTTTTTAATTAGATGGTAGTGACAATTTAACAGCTTTGTGAATATTCTAAAAGTTACTGAATTGTATATTTCAGAGGGGTGAATTGTATGGTACGTGAATTATATCTCAATTAAAAAAAGAAATGACAATACCAAGTGTTGACAAGAATGCAGAACAACTGGAACTCTTCCATTGTTGGTGAGGGTGTAAAATGATACAACCACTTTGCAAAGCTGTTCAGCATTTCCTTCTAAAATTAAATGTATAGTTATATGACATACAATTCTAGCCATAGGAATATGCCCAAAAGACATGAATGCATTTTTTCACCAGAGTAACATGGACAAAAGTATTCTTAGCAGCATTATTTGTAAGAGTCACCAAATAGAAGCAACCAAAATGTTCATAAGCAGCAAGATGGGGAAGTTGATTGTTCATAAACAGCAAGATGGAGAAATGCAATGCCTGCTGCACAGCAGTGACAGAGATTGACCTATCATTGCAGGAGACACAGAAAGCCTCAGAAGGAATGATGGGGAACAAAAAACCAGATACAAAAGCACACTCAGCATGAATCCATTTATGTCATGTTTAGAAACAGGTAAAATGTGGGAAGGTAAGCACGGGCAGCTCCTAGGGCTCAGAAGGAATCTAAATATAGATCTGTGCAATGGTTATGCACATGTACACACATGTAAGTTTCTATTTGAGAAAAGCCTTAAGATTTGTGGACTAATGCATGTTGTATCTTGATAAATTTTCAAGTGTTAAGGCTTCTGGGGTTCTGGGCAGTTCCTTGCAGAAGCAAGCAGATAGGGCCAAGGCCCCAGACTTCCTCTGCAGCTGTAGCCATCTATCTTGGGGAGTAGAGTAGAGGTGGGTATCTAGGAGAGCCCCTGGCTATCCTTGAGAAATGAGGGGCCCTGTTACACATAGTCAAGTCTAGCCTGACACCATGTGCCCTGAGACTGGGTAAAGGTTTTCTTGAGAACCACCTAGACCAATCCACAGTCATCCCAGATTGTAGCCCTGAGACTGGACCTTGCTGGCAGCTTGGGATTGGTGACTGGCCCACCTGTCTGGGTCCCACGGACAGAAGCTTCAGGCCACATGGGAAGAAGCTGGCTGCTAGGTGGAGTAGGGATGTCTCAGGCTCCCGGAGGGTGTGGTGTGGACCAGCCAGCATGCTCTTCTTGCCTATCCCCTAGGATCCCTGCATGGGGCACATGCTACCCAGCCAAGGTGCATGTTTGGTGCAGAGCAGAGGCAGGCCAAAGCTGGCTACACTATAGTGTCAAATGTCACCACATGGCTGTGACCCATGTGGTGGGTCACACCCACAGTGGGTGACTATGCTGGCTCAAGCTCCTGTGCCATGGCTCAAAGGAGAACAGGCAGGCATTGGCACAGGGGAGGACAGTAGCAGGAGTGACCCTGGGGCCCAGAGGCCCAAGGGGTCACTGGATGAGCTAGGGTAGGGGTGGGAAGATTGCTCTGGGCCTCCTGCTCTTCAGCCTGGCCTTCTGAAGATCTTGTGGTTTTCCTTCCTCGCTGGAGTTCTGATGCTGAAGAGGGCACAGTGGGAGGCTCCAGTCTACCTGCTATGGAGCACTGTCCATGAAGTCATGTGGCTTTAGGAGTGCTGCCTGTAACTAACTGTGTGGAGAAAGCTGTTTCTCTTCTCTAGTGACACCATCCATCCGTGTAGTGAAGGGGCTATATGGAAGGCTTTCCTTAAACATTGTTAAGTGTGCCAATAGGTGAACAGGTGTGAGTGGAGTGCTGGCCCAGCCAGAGTAGACATCCATAGTTAAAGGGGTTTCATGCAGGAGAAAGTGCACGGCATAGCAGGAGTCCTCAGCTACAAGGTCCCTGCTGGGCAGTGGGCTGAGGAAGCAAGCAAGCAGGGTAAGGGTGATTATGGAGTTGACACAGAGTTGAAGCCACTGGGTCATGGTTGGGGGAGGTAGGAAAGCCTGGCCACTACACATTGAGGATTGGCTTGGGAGATGGTGAGCAGAGTGCTTCAGGCACCAATGCTGACAGGAAGTAGGTTGAGGGCTGGTGAGAGAAGAGGGACCAAACCATGTCTCAGCCTCTAAGGCTGCCTGCCTGTATCTTGTGTGCGTGTGTGTGTGTGTGTGTGTGTGTGTATGCACCTTGTGGTTCAAACCGTGTCTCAGCCTCTAAGGCTGCCTGCCTGTATCTTGTGTGTGTATGTGCGTGTGTGTGTGTGTGTGTGTGTGTACGCACCTTGTGGTTCTTGGGCTCTGTCTTTGTCATTTCCTCTCCCCTTCTGCTCCCCCTTCTGATACTGACTCTTCTTCAAACCACCTCGTTTTATTTTTTTCTTATTAAAAATTTTTATTATGGAATATATTACACATTCGAGGGTATAAAATGTATATGTGTGGTTTAAAGAATACTAAAGTGGGTGCATAATGACTATAATATTCCCAAATTTTAGCATCATCTGTGCACCCTCCCTGCTCGTGTCTCCTACCTCCCAACCCGTAACCACTATTGTCAAGTTTATTTAATCACTCCTGTGTATTGTAGAGCTTACCACCTATGAATGCACCCTGAACAACATATTGTTTAGGTTTTCCTTTTTTTTATACTTTGTATAAATGGAATCAGACTTGTGCATTCTTCTGTGACTTCATTCTCTTGGGTGACATTGTTTCTGAGATTCTTTCACATGGATGTGTGTACCTACAGATCAATCATCTTCAGGGTTATAAGGAATCCCATTGGTTGAATATACCATTATTTATTTGTCCATTCTAATGTGGGTGGACATATGGATTGTTTCCAAGATTTTCTTTCTGTTTAAAAATGATGCTCCTGTGAGCTTTCTTGGACACATTTCCCAGGGCACATAATTTTGGGGGGTGTGGGAGTGAGTTTCAGGAATGAGAATGGTCAATCATGATTCAGAGTAGTTCCGCAATGTGCCCTTCACCAGCAGGGACAGAGGCCCTCCCTCATTCCTTCCCATAATCTCCTTGCCTCTCTCCTCCCTCCATGTCCCTTTTCTTTCCCCATTTCCTGATCTAGTGGAATTCAGACATGTGTTGGTATACCTACAGAGTTTGATCAGAGCAGTCTGAGGACAGGGTGATGTCCTATAGAGAATGACCATGACAAGGTCTGGTGGGAGAGGAGTGTCCTGTGTGCCTCACTGGCCTCTAATGTCTAGGTAGTCCTTTCCCTTGGGCTCATCTCTGCTCCCTGCTTGCCTCCCTACTATTGTTCTGCCCCCTCCCCCACCACAGCTGAATTGGACAAGCACCATTTTTCTGTCTCATCCAAAATGCAGCCCGTGGTTGAGGAAATCAAGATGTTCTTGTCCTTAAGGCAGCCCCCAGTCCCTGTTGGGATCAGCTGTCTTTGGAGCAGAAAGCTTCCCCCCACCCCCACCCCATCCCTCATCAGCTCTGGACTCCATCTGCCCTCAAACCTTGGTTCTGTCTTCTGTGGGAAGCTGGTTGGAAAATGTGGGGAGTTGGTTCTTTGTCACTGGTTTTCCAGGTGGTTTGTAAACACTCCCAAGGAAATGCTTCTCCGTAATGAATGAGGCCCCTGTGCAAGCTGAAATTGTATGAGCAATTAACCCCGCTGGCCCAGTGCCCAAGAGGAGCACCCCCAGCTGCTTTCCTGGGAGAAAGTCCAGAATCCCTGGATGTGACCCTCTCCTCTGTTCTCTCTTACCTGGGGGAGGGGTGTCTGACAGCCGGGGGAGGGGAATGGGTGCATCTTGGCAGCTGGGGCTACAAAGGCAAGACCCTCCTCCCTGCTTCTGAGGCAGGAACAGGCTGTCACATTCTAGAAAAGTGAGGAAGTGGACGTGGCAGGAGCAGTGTGTGTGTGTATGTGTGTGTGTGTGTGTGTGTGTGTGTGTGTGTATGTGTCTCTCACACAGGGGTGGGAGAGTGAGGGGGTGGGATGGGGGAGGGGAGCAGCTATCACCTGAAGCTTGTCCTTCTGAAATCAAGTTGCAAGTTCCACCAGTTTCTCAATCCCAAGACAATGCGGAGCCCTGTCCAGGGTGCTGAAATGCCAGCACAGGGCTGCGGCCCAGGTGTTGGCCACTGAACCAGCTCTAGCCCTACCGCTGAGCGACTTTGTTCAGGTCCTCAAGGTTCTCTGTGAGCAGTTTTCTCCTTTGCAGCGTCGGGGTGACAGTTAACCCTCCCCTCCCAAAGCTGTTAGGGAAGAGGAAGGCCTGACCCACAGGAGCCCCACATCACCAGCCAGTGGCTACCGTTAGTGCCCTGTTCCATCTCTCCTGGCTGTGCCACCTGGACAAGTGTATCACCCTCTCTGGGCCCCAATTCTGTCACCCATCATGGCGGTAGGGACAAAGATGTCTCCTGAGTATGGTCTCAAGAGGACAAATGAGTCTGTGTACGCCAAAGCTGCACTTCTCCCACCAAGGGCAAAGGATGTTGGCTCCCTGGGCCTTTGCAATCTCAGTCAGGTGGGGTCCAGGAACTCTGGCTTTGTGATGAAGCCTCTCTCCTTGGAAGTTAACATGTCCCTCATTCATTGGGGCTGGCACCTCTTGCTGCCCTGCCACCCATGGCTGGACTTTAGGGCACAGGTGGAGCTCTCCTGGAACCCAGCTGCTCCCCCCATGGGGGCCCTGCTGAGTGGGCATCTGGAAGTGTCTGGCAGTGGCAGGAGAAAAGTGTTATAGAAAAAACTGGTGAGTAAAGTGTGAGGCCTGCTCTCTCCCCGTTAATAGCTTGCACAAGAGGCTCTTTGCCATCGGATTCAATTTATTCCCATCTGGGCCCTGCTGTCTCCATCAATTCGGCTAATAAAGAGAGGTGGATGGCCGTGACCTGGGCTGCTGCAGAGGCCTCTTCCAAGCTAATTAACCGGCCTGAACAATCCCTTTTAATACTTCTGTGCTTAATGCCCTAAAAGGGAAAAACGAACTGGGGATGAGGGAGGGGGAAGGGACTGGGAGCAGGGGGCTGGCTGGTGGGGGAAGGATGAGAGGGTCTGGCAGCTCTGGAGGCCACCTGGGGAAGGGGGGAAGGCAGAGGAAGCAGCTCCAGGAGCTCAGCCCCCAGCCTCTGCTCTGCAACCTTGAGTGACTAGCCTCGCTGTCTGAAGCTTGGTTTTCTCTTAAGTGGGGTGCATGCTGGTAAGAGAAACAAAGGGCAGGCTGGTGTGAACTCTTGCTCCCTCTGAGTGGGACAAAGCCCAGGGAAAAAGGTGTGGGATGTGCTGCAATGTGTAAAGAGGGCAAGAAGTCGGCAGCTGGTGGTCTCCGCAGAAGAGACTCATAGGAGGGATAAGCTGTCCACCATGTACCCCTTTGTAGCATGTGGGCTTTGTTCCAGGCTGCCAGGGCTTAACACTTAGCCAAAGAAGTCTGGGCAAGGGTCTTCCCCACTCTCACCTCAGCATCCTCAACTGTAAAATAGGAATAAGAGTAATGCTCTGTTCCTAGGGCTGTTACAAGGATTGCATGCAACAATGTTGGTAAAGCACTTAGCTGCTTCCCTGATAAATACTAGCTGTAATCATAATTATTATTGCTGTGATTTGAATAATCAAATAATATATACCTGGTATGTATATTAACTGTGAAAAGTCATCCCTTCATTTGAAAAGGCACAGACAAAATTCCATTCTCCTGGGGGGTGTGAGGATTCATCTGTGCCTGCCCAGTGCCAAGCTCAAGGCCGGGTGCTTCCTGGCATGGATGTCATTAAACTTCCCAGCCCCTCATGCCTGGCACTGGAGCAGAGTAGGGTGCTGCCCTGGGTGAGTTTGCCCATGTGACTTCACCTCTCTGTATCTGTGTTCCCACCTGCAGAATTGACTCACTGTTTCCAAGGCACTGCTCTGCCCAAAACAATGGCCAACAGTCCTCCCCACTCTGAGGATGGACAGCACATGACCTTTGGTTGTCAACTCCTTCAAGGTTGGCCTAAGTCACAGAGAGCTCATCCAAAGCCTTGCCCTTCCCAGAACAGCCTGTATCCAGTGGCCGAGTGACCTTTTCTGTCTCAGAACTTTTGCAGAAAGAGTTAGCTATTTCAGCCCAATAAGGAATCATCTGGCTGGCCACATTCATGTCAGTGTTCCCTGCAGGTAAGCCCAAGCTTTATTGGCCCTTTGCTCTCCCTTGTGGAACTTCTATTCTCTGAGGTTCCTACAAGAATCGTACAGAACCTTCTACCCAGAGAAAACCTCAGGGCTCAATGCCAACTTTAACCTGATGACTCAGAGATGCACTTCTCCAGCTCTCATTTCTCCCCAACCTCCAGAGTTAAGTCAGCTCTCTGACACCTGCACTCGGGTGTCCAGTAGGCATTGCAAACTCAACATGGCTCAATCTGATCTCCTTCCTGGTGATGCGCCCTCTCCCTCATCTAAACCTGCTCTTCCCACAATCTTCCCTTATCAGCGAGGACCTGCTCCCTCCTCTCTGAGGCTGGACTAAAAATCTTGGAGTCATCCTTTGCTTTGCTCTTTCTCACACACATTAATTCAGTTTATCCAAAAGTCCTCTGGCTCTATCTTTGAACTACCAGCCGGTTCTCACCCCTTCTGCTACCATCATCCTGGTCCAAGCCACCAAAGTCTCCTACCTGATCATTTCAGTCATGCACACTGCACTCATCTCCCTGCCTCGTCCTTATCCCCTTCAGTCTACTGTCTACTCAGTAGCCACAGTGCCTGCTACAAAATGTAATCCAGACCACGTCATGCCTCTGCTCAAAACCCTGCAGTGGTTTCCTGTCTCATTCTAAAGGGAGCCATAAGTTCTCCCTTAGCTTTTAAGACCCTAACTTACCTGGCCCTGTTGACCTCCACAGAGCCATCTCCTACTCCACTTAACGTGCCAACTGACCACCTTGAATACACCATGGACTTTTCTGCTACAGGGCCTTTGCACCTGCTATTCCCTTTGTTCCCTTCAGATTATGCTGAAATGCCACCTCTCACGTCCTCCTCACTCACTATTTGGCTATTCTACTCCATTTTTCTTCATATAGGAATCATCCACTGATCTGTATCTGTACCTATATCTGTTATCTGCATGTACATGTATTTCTATACCAGCATTTATGTTCTTTCTCCCCCTACTAGAATATACACTTTTTAAAAAATTTTTTAAAAATATTTTATTTATTTATTTGACAGAGAGAGAGAGATCATAAGTAGGCAGAGAGGCAGGCAGAGAGAGAGAGAGGGGGAAGTAGGCTCCCTGCCAAGCAGAGAGCCCGATGCGGGGCTTGATCCCAGGACCCTGAGATCATGACCCGAGCCGAAGGCAGGGGCTTTAACCCACTGAGCCACCCAGGTGCCCCTAGAATATACACTTTGTGAGACGCTGTCTATTTTGTTCTCTGATACACCATCAAATATGCTTAATCTGATTCCTCTGAATTGAGATGTGCTCTCAGTGTGTAAAATACACACCAGATTTTGAAGACTTAGCACACACACAGAAAAAATGTAAAATAGCTTTCCGGTAATTTTTGTACTAACTATACATTAAGATGGTAATGTTTTGGATGTATGCATACCATTAAAATTAATGTCACCTGTTCTATGTTTCTTTTTTAAGTATGACTGCTAGAAAATCCTATTTCAATGGAACACATCTGTTTCAGAGAATGGAATGAAACACGGCTTGGATTTTCTTTGTCTTGTGTTTCCCTTGCAGGGGGGCCTGGCTCCCTATTTTTAGGGAGCTGACTCCTGCCTTGGGCTCAAGGTGGGGGAGGGAGAAACAGCCATGGAGCCATTCAGTCCCTGGTGCTAAAAAGGGCCCAATCCTGCAGCCAGGCAGCGACCTTACAGACAGTGACTTGTTGAGTGGCCCCAGGACCCTGTCAGCAAGTCCATTCTGAGTCCTGTCCTTATACTCTATGCCAGACACACGAGCAGAAGAGAGGAGGCCTCCTGTCCTAAAGGCAGCTTCTTTCCCTGAGTAGGCCAAGGCTTTCAGAAGGGAAACAGCCTGTAATTAGGTCAGTAAATTGTGTGGCCCCAATGGCAGGTGTGGGAGAAGGTGGTAAACAGGAGGCTCCTGGCAGGCTGGCAGGGTCAGCACGTTTATCTTTCTAGAACACTGGAAGGCCTTGAACACAGCAGGGGTCAGATGGGCCACCTTCCACCACTGAGCTTGTTTGTTACACACCCAGGTCTGTTCTGAGGGCTGGGGTACCACAAGAATGAGACACATGAGGCCTTCCCCTTGGCAATGCCATCAGGGAAAACCATCGGTCCCATTTCAGGCTAAGAACGGCCCCCCTCCTTGCCTGGGTCCAACCCCAGCTCCATCCTTTCCAGCCTTGGTAAGTCCCTCCAGCACTCAAGAACACTGCCTGTTTCCTTGCCGCTGATAGGGTCTCTTCAAACTCTGGGGTTCCCCCGGGGCGAACAGGAAGGAAGGTGAGGCACCAGGTGTGGGGCAGGGTTCTGCAGATAAATACTCCGAATGAAACTTCCAACCTTGGTTTATCATGAGTTGCTAAGATATTTTAAAACAACTTTGGATTTTTTTTTTTACTCAGAGTAAAACAATTACAAATTCAAATTGGATGGAGAACTTGTGAACAATGGGTCCCCACTCTGGCCCACCTTTTCTCTCCCTTGAAGGAATCCTCTTAACTCCTTAAACTGTGGAAATGTCCTAAGAGGACTTAATCCATTATATTCCTGGCTGTGTCCCGCACTCTGAGAAGGATTCTGGTTTCTGACCTGCGTCCACCTTCCCCATCCGTCCGTGCGTGCCACTATCGCTGGTCCCTATCTTGCTTCTCTTCCTAACCCTTGCTTCTCTTCCTAACTGTACCACTTTTGTTTTTCACTTGACCAACTACAGAGAGCACCAACAGATATGAATTTATATACCTTCTGGTTTGTTTCCCAGCTACAGAAGCATGAACTGGAGAGAGCCGGAAATTTGTTTCCCTGGGTCTCAGTTCTGCCCTCAAAGCCCCAGATCCGTTGGGACGGGGCCCTGCCTGCCCAGAGAACCCCACTCCAGTGCTCACCTGTGTGAAACCATCCTTGCCACGCAGCAGGGCTCCCTGCAACCCCGTGTCCACACCACCCAGTGTGGGGGTCTCAGTCATCCTGCTGACCTTCCTGCTGGGCCCCCGTCTCCCTGTGGTTTGGGCAAGGAGGCGGTGAGATGATGGGCTTGACCCTGTGGTAGAGATGATGAGGCCAGTTCACTGGGCAAACAGGTTCAATGTAGCATATTTGTCAGAATCACTCGTTTGGGTGGGAATAGGCACACTCTCATTTAGCTCTTCCTTCCGCGCCATGAGGAGGGTATTATCATCTCAGTGTTCAAGTGGGGAGACAGGCTCTAGGCCATCCAGCAACTTGCCCACGACACATGGGTTGTGAAAAGTGGAGCAAGGGGCACGCCTGGGCATGCAATTACTAACACATCACTGTTTTTATGGTCTCAGTGGCATCTGTCAAAGCCAGTAATGATCCAGGTTACTTGCCTGTTGCCTGTTTTCCTCCATGAGAATGTTGGCCCCAAGAGCAGAATCCTTCTGTGTCTTATCTCTCTCACTTGTGCCTAGCATAGACTGTGCGCGCAATGAACAGTGAGGAAGATCTGGAAAGGACAGAATCTGCATCAGGTGGCCATGGAACACCTCTCTGAGAAAGTGGCATTAATTTTTTTTGCAATAAAATATGCAGAACATAACATTTACCATTTCAGTCATTTTCAGGCATGTAGTTCAGTGGCATTAAACACATTCAGCCTGTTGTGCCGACATCCCCACCGTCCAATTCCGGAACTCTTCCCATCTTCCCAAGCTGAAACTCTGTGCCCAAGGAACACTGACTTCCTTCCCATTGTCTTCCCTGGAGTCCCGGGCAGCCACCCCTCTACTTTTCATCCCAGTGAATATAACTACTGTAGGGACCCCATAGAAGTGGAATCAGAGAGTATTGATTGGCTTCTTTCACTGAGCATTATGTCTTCAAGGTTCATCCACGTTGTAGCCTGAGTCAGAATTTCCTCCCCCAACTTTTCTTGGGGTGTTATTTATTTATTTTTATTAACATATAATGTATTATTTGCTTTAGGGGTACAGGTCTGTGAATTATCAGTCTTACACAATTCATAGCACTCACCATAGCACATATCCTCCCCAATATCCATCGCCCAGCCACCCCATCCCTCCCACCCACCTTCACTCCAGCAACCCTCAGTTTGTTTCCTGAGATTAAGAGTCTCTTTTGGTTTACCTCCCTCTCAATCCCATCTTGTTTCATTTTTTTCCCTCCCTGCCTCCCATGACCCCCTGCCTTGCCTCTCAAACTCCTCATATCAGAGAGATCATACAATAATCGTCTTTCTCTGATTGATTCATTTCGCTTAGCATAATACCCTCTAGTTCCACCCATGTAGTGGCAAATGGAAAAATTTCATTTTCTTTTGATAGCCAAACTATGGAAAGAACCTAGATGTCCATCAACAGATAAATAAATAAAGAAGATGTGGTGTATATATATACAATGGAATACTATGCAGCCATCAAAAGAATATCCTCCCTTTTAAAAACCAAATAGTACCCTGTTGTATGCATAGACCACATTTTGTTTATCCATTCATCCATCAATGGACACTTGAGTTGCTGTCACCTCTTGGCTATTGCCAACAATGCTGCTCTGAACATGGGTGTGCCAATGTCTCTCCAAGTCCTTGCTTATAATTCTTTTGGGTATCTATCCGGAAGTGGAATTGGTGATGGGCCATAGGGTAACTGTATTTTTAATTTTTTGAGGAGCCACAATCCCGTGGTTGGCAGCAGCTGCACTATGCTATGTTCCCACCAACAGGGTACAAGTGTTCCAATTTCCCCACCTCCTTCCAACACTTGCTATTGTCTGTTGTTTTGATGGTAGTCATCCTAGTGAGGTGGGAGATTGAACATCTGAGCAGAGACCAGGATGGGGGGGCGGTGGGAGGCTCCACAGCAGGGCAGGTGAGCAGGAAGGTGCTGTGCACATGGTTGGAGCCCTAGTGGGCCAGGTAGGGGGGAGCAGGAGCTGGGCTTGTAAAATACCCCCACACTGAGAGCTCCTAATCATCCATTTCATTTTGTTCCCAGCTCTGTGGGTCAGAAATCTGGGGAGGCTGGATGGTTCATCTGGGCTGCCTGTGGAACGGGTGGGTACCAGCTTCTTGATGTCATGTCTGGTGCTCTGGAGCCTCCTCCTCTCTTCCAGGGGGTGTCTCACCCTCCAGGCTGTCCCTGGGTGATCTGAGTTCTTGCATACAGTGGGCTCTGCTCCAGGGGTTGGAAGGAGGGGTTGCACTTCTCACTCAGCAGATATAGAAGCCATGAGGCCAGCTGAGAGGCAAATCTCGAATTGGCATGGCTTCACTTCCCCCACATTCCATCAGCTGAAGCAGTCAGGGGGCTGCCTGGATCCAAGGGGGTGCAGGAACAGGTTGCTCTTCATGGGCATAGGACAGCGAGCTGCACTGCAGAGGAGCGTGGCAGTGAAGGGAGTCTAGGTGACAGTGAGGGTTACCTGGAGGTTGTTAGTCCAGGGAGAGATGAGGGTGTGGCACTAGGCTGATGGCCTTGGAAAGAGGGGAGGTGAACAGGCTAGGAAGATGTGGATCTCCAAATCACCAAATCATAGAATTTGGTGATTGAGTAGATGGGGCAAAGGAGAGGAAGACGTTATGAAAGACTCCCAAGGTTGCAGCTCCAGTATTAACTATATCTTTATTTTTGGATGCTTTGACATCTCGAGGCTATGCTGATCCTAGAGGGACTGCCTCTTCCAGGCTTAGCCAAGTCCTAGACAGTAAAAGACCATTTTGAATGTGTCTTTTCCATTACAAAAAAATCAATCCAGAGTCCACACACCCCTGCCTCCAATACCAGGCTCTCACTCTTGAGGACTCCTAGCCACCTGCCCTAATCATCCAGGGCTAGGTATTAACAACTTAGAATAGCCCTCCACCCCCTGAAATTATGCAAACCATTACCCCGCTTCCCCTGTTCCTTCCTGAAGACACCACAGTAAAGTTCTTGCCCATCTTCCCTTAGCTGCAGCCTTCTGACTGTCCCTGGGGCTTTCCCTGTGTGGGCCTTTGCCCTGTGTGGTGGAGCCTGCCCCACCTTTTGGGATCATGGAATATAACAAGCTATCTTTTCAAGGCAATCATCTTCTGATCTGTTGGCCTCACCATACATGGATAATAATAAAATCTACATGTTACACTAGTCACTGAGAACAAGGCGCCCCAGGTGTCTGTGTAAAGGAAGGGTAGCCTTCTCCTTTCACCAACTGGCTGCCTTCTTTGGCATTCCAGGCTGGAAGAGAAAGGGCAGAGAAAGCCCATCCTGTGGTGTTGAGTTGACCATACCCTCCCCCCTGCACTGACCATTTCTCTGGCAGGAGTGTTCCCATGGCAACCAAGTGCCAATGGCCAATCCCCTTCTCCAACAGGTGGGCTCAACTGAGAATGGAGGGATGGGGAGTGGATGAATGGGTTGTTTCTCTTAATTAGGCAGTATACAGCTATAGTTCCCTCTACGTTAAAAAACCTTCCAGAAGAAATTGGAGATATTCCTTGTTTTCCCATTTCTAACACAACCACTGTTTTCCTTTCTCCTGGACGCACAACCCCCTCTGCCACAGAGCTCTGAGATTATTCAAATGCACCAACCCAAGCCTGTTTACCCTGCCTCACCCATTCCTTCATTTTTCTAAATTTTGCTTTTACTTACCTGTCCAATGGGCATTTCCATTTTGTCCATTTATTTGTCTATTTCCTTTGTTCTTATTTATTTATTCAGTGGACGTTTCCATTCTGTCTACTACAGCCACCACGTACAGGGTTGTGAGTGCTGGCCGTGAGCAGGGTGGGGCAGTGACCTTCCACTTAGTATCCCCATCATGACCTTTCCCGTAATGCTCCTTGGTCTCCCAGTTGGTGGATTTTGATGGCTGAGTGCTGCCATAGAGGGGAACAGGGCAGGGGCTTCTTACCTACAGCTGTTGAGTATGAGAGGATGGCCACGGCCAAGGAAGGATGTCCCGAAACAGGGCCAGGTCCCAACATGCCATGAGTGAATGTGTTGTGGCTGTGCTGCCAGATCTGAAGGAGGGTGTCTGAGGGCGCAGCCAAGTCCAAGAGCCAAGTCACTGCGGGTGGCAGATCTGGGTGAGCCACGGCCAGCCTGGGCAGGAGCCGATGGCCAGCTGCTTCGAGTTTATATTTAGCTGCTGCTGCCCAGGACAGCAGGGGCACTGGGAAGTCCCAGGCAGAGGCACCATACGCTACCTAAGCGGTGCTGGCATTGGGCATGTCGATGGGTTCCCATTTGGGGTGCATGATTATAAAGTGCCTCAATAAAGAAAAAAGAAAGGAAGGAGAAGCTGTCATGGAATAAAAGAGACTTAGATGAAGCACAGCAACCAAACACAATGCATCACCCTTGTTTGCATCCTGATTCCAACAACCAACTCTAAGAAGTTATCTCAAGACATTTGGGAAAATTTGAACATGGGCTGTGAATTAAAAGATATTAAGGAATTATTAATTTTGCTGGGTATTATGATATTATGATTAGATTTTAGAGTCCTTATCTGCTAGAGACACAAATTGAATTATGTATGGATAAAATAAAATGATGTCCGGGATTTGCTTTAAATACTAAAAGAAGTGTGTGTGTGTGTGTGTGTGTGTGTGTGTGTGTGTGTGTGTGTATGTTGCGGGGGAGATGAAACAATATTGGCTGTGAGCTGATAACGGTTGAAGCCGGGGATGACACATGGGCTCATTATCGTATTCTCTCTACTTTTGTGTAGGTTTGACATTTTCCATAATAAAATGCTAAAAAGTGCTTCAACCAATATATTTTTGCTCATGGCTTTTTGTACTCCTTTTGCACTGTTTCCTGAGGATGAGTCCCCAGGGGTGGGATTACCAGATCCGGGGCTGGAGACTTTCTCTGGCTCTGGACATGGGCCATCAAGTTGCTCTTCCATAGGACAGTGCGGGTTCATGCAGCTGTGAGCATGGGGGGGGTAGGTGTGGTGGGCATGCTTGCTGGGCAGTTATTTCAATTTTCCACTGTCACTAATTCGACAGGTATACAGTTATTATTATTTCATTTCTGGTCTTTTTGGTATGAGGTGGGTGAAGCATTGGCTCTTGGTGAGAACCAGTAGCTGCTTTTACATCTGGCCCCAGTCCCTGGCCCCACGCACCTTTACCTGCAGCATCTTTCGTTTGGAAAAACACTTGTGACCTACAGATGATGTTGACCTTCTACCCTTTTGATGCAAATGTCTCCTCATTTTTTAGTTTCTGATATCCCCAGAATTTTCCTGTTGATATTATCAATTCTATTATTTCCTTCTTTAATTTCTTTGATTGCAAGACAGCTATTAACTCTCAAGAATACCTATGAAAGCTTCAACTATGTTTCCACTTGGTTTTCTACCATTGGATTATTTATAGTCAGATCTTCCATTCATCTCAAGTTTAATTGAGTCTTTGGTGTATAGATCCTTTCCCCCAAGTTTGATCTCCACATATCTCAGCATCATTTTGTCAATTACTTTTCCCTTCACCATCATTTAGTCTTTCGTGAATTAGGTGAATTTCATGAATTTAGTATTTTGTGAATGATGAACAACTCCTGTAACTGATGGGCGTCCATTTCAGGGCTCTGAATTCTTTCCTCCAACCTCATCTCAATTTGGGGGCCAGCACCACACCCTGTTTCGGTTACTGCTACGTTAGTACATCCCGATCTCTGGCAATCCTGGGGTCCCTACCCAGGCCTGTCAGATTCCAGAATTGCTCCTGCACCTCCCCGCCATCCCCAGTGCCCTGTCCTGGAATCAGGAGACTCCAGTTGAATCCCACTTCTGCACCAGCGGTGTGCTTGGACCAGTCCCATAGGCTCTCTGAGCCTCACCTGTGAAGAGAGGCAATGTGTGACTTGTCACCCACACAAAATGCCTTGTACATCATAGGTTCTCAGCACATGCTTGTACTTTGGGGTCTGAAAGCAGACCCCGGGGGTAACTGAGCCTGCAACTTGGATTGGCTTAGAAAGAGTCCAGGCATCTCCTCCGTCCCTCTTGGCAATGCTGGGAACACCCCAGTGAGGGGGTCCCTGCCAGTCTGCAGAGCTGCGGTGTGGGTACCAGCTCATGTGCAGGGCACTGAAGCATTGTCCCATATTGTCCCTCCCACCCGGGCATTGTCCTTCCCACCTGAGGGAGCGATAGCTGCTGATGGCCCTGTTTCTATGGTTACCACCTCAGAATGGGGTCAGAGGCTGGGGAACACCCAGGCACTCTGCCACGGAGGGGACTGGCCATAGGGCAGGGAGGGTTGGGCTGTATGTCCCTTTTAGACAGCAGAGGTGGGCCATGAGCCCCAGGTGGGGGATATCATTGAGCTCAGCCAGAGAACTGAGCTTATTCAGGCAGGGTCATGAAGTGTGTTGGTCCTGCTCTCCAAGGAGCAGACACAAAGATGGAGTAAGACGTGCGAGAGGCTTGTGAGGTAGTGCCTGGGGGGGATGAGAGGGGAGCATGAATTGGCAGGGAAGAGCCTTAGAATCGGGGAGGGGGTCTGGGGTCGGCATCCATGAAAGAAGAGGGGGAAGGAGGGAGGACGGGGAGGGAGAGCCACAAAATGCAGGGCGGCTCAGAGAGAGCCTGGCCACGCTGGGTGGATGCCCCCAGAGCTCAGACTGTCCATGCGGGAAGCCAGGTTGGGCAGGAGCAGCTGCCTCCAGGATCTGTTGGGCTGGGCCCTTGCCCTACACCGAAGCTGCTCTGGATCCTGGAAGCCCAGGATCTAGCACCTGTGAGCCAACCACTCTCCTGCCAGCAGGCTCTCCAGAAGGGAGGAGAAGCTTTCCCTTTGCAGCCATCCCCCACTGACTGTGTGGACTTCTGGAGTCCCCAACCCGCCCCTTGGGTGCTGACATGGTGGGGCACGGGGGGGGGCGGGGCAGAGGTGGCACCAATGAGTCGTCCTATCTAGGCAGGGAAGCAGCATCCTGCCAAGCCCAGGGAAGGCTGTCCCACCTTCTGAGGCTCCCACCTCTCTGTGCCAAGCCCCAGGCTCCAGAACTATTCAAGGAGATGCTAGGGTCCACACTGAGGGCTCCCAGGACCCCAGCGTGATGGAGGGCCCTAGGGTGGTACTGGAAAGGCTGGGGCATGAGGCTCTCTAGGGGTGTGCCAGTGGGGAGACAGGAAAGGTGCAAGTGAGGGGACAGAAGAGGTGCCATGTGACCACTTGGAGGGACTTCTGGGGATAGCCCAGGTGAAGGAAGGGAGGGTCCCTGGAGGCCAGGGCTGACAGCTGGGCTGTGGATGGTGGGGAGAAATTGGAGAGGAGAAAGCAGAGGAATGTGAGGCAGGATACTGGAGAAAGGGACCATGTGCAAGGGACAAGCAAGTGCATGTCCAGCACTCGGTGGGAGGGCAGAGCCAGAGAGGCGAGCACAGGGTGCTCAGGAGGTGGGAAGTCACTCAGGAATTCAGGGAGAGCCTTAAGGACACCGCGCCTGGTATTGGCTGGCATTTGGAATGACAGAATTCCTTTCTCTGCGATCTGCCTCCGTGGTCTCTGACTCATCCAGGACTGGCCATGGTCCACTTTGCTCCAGCCACGCGGGTCTGTCCCTTCCCCGAGAGCTCAGAGCCTTTGCACTGCTGCCCACCCACCCCCCGCCCAGAGCACTTTTCCCACGAGAGCCCCTGCTCATCCTTCAGGTGTCAGCCCAGAAGATGCTCCTTCCCTGAAAAGGCCTCTCTGCTCCCTGCTTCTCAGACACCCCACCCACAGGTGCTCATTATTACATCACCCGCCTGGCTGTCTTCATAACACCACAACCTCTAATTACCCTGATCATGTTTTCGGTTGGCTTGTTTACCATCGGCCTCTCCCCACAGGTTTGTCAGCTCCTAGAGGGTGGGGAGTTTATCCGTCTGTTTCAAGACTGCAGCCCCAGAGCAAATCCATGGTGCCTTTAAACCCCCACGCTGTGGGGGTGGGCTACTGGCCCACTTAGTCTTCCCTGAGGAAGCAGAGTCGCCACCCTGTGACACAGGGGCGAGGGGCTGCGGATTTCAGCGGCATGGCAGAAACCTCCAGGTAGAGCCTTCCTAGCCAAACAGCCCTGCGTGGGTCAGCTGCCCTCTCTGGCCTCTCCTTGGTCATATACAAAACACAGGACAGCATGTGGGTCCCGTGAGGGTGGGCTGGACAACCGTGGTGGGAATGCCTTGCACGGGGCTGGGCCACAGATGTCCCCCCCACCCCCCACACCCCCCCACCCTCCCCACACCCTCGCTTCAAGAGCGGCTCTTCCCAGCCGGTGGCCAGCTGCCCCTCTGACAGAGCTGGAGGTCTCTGCGCAGGTGCGGTGCAGGAGGAGGCCCGAGCACGGCCGCTCCTCTGCGGGGTGGGCTGATGTGTGAGGGATTTATGGGACAATGCTTGAAATGAAAAGCAATTCAATCCAATCCCAGGGTGGCAAGAGGCTTCCTGGAGCCTCGCTAAGTGGGTCTGGAGCAGTGATCAGCGTTGCAAATCTATTAGCCTGCTCTCGGCATCTGGGGCCGCTGTGTGCATGAGTCATTGGGGTAGGGAGCCAGGAAGCTGGCGCGGCCAGCCGGCTGCTCATCAATTAAACTCCTCTCCGTTTAATTAAGACATAAAACATCACCCTGCATGTCTGCAAGAGGGGCTGGACACCCGGGGCCCTGGCAGCCGCTGCAGCCGCCCCCTGCCTTCCCATGTCAGATACCCGCCAGGCCAAGAGGCAACCAGGAAGTCAAACCTCATGTTTTCCCGCCCAGGATGCAGTAACACTGATGGAGGCTCCTGTTTGCATGCTGCCCATGACATGCCGCTCACCACCTCCTTCCCTCTGCTGACTCAGGTGGGCCAGGCAGGGTGGCCTCCGGAGCCAGCTGCCTGGGGTCAGACTACCTGGCTGTGTATCCAATTCTTACCCTCTCTGTCCCTCAGTTTCTCCCCCTCTGTGTGGAAGGACAGGAATTATATCTGCGGGTAGGGTCATTTCGAGGATTAGGTGAGTTAACGCTCATAGAGCACTTGGGCCCGAGCCCAGAAAGTAGACATCCTCTCTGCACACACAATTGGAAGGCCCTCCTGCCTCCTAGACCACACATGACATGCTGGGTCCAGCTTACCCTCTGGACTGGGAGGTCTGAGGACAGAGCCTGGCCTGATTTACCCCCATATCTTCAGTGCCCAGCACAAGCCCTCACATAGGTGCAGGGACTGCAGGTTTCTTGGATAAATGAATGAAGGAATGAATGAATGATGTGAAGTCTTCCCTCTTCAACTTCTTTGGGTCCCAGAGAGTAAGATAAAAAGGGATGCTGTGGGAGACAGTTGCCAGGCCTGATCCAGTTAAGAGTTCCAATTTGCATCTCTGAGACTCGGTGTTCTATGCAAAATGGGTACCACCCAGGCACCCTTGGTCACCAGCTCAATATCCATTCCCCTCATCTTTCTCCTTATTTGGGGGGAGGAACAGCTATTAACTCCGCACAGCTGAAAAAGCCTTTCTTTTCCAAGCTCCCTTGCAGCTCGGGGTAGTCACGGGACCCCGACCAACCAATGAAATGTCAGCTGAGTCTTCTGGGGGTTCTGGGAAGTCAAGCCTGGCACTGTGCCCTCTTTCCCACTTCCCACCTCCCACTGGAATGTGATGTCCAGCGGGGGGAAGGGGGCAGGTGTGGGAGCCAAAGCCAGAATGCTAAGTAAGGGTGGCAGGGTGGAGAGATGGAGAGGGGGAGCCTCCTGCCCACCCCATAGAGCAGCAAGCCGCAGCCCACACTGCTGCTTCTGTACTCCTCACTGTATGGCAATAACCCCCTGCTGGCTTGAGCTTCTGAGTTGGGGGTCTTCTGTTTCTTAGAGCCAAGTGCCTTCCAAATGTCACCCCACATGAAGCACATGGCCCCCACCCCAGCGCCTTGCACCGAGCAGCCCAGCCCCGATCTACTGACCAGCCTGCCGAGGCTCCACTCTTTCAGAACTGGCCATGGCATGTGCCCCAGCCACAGCTGGCCCTTCGGGACAGGGCCAGAGCCCAGCACCGGGAGGTGGCAGGCATGGGAGAGGCCCTAGAAGAGGGAGAACAAAGCACTCTGTGGTCTCAGCAAGAGTCACCTGCAGCTCAACTGGGAAATGTTTTGCTGGCCCTCGAGCTGACCCAGGCAAGTGGCATGGCTTTGTCACAAGAGAATGAGAGAGACAAACAGTCCAGACAGGAGGCCCCTAGGCAGAGAGGCCCAGGGCAGTGACTCTTCCTACCTGGCACCCGGGGATGTACTGGGAATATGGGAAAATCAGGATGAGGTGGGACTATCCTCGGTCAGGCTTTGGTCTGTAAACCAGCGTCCCCCAAACCTCTGTCACGGTGCCTTTGGTCAAGGCGTTGGACCACCTACACTTTTATTGACTTTGTAAGTTCTCTTTAATTTTGTTAACTTTAAACACCCTAAACAAATGTGTCTGTGGATCTTCACAGAAAACTCGAAAGCCAGTACCACCGTCGTTGAAGGTAAGTGTGAACCAAACACAATAAATGCCTACAACAGCCATCAATTCTAGCCAGCTCTTCCACCCTGCCAAGGCCCTGGGCCTGATGCCTACTCTCTTTCTCTGTCAAAAAGGAGATCAAAGCATGTTAGAGAGATGTTAAAGGCAATTTAGAAGCAAACTGAGACTTTCTGAGGAAGGTAATAAGTAGGATTGGGTGAGAATTAAGAGGGTCTTTTTATCCCTATGACGTGATGCCTGATTTAATGCCGGATCGATGCAGGACTGACGACAGAGCCTCTGAGGAAGGCAAGGCCACTGCGGGGTTGTGAGCAAGAAGAAAATATAACCAGTGAGTGCGTTACTGGGGGAGGCATGATCTGACTCATGGAGAGCAAATGGAGATGTGAGAGCCTTCAGAAGAGGAAGAGGACGCCATGGGAGAGCAACAATAGGAGGAAGGGACACCTCCAAGGCATTTTCTCCATCCCCTCTGCCATCTTGAGGTCCTGGCTCTCCTTGCCAGTCAGTATAGCCGAGGCTGCGAGAGTCTGATCTGGCTTTGATTCTCCTTCTTCCTTGGTGGGAATTATCCTCAGATGGGAAGGGGGGCCCATACATGGGTCACAGAAATGCAGACTGAGATGGGGAGAGAGAACCAGCCAGATCCCAGAATTTCCAGTCCTTGGATCATGTCCTTGGAACAATGTCTCCCAGTACCGATGTTCTTCCAATCTTCCCATGTGAGGGAAGCAAGGACAAAGAGTTGTTACCAGGATAGAGATGGAGAAAAGATGCTTCCATCTTTCAAAGGGTAGATTGGAGGGGCTAGAGCCCCATGAGCTGGAGAATATCAGCCCCAGGAAAAATTCTAACATAGATCATCATACACTTAGAAGCCAAAGTGCAATCATCGGGAGTGCACAGGTTCACTAAGGAACATGTCAATGGGAAACCAGTGTCATTTGCCACAAGTAGAGAGTATCCATCAACTAAATACAGGAGGACAATGCTGCTCACTAGATACTACTCTAGCTGCTCTCAATCTCCACCTAGTGCACTTTTATGTGGCTTAAAAGGAGTTTTCCATAAATGGAGAGAAGAAACATTTCAGGGCAATAGCTAATACCACTCAAGATTCTCATGGGCAATCAAGAGTAAAACAGAGCTCTGTTATGATCATTTATTTTTTAATTTATTTTTATTGAGGTATAATTGACATATAACATTATATTAGTTGCAGGTGTAGAACATGATGTGATATTTGTGTACATTTCAAAATGATCACCATCCATCACCTTAAATAGTTACAAAATTTTTTTTTCTCGTGAGGAGAACTCAGACTTACTCTCTTAGCAACTTGCAAGTACACAATACAATATTAGTAACTATTTCCACCTTGCTGAACATTATATCTCCATGAATTATTTATTTTTTAACTGGAGGTTAGTACCTTTTGACATCCTTCACCAAATTTTCCCATACCACTTCCAGTCTCTATATAAACATTTTTATGAACATTTATTTTGGGGTAAATTCTGGCTAATGCAATAACATAAGAAACTGCAATGGGAGGTATAACTCTTCTAAACAAGCAGGCAAAGTTGTCATTAATTAATGTGTGTACAATTATATCCCCTTGAACAAGTAGAAAATTAATTACAGTTTAAGGAACTTCTGTAAGGTAGCTGAATGAAGGTTAAATATACACCTGTAAATAACCCCCCTATAAATATAAAAATCCAGTTAAAAAACTGTGATAGGCATAGCAATGTGCCACCCAGAGTTTCTTTCATAGATGGACTGTTGCTCCATCTGCTGGGAGTGCAGTAAGCAGATAGTCTTCAAATGAGAGCCCCTCAAGGATGTCATCAGAAGCAAAGAGCCATCCAATCAAGAACACTTCCTACCCAAGGCTGTACACATCCAATGACTGAGGAAGGCAGGGACCAGTCATTAAGACAGTTCTGATGGGCTCCCCATGGGGCCAACATCACAGCTTGCTTTCTCTTTGCCCAGTCTTGTTTCATTCCCCTCTCTTCCATGGTAGTGATCCCAGAAGCCAGCTTCTTGGAGAATACAACATGTAACAACGATGCTATGGAGAAATGTCCCATTCCCAATAGCAACAGAAAGCATAAAATAGCAAAGAATTTCATAGAGACTTTCATAGAAAGAATTAAAAGTAGGACAGAAAGTCCTGGTTCAAGACAGTGAACTACCAAAGGCTAGAGTTGTCTTTTCTTGTGCTATATGCATACTGATAATGAAAATATCCAACAATTTAGAAGATAATGGACCATCCTCCTTGCAAATGAGCAGGAGACTCTGTGATGGACCTGAAACTGTGAGGAATATCTCAAATGGAGAAAACTGCCACCCAAGAAGGGTAAGAGTTTTTTTCTAGAACAGAGGAATGCAAGCAGGGGTCAGTAGCTCTTTGGCGGATGCTGATGCCATCCTTAACCCCCACTTGAGAAGGGGCTAGGAGACTAATAATCTTTAGGAATTTCTAAAAGCTGTCATTAAAAAACACCCATCAAACACTATCAGTAATACCACTAGAGAAATAAGGACAACTACTTTATCTATAAAACAAAAGCAGAGGGTTATGAAAAAAAATAGAGATTGTGGAAATGAGGTATATAATATTTCATGTGAAAGACTAATAGATGGGGCACACTGCAGAATAATGCAGCACAATGGAATGAAATAGATGGAAAGTTTGAAAGAACAGTTAGGGGACATTGAATCTAGAAGTTTTAATATCTATCTAGTAGGGACTCCTGAATGGAAGGAAAGAAAGACTAGATAGGAAGCAATATTAAAAAAAAAAAAAATAAGATGGAGAACCTGTTGAACCAAAGAAATAAATCAATCTTCAAATCAAAAACACACACCAGTGTAGAGAAGAGCAGACCACTGTAAAACAAAGAACTAGACACATAATGGTAAAATTTTATTACACCAAGGATAACAACTCAACCCTGATAGTTACCAGCAAAATATATGGACTATCTACAGAGAATGAGATTAAAATGAAATGGTGAAAGTGAAGGGAAGAAGTTCATTTCAAGTGCCAAGACACAGTAACTCTGCACCTGCCTTTCTATGCCTGGCCACACATCAGCCTTTGCTGAAGATGAGATGAAGGTGTTTTGCATATAAAAGTATTCTAAGATGTTTGCCACATTCACAGATCTCATTGAAAAAATTAACAAAGCAGGTACTGGAGTAATGACAAAAAATCCATGAGGAAGTTGTGAAAGACAAGAAGTAATGGTGAGCAGAGACATATGTTAAAGGTATTTGGTTTACAGAAATATTGATTGAAAATAGTTTGGGATATGTGAAAAGAGCAGAGAGGGGTAAAATAGTCTCTGTTGAGGGAGAATAATGGTATTAATTCACTCAATTAAGGGTAGCAAATGTGAATGGATTAAACATGTCTATTAAAAGATAGACTGACAGGTAAACATTAAAACACAAGGAGGAAGGTATAGTAATAGTATACGACAAAATAAAATGTAAGGCAAAAACCATTTTAAAGAAGCAAAGATAATGGATCAGTCATATTCCGGAAGGAAACACTTGAAGGGTTAACAGAAGAGTGACTAGAGAAATAAAAGTTTATTTACAGAGATATTGATGGGCTAAAGGAACCAACAAGACATGGCAAGACACCCAAGGACTAGCCTAGGTCTCCAGAGGATGTGGAGAGGGTTCTCAGGACCCAGGGAAGTTGTGGCTGCAAGAGGGGGCAGTGACTGCAGTCTTTGATAAGAAATGCAGCTATGGACATTCCACATCCCTGCAGGGAGAGGCTGGGTGGTGGGTGAACCTGGAACTTGAACTCACTCCCCTCCCATTCACTGGTCTCCTAGAAGCCAGAGAGTTCAGGGGTCAGAAGCTGCAGTCTATCCAAGGTCAGCCTCTGGGATACAAAGCAGGGCAGAAAAGGGGCTTTGGGATGCAAGTAGAAAATCATCACCAAGATGTACATTTCATACATGAAAGGAACAACCACTGAAGAAATATCATGAGCACAGCTCTTAGTTTATGCAATAACAAACTTGAAAATCTATAAGGCAAAACTGATAGAACTATGAGGGAAAAGTGAGACAATCCACACAGCTCTCTCATAGAGTTTCACACTGAGATAAGTTAGAACATCGTAAATCTTCATGATATGATCAAATAGTATCAATGAAAACAAGCAAGATATTACTAATTAGATGGAAGTTTCTAATGATAACACTGGAGCTGGTGAGAAGGGGTGAATGAAAGGATTTTGAAAGACTAGTATATTTTGGGGGAAAGAATACAGATATTAGTTAACACCAGAATTTCAATAATGTATGTGTATTGTGTTAATTTAAAGATAATGACTAGAAGAATAGAAATAAAAGGTATAACTTTCAAGAAAGTAGAAAGGAAAAATGGAACAAAAGGAATTAAGTGAGGAATGCGAAGATGGGAAAAACAGTGAAAGTAATAAATAGAAAAATCAAACTGGGGAGAATAAATGCAAATGGATTATATTAATCTATTAAAAGATAGGGCCTCTCAAACTGGATTAAAACACAAAACCAGGAGAGACTGTGGACTCTGAGCAACAAACTGAGGGTTTTGGAGGGGAGCGGGTGGGGGGATGGGCGAGCCTGGCGGTGGGTATTGAGAAGGGCACGTATTGCATGGAGCACTGGATGTGGTGCATGAACAATCAATCTTGTAACACTGAAAGATTAAAATAAACATATTTAAACACAAAACCCAGCTATACTTTATTTACAAAAAATTGACCTAAAATGGAATAAAGAGAAATGTGAAAAAGACAGTCATACAAAAGCTACAACAGACAAATGCAGACAAAAAGGGTAACAACGTTATGTGGAAAGATACAATTGAGGGTAAAAGTGTTAAAAAGATCAAAGAATTGTACTTAATTTTTATAAAAGACACATTCCACCAAGAAAAAAAAATCCCCTTTATTGCTAAAAAAGAAGCTTCAAAGTATTCAAATAAATCCATAAATATGGGGGATTTAACAACACACCCTTTTCAGGAAGTGGCAGATCAAGTAGAAAAACAAGAGAGAAAGGATGAAAGCATCCATTTTTCAAGACTGAAGGTATTAGCACACGCCCTGCAGACCAGTGGTGAGCCCGGGGAGGTTGGAGCCAAAGGTGGTAATCCCTGCTCTGAAATGGATACGGTAACCCCAGAGCCAACGCAAATGCACATGTAAGGCTAGCGGGATGGGAGAGGGGCTCCTGCCTCTGCTGGCCTCATCTGCCTCCCCAACATGGGGGCTATATGGTGGACCTCTGAGGGTGGGACGAGGGCAAGAAGTGACTGTCCCTGCCCTTTGTGCCTTTCAGCTTTCTCACAGCACAAGCAACGCTTTACTTTTGGGCTTTGGGAACATGATAGGGGTCTGAAAATATATATTTTAGGAGTTAGCCTCACGAGAGTGGTAGTCCATGTATTCTAATGAGTAACAGGGTTATTTCCTGGATCCCACTGGTTTAGTCGTGGTAGGAGGGGGGATTGTCACAGCAGCACCTACTTCCCAGAGGTAGTGGGCATGAGATGGGGTCCCAGGTCAGGGTGGCCCAGGCCCAGGGTCAGGGGCTATGGCTAGCAATTTTACATTCCTAAATTTGAAGGATTTTTAGTGGAGCGGCCCCCAAATCGTATGAAGTTCAGGCCTGACAGATGCCTGCTGAGCATATCATGCCCTTCTTAAAACTCTGCAGTGACTGCTCCTTGCAGAACAGAGATCAGCAAGATGATCTGGGAGGTCAGCATCCTGCTGGTCCAGCTCCACACCCCAGCTAGCTTCCTGCTCCATTCATACTGGTCCTGTGGGCTCCTGGAAGATGTCTTCTGGGGTGCCTAGGTGGCTCAGTCAGTTAAGCATCCAACTCTTGGTTTCTGCTCAGGTCATGACCTCAGCGTTGTGAGATGGAGCCCCGAAGTGGAGTCTGCTTGAGATTCTCTCCCTCTGCACCCCCCACCCCTGCACTCATGTTCTCTTCTCTCTCTCTCTCTCTCTTTCTCTTTCTCACCTTTCCCTGACCTCTGGTAACTAGATCAATTACCTACCTTGGACACTCTCCTTGCCAGCATCCAACACTATTCTGTCTGTCCCTGTTTCCGGGATAAACAGATTATTGGATCAATCCAACCAGCTTCTTGGCTATGATTACGTTGGGGGAGGTGCACCATTTGATAGTGAACTCTGAAACTGTATTCTCTTTTTAGTCACACCTAGTCAAAGCACCTCCCCTCCCCCACCTGTCTCACTTCTGCCTGGTATGTCTGGGCCCCTCTATCCCTAGGTAAGAGCAACAATGTAGGGCAGAGGCCATCGCTGCTTGGAGCTCACAATGCCCCAGTGGTTGTCAGCACCCTGTCCTGGAATGTTTGAGGCCCATCTTTCCAAACACAGAGCCAAAAAAGGACATCCTAGGATATCAGGCGTCAGACCCCATCTTGTCTGAGGGGTTGGATGTGAGATCCTGTTTGGATGGAGTGGGGGTAATCTACTCTGGAAAGAAGGCCACCAGCCCTTCCCTCCCACAGCCCTGATCCCTTGCTGTCCCCTCTTTGCTCAACAGTTTCCTCTCCACATGCCCCTTATAAGACTGCCCTCTCCTCCTTTCCCCTCCCCTCTTAGCTACCTGCTCAGCCCTCCCCCTGCATCTGCTCCCACCCAGACTTCTACCAGGACAACCAAGACTTTTGCCCTGGAGACCCCATTCTACAAATGGTCCACAATGTCCTCGGGGACCCTTGTGTAGGTAGGTCTGGTATCCTTGCTTCTTGCCTCCCCACCTCCTATCTTGGTCTATGAATTTGAGGGTTGGGGTGTTTTGCCAAGTTTTCTCCAAGCTCTCCTTTATGCCCCAACAATGCACTGAAAAGCATTTATTTCCATAGCTTTTGAAACAACAGGTGAGATCAAACTTCTATGATTACCAAATTAATAGGTTAAAGCCAATCTTCCATTCCTTTTTAAACTTTTATTTTCTTTGTTAGTGAGCAAAACATCTACTCAGATGTTAGCTGGCCACTCTGCCTTCAAAGAAACCCTACGGACATGCAACAGCCCCAGCCCATGTGGTAAGCCTCTAGTCTGCTGGGGAATTCAACATGTAACCAGCTTTGTCATGGGGAAGCTTCCTGAGTCACTGACCCTACATGACGTGCCCACTGCATGCCCACCCAGCCCCTTAAACTCACATGTAGGTGTCCTTTGGCAGTCTTCTCTTGATGGGGCATCTCCCTCCAGCTGTCCCAGCACCTTCAATCTGGCCTTGGGACTTCTCCAGCTTTGATTTCCAAATGGGAAGCCAGCACCTGGCCCCCTGGCCTCTGGTGTATCTCCTTACCCAGGGGACCCTTCCACCCCAACGCCTCAGTCCCTCCAGCTCTAAGCCACTACATCCAGGCTACTTCTTAAAATACTGATGACAGACAGCTTGAGATTCCTTCTAAAAACAAGTATAAAACAAAGATGGAACCCAAAGCGTTGTGAAAGCACTTCTAGGTTATGAAGTTTAAATTAAGCTGAAGGAACTCACCTCCATTTTCAGGATATGAAGGAGGATGGACAGCCAGCCTGAAAAGAGGTTTTAAGGCAGGGTCCATAGGCCCTTCTTAAGAAGGATGCAGAGGGCAGAAGTTCTTTTCAGGAACTATTCCCTCAAATCCACAGGAAGAGGGGATGGAGGGAAGATGACAGCTCTCAGATGGAAGTAAAAACACTGGTGAGGGGTCTTGCTGGGAATGGCCCCAGGGTCTGATTCCCCACTGGGAGAAGATGACTGTGCTTCCAGGACCTGAGTCACTTTCAGTGGCTGGATCATCCTTGTAGTTTGGACCCTCCCCAAACCTTCATGCTGAGCATCGGGCTATCGCCATTTACCTCTCATTCTTGAGAAGGTGATTCCTCCATTGGAATTGAGTATATCCTCCAGCTCCTCATAATTTTCTTCCAAGCTTGATTCTCCTGGTGAGTCTTTCTCCAGTCTTTCTCCATTCTTAGAGATGACTCCAGTGTGGCATATTATTTTTGAACAGACCCCAGGCTCATTGAGGATTTTTCACTTCTAAATGAGGGCCACAAAGGTTTTAGAAAAACCGCATTTCTTTTCATGGGATCAGCTTTTAACCAACTGCCCTCATCTGAATGAACGTGAGGAGCATGATGGCCAAAAGCTGTGGGCGGGAGCACAACCATTCCCAGGCCTCAGATCTGGGGAAGCCTGACCAGTACTTCCCACTGCTTCCCAGGGATCGATGTGGAGCCAGCTCTGCAGGGCTCCCCCAGGAGCCATGGCTCCACTGGGCACAACCAGGATGGGGAGGCTGCTGGCACTCTGCCTGGAACCCAGTCTACACATATGGCAACCAGGATGGGACTCTCCGTGGGGCTGGTGGAGAGGAGAACTCGAACATTCACAACCATTCTTTCTCTTCTCTCTCCTTTTAACATTTTTACCATGAAAAAACTTTCAACAGGGGCGCCTGGGTGGCTCTGTTGGTTAAGCGTCTGACTCTTGGTTTTGGCTCAGGTCATGATCTCAGGCTCATGGGTTCGAGCCCTGCATCGGGCTCCGCACTAGGATCTGCTTAAGATTGTCTCTCTCCCTCTCCCTTTGTCTCTCCCTCCTGCTCACATGGGCTCCCTCTCTTAAAAACAAAACAAAACCTTTAAACATGAGAATAAGTAGAAAGAACATCCATGCTTCCTTGTCTGAATTCAACAAGCATTGACGTTTTGCCATATTTGCCTTCCCTTTCTCTCTCCCTGTCCCTCTCCACATACACACTGCTAAACTACTGAAAAATACATCAGAAATATTGGGATACACCAGGAGGCATCTCCAACAAATCAAGATGCTCTCTCAGATTCACACATACCGCTCTCTTACCTGTAACAGTGATCAGTTCCATGATAGCATTGATACTTATTTTGCTCCATATTCAAATTTGCATAAATGTTCTCAGAACATATTTTATAGACTAAAAAAACCCCTAGAATCAATCCATAACAATGCATTGCAGTTGATTGTTGTATCTATGGACTAAGATGCACTTTTTTTCTCTTTTAATTTAGATTAATCTAAATATATCCCCTTTTTTACTTTCTACTACAAAATGGCATATATACAGTAAAGTACAGTAATGTTAAGTATACAGGTCAATTAATACTTTTTATTAAAATATAATTCATGTGCCATATAATTCCCTTTTTAGACTATTCAATGATTTTTATTACATTCAAAGCTTGTGCTTATGAATTGCCACTACCTAATTCCCTAACATTTTCATCACTGCCAAAAGAAACTGCATACCCATTTGCTATCCCTCTCCTTTCTAACTTCCCCCCTAGCCCCTGGAAACCACTAATTTAATTTGTCTCTATGGATTTGCCTGCTCTGGAAATTTCATATAAATGCATGACTTCTTCCACTTAGGATAATATTTTCAAGGTTTGTCCATGTGGTAGCATGTATTAGATTTCATTCCTTTTTGTGGTTGCACAATATTTTATTCTATGGATGTATTTTGTTTATCCACTCATGACTGGTAGACATTTAGGTTGTGTCACTTTTGGCTACTGTGAATAATCCTGAAATGAACATTCATGTATAAGCTTTTGTGTGGACAGATGTTTTTGTTTCTCTTGGGTATAAACCTAGGAGAGGAATTAGTGGGTCATATGCTAACTCTATAATTAACTCAGTGAGGAAGTGGGGAACTGTCTTCCACAGCAGCTGCACCATTTTACATTCCTACCAGCAATGTGTGGGGTCACAATTTCTCCACATCCTTAGCAGCACTAGTTAGTGTCTTTTTATTATAGATATTTTCAGTGGCTATGACATGCTTGTGGTTGATTTACATTTCCCTAAAGACCAATAATATTGAACATTTTTTTAGAAGGTGATTGGCCACTTTTCTATCTTTTTTGGAGAGAGGCCTATTCAAATCTTTTGCCCATTATTAAATTGGGTTTTTTGCTTTTTATTGTTGAGCTGTAGGAGTTTTCAAATTAAATAATCTTTGCCTATCCCAAAGTTATGAAGCTATGCCCTATTTTTTACTTTTTATTTTAAAATAATTTTATATTTATGGAAAAGTTCCCAAAAAATTACAGTTTACCTAAACTCTTCACTCAGCTTCCTCTAATTTTAATATCTTACATAACTACAGTAACTTTATCAAAACCAAGAAATAAACATTCTTTTTGTTCTTTTAGAAACATTATTATGTTTGAAATTAGATCTATGACTCCTTTCAAACTAATTTTGTGTATGGCGTGATACATGGGTTATCTATTTCTGATATAAATATTCATGTGCCCCAGCACCATTTATTGAAAATTATTTCATGTATATATTGAATCATTGGCATTTTTGTTGAAAATCATGAAAGGTTCTGTTTATGGACTCAATATTTTGTTTCATCAACCTATATGTTTAGTCTCACATAAATATGCTGGCTTTTTTGCTGTAGCTTTGTAGTAGGTTTTAAAACCTGATAGTGTAAGTTCTCCAACTTTATTCTTATGTAAGTTTGCCTTGGCTATTTCCAGCATAATCCCACTAGAAGTGTCAGAAATAGATTTTCTTGGTGATACCGATGGCTCATTAGTCAACATCATGAATGTTAAAGATGTTTAAAACTGAAGAAAAATTAAACTTCAAATAGAAAGATTACACCAAGTATGTAGCCAAGCAAACCACCGTGACACAGAAATGAATCATAGTTACATTCTAATGACATGCCAAAACATGAAGGGATGAAGAAACAATACTGTTCATTAGGAGAAGAAAGGCACTATTTATTAGGAAAGAGATTCTGATAAAAATCACAAATCTCAGCAGCAAAAGTGGAGGCAAGAAGTTAGTTAAATAATATTTTCAAATTGCTAAGATCAAGTAACTCTGGACCTAGAATTTTATACCCAGCCAAACTATAAATTAAAAAAAAAAAAAACCCTGGCAGCAGACCTATCCACAGAGACCTGGCAGGCCAGAAAGGACTGGCATGATATATTCAGAGCCCTAAATGAGAAAAATATACAGCCAAGAATACTATACCGAGCCAGGCTGTCACTGAAAATAGATGGAGAGATAAAAAG
>CM052799.1:51610658-51704225 GCA_028533885.1 Nasua narica | reverse complement strand
CGAAACAAACTAAGGGTTGCTGGGAGGTGGGGGTGGGGGGATAGGGATATGGACATTGGCGAGGGTATGTGCTATGGCAAATGCTGTGAAATGTGTAAGCCTGATGATTCACAGACCTGTACCCTGGGGTAAATAATACATTATATGTTAATAAAAAAATTAAAAAAAAAACTCGAGAATAAGTTTTCATTTATAAAAACTTCCCAAATTTTACCATGTATGGTCCTTATAGAATGAATTACAGAATAGAAATCATAGAGTTAAGTGATTTATATATTATAGAAATTATAAAATAAAAATGTAAAAGGAAATAAATCTAGAAAAAAATTGTATAGGTCATAAAGCAGGAGTGAACAGAATTATTAGTGAAAGCTATTGTTAAACATAAATAGCATTGATTTAAAAAATTAAATCTCAAGATCAAACTAAGATTCCAAACATCAAACTAGGATGTTAAGATATATGAAAGAAAAATACAAAAATGATACAAATAGTCTTATATCCTTGGAGAGAGAACATAGCTTTTGATTTGCTAATTTAAAGTAACAATCGTGAATGGATAAGATGATTTATTGAAAGACAAAGATTGGCTGGTAATACTGATGACTCAAGGAAAGCATGTATGATATTGGAGGTTTCGGACAAAATATAATCAAAGGTAAAAATTATTCTGAAGAATCAAGGGAAGTGTATCAGTCAAGGTTCTGGTGAGAAACATTCAAATGGTTCATTAAGGAACATTAAATGTTTAATGAATATACTATTTTCAGCAGCCTGGGAGGAGGGCAGGAAACCAGGAAAGGATGGTAAAGTGCCCAGTGACTATGGACAGTGGGGAGTCCTTTCCATTTCTGGGTCTTGAAAGGGCAGGGAAGGAGCAATGACATGAGGACCCACAGGGAGCCAGGGCTCTGAGGGGGTGCTGCCTGACACATGCTGCGGCATTTTGTGCAGGATATAAAGGGTCTTGACAAAACATGTAAAAAGGTTACCCTATATGTTTTTGAATGCATGCTAGCCCTGTGATGTTGCAACTAGAAGCACAGAAACTGGAGCAGTTCTACTCCATTACTAGTGATGTAGCTTCCCCTGCAAAATGGGGAAAGTGCTAGAACCAGCAGCCCAGTCAGTGTTGGCACCATTCCTGACAGAGAACACCTGGGCTATGCCTAGCCCTCCTCCTTGGTCACAGGTGTGATGCTTATAGGTAGTGACTGCTTCTGATTGCTTGGGAGGATCATTTGTGTCCTATACACATTTTGCCATATTTATTTTGGGGCTTCTCGTGACCTTCTGGGATTTCTATTAACCCCATGAGAAAATGCAGCCTCACATTTTGAACAGTTGGACTTTCTGGATCCTGGTATTTGTACTATGGTGGGTCTCATTGGGTGATGTGAAGATTAAAAGAGTGTTTAAAAAAAAAAACAAGACTCAAACAAGTAACTCTGAAGATCTAACAGGATTTAGGAAATGATTCCTGAATTGAGCAGCATCCCATCTAGCAAGTAGAGGGAAGCTCTAAAGAGCCACAGGGAGGAGAAGGTTTTTAAAGGTAGAACAAGGAAGTCATAAACAGAAAAAAGGATTATTTCAAGTGAGGGTAACATCGGTTGTGACCAAAAGGGTTTTCCTAGGTGGGCTACCTCATCTTTTGGGGGATAGAAGAGGGCCCAAGTGACAGATGACCTTTTTTGGTCTGGACCAGAAAATTACCGGCTGGCTAGTTAAAGATTACATTCCTGAGAGGTTGAAACTGCAGTTAGGTTAGGTTTCAAGTCTTAGTTTGCTGACTTGGCCTAAGTGATGCCATTCTGGGGGCCTGTGGTTTTCTTTTAACAATAGGTAATACACATGAAGTGCTTAGAACAGAACCTGTTACAGAGTGAGCATTCACAAAACTTTGGAAATTCTAGGGATTATCATGCATGTATCTAAATAATTGTGCCTAACCAGACACGCACACACGTCAGAATGCTTGCATTGAGACAAGTCAAAGGCAGGATTGACCCCTGCTCAACACACAGGGCTTCTGGTTAAAAATCTGCCATGGATCTTGCTGCTGCTTCATGGAGAGACCCACATCTCTAGCCAGGAGAATGAGGCCCTGGAAGGTACGGCCACCTGCTCCCTGGCTCCAGCATCCCCCAAAAGGTGGGCTCTGCTCCAGCCTTCGTGGCAGGCCCTCTGGACCTTTACATCCTCTGTTCCTTGTCCTTGTGGCTCCCCCTGTCCTACCACGGCTGAAGCTCCTGGACTCAGCTAAAAGCTATGACCTCCCTGATCACTTCTCTAGGAAGAGGACATTTTCACACCCTGGTAACACCCTGCTCCTAATTCAGTTTAGCTCTGTCTTTATTTCTGAGATAAGCAAATGACCCAAGCAACCCTTGACTGCATTCACACTCCTATGATTGAATCATAGGGAGGAAGTCCAACTGATAGGATTTCCTGAAGCCATCCCACTCCCTAATGGCGCATATTTCTATAAAAGAGCAGAAGACTGAGAAGGAGCAAGAACGATCAGGAAGGTCCGCCTACCCACAGCTGGGGCAGGGCATCCATACATTCGTGGAGCATAGGGAGCCTGACCTGGGACCTGGGACCTGGGACCTGGGACCTGGGACCTGGGACCTGAGACCTCGAGCCTGAGACCTGGGGCCACAGTATTGCCTGCAGAACCTAAGACCTCTTCAGAGACCATTTCAGCCGCTGTATCAGGATTCCAGGGACTTCACTGGAAGGACATATTCTAGGAAAATCAAGTGAGTACATTGTGATAAAGAACAAATTTGGCCTGATGGGTACAGGGTGCGGGAGGGTCAATCTTTCCTGGGGTCTGGGGCTCTTGGGAGAAGGGGGTCGAGTCCCAGATGGGTGTGATTCCCTGAAGAGTCTTCCCTGGAGACAAGGTCCTAAGAACCTTACCCCTATGCCCACTCTGGAGGCCCAGATCAGATCAATCCGAAATCCCACCTGAGGCATTCCCAGTGTGTCTGGATCAGAGAAGGGGAATTTGCAAGGTAGGACTTTATGTTTTGATAGTTATTGCCATATGAAACCCCAAAGAGTAGTCTGTGTTTCTTTAACAACAAAACAGCATGAGATTTTCTCCATTGCCTTTAAAATACCATCACCAGGCTTTATTCTTTTTTTTTTTAAGATTTTATTTATTTGACACAGAGAGACAGAGCATGCATGCATGGGCACAATCAGGGGGAGGGGCAGAGGGGGAAGCAGGCTCCCCACTGAGCAGGGAGCCTGATGCTGGGACTCTGATCCCAGGAATCCAGGATTGTGACCAAAGCTGAAGGCAGACGCTTAACCTACTGAGCCACCCAGGCGTCCCACAAGGCTTTATTCATTATCAAATTAGTTGTAAAAGTCAAACTTCCATTCTTTTCAAAATTTGACTTTTCAAACATCTAAACATCCGGTGAAGCTGGACATTTTTACAGGATAAATGACAAGTGGTAACTTATCCTGTGACTTGCTTGTAGCTGCCCTTGGCCGTTTTTTTAATTGATGCGTTCTTTATTTCTCACTATTGACTAGTAGGCAACTTATTAGACAGATTATTGGCCCTTGTCCGCCATATGTTGGAAATAATCCTGCTCATTTTGTGTTTCGCCTTTTGACTTTGAACATGCCAATTTTGGATTTTTATTTTTTTAACTAGGTATTTAGTTTTTAAATTTAAATATCTTCTGGTTTCAGTATCATGCACAATGGCCTCCTCCATCATAGTTTTTGAGAACACTCCTTGGAATTTTTAAGCATGAATTCTGTAGAGGATGCTGTGAACCTGCATGGGATGCCCATGTCCATGGATACAAACTGGTACAGTTTCCTGGAACCAAACCCGTTTTCCTTCCAGAGCCCTCCTTTGGGCAGTTGTGGAAAAGGGGCTCCTTAGTGCTGGATAGACAGTCCTTGAGTCTTTCCCAGCATATTCCAGGCTTCTTCAGGCTCCTTTATGGGCGGGCTCCTGCATCTCAGGCCCAGAGTTGGGGGGGGCTTCGCATCAGGGCTCTGGGAGTGCGGGTCTGCTGGTCCCTATCTGGTGTTCGGCTCAGCCCCTCTCCCTCTGCTCCCTGCCAGCATCCAGGACACACCAACCTCCCCTCTTGTCTCTGGCTGTCACTCTGTCCCTAAAGAGGACCCTCTGTGGGGCTGCTGCCCTCTCCTCAGCCCCAGACCCCCCAACCCATTCTTGGTCAGGAGGGGATGAGTTGCTTCTTCAGCCACACATTTTCTTTTAAAGATTTTATTTATTTGAGAGAGAGAGAGTGAGAGAGAGAGCACAAGCAGGGGGAGCAGCAGGCAGAGGGAGAGGGAAAAGTAGACTCCCTGCTGAGCAGGGAGCCTGACTCAGGGCTCAATCCTGGGACTCCGGGATCATGACTGGAGACAAAGAGAGATGCTCAACTGACTGAGCCACCCAAGCCACACATTTTAGGGATGGTGAGATGAGCCCATCTCTGCCCTCCCCAGCAATTCCAGTTCCTAACACCGGGGGCCACACCTGCTTCCCAGGCCCCACCCGAAAGAGCACTGAACCTCACTTCCTTCCAACCTTCAGCCTGAGCATCAGGAAGGAGGAAGACAGCTGTCAGGCCTTGTTTCCCCAATGACTCTTCCTCCTTCCCTGAGTGGGGAAGAGAAGGAATAACCCTGACCACACGGTGCCCACCCAGACTGACCTCGGCCTTTCTCCCGAAACTCCCCAGTGTCCCTGTCCCACTGAACTGGTTCTTGGTCCACCCTGTTGCTCAGGCCACAACCGGAGCATCAGCCTGGAATCCTCCCGCCCCTGCTCTCAGCCCCCCTCCAGCCTCCGGCTCGGTCATCCCGGCCTCCCAAACACATCTTGGTCCCGTCTGCTTCTCCCCACCTGCCTTCCCTCCTCTGGCTCCAACAACACCATCCCCGAGTCTGTCCCAGCTTGTCTTCAGTCCTTGACCCTGCCATTCCTGCCTAGGGTCCACTTTCTGGTTTAGAGGGGCTTCTGGGACGTGAAGCTGGTCATACCGCCTCTCTAGACTCCCAGCTTTCCTGCTGTCTTGTGCACAGGAGGGTCTCAACAGCATTCAGAGGGGCCCCCACGATCTGCCTGCCCTGTCTTCCGGAGCCCTCACCTGCTCTTGGTTCTGCTCAGCTGCTGGTTCCCACCCTTCTGCTGACAGCGCACGGGGGGACCTGACTGGTTTCTCTCTTATGCAGGGTCTTGTGCAGCCAGCTCGTGTTTGTTGGGGGCTGCTCCTCTGCTGTGTTTAAATCCACCTTTTGCAGCTGCTCCAGTCCCTCAGGAACCCAGCAGCCCTGACCACACCAGCCTTTGCTCCTTGAGGTGCTGGGGGCTGGGTGTTCTCTCCTACTCACTGGCCTCTCGACCATCGGTCCACTTTATGCCACTCTGGACTGCCCTAGAGATGACTGGGCACCAGTTCTTACTTCAGGAACCTCTCCAAATTGTAAGGAAATTCGTCGGGAGGATTAGGGGGGGATTGGGGTTAGGGGAGACACTTGTTATGTGGAAAATTAGCTGGGACTGCTAGTGTGTCCTCTCCTGGCCCCGGTCCAGGATGGTCCCTGGACCATCTCTACTTCCTTTATACTAATTCCTCATTGTGCTGCATGTGGCTGCTGGTTATGCGATTCAGAACATTCCAGGAGAAAACTGGGAGTATGGCCTCATGTTTTGCACCCTTCAGAGGAAATTATTTGGTAGAGACCCTGGTTTGTGGAGAGGAGATACAGGGACAGGGGACAAGGATGAAATTTTTCAGGAACTTTCTAAGCAGACTCTGCTTTCCAAAGGCTTACTGTGTATTTCTGATTTTGTTGTTCCATTATGAATCAATGTGGGGACTCTGCACAGGGTCACCCAGTGCTGTCACAACATTCCCTCTCTCCTTATCCTCCCCACGATGAATACAGCTCTATGACCACCTCACCTGGAACTCTTCCTCCGGCCCCCTTCACACCCTTCTCCCTGCCTCATCTCTAACCCAGTCCACTCCCCCACAGATACCAAGGAGCCACCTGGAGGTGCTGAGTGGAATCAGCCCAGGAGGGAAAAGATGGGGGCGAGAATGTCTATGGAATCAGCCAAGCAGAGTGTCCACCCCACATCCCAGACCCCCGAGGAAGACCATGTGACTCCAGCTGTCACCACCCCCTGGGCACCTGTGCCCTGGGTTTGCGCCTTCTGTGCCGGTCTGGGAGCCCAGTCTGCAACTGACCCGACCTTCTGGACAGTCATGGGGGCCCCCTGTGCTGTCCACTCCTGGATGAGGTATCCAGCCCCTTGGAGTTATAGGTGGGCACCCTTGGGCAGTCCTCTCTGGATGGGGCTTCCCCCTCCAGCTGCCTCAGTGCCTTCAGGCTGGCCTCGGGGCTTCTCCAGCTTTGGTCCCCAAGTGGGGAGCCAGCACCCGACCACCACGACCTCCAGTATATTGCCTTACCCCAAGGGACCCCCACCCCCATACTGTTCAGTCCCTCCAGCTTGGAGCAGGGACGCCTCTGGACGCCACTGTCCCCAGGTGGAATGGCAGATTCCTGCCAGCTCAGCCTCCCCAGCTGCAGTGGGGGGACTGTCCAGAGGAGCTCCTCCCTTGGAGAGATGCCAAGCCCCTCCACCAGAACAGGTCTCCAGGTGCAACATTTGGGCACCTGCACCACCCTTCAGCCCAGAACTCTGCCCTCTGCCCCCATCCCCCATTGCAGACTCTCAGCCTGATCCCTTCTGTCCCCGCTCCCCTCGGCCACCCTGCAGGGCCTGCCGCCGCCTCTTCTAGCTCCCAGGTGTTCTTGGGGGTCCCCCACTCCAACACTTAGGGACCCGTGGGACTCAGGGAGGGCTACAGTGCGCTCTGCTTGAGGGTTTCCGCTGTTTATTTTAATGCATATCTGTAACAGATAGCGGTAAAGCATGCGTTCATATAAATTATTGAATGGTGACTGTGTTCTTAAAATTTAAATAAATGTTAGTGTGCTAGCAATTGTATCTTTCTTATTTTTCATACATTAGTCTATTTTAAGATTTAGCCTTACCTGTGTATGCATATAGTATAATTCATTTATGTTTTAAAATTTATTAGCATAAGGTTTTCAATACTAACACTTCCTATCATTTGTATTATCTGCCATATTACACTTCACTTTCCTAATATTGCATATATTAAAGGACGGAGGAAAAGAAAATCTTGCCATAGGTTTGTTTTATTAGAACCCACTGTTGATACATTGATTCTCTTCTCGAGTCTCCTGACGTGTCTCTTCGCATCTTTGCTTATTGTGAGCTTCTTGTTCGTTTTGTAACTTCTTAAGGATGACACTCAGTCAATTCATTTTTCACTTCCATTCTTTTCTAATATGAATTTTTAATGCTATAAATTTCCCTTTCAATATACCACTTTAAGTGCACGCTGCGGTAGTGATATGTGATATGTTTATTTTTGGATCTTTTTAAACAATCACCATTAAGTGGTCTTCTTGTTGTTCCAGACAAACCAAAATCCTCTCTGTGGTTTGAAATGCCTCCCGTAGATCTCTAGAATATCCCGAACACGATTCCATTTGCTGCGGCTATTCCCGTAGACTACTAATTAAAGTTAAAGTGATAGCAATGTTTATTATATAACATAGTAGCACGTTAGCATGGGAAGTCGTTCACGTCTACTATTCATATACCAAGAGCATGTGAGCTACCCTGAAAACTACAGTTCCATCGAGCAGCACTTTGAACAAAACTTAAAATCCTGTAGTAGTGGTGTTTTCTTAGGCTGATCCTAAAAGAGAGATCATTAAAAATATGTTTTTGGAATTTGAAATAATTGATCTGGTAGAAGGTGGAATTCACCTTGAAGATCGTGCCTCTCTTCTTGGGACCTGCAGGTGCCTGGAGAATCCAGCCTATGGTGGGGTGTCTGTGTAGGCTTCCGCAGGGCGTGGAGGGGAAGGGGTCCAGGTCAGAACCTGAGCTGGAGCGGCAGGGCGAGCATGGCTGGATCTCTTCCTCTAGGGAGGATCCATGTGTTGTGAGCGTTCCTTCATCCTGTGCGGTCCTCGACCTGGGAAGTTTCCTTCTCTTTACAACTTCCCTCCAGGCTTTGCGTTCTGGAGGATGCTTTCTCTAAAGAAGATGTGCATATTCCTTTGACTCTGACTGAGGCTTCTCTCAGACTGTGAAGATACCTTCCCCTTTTTGCAACAATTGCAAAAGTCCGAACAGACCTGAGAGACTGCTGGTGACAGGTGATCATGGGACTAGACACCCCGAGGAGGCCATGGAGGCTGGGGCTGGCCTCAGGAGGTGGTGCTGCTTGGCCGTCACCCCACACAGTGTCCCAAGGACCAGCCCAGACTAAGTCGGGGACCCTCTTTGTGTCACCACAGCCCACCACAGACCCAACTCCACCAGGCACACGAAGCACAGAGAACCACTAATGTCACCTGCTGGCTGGGCAGGAGCCTCAGTAGAGCTGCTTGGCAAGGAGGTCGGGGACCAAATAAAATTTGCACCCCTGCCCTCCCAGAGGAACGCAAGGGGCGGCTGCTGTGTTGGGAGCATTAGAATAGGGGAGGGGAGGAAACGAGGCAGGGTGCAGACATGAGCGCCAAAGCCAAAGCCAAAAACAGACACCTAAGCTGCAGAGTGGACACAGGTACCCCTCTCTGTCCTGTCCTGCAGCCTGCTTTCCCCACCTCACCTGGCCCCTCTCACCCTCTGAGCTCACAGAACTAGACTCATTACACAGCCCGGTTGTCCCTAAGCCAACCTTACAGTCTTCCCACATTCCTGGACCCCGTACTCTATTTCGCACTAGCTTTTGTTACCTCAGTTATTGTATTTTCAAGGGTTGCCACATAATCACTTGAAAAATGAGAATTCAGGGTCACTTGCCATGCGTACAATATATAACTAGATACAAGGAAAACAACGTAAGGACACTGTGGCCGGATGTCCGCAGCTCTAAGCCTTGTCTCCAGCCTGGTCTTGCTTTGATAATGAGATCGACAATTGTAGGAGTTGGGGCCAACCACCCAGCCCCTGGCTCTGTCTCCAGTGCCACCTGTGAGTCCCCGATCCCCGACTGTTCTTTAACGGACTGCACTGGGGACATCTGGACTTGGCCACACCTGCCTGCCCCAAGCTCCCCATGAGCTGTTTCAGTTCTGCCCAGTGAATAGGGCAAGGGTTATCAGAAATCTCTGCTGCATTCCCAGGAGGGACCCAGGCCTATAAAAAGACCCACAAGCTCCTCACCCTATTTCCCTTCCTCTTAGGTTTCTGGCTTGGTTTCCCCGGCCCTGCTCCCATCACCCTGCTGGTCTTTGAAGCCAGCCCTGCAAACAAGATGCCCTCCCTCGATGGCAGCTACTTCATCTTGGACATGGTGGCCCCCTAGTCCTGGGAAAGCTGGCTTCCCGCACTATCACTGCCAGCCTGGGCTGACCCACCTCCCCTATGATGCCCACATCTCCCAAGGGCTGAGTGAGGGCAACTCATAGGGGCAGGGGCTGAGGTGGGCGAACTTCATGCTGGGCTTCTGTGCCGGTCCTTCTGCTCTGCTCTACAGCAAAGAACTAAGGCTCCCTGACAGGGTCAGCTGATGGGAGGCACTGGGGAGACCTTAGAGGGAGGGGAGAAGGGACAAAGCCAGGATTGTTCCCACTCAGTCTACGTCCTGGGCTCCAGCTCCCCTGGGCAGCCCCTTCTAAGGCCATTCTGATGCCCTGAGTTCCTAGTTCTGGTAACATCCTTGCTCCCCTCGTCATTCAGCTGAGAGTGGGGGCTTCTTGCTCTTGCCTTGCTGTCCCACCAGGCTTCTCAGCTCTTCCATTGCCAATGAAACCAATTCTCTGAAACACATTCCCTTGGTTTATAAGACCCCAGGTGCTTATCCCCTGGCTGACTAGCGGCACCGTGTAGAAATGCCAAGGAGGAAGCAGGAGGGTGAGGACCTTCTCCCTTGAAAGGAGACAGGGCAGCCCTGCTGTGGCACGGGACTCAGGGTCTGGGAAATTCCAGAACCTTCCAGCTGTCCCAGTGCTCCTTGGCTAGTTAGCGCTTAGTGCACGTGAAGTGTCAGGGTGGGAAAAGGTTGTGCAAGGAAGGGAGAAGTCAGGGCAGCTGGGCTCCGAGGCACAGCCAGCCGCTGGAGGGTGTGGCTACCATCCAGCCAGAGGCCACCAGAGGCACAGCTGCCATGGACGGGTGGGCTTCTTACTCATCTCCACCTATAGAGACCACAGGGTGTCTCAGTGGAGGAGGTCAGAGAGAAACCATGACTGGATTCAGGCTTTGGCTGGGTGGCCTGGGGGCGGGGGTAGCATTTAAGGAAGCAGAAGTCATTCTGCGTGGTTATTGCCAGAATGCAGAGACGATTCCATGATGGGTTTCTGAATAAATCGTATCTACATGGAGGGGAAACCAGCATGGAGACAGAAACTCAGGTTAGCCACGAGAAGGGGGTGTGGGTGTTGTGTGTAGAAGGAGACTCGACTGAGGGTGGCCTGGCCGTCTCACTCCAAGGGTGAGACCTGAGGGATCTCACCTGAGGCTGGCATTCTGCGAGGTTTCTGTCCCACGGAGACCAGCACTGGCTAGCTGGCGGCACCAGACCTGCTTCACGATGGCAGGGCTGCCCCTTTCCCTTTCTCAAGAGAGATTGTATAAGACATTTCTGGGTATGGCCTTCCCCTGCTCCAGCCCCAGTAAGGCCCTGCTTGGCCAGCTGGATCCAGCTCAGGCACCCCTTCGCCGGCCCACAGACCGACGGCTACGATGCCAGCCCTTGTGCCAGCTAACTACCCCTCGCTGCAGCCCTGCTGATGTGGCTGGTATCATCAGCCCCATTTTCCAGATGAAGAAACTGAGGCACGAGAGGTTAAAGCTTGAGCTAGGACCATGCTCTTGAAAGTGGCCGAGCTGAGCCTCTGTGACAGGCTGCCTGGCTCCAGACTCTGCTTCTGACTGCCACACGCCCCCCACCCCTGGTGCCCCAGACTCCCACCATCTTCTCTAGTTCTTTGCTTCTGTGTGTTGTGTCCGCTGCCTTGAATGCCTCAGCTTTACAGTGGTAATAGCAGTGATGGTCGTAATCGTTGTAATAGCTGCTGGCATCCCCTGAGGGCCTACTGTGTGCCAGGTTCCGAGCTGGCCCACATCAGCCCTCACAGGCTGCTCCACAGCCCGGCAAGGTGGGGGTTCCTTCGCCATTTCACAGATGTGGATGCCAAATCACAAGGTGGCTACACACTTGGGGCCCACTCAGCCTAGCAGCCTGCTGTCCACTCCCTCTGAAGGACCAGCTTCGTTGTCCCCACAGGGAGACCCTCTCCCACGTGCAGTCCCCTTGCCCTGCCCCCACAAGTCCTACCCATCCTGCTACTGCTCCTGGGTCCAGCCCCCCCACTGCTCTGGCACTTTCTGGGGTTGGTACGGGTCTCGTGCGGGTGTGAGCAGAGTGTAGATGATGGGTCTTACAGGAGCAGGAAAAGAGCCTGCCTGGTGCACACACAAGGCCATGGACTTGGGCTGCGGTGAGAGCAGGAAGTGGGGAGCAGGTGCGGGGACAAGGGCTATGACTTTACGGACTCTGGTGGCCAGTTAGAGCTGGACAGCCAGACGGATCATCAGGGTCTCACTCCCCCAGTCACCAGCCAGAGCTGGAGGGGCAGAGCAGTAGGCAGGAGTCCCCAACTCCTGTGACGGGGCTAGGAGTTGGGGCACGCAGTGATATAGTTCATGCTGTGGGCTCTGAGAGCCAGGAGGGCTGGGGGACTGCAGGGGATGGTCTGACACTGTGCCCAGACTCGGGGGCACTCATTGGCCTATTTAAGAATTCAGGTCAGGCTGGCAGCCATCCTTTTGTAAGAAGAGCCGCACTGAGAAATGGCTACCGCTTCCACCTCACCCATTGGCTTCCCGAGGGTTAGCAGTGAGAGGTCAGTGGTGGGATTGGTGACTCTTTAGTCTGCATAACACACTAAAACTAGGCTCCGTCCATCCCCGGGGAAACCATCAGGGGCTCAGGGTCTGTGGATTGCCCCAAATCTCAAAGACCCCCTCTTCCCCATCTCCACCCATAAGCCCTCAAGGGAAGGATGCTGGCTGCCTGCTGTTGGCTATGAAGATGCTGACACATTGCCCTCTACCAAGCGAGTTTTTGGTGGGGGGAGGGGGTGGACGGCGCCACAGAGAATTTATCTAACTTTGGAGATAGGCATGTGAACTGTCTTCCTCAGCCCGTCCCTCAGCCGGTCTACACAGCTGGAGCCCTGGCGTAGCCTTGTGGGGCTGCTCCACTGCTAACCAACGGGGGAGGGGGGTCCTACCTGGAGTCCTTCTGCCTGGACAGGCATGAGGAGGTTGGCCTCGTGGATGCTGAGGGGAGCCCTACCAGGAGCTGAGAACTAGCTGTGCCCAACTGTCTCTCAGGCAGCACTGCCAGGGTGGCCGGTGGCCTGGTAGGGACCGCGTGAGGGGGCGGTCAGGTTGGGGGATGGGCAGATGGAGGACTGTACTGCCCACTGGGTTTGAACCCAGAGAAAACTCGTTAGTAAAACACTTTGGGCCGGTGGGGCTGGTGGTAGGGTTTTGAGAGCTCAGATGTCACTGTGTCTTAATACTTGGGGATGGGAATTGTCAAAAGCCTGCTGTCACCTGGTATAAGGGAGGCTGGAGCTGAGAGCCTGAGCCCACGTCATCCTGCTGGGCGCCATGCTTGGCCAGAGCACCGGGAGGGAGTTGTGCCTCCTCGGGCTTCCCGAGACCATCTGCGGGCACCCGGTGGGCTGTCCACCAGCGCCCGGCACATGGCCTCCTGCACACGCTCAGGCTCCTGCAGGCCCTGTGCAGAGCCCTCTGCCTGTGAGAGGACAGGATGTGGGACCGGGATATGGTAAGTACACCGCATACCCAGTTGGCTTTCTGCCTGTGGGGTCCAGTTTCCACGTGTGCCTCACCTTTCCCACCTGCCAGAAGAGCAGGGTGGTCACCCACGGGGAGTCCTGGAGAAGTCTGGGTCGTCAGTGGGAACCTGGGGGCAGGCTCCTGGGGTCCCCCTCTAGGCTCTGCATCGTCCCGTGACTTTGGTGGTGTCTCCTCGTCTGGAGGTGGGGTCCCTCCAGGATCCACATGGCAGGGCTCTCGGGGGGATTAAACGGGCTAATGCAGGCTCAGAGCTGGGCACACAGTGATGTAGTTCGTGCTGTGTGCTGCCTGTGTGGCGGCACTGATGCAGTGTGGGCGAACTCAGCGACAGAGGACACTAACAAGGGGGGGAAGGGCTCCGAGGCAGATACTCTTACCGGGTCTGACTTGCCCCTGAGGTCACTGGGTTGTGGGTGGGGGCACGGGGGAAGAGCGGGGGGGATGGTGGCAGGGGCTGGGAAAATGAAAGCCACAGCTCGCTTTGATCAGGCACACAGTGTAAGAGCGTCAAATGGGTCATTCTAGCCCTATAAGAAGGTACTAATAAAATCTACACCAGCCTCCCCATTCTACAGATGAGAAAACAGAGGCCAGGAAAGAGTTCATAACCTGCTCAAGTCACACAGCCAGCAAGCGCCGGGCTTCAAACCCACCTGCCACCATCCCAGCCCAGGGCCCTGGTTTGTCTAAAAGGGGTCACTTTCTGGGTTGAGGTCAGGACTGATCTCCGGCAGGGGTGGGAGGCCAGGGCGGGAGGCATCTCGGTGGTGTGTAGACACGTGCTAACAGTCACTGACCCACACGGTGACAGACTTCCCATTGCCTCCCTATCCTCCCGCTCGAGGGGTGAGCTCAGGGAGCCACAGGCTTCTCTCCCCTCTCCAGTCTATGCTGGGCTTCCAGAGACAGTTTCTATCCAGACTTAACAACTGTTTTCTAGTATATTCACTTTTGCAACTACCTTCTACTGAGGACGAGTGATGCTAATAGACACGAACTCTGTTTCCCCAAATGACACAAGCCACTTCTTGAAAGAACACCTTCAGTGAGAAGACATGACTCTGAGCAAGCAATGCAGGATACGAGGGACACGTGCAGATGCAAGGCAATCATCACTCGGTGTCCCTGAGTCTCAGAGGGTCGGGACAGGCAGGGGGAGACGGCGGGGAGGAGCAGAGTCAGGCAGGACAGACGGAGCACCCGGCCTGCCTCCGTCACACCCAAGGTGTCCCTGTGACTTTCAGTTAGGTCTTGAATTATGGTTATGACAAAGGCAGGCTGGTCTGCAGGGTGCTGCCTTCTCCAAGGTGCTCTGCATGTGGCCAGGTGTGAACTGTGCATGTGCCACAGAGCCAGCACCCCACGCAAGATGGTCCTGGACACGCCGCCAATGTTCCAGTCAATCCCGCCATCCTCTGTGGCACAGAGGCAGCCAGATAGCGTGGTACATAGGCTGACATATTCCCTCATTGATTCCTCTTAATGATCTCCCTTCCTGCTCAGGGCGTCCCCAGGAGGCTTCACAGCCCCAGACAAAGCCTTGGCCACTCACTGTCACAAAACTCCCGGAGGATCCCTCTGCTCTGAGCAACAGTGGAACAGCAAAGCTGGTCCCCTCCCAAAAGGCCAGAGCCCTGCTAGGGAGGGACAAAGATGACCCCAGTGCAGAGAGACTTCCTCCCAGATCCATCCACCCTGAAGGATGGGGATCACAGCCAGGGAAGTATACTAGAGGACAGGACAGCACATGGGGGGTGGTGAACCCTGAGACCCAAGTTGGAGGAGGTGACATAGAAAGGGCGTGAGCCAGTACCTGGGCCACCATGAAGGTGACCCCTGTCCCCAGAGGGAAGGAGCTCAAAGGGAAACAGTCGAGGTACCAGGTGCAGGCCGTGAAGGAAAAGCAACGTGGGAAACCCAGAGTGTGTGGAGCCGGACTTGGCAACAGTCACATCAGGAATGAAAGGTGTTGTGACAAATATCCTCCGGGAGACAAGAGAATGTTGCTAATACGAAGCAGGAGCAAGCAGTTAAAAGAAGACCTTAAGAAAATGCCAGAATGGAAATATAATAAATGGAAACAATGAAGACCTTAATAGATCGGAAAAGCAGACTTAATGAGCCGGAAGATGAGGTAGAGGAACCCACGCTCAGAAGGCGGGAGGGAGAGAGCTGGAAAATATAAGAGAGAAGTTCAGAGATGTGGAGGATAGAAGTTCCAACACCCAAGCGTTAGGATCTCAGCAGAAGACACACAGTGGAGCAGAAAAAACGTGCCAAGAAACGACCCAAGCTTTCTAGGATTAAAGATCGAAAAACAGAAGAATGGAGAATGAAAACACCCACCCTACAGATGCATGATGAAATTTATACCCTTAAGTGGGAAAACACTGCCGAGAGGCTTCTGGGAGAAACACTCTCCCACCCACAAGAAGCAGGACTCAGGCGCCGCCAGGCTTCCTCGCCACCATGGCACGAAGACAAAAAACAAACACAGGTGACCTAGGAACTACTCCAGGGTTAGGGGCACCAACCCCCCCACACAGGTGAAAATCCATGGATAATTTTTGACCCCCTTCAAAAACTTACCCACTTATGGCCTACCATTGCCTGAAAGCACCGATAGCACAAATAGCCAACTAACATATATCTTGTATGTTGTATGCATTACATACTGTATTCTCACAAAGTAAGGTAGCAAAAAGAAAGAGCTTAAGAAAATCACCAGGAAGGGAAACTATATTTAGGGCACTGTACTGCACCAAATCCGGGCCTGAGTGGACCCACATGGTTCAAACCTGTGTTGCTCCAAGGTCCGCTGAATTCTCAAAGTGCTGACAGAAGACGCATGGAAACCTGAGATTCCAGCTGAGTGGTGATTGACCATGAGGGCAGCCCACAGCTGCAGGGGGCCCGCCCCACAGAGACCCCCTCAGGAAGTTCATGGGAATAGAGCAAGATAAAAAATAAAGCAAGAGAGTGCTGAGACAGGGGGCAGGGTAGGAGTGAGTCAATGACGTAGTAACACTTACTTTTATCTAAAAGAATAAAAGGAGAGGGAGGGAGACACAGCACTAAATCTATAAAGATCTAGAACAGAGTCTACATGCCTATAGGTTGGTGGGGCTAAAAGCATGCTCAAGTAACAGTCTTGTTTGCCAGGCGATAAGGCTGATGAGAAACTTAGGAAACTGTCAAGGAGAGAGACACTATAATATAGATCTTTAAAGTTACTGGTGATCCCTAGAAAACTGAGAAGAGCATACCAACCAGCAGAAGGAAACGAGATGCCTCCAGGGAAAAGTGAGCAGGAGAATAAGGCAGCAACAAGATGCATTGGATGGAAACCAGGAAGACCAATGACGGGACTAAGTCCAGACAATAATGATGAGAAATGTAAACTGACTTCAGGTCATTAAAAAACCCTGATTCAACAACAGCTCTAAAGGGGGAATATGCAAAACATAGGGATTCGGAAAGGAAGGACATGAAGCGATACAACTATATAGTGGGCAAATGCAAGATGAAAATAAATTTGAGGTGATCATACCTATACCAGATAGAATTTACACAAGGAGAAGTGTCATACAGGAGAAAGGGAAGGGATTACATTCAGGTGAAAGAGACAATAGAGCAAGGGCATACAAGGGTAATGAACACAGGTGTGCTTCAGAAGACTACAAATGTCAAGAACCGCCCTCCCCCAGCAGAGCATCATGGGAAAAAAACCATGGCCCCAGCTCATCAGCAAAGGCCAAACAAGGAGCCCAGATTTCCACCCTTGCCTAGCTATAAGGAGGCACCTCCCCTGGGCCCAGCAAGGTCATATCCATGGAAGCCTAGAGGAAGCCTAACCTGTTACCACCTGAGAATGGAGTGGAAAGCAAGTCACCCCTCCTCATCAAGAGTGCTCAAGTGGGGAAACTGGATCTTCTTCCACACCTGGCCGTGACAAGGTGAACCCCCATTCCACCAGTCAGAGGAGGCCAGCTAAAACAGAAGCTTCAAATAAGACCAGAGTCTAAACATAATCCCCAAATATCCAGGATACAACTGAAAATCACTTGTCATGCTAAAAACAATAATCTCCATCTCAATGAAAAAATTCAGTCAACAGACTAAACATAAGAGGACATTATCTGACCCTATGAAGCCACCATCATAAGAGATGCTTTTATTATTGTTAGGACTCAATTCTGTCATTGCTCTTCCTGGTTTCCATTTAATGTATCTTGTTGCAATTAAAGCAATTAAAAACACGCTTGAAACAAAAATAGAAAAGTATCAGCAAAGAAATGGAAGATATAAAAAAGAACCAAATGAGAATTTTAGAACTCAAAAAATAACTGAAATTTTAAAAAAGAAACCTTGGTGGATGGGATTAAAGTAGAACAGAGAGAACAGAGGAAAGAGTTAATAAACTCCAAGATGGGATGATAAAAATGACCTGGTCTGAACAGTGAGGGGGAAAAAAAGGTACAGAATCTTAGAGATGAGTGGGTCTATAACAAAAGATCTAACATTTGGGTCACTGAGGTCCAGGAGAGGAGAGAGATGGTGGAGCTTAAGAAATTCCCTAAATTTGGCAGAAGACAGAAACCTACAGATTCAAGAAACTGAACGATCCCAAATGAAGTAAGCTCAAAAAAACTCACAGTAAGATACATCATAGTTCAACTACTGAAAACTAAAGATAAAAAAAGTTTGAAGGCAGTGAAAAAGAAAAGACATCTAATCTGTAAGAGGAAAACAATTCGAATGATGTGTATTTCATTAAAAATCCATGTAAAGAAATACACTTAGGGACTCCGGGGTGGCTTAGTCAGTTAAGCATCCGACTCTTGATTTCAGCTCAGGTCATGATCTCAGGGTTGTGAGATCGAGCCCCATGTTGGGGTCCTTGCTGGGCGTGGAGTCTGCTTGAGATTATCTCTCTCTCCCTCTGCCCCTCCCCCCAGCCCCCACTGGCTAGTGCTCTCTCTGTCTTTCTCTCTCTCTCAAAAAAAAAAAAAAAAAAGAGAGAGAGAGAGAGAAAGATGCAATCAAAAACACTACAGATAAATGTTGAAGCAACCCTTGGGAAGATAAGTCAAAGAAAACAGAAATGAAAAACAGAGGGAACAAGTAGAAAACTAAAAATGAAATCACAGATTTAAGCCCTAACATAGCAATAATTACATTAAATGCTAATAGCCTCCAATACGGTATGATTCTATTTATACAACATTCTCGAAATGCTGGAAGTGCAGAGACAGAAAACCTACTAACAGTTGCCAGGAGTCAGGGATGGTGGTACAGGGGGAAGGGCTGGTACAAGAGAAATCTTTGTCAGGATGGTAGCTCTGTGTCTTGATTGAGGTGGTGGTTTCAGAAAGCCACACGTGTGACATTCTCACATAGAACTATATCCACAGGACCCCAATCTCAGTCGCCTCATTTGCTGTTGCCCTGGGGTAAGGCAAGGTGTGACCATGGGGGAAAATGGGTGAACAGCTCATGGACCTTCCTGCACGGCCTTTGCAACTTCCTGGAAACCTATAATTTCATGATTAAAAAAAAAAATCACAGATTATAACTTACACATATTTTAAAAGGTCAATACACTTGTAAATGAAGGAGAAATAATTTGTCTCTCACCGTGTGAGATACTTGGGTATGCCTTGCTAGAAGATGTGATGGCATCAGATGTCAAACTATGGTCAAGAAGTCAGGATCTGAGAAATAATATCAGAGCCATTTCCATCTAAAAAAAAATACAGGAAAATGAGAGGGGAGATCACAGTCACTAGTGTGGAGTGCACATTAAAACGGTGCAAACATACTTTGCGTCTCTGAAAAATGAGTTCATTTCTAGGCTTCAATAACTATCTTCGGTTTCTCACCTCTATAAGCTCCCAGGGGGACAAATGAAGGACAGGGAAATCAAGGGCAGTCCTCTGATGGGAGGGACAACTGCACCATGTAAATCACTTCCACAGTCCACCCATGAGAAGTCAGTAACACTCTCCCAAACATCAGAAAAGCCCGAGAATGTTTCTGAGACTCTATGCAGCATTGCCACTGGAAAGGACACCTGGCTTTCCTGGGGGCACTGCTCCCCTGAAGTTCTTTCCAGCATCTTCTTTTGTGTGTCCACGGGTGCTTCTTGCTCCTCACGACTAGGTCCACACCACTGTCCTTTGAGGGTCACATCAGACTATGAGGTTACCATTCCCTCCGGCCATGGTCCTCTCTTCTTTTGTCTTGGGATTCAGCAGCTGACCTCGCAGCTTTCCTCACCACTTCTCCTGCCCTATTTCTTTGTAATTCCCACATCTACATGGATGGACCTTCCAGCCAGCTCTCTGTCCTATTTCCTTCTCAGTGCCAGTCATCCCTTCCTTACCCCAATCACCCACTCCCATGGCCAAACCCAGATCTCATCATTTCTCTAAGTACACCCATTCCTCAATAAGTGGAGAGCATTTCCTTCTCCAACCAGTAACTCCCATCTTCCCAGGCCATTTTTCAGCCAAGGGTGGCGGGCTCTACTAGGCCCTTTGGCAAAGCAATTTTGAGCCATGGACTAAATGTACATACAGCTCGGTGAGTGGATTATAAACATCGTGTCACCTGATAAAGAGCAAAGAAACCCGAGTTAATGTAATAGGTCATTTGAGTAATTTCTAAACACAAGCAAGCAAAACTCACTTTACAAAGCTATATGCATGCATATTGGAGGACCTGCTTCAAATAGACAATGGTGCCGGCCCATGACAAAGGCAGGGGAGAGGAATGGGTGCAGGTAGCGGGGTTGAAGGGCAATGGAGAGAGAAAATAAAAGTGAAAAGAGATAACAAATAGAGGGACCTTGTCTGGGCCAAAAAGAGTGTGCTATGTACTGAAGAACAGTGAACAACTTACATCTGAGATCCTTCGAAAACCTTAGAAGTCAGACTTAAGAGTCTGGGCAGACCCACAGCTCAATAGGTATCGTGCAATACATCTCCCATGGTTGGGGCCAGTGATGGGGGATAGACTGACTAGCCCTGGAAGAGGTGATGGCAGGCCCGGCAGGGTGGCCGAGGGGAGCGGGGACAGAAGGGATCAGGCTGAGAGTCTGCAATGGGGGAAGGGGGCAGAGGGCAGAGTTCTGGGCTGAAGGGTGGTGCAGGTGCCCAAATGTTGCACCTGGAGGCCCGTTCTGGTGGAGGGGCTTGGCATCTCTCCAAGGGAGGAGCTCCTCTGGACAGTCCCCCCACTGCAGCTGGGGAGGCTGAGCTGGCAGGAATCTGCCATTCCACCTGGGGACAGTGGCGTCCAGAGGCGTCCCTGCTCCAAGCTGGAGGGACTGAACAATATGGGGATGGGAGTCCCCCGGGGTAAGGCAATACACTGGCGGTCATGGTGGTCAGGTGCTGGCTCCCCACTTGGGAATCAAAGCTGGAGAAGCCCCGAGGCCAGCCTGAAGGCGCTGAGGCAGCTGGAGGGGGAAGCCCCATCCAGAGAGGACTGCCCAAGGGTGCCCACCTATAACTCCAAGGGGGCTGGGTACCTGATGTAGGGGTGAACAGCACAGGGGGTTTGTGTGCTGGTGTCACACAGGCACAGAAGCTTCCCATCTGCCCTGGAGGCAGCTGGAGGTACATGGAGTTCCTCTGGGGGCTGGGCGGTTGGGGGCATGTGTTTCTGCATAGCTTGTTCCTGAGCAGCTGCCCCCATTGTGGACAGGACCCTTTCTGTTCCTCCCCAAGTCTGGTTACATGGGGCCAGCTTGCCATCCTGGCTCCCCACCTGTGGAGTGGACAGAGGCTAGAGGAGAAAGAAGAGGTGCAAGGAAGGGGTGTGTGGCAAGCCTGGGGAGGGGCCAGGGATGTTAGGAGAGGGTTAACTGCACAAACTAGTATTGGGTAGAGTTAGGGCTTGGGGAGTATGTAGCCTTTCTTTGAGTTAAGTTGTCTTTTCCTGTCCTTTCGAACTCCCCACCCCCACCCCAGTGTGGAAAACAAGAGCCTGAAAAGATTAAAGGCCAGGCTCTGGAGAGACTGAGTTGATACACGGAAGAAAAAGAGGAGACAAATTCCAAATCCGCCTCCCACCCCCTGCAACAGTCAGAAACATAATAGGAATGGGCAGAATAAGGGGCTCTCCTTGGAGAGGAAAAAGGTACCCCTCTATTTTCTCAACATCCACCCCCTCTCAGACCAGCCCCCCTCCAGAGCCTTCCTTAGCAAGTCAGTAAGTGATAAGCAGAAGTATGCCAAGGTCAGGGCCATAGTTCAGAAATGTACTCCTGCTGACAGGTAGAGAGCAGCCTGGAAAAGCTTTGGCCCAAAGGGATGAAGAAAAGGAGGGTCGTAGCAGCAACGTAGGGGAGAAGTGACAGCACTTAAAACTAAGGGGATGCCGTGGACAGGGAGAAAAGGGGGGGGCTTCACCTGTGTTTAGGAGTCCACACTGGAGTCCCTAGCAAGCAGGTGTTGAAGAAAGAGTCCAGAACGAAGCCTGGGTAGAGATGGACCCACAGACACTCCAAGAACAGGGGGAAGACGATGGACTTGGGAAGGGCAGCCAGTTCTGTGTAGATCAGTTTTCTTCCACATTTCCCAGGGCAGCCGATTTCATTCAAGGCCTCAGTTCTTCCCTCTCCCTGTAGCCCCACCCCAAGTGACCCACTCAGGCTCCAGGCTCAAGGGACACGGGCAAGTATAATGTGAACAGAGGTTTCAGATGGGCTCTTTCAATCTGGCCAGAGCCTCTGTGATTGCCCTGGGAACATGCTGAGGGAGGGTAAGAGAATGAGCACAGGGCTAAGGCATCCCCACTGGTTACTGGTCAGCCCTGAGCCTGTGGACTTGCAGACATGTGGGAGCCCAGGAGAGGTAGATTCAGTCCCACAGAACCTTGGGCGGTGTGGCCTGGGATCTGGGGCTGAGCACACTCTCCAGCCGATTCTCACACACACTAACCACTGGAAAGAACTGGTCTAGCTGAGCTGCAGGGTCTGCCAGACCCCAGGTGGGAGCAGAGCTGAGGTGAGCAGAACCCGGCCGGTTTGTAAGCTAGAAGACATTTGCTGTGTGCCACAGGGGAGCTAGTGTTGTTCTTGTCACACATCATTATTTTGCAATAGATGACTGCCACACTTAGCCCCACTCCTACCTTCCTCAGAATGAATTCCGAGCACTACAGCAAGAAAAAGTCAGAGAATAAAGAAACAGGGTGCTCCATCCTGTTCCCTTCTCTCCAGTACACATTCTGAGGGACCAGCCAGCAGGACAGACTGGAAGGAAGAGGACAGCTGTGCTCATCTCTGTCCCCCCCACCCCAGAGTGGGTAGAACAGGAAGGACGTGACGGCAGTCATGGGAGGGGTGCGGGCACAGGGCCCAGTGGAGGGAGGAGTCAGCTGCCCTCTAGGCAGCAGAGATGTGATGGGACTCAACACGCACACCTGAAGACGTGAGGCTGAGATATAGAGCAGAATTAGACTATAAACAGGATCCAGGTGGGAATGCAGATGTTTAAATAGATGTGTCCATGAGGCAATAAAGTCTGGTGATGAAGAGCAGAGCAAAGGGGCCCAGCAGCAAATGGACCAGATGAACCCACACCATGCTTTGCACCTGTGGGCCTCAGTGCCCACCAGGCCTGGATTCAGCCCTCACTGCACAGAGGATGAGGAACCTCTAAATAGGCTTGCACCACCTAAGAAAAATTCTCCCCATCAAGTAAAATGGGGGAAGATAGAAATGATGTCCAGTGATAGAGGAAAAAAAAGAATAGAAGTCCTCAGTAGTGAAAAAGAAGATTCAAGTCTATCGAGAAATGGGGACAACCTGAAACAAAAGCTATTTGTGGGTTGAAAAAAAAAGCGCTCGTGGATTGTAAAATAGATATTGTTAAAACGTCCATACTACCTACAACAAATTGCAGATTCAGCACAAAACCCTAGCAAAATTCCAATGGCATTTTTCACAGAACAAACAATCCTAAATTTTCATGGAAACACAAAAAAGCCAAATAGACAAACAAGATCTGAGAAAGAGCAAAGCTGGAGGCATCACACTCCCTGATTTCAAACTGTATTATCAAGCTATAGTAATCAAAATAGTACAGTATTGGAATAAAAACAGATACATAGATCCATGGAATAGAGAGCCCAGAAATAAGCCCACACATTGATGGTCAATTAATTTACAACAAAGGAGTCAAGATCATACAATGGGGGAAGGGACAGTCTCTTCAATAATAGTGGTGGAAAAACTGGACAGCCACATACAAAAGAATGAAACTAAACCACTATCTTATGTCACACACACAAATTAACTCCAAATGGATTATAGACTTGAACTACCCATATGACCCAGCAATTCCACTTCTGGGTGTTTATCTGAGGGAAACAAAGACATTGACTCAAAAAGACAAATGTACCCCCATGTTCACCACCACATTGTTTACAACAGTCAAGATATGGAAGCAGCCGCTGAGGGATGAATGGATAAAGAAGATGTGGTGTGAATACACACACACACACACACACACACACACACACACTGGAAACTTATTCAGCCATAAAAAAGAATAAAATCTTGCCATTTGCAACAACATGGATGGACCATGATGCTAAGTGAAATAAGCCAGAGAAAGAAAAAATACCATATGATCTCACTTCTGTGCAGAATCGAAAAACCACACCAAACAAAACCAAGCTCACAGAAACAGGGAACAGATTGGTGGTTGCCAGGGTCAGAGTGGGGGGGTGGGATTGTAAAATGGAGGAAGGGAGTCAAAAGGTACACATTTCTAGTTATAAAATTAGTAAGTCGTAGGGACGAACTATACAGCATGGTGACTATAGTTAATACCACTGTAATTAAAAAAAAAAGTCACAGACGTGGGATAGGAGACAAGAGGCCAACAGCATCTGAAAAGGTGTTCAAATGTATAAATAATGAAATAAATGCAACTGAAAGGAATGGGCTGGACAGCAGGTTGAATGTATATGTTTGCTATTGCCCTCTCCCCACCTCTACTTAGACAAGGATAAAGAGAGATGATCACGAGAGAGGAAGCAGGAACAAGATGTAGGAAGTGAGAAAGCAGGAGGCCACACAGTCACCGAACCCCAGCTGGGGGAGGAAAACAAGGAGCTGAGTCCTAAGCCACAAGGCCACTGGAGAACCTGACAGGATCTCAAATTTCTGGCATCAGGTGAGGTTGGAGGTGGTGTGGAAGTGGAATAAGGTAGGGGCTAAAGCAGAAGATTGGTTAAGTTTTCAAAGACTCTCTGACAGGTAGTTGGAATGGAGATACCTCTCCCACCCCCAGCAGAGGAGACTGGACTTTTCTTCTCTGCACTGAAAATGGAGGCAGAGGTTGGGGAGTGAACAGATGTCTGTGTTCTTCCCAGACTCCAGCTCTCACCTTCTCTCAGTTCCCTGCCTTCCACCCTTTCCCCCTGGGGCAGTAGAATGGAAGAGGCTTCTCTGGAAACCATGACGAGGTTGAAAGGAAAAATCCAAAGGTAGTAATGTTGGTGGTCCCTCAAAGACAAGGCCCAGCCATCACTGGAAGCCGCACTCACCGGCTCAGGACTCCCGACCCACTCTTTGGCGCCCACTCCTAACTAGGAGCCAGCAGCCAAGTTTCACTAGGCTTCACAGGAAAGCCTGTCACACACAAGATATTATTTATTACGTATTATAAAGTCAGATATCTCTGCTACCTCAAAGATCAAGAACTAAGTGATGAGGTTCAGACAACACAGATAATGTAAAAATTATCTTTGGAAAAAAACTCAGAAAAGTAATATCCTCAGAGACACAAGACCGTTTTCTTAAAATATAAACAGGATACTATTAAAAAAAAAAAAGCTCTTAGAGCAAGAAGCTTGCAAGTTAAATAGGATAGCTAAAATGAAAAGCATAAGGGTTGAAAGATAAAGTGGGAGAAGTCTTCCCAGAAAATTGAACAAAATTATAAAAGTGCAGAATGGGAGAGAAAATAAAAAAATGAATGGTCACTGGAGATTTAACATCTGAATAACAGAGATTCTAGAAACAGAATAGAAACTGGAGGAGAGTTTATCAAAGACATGAATCAAGAACATTTCCCAGAACCTGAAGGATAAGTTTCTAGAGGTCATAGGACCCACCAAAGGTCCAGCAGATAGATGAAAACAGATCTACACCAAGTATACAATGAGGAAATTTCAGGACACTGGGGACAAAGAAAATCCTACTGTCCCCAGAGAAAACAAATACAAAGGTTTTGGAACGAGAGTGGCTTCATACTCCAATACCCATCCTGACGGCTGGAAGGAAAGAGAGCAGTGCTTTCAAAATTCTAATGGGAAGTTGTTTTCTAGCTTAGAGTTCTAAACCTAGGCAAAATGTAGATGGTGGGGATGCAGTCACTATAGTCTAAGACACACAAGAGATCAAAGTTTACCTCCGAGGCTGCCTTTCTCAGAAAGTGACTGGAGGATACGCTACAGCAAATGAGGGAGTCAGCCAAGAAAGAGAAGACCAGGAAAACGAAGAGGTCCCCAAAGGACAGCTGTGAGCCAGGCTAGTCTAGAAGATTCCTGGAGCAAATGCTTCAGGAAGGTGAGTTTGGGAGAAGCCCTGACATGCAGAAACACATTGAGAGATGAGGTGGGTGGGGCAGGGCCATGAAACAGCTGCCCCTATGGAGCCTAGAACTGAAATTCAAGTGCTAGCTTGTTCTGTGGAAATACAGACGTGGGTACCAAAATAATTAGCTAAAAGAGTTGCAGGGAATTGTCCCTTGGAAAGAGGGAATGATGGGGAAGATTTCTTTCCACATCAACTCCTTAACACTATTTGCTTCTAAGTTAAGTGTATGAAATTGATTATCAGGAAGAGCCAAACAAAAGAGGAGGCTCTCATTTTCCACCATCAGACTGGACAAGGTTTAAAAGATTGACTTAAAAGTACTATCTTTAGAAGAGAGTACTGAGTGTTGGGGAAGAGGTGGGAAAACTGGTTGAATTCTTTCCTGGTGGGAGCAAAAGGGACAAGATTTCTTTACAGGGCAATTTAGCAGCAAGTGATTAAAACTTAATATGTGACAACCCCCCCCCACCACCACCACCCTGGCAAGTTGCTTCTCTCCCTCAGTTGTGTATCATAAGTTGGGAAGAGGAAGCTGTTTGTGGAAGGGGAGCCCGGAAAGGCACTCCAGGGATATGGCCGGGACAAAGATTTGGGGGCTAGTGTCTGCAGGCAGAGAGACAGAAAGGCAGTAGCCCTTTGGGATAGGAGAGTCTTGGGCTCCAGACCAATCTCCTCCTCGATGCAGAAGCCACTGTGGGTTCTAACCATGAGCAAGTCAGAATCACAGAGGGGGGCGGTTAGGTGGGATGGCAGCTGGAGAGGGTGAGGAAGAGTCTTGTTTAAAGAATGAGGAGGAGGGCTGTTTACATGACAGAGATAAAGAGCCAATTAGAGGGGATAGAGCAGGAAGATGTTGGAAGAGGAGGGCCTGATTAGAGCGCCCCAGATGCTGAGAAAGGGGGTAGGATTCACAAGATTAGCCGTGGGCAGGACAAGACAGAAGGGGAAAGCACCAGACATAAGCTGCTCTCTCTCTCTCTCTCTCCCTTGCGGAAGCCCCAGAACCCACACACACCTGGTTTATTTAGTGCTGAAACGCTCCCTGAGGAGAAGCCTGCGGTCTTGCAAGTGCAGTCGTCCCAGGCCAGGCAACACACCAACCTCCTCACGGACAAGGAAGAAGCAGCAAAGGGCCACCCCTGCCTGCAGTTCGTGGTTTTGCAGCGGCCTGGGTGTTGGCCCTATACCTGGTGCCCTTATAGAAAGCAGGTGTGTTACAGCCTGTCACGTGGGGAGGATGGGGTCAGCCCACCTGATTTGACTCTGAAGGAAATGATAGGCTCAGTCACTGTCGAATAGTACCTGCACAGGGCTCAATCACAAGCAAGAAGCTGGTTGGTTTGGGCGCCTGGGTGCCTCAGTTGGTTGGGCAACTGCCTTCGGCTCAGGTCATGATCCGGAGTCCCGGGATCGAGTCCTACATTGGGCTCCCAGCTCTGCTGGGAGTCTGCTTCTCCCTCTGACCTTCTCCCGGCTCATGCTCTCTTCCCCCACCCCATCTGCCCCTCAAATAAATAAATAAATACAGTCTTTAGAAAAAAAAAAAAAAGAAACTGGTTGGATTGATCCAGTAAACTGTTTATTCCAGAAATAAGGTACAGACAAGACTGCATTGGATGCTGGCATGGAGAGGGTCCAGAGGGTGCGACTGACTTAGTTATCAGAGGTCAAGGAAAGATGACCAACCAGTGGATTTTGAGCTGGGCTTCAAGAGAGAGTAAAAATCAGCCCTGCTGGGTGGGGAGTAGGGGGCTTGTGCACAGAGGGAAGCCCAGCTGCCAAGGCCCCAGGGCAGGAGCAGACCCCTTCCAGGAGCACATAGGACCAGTGTGGCTGGCGCCCAAGGCAAGGGAGCTGGGGGTAGCTGGCCAGGCTGGTGGTTCCACCTTCCAGGGACCTGTGTGCCCAGATAAGGGAGCCATGGTGGAGCTGGGGTTAGGAGCAGTGATGAATGCAGGTTTGAATTTCAGAGCAATGTACCTGGCTGCAGCCTGGGGAGCCGGGTGGATGTTGGCATGGCTGGGAGGGAGTTGTGCAGTGTTCCTTGGGTTAAGATGGGACAGGGGCATGTAGAAGAAATGCACCATGATAGTGGTCTACGTGAGAACACAGTTAAGACCCTCAGAGGTTATTCCAATCCTCATTGCTCCCTCTGTTTTGTATGTACCTGATTTGTAGTTTTCCCAGAAGTGTTAAAAATCTTCCATTATGATTGTGGATTTGCTAGCTTCTCTGTATTTTTGTGGCTTTTTGATTAACACATTTGGGGGCCAATTATTTATATAGCACTTACCAGGTGTCAGGCACTGTCCAAATACAAACTCATTCAATCAATTCTAACAATAGGAGATGGGCTCAGAAAATTATATAGTAAGGGCTTTGAGAAAGCTAATAAAAGTTTATTGATTAACAAGGAAAATTGTTCATGATATATTATGAAATAAAAAAGGCAAGTTATGGTGCAGTTTATACAAGTTGATCCCTTTTTTGGTGAGTGAAAGAAATGTCTCTGTGCATAAGAAAATGGTCTGGAAGTGTGCATGCCAACATGATGATATAGATTAGATTCGTGAGGTGGAATTATGGGTAATCATAATTTTCTTGTTTCTGCTTATATGCATCTTCTGTTTTTGATAACAAGGATCTATAAATCATTTGATGGGGCTCCTATTCAAATTATGAACATGAGAAAGTGCAAATAAATGGGCTGAACATTCTCTTTGATGAAGAATGAGGTGCTTAATCTAAAGACATGAAGAACTGGACCCACAGCTTTATGAGGAAGAATTAGAGTCAATCATACCCAGGTAAGGGTTGATGAGAAATCCACGAAGTAGAGATGGTCCCTTAGCCCCAGGGGTCCTCAGCCTTCATTTAGCCAGGAGAGCTTGTTACAATACAGAGGACTAGGCCTCAGCCCCAGAATTTCTGATTCCGTGGTGTGGGGTGGGGCAGAGGGTTTGCATTTCTAATAAATTCCCTACTAATAGCCATCTGCTTGTTTGAGAACCAGCCACACTTGGGAGCCCCAGCCCCAGCTGGAAGTTAATACAGAATAATATGTTCACATGATGTGGCTACTATACAGCTATTATTTGAAAGTTGGAAAGAGGCTCGCTCATAAAACCATTTAGGCCCAGAGCTTTTTGAGGAATGTTATTTCAACTTGATTTCTTTTGCTATAGTCTGTGCAAAGGCTTTTCGTTTTTGAGTGCAGTTTTGGCTAGTCGCATTTTTCTTTACAGTCTTCCATTACTCAGAGATCTGGAAATCTCTTAGCATTGTGTTGTGCATAATGGACCCCTACACATTTACATGTCCTACTGCCCCATTAGTTTGTGGTCACAGTTATCCTGTACCTCAGCACTAGATGCCTGTCACAACCCAAGATAGCTGTAACCAATAGTCCTTCCAGACCAGGTGACCAGGACACTTGGCCAACCATAATGGGAGCCTGGCTTGCATGTCCTATGTCCTAATACAGAGGGACATTGAGTCTCTGACCAGTATGGACATTTATCTTCGCCAGTCCTTCTCTGGAAGACTCAGGTTGGAGGATACTGGTCTGGCATATTTTTTTAATTGAAAAGTTTATTTGCTAAAATTTAACAAGTTTGCATAAAGGTTTACATGTGTACTACAAAGCACTCAATATAAACCTAGTAGGCTACGGGCAAAGATCACAGAATGGTTTTGAGAAAATCTACTAACTTCTTCTTCATTTTTTAAAAAATGTTTTATTATAGTGAAATAAACATAAAATTCATCATCTTAATCATTTTAAGTGTACACTTCAGCAGCATTCAATGCTTTCACAGTGTTGTACACTCATCACCAACATCCGTCTCTAGAACTTCTTGACTTCCCAAACAAATTCTGTCCCATTAAACACCAACTCCTCATTCCCCTCCCTCAGCCTCGTGCACCCACCATCCTACCATCTCTGTGAATTCAACTTTGGTACCTCACATAAGTAGAATCCTACAGTATGTGTCCTTTTGTGACTGGCTTATCTCAACTGAGCACCATGTCCTCAGGGTTCATCCACGTGGTAGCATGTGACAGACTTACCTCCCTTCTTAAGGCTGAATAATATTCCATTGTTTGTAGAGACCCCATTCTGCTTATCCATCCAGCTGCTGAAGGACATTTGAATTGTTTCCACATATTAGCTGTGGTGAATAATGCTGCATTGAACATGCAATTATTTCTTTGAGATCCTGCTTCCAATTCTTTTGGGTATGTACCCAGAAGTGGAATTGTTTTTTGAGGCACCTCCATACTGTTTTCCACAGCAACTGCACCCTTTCACACCCCCACCAGCAGTGTGCAAGGGTTCCGATTGCTCTACGTCATTGTCAACGCCTGTTAATGTCTGCTGTTTTCTTTTCTTTGCTCTACAGCAGCCATCCTAATGGGTGCGAGATAGTATTTCATTGCGCTTTTGATTTGCATTTCCCTAATGATTAGTGATGTTGAGCATCTTTTCATGTGCTTTTGGCCATTTGTTTTCCTTGGAGAAATGTCTATTCAAGTCCTTTGCCCCTCTTAAAAATCATTTTTACTGTTTTTGAATTATAGGAATTCTGGATGGTAACCCTTTATTAGACATATGGTTTGCAAATATTCCTCCCGTTCCATAGGTTGCCTTTTGATTCTTTTGCTTGTGTCCTTTGATGCACAGAAGTTTTAAATTTTGATATAGTCCCCTTTCTCTATTTTTACTTTTGTTGTCCTTCTAAGAACTTATTGCCAAATCCAATGTTACAAAGTTTTCCTCTATGCTTTCTTCTAAGAATTTTGTAATTTTAGGTCTTTGATCCACTTTGAGTCCATTTTTGTATATGGTGTAAAGTGAGGATCCAACTTCGTTCTTTTGCATGTAGATACCAGTTTTCCCAACACTATTGGTTTTAAGATACCATAAGGAAGATACCATAAGGAAGCAAAAAGACAAATCCAGGATGTAGGACCATCTACAGAACAACTGAGTTGGTTTCTGCAACATATCATTGGCACAAAACAAAACAAAACAAAACAAAACAAAACACATGAGTAAGGACCTTCCCAAACAAGAGACATAACAACTACATGTAATATATAGATCTTGTTCAGATCCAGATTCCAACAAATTTTGATCAACACAGTTTTGAAACAGTAGGGAAATTTAATTATGGAGTCTTAGTTTCTACGAACGAATGATTATAACTTTTGTCAGGCAGGAAAACAGCATCACAAATATGTAGTTACAAATTAAGAGAGCCTCTCTCTCTCTTTTTTTTTTTTTTGAGGTATAATTGAAATATAATGTTATATTAGTTTCAGGTGTACAACATAATATTCAATATTTGTGTATATTGTAGGAGTCTTTAATCCAAGCAAGGAGATCATGGGGCTGGGGGCAGCCTATTTGAGTTGGGGGTAAAGGGTAAGCAGTAGAGATGTCAAGGTTTGTCCCTGACTTCTGTCCTGTACACACACATAATGGGACCCTTCTGTCATGTCAGAAACGTTGGAGCAGAACCAGTTATGAGGGAACCATATTAGCATTGGCTTTGGACATATTTGAAGTGCCTTGAAAATTCTGAAAGCTGATGAATGCTCCATTGCATGAAGGGTCTGGAGCCTTGAGGAGGGGCCTGGCCAGCTGGCCATGCCCCAGAATCATAAGAAGGCCTAGTGTGAAGGCTGGTTCTGTGAATGAGATGCCAGCTCTATCCCCTACCTGTCCTACTCTCCTCTCGTATCCTGAGACAACTCTGTCTTCAGCAGATCACACTTAGGCTTAACATCTTTAATGTGGCAGTTACTTTGGAAACTTCATCTCTTTTGGGTAAATATTCTATCAAATTATTCTCCCTTTTCTTTCTCCTCTTGCATCAAGAGAGGTGGGGGTTTCCTTGGGTGCTTATATTGCTTATATTGTTGGGTACTACAAGCTGGCACCTACTGGTTGGGGGCTGGGCCCTGGTTTTTTGGGTGTTGGGGAGCTGGTGTCCGCTGCTTATGTCCTTGTCACTCTGTGGCTTGTGGTCCAGAGGGCTTCTCAGCCTGAGTCTAGCCACTGCCCACCTATTGGGCCATCAGCTCTTCCATGCTCCCTCTGGAGCTCAGGTGACATTGACTGTTTCTCCAAAGGTGTGTGGGGTTCTGTGAGCCTCCTTCAGGCCTTTCACACCCTGAAAGGCCACCACAATGATCAAGGGACATGGTGCCAGGTAGAATACAGGGTCTCTCTAGCCTTCTCAACCTACACAGGTTCCCACCATCTTGCCCAGTCCTTCGACTGTTAAAGTTGGAAAGAGGGGGATACTGGTTCCCTTTCCAGGACCCAGACAGTCTCAACCTCCCTCCCCTCTTGACAACCTTATCCAGCTTCTTTACCCACTGGGGTTGCATTTGGCGGAAACTCATAAATCTCATCCTTCGTCTTCCCAATGCAGTGGCTTATTATAAAGATCTCTCCGTTCAGCACTCCAAGCTTAGCTCACTACTGGCTTTTTTTAACTTTTTAATCTTGAAATGATTATAGATTCACAGGAAGTGCAAAGATAGTACAGAGAGACCCTGTCCCCTTCTCCCACTGTCCTCCAGTGGTTATATCTTATGTAACTGTAGCGTCGAATGGAAATCAGGACACTGACATTGACACAGCATGCCTGTCTAGTTCTGTATCTCTTATCATATGTGTGGATGTCATCAAGACATTGAATGGCACCTCCCTCGTGTTACCCTTTACGGCCACACCTCCCCTCCCCCCATTAGCGCCAACTGCCAGGAACCACTAACTTGTTCTCCATCTCTACAATTTCTTGACCCCTACTTATTAAAACTCAGTTTTGGAAGAGCTAAGTGCCTGGATCTTCTCTCCCTTCTCAGGGCTGCATCTGTGCTTATTCTTTGTGAACCCAGACAACTCCTTCTTTATTCTCCATTGGGTTCTTCTCTTCCCACCAGAGGCTGGGGAGGCCTAAGCATCAATGGATGGAGGGCTATAGGACCCTCAGTTCCCCCTGCAAGGAAAATCCTTTGCACAGTACTTCAAAGTGCCCTCCCTGGGCCTGCCATCCCAGCACTGCCCTTCTGCATTGTGGTTTGTGGCTCTCAGCTGAAACCACACTTTCTTTGCTGGTGATGAAACGCATATGCTTCTTGTCTCTTCCTCTGTGACACCTCACAGGCTTGGCAGGGTTGTGGCTGGAGCTGCACAGAAGGAAGACTGCCTTTCTCACTCAGTCGGTACCCTCAGGATTTGCAAAGTGGACCGCGTTTTAAGGCAGAGAATGAAAAATATTTCACATTTGGAGAAAAATATTCTACCCCTTTTCACACAAGGCAAATGCACACACACACACACACACACACACACACACACACACACACACACAAAACCCTTTTATTTCTATAAATCTTGCTTGACTTTTCCTACCACTGCAGGAAATAAACACCATTACCCCATTCTACAGTTCAGGACCATGGAAAACACAGGGAAGGTATAAAAGCCAGCTGAGCTCTAGTAACAAAGCAGATCAGCGGTCACCTGGGGGTGGGGTGGGGATGGGGGTCAGCTGCAGAGGGGCACAGGGAGACTTCTTGAGGTGATGGAAATATTCTAGACCACAATTATGGTGGTGAAGATGTGATGATTATATGTATTTATCAAAATTCAAACTTTATACCTAGAGTAGATGAACTTTACTCTATGTAAATTGTATCTCAAAGTTGATTTTTCTTTTTTTAAAAGACAGTTGGAAGGGACAAGGGAGTGCATGCCAGGAGTGACCAACGGAACAAGGCAAGGGAACGATTTAGAAACTGAGGGCACGTGGCACATATGCCAAGCTGGCAGGCAATGCAGAGAAGCTGCCTTTGTACCTTCTAGTAGGGGACACTTGCTCCAAGTGATGCAGGCAGGCCTGATCCAAGGGCCTGGAGTGGGGTCCCACAGGACCAGCCCCAGGCAGTCTTGGCTTCAAGCAGGATAGAAATCAAACATGAACTGCAGCAAGTGGAGACAGAGTTTATTGAAGAGTGTTAAGTGACAGGTGGAGACCAGCAGATAGTGGGAGACTCAGAAAGGAAAGGAGAATGAGTCCTGTTGTCACTTCGAGCTAAGGGTTTATATTGGAAAGGGGTCTAGTGTACATGTTTGTCTAGGAGTCCAGGGTAGGGTCTGATCAAAGGTAAGTGTCAGGTGAGTAATAGGTGTTACTTCATGTATTACTGAAGGTGGGCTGTTGATGCCAGCGTCAGCCGAGGTTTGTTCGAAGCTAGTGCGTTGGAATGTGTTTGAGATCTGGCTCTTTCTAGATGTCATTAGGTGTTTGGGCCCTGGGACAAACTCAGACAGTGATTAACTTTCTTGCTTCCCCCTCGGAGTGGGAACTTAGCTTCATTGGTTTATTCAGAGGTAAATTATGGAACATGACTTAAACGGGGCCTAGCAGAAAAATGGAGGAAATGGAGTCCCTTCAGCTCTATCTCACAGGTAAACCCTGACATTCATCACCCCTCAGCCAATCTCCTTTCAAAGGTCCAGCAGATTCAAACCTCTTAGGAGAGATGGGGAGAGGCAGGAGGGAAAGAGGAGGAGGGAGATGTGGCAAGAGTGGGGTGTGATCAGGGTTGTCCGTGGGGCAGAGCTGGGGCCTGGGGTTTACACTGAGGCTGCGGAACAGAAAGCAGCACTCTGGGCTGGAGGAAGAAGGTCTGCAGGCCAACAGTGGGACATGGTAGTCCAGTTAGAAGGGACGAAATGGAGTTCTGTCCAGGGATGAAATGAGCTAGAGACGTCCCTCAGCAGAGCCTCCAGCCTGCCTTGGGTAGAGGTTGGATTCCCACCCAGGATAGAAGCTGGAGATTGCCCTGGTCCATGTGCAGGAGGCTGAGATAACTAGATGTAAAAGTCCCAGGCAGGATGAGACTGAAGGCAGCCCCCTAAGATGTCACCTTGGGCAGGAGGTAGGGAAACTCCTCTGGGCCCAGATATTAGGATAGCCCATCCCTCTAGATGGTGATCACCTCCATCATGGTGGGGCATAACCCTGTGTGCAACCTGGTCCTAATGGTGGCCAGAGTCCATATGAGGACCCACCTCCATCGAATCGCTCCAAAAAAGAGCCCCTCACAACCTAACTGGGGACAGCATGGCCACAAGGAAGATCACCAGAAATGTTGAGCATGTGGGGACTGAGAGTGTAAATGGAAGGAGCTGGAAAGAAGACAGGGGGAGCCAGCAAGCCAGCTTGCCCTATGCTTGGGGAAGACCTGGTTCCTCTTGCCTTAGAGCCCCTGCTTGGATTGCTGAGAACACAGACCTGTGGTGGTGCCAGGTCCTTGGTGATGAAGGACCCATTGTCACCCCTCTCCTCCCTAGCAGGATGGGAAAGAGGGCTATGGTTGGTTTCCTATAAAGTCAAACACGCACTTGGCAGGCACTCTTTTCCTCAGCATTTGCCCAAGAGAAATAGACACGCCTGTCCACACAGACTTCCGCACTAATTTGCATGCAGCTTTCTTTTTTTTTTTTTTTTTAAGCAGGCTTCCTGCTGAGCAGAGAGCCTGATGCGGGGCTCGATCTCAGGACCCTGAGATCATGACCTGAGCTGAAGGCAGAGGCTTTAACCCACTGAGCCACCCAGGCGCCCCTGCATGCAGCTTTCTTTAGCCATCATAACCCCCAGCAGGTGAGTGCCCAAGTGCATTGGCTGCTGAGGGCTGACTCAGGGTCAGCCTTGTGATGGGTGCTGGCACCACTATGAGCAAACAGGTGTGGTTCTGCATGCAGTGGCCCATGGGTTCCACCCAGGAGAGAGACCCCTGAACAGGCTATGGTGGGAGAGGATAACATGCACTCTAAGGGGGAAGCATAGGGCCCAATAGCCCTGATCCAGGCCAGAAGTTAGGGCAGGCGGTTGAGAAGGAAACTTCCTAAGGGAGAGATGGAGGCTGGTGAAGCCCTTTGTGAGAGTCAATATTTGGGGAACAGAAAAGCTCACCTGGCTGGTGGCATGGTGGGAGGGCTGGGGCTGGGTTAGAATTAGCTGGGTATCAGGAGTTACTTTATCCTGACAGCAGCAGGGAGGCATTGAATTGGTTTAAACCAGAAGTGACACAAACAGATTTGGGTTTTAGAAGGAATACTCTGGCTAAAGGGTAGATAATAGGTTTTAGGAGGTCAAACATGGCCCCAGGCAGTGCCCTTGGGAGAGGAGGCCATAATCTAGTAGAGAGGTGGTATGGGTAGTGAGAGGGAGAGAAGCGAGGAGATTTCTGAGCTACTTAGGAGGTGGAGAGGAGACAGCCAACAGAACACTGGGAGTGCTCAGGGTTCTGTGGGGATGGTCGCCAAGGGGCCAAGGACCCCATTTGGCCTGGAGTTTCCATGACCAAAGTGCTTCCAATCTAGCCTTTGATTATCTGCAGTAAGATTTCACCTGCAGCTGATATATTGAAATGTGTGTGTAAAACATTAATTTGCTGAGTTTGGCTAAACATATCCAACTTGGTATCCCTATTTTGGCATGTGTTCTTTCTGGGGCACATGAAACTTCCATGTGGAAGTGGCCAGGCTCTCTCAGCCTGTGGGAGGTCCTGATTCCCCCTGAACCCTGGGTGGAGACTAGGGCCTTCTTGGAGGCAGGGTTTCTGGCAGTAGGGGTGGGGGATGCGCATGCAGGAGCCACCTCTGTTCTCCAAGACATGCTGAGTGCTAGTGTATGCAACACAGCTTTGCAGAGGGGGCCAAGGCAGAGTTTTTCCAACTTGAATGTGCACATAAACCCCCTGGGGATTTCACATGCAGATTCTGGCCCTGGAGATCTGTCTGGGATGCAGCCCAAGATGTTGCATTTTTAACCAGCCCTTGAGGGTGTGGCATTGCTTGTCTGTGAACCAAGTGTGAATAACAAGACTGTAGAAGCGAGTTGGGCATGTGGGTTTGCAGCCCAGCAGAGAGATCTGGGCTGAGCAGCCTTATGGTGTCATGGATGTTCAGATGCTCATGGGAACAGATGTGATGCACACGTCACAAAGACAGGTTCCTAAAGGTCCAGGTCAGCAAAGGCAGGTAGGTGTAAATTGAGGAGGGAAAAGGCAGCTGCAGACTTGAGAATACATCCATAGGGCACTGACAAGGATTGCAACCCAGAATATAGTAAGAACACTATATATCAATTTAAAAAAGAGATAACTTGAGAGAAAAATGGGCAAAAGGTTTGAACAGAGCCTTCACAGAAGAGGATCTCCAAGTGCCAATAGATCTATGAAAAGGCACACAGCCTTGCGGAATCTAAAAAAACAAAACAAATGAACAAACAAAGAAAAAGCAGGATCAGACCTACAAACACAGAAAACACACTGATGGTTGCTAGGGGTGAGGAGCTGGGTTTGGGGCAGATCGGGTGGAGGGGAGTGAGACGGACAAGCTTCCAGTTTTTGAAAGAATAAGTCCCAGATGTAAAAGGCAGAGCATAAGGAATATAGTCAATGATATTGTAACAGTGCTGTACGATGACAGATGGTAGCTACACTTGTGGTGAACATAGCATAATGTATAGAGTTGTTGAATCACTATGTTGTACACCTGAAGTTAATGGAACATCCTGTGCCAACTGTACTCAAATATAATAAAAATTAAGGTGCTCAGTCTTGTTAGTAATTGTAAAAATGCAAATTAAAATCACAATGAAATGCTACTATCTACCCACTTGCATGGCTACCATCACAGAGTCTGACAGTGCCAAAAGTCGCAGCTGCAGATCAACCAGAGGGCTCACACATGGGCAGGAGTGCAGCTAGGGACACTTGTTTTGGAGGATTGCTTGGTATTCAAAATAAAGTCGAAGCTGTGGTGCCCAGGGATCCAGCTATTCTACTCCTACTTATATCCCTTATAGTTCTTTGCCAAAAGCCACTGGGACTAGTAGGGACTGTGGCAAATAGGAAAGCACATGCTCTTATCCTGTTAGCTGCCCTGAGGGAGTAGGCGGCTGCACTAATAATTTTTAAAACAGTGGGATATTATTTTTCAATTATCTGATTTGTCAGATACTAAAGTATGGATAATTAACTTTAGGGCAAAAGCAGTCATCCTATGTTAGCATCATCACGAATCAATGCATCTTTTTGGAGGGCATTGGACACTGGGGAGCAGAATCTGGCATGGGAGCTCACAGAGGACCTGCAAGCACCAACCATTCCACTTCTACGACTGAGGCATACCCATAGGAGGAAGAGGGAATGACTTAGGCAGGTGACTCTGGGCTTCCCTGTTCTGTGCTTACAGCCTGTTTTAGAGTATCCACAGATTTCCATTCTTCTCATGTACATCTGAGAACCAGTTGGCAAAGTTCTAGGAAAAGTCCTTGTGTAATATGGATTGTAAGTGCATTGAACACCTGACTTACTTTGGAGGGCAATGACATTTCATGGTACCCCTCAGGCCCATTTCATCTCTCCACTTGTTCCAGACTTCAGTATTGTTCCTTCTAGGAATTTTGTCATCTGCTGCCTAAGTCCCATCTCGGGTTAGGTTTATTTCTGGATATATCATTGGTTGATTGCTATCATAAATAAAATTTTTAAAAAGAATATTTTTTTCCAATTTCTAGTTGGTTATGACTGGTCTTTAGGAAAATTGATTTTATGCCTTATTAGTGCTTATCTTATGCATCTGAAGTTCCTTACATGCACTAAGTTAATTAATAGTCTTAAGGACCCTATGAGATGCATATAAATAGTATTTCTCATTTATAGCTATGAAAAAGAGGCCAGAGAAAGGTTGCTTCTTTGTAGAATCTCTTAGATTTTCGAATAGGTGACTCTATTGCCCATAAACAATGACAATTATCTCTCTCCCTTTCCAAACTGTATACTTATTCTTTTTTCTTATTTACTTGCATTGGCTAGAGTTGATATCGAGTACTTCCCGGGACAGCACACATCCTTGCCTACATTCTCACTTTTGTGGAAATTCTCTTCTTCTCCTGGTAAGATACTTGCTGCAGATTTTTGTAAAAAGTTCTGTTCAATTAAAGAAGATAGCATCTACACCTGGTTCACTAAGAATGTTTACTATGAATTAGTTTTGAATTTCATCAAACGCTTTTTTAGCATCTATTGAGATGAACAGATGGTTTTTCTCCTTTAGTCTGCTAATGAAGTGAATAACATTGATGACTTTTCTAATGTTAAATTATCCTTAAATTCCTGGACTAAACCCTACTTGGCATTTTCTTTTAATGCACTGCTGACTTTGACTTGCTAATATTTTATTTGGGATTATTTCCATCTGTTTATGTATGAGATTGGCTGTAACTTAACTTTCTTATGGTGTCCTTGACTGGGTTTAAATCAGGTTTGTGCTTATTTTAGCAATGACTCAGCTGTAAGTAACAAATAAACAAATACAAAACTTTTCAACAGTGTCCATGACAAGAAGTATGGAGGGTAGGCGGCTATTGACCTTCCTTCAGTTACTCAACCAGATCTGGGCCTTCATTTTGCAGTCTCTTGGCTTTTCAGCCATGGCTGCAAGATGGCCATCTCAGCTCCAGGATTCCTGTCCATGGCAGGAAACAGGGGGATGGTGGCGCCAGATGGCCTTCTCTTTCCATCAAGAAAATAAGAACTTTCCCTGAGGCTCCCAGGAAATGTCTGTTTGTGTTTCATTGGCCAGAACTGTCATATGGGAACCTCTAACTGCAAGGAAGACTGAGAAAGTATTTCATTTTTTTCGTCCTCTCTTGGTAGAGTTTGATGGAAGTGGAGGGTTGGGAACAAGTGTTTGGTTAGTCACTTGCCAACAGAATTGGTCACAGCCTACTGTGAAAGGTGCCCTGTGTTTCCATGTTCCAAAATAAGTTGTATGAAATGACTTGGTCGAATTCATGCACAAATATTTTACATGTTGATCTTGGCTTCACTTTTAGTTTATTTTAAGCTGACTGAGTTCTCCTAATTGTCTACTTTTTCTTGGGCTGATATTTGATTATATAGATTTTCCTAGAGAGTTGTCCATCTCATTAAGCATTTAAAATGATAGTAATTGTTCATGACACATTCTTATAATTTTTAAAAAATATCCTCTTTACCTGAAGTTAAATTCCCTTTTTTTCCTGATGAGAATTTGGATCTCCCTCTGCATGCTTTCTCTCTTACAGAGATTGGCCAATGGCCAGTTTTGTGAGTCTGTTGAAAGAATAAACTTCAGCCTTATAGATAAACACTAATGCAATAAAAAAACCAAAAGTAATCTCTCCTTTTATTAATTTTTTTATTCCTTTTTTGACTATTTGTCATTGTTCCTGCTCCTGGGTTTGGGGTTCATGCCTTTGTGTGTCTATTTTCTTTTTTATTATGAAATGTCTCAAAACACTGAAAAGTGATGAGAACAAGATAATGAATATTCATGTACTTACCACTATAATTTGGCGAATTTAACAAACTTAACATTATGCCACAGTTGAGATTTTTTTTAAAGATAAATTACATTTGAACTCTTTTTTCTTCTCTGAATCCCTTTTCTCTCTGTCCCCCTCCATTCCAACATTCAATTCTTTCTTTTTTTTTATTGTGTAAAATACACATAGTATAAAATTTACCATTTTAACTATTTTTAAAAGTGAAGTTCAGTGGAATTAAGTACATTCACACTGTTGTGTAACCATTACCACCATCTGTCTCCAGAACCTTTTCATCTTCCCAACTGAGACTCTGTTCCCATTAACATGAACTGCCCATTCCTCTCCCCCAACCCCTGATAGCCACCATCCTGCTTTCTGTCTCTGTGAATTTGATGACTCTAGGGACCTCATATAAGTGGGATCTGACAGTATTTGTCTTTTTGTGACTGGCTTATTTCACTTAGTATAATATCCTCAAGGTTCATCCACACTGTAGCATGTGACAGAATTTCCTTCCTTTTTAAGGCTGAATAATATTCCATTGTCAGGTTAGACCACATTTTGCTAATCCATTCACCCAACATGGACACGTGGATTGCTTCCATGTTTTAGCTATTGTGAATGATGCTGCTGTGAACACAAGTTATACAAACGTCTTTTCAAGACCCCGTTTTCTTTATTTTGTGTATATATCCAGAAGTGGAATTGCTGGATCATGTGATGATTCTATTTTTTTAAAAGATTTTATTTATTTATTTGACAAAGAGAGAGAGAGCACACACAAGCAGAGGGAGCAGCAGGCAGAGGGAGAGGGAGAAGCAGGCTTCCCCCCTGAGAAGAGAGCCCAAGGTGGGGCTAGATCCCAGGATCCTGGGATCATGACCTGAGCCAAAGGCAGCTGCTTAACTGACTGACCCACCCAGGCATCCCAATTACTCTATTTTTAATATTTGAAGGAACCATGATACAGTTATCTACAGCAGCTGCACCATTTTATACTCCCACCAGCAGTGCACAGGATTCTAATTTCTCCACGTTCTTGCCAGCACTTACTGTTTTTACTTTTTTAATGGTAGCCATCCTAACAGGCGTGAGCTGGAATCTCATTGTAGTTTCAGTGTGCACTTCCTTAATCATTAGTGATGCTAAGAATCTTTTTGTGTACTTATTGATCATTTGCTTATCTTCTTCAGAGAAAAGTCTATTCAAGCCCTTTATGTATTTTTGAATTAGGATTTTTGTGGTTGCAATTTAGGAGTTGTCTATATGTTCTGGATATTAACCCCTTATCGGATATATGAATCACAAATATTTTCTTTCATTCCATAGGCCACTCAGTTTTACACTTCTACTAAATATGTTTGTGTCCATAAACAACATATAGAATTGTTTTGCATGCATTAAGACTCTAGATCATCACAACATAAATCTTGTTTTGGAAATAGCTGTTTTCCACCAGCATTAGGTTTTTGAGATACATTGATGTTGATATACTTCATTTTCACTGCTGTATGAAAATGCCACAATTTGTGATTTGTGTAACCTCTTTCCTGTTGATGGACATTTAGGTTGCTCTCACTTCCTCATTTCCTACCATTCTGAGTAGTGAACATCCTTGTATATTCCTCCTCTGACATATGTGAGAGGTTCTCTAGGCTGATTCCTAGAGTGGGATTTCTGGGTCACAGTCTGTGTGTACCTTCCATGTAGTAGATAATGCCAAACTCTTCTCCAAGGTGGCTATGCCAGTTTGTGCCTTCCTCCCCCAGTGCCAGCGGAGTGCAAGAGTTCCCATCTCTCCACATTCCCATCAACAGTTATTTCTTGCCACACTTTATATTTTTTGCTAAGGCAATGGGTATGGAATAGCATCTCATTATTGCTTTAATATGCATTTCCTAATTTGTAATGAGCTTTATTATGTTTTTGTCTTTGTCTGTTTAGATTTAATCTCCTCTGAATTGCCTATTCATATTCTTTGCTTATGTTTTCATTCAGATTTTTGTCCTTGTCTTACTGATTCGTAGGAGTAGTTTTTATAAGTTAGGTACGAATTCTCCATGAGTCCTATGCATTGCACACTTCTTCTCCCTTCTGTCTGTTTGCTTTGTTGGTAGTGTCTTATCATCTAAAAGCTTTAATTTTAATGCAGTAAAATTCATTTTATTCTTTATGCCTTATTTAAGAAGTACTTCTCTACCTCAACATCACTTGAGGTATTTTCCAACATTTTTTCCTAACGTTAAATATATTGCTTTTAAAATTTAGGCACTTAATCCATTTGGAATTCATTCTTGCCCATTCTATGACATAAAGGATTAATTTTAAAGCTTCCATGTAAATGACCAATTTCCCAGCACTGTTTCTGTGACATTCTGTTGCTTCGCCAGCAATTTGTTACAGCTTCTCTGTGTTATACCAGTTTTCTTATATAACTTCAGGACCATGTTTTGCACTGTCTATGCTATTTCACTGATTTTTAAAAAACTACTCTGGTACCAAACTGTTTTTAATTTACCATAACTTTCTAATAAGTCCACATATTTAGTAGAGAGTGTCTGCCCCCATCTTATTGACTTTCATGGACTTTTACACTTCCATAGGAATTTTTATGTTTGTTTTTGTTATATGTTATCTGGCATTTTTGCTTTTGTGGTTGGAGGCTTGTCTATTACTATATTTCCTTTCTGATCCCTGCTGATATTTAGACAAGTTTTGGATTTTTGCCTATTGACTCTGGAACTGGCTACCTTATTAAAACTATTTTTTCAAGTGCTTCAGTCTTTCTCATGGGGGTTTGGGTCGGAGACAATACTACTCCAAATAATTATAATAGTAGCTAATAATTAGTGAGAGCTAAGGACCATGACAGGAATCTTTCATTTAGGGCTCACAAGAACTGCAAAGTGAGTCCTGCTACTGTCCCCATTTTGCAGGTGAGGAAATAGAGGCAGAACACAGCTAAGTGACTTTCTAAGGTCACCAGTTAGTAAAATGCTGATATTAGCAGTCAGCCTCCAGGCTTACGAGTCAGCCCTCTATCCCACTATTTCATCCAAGTTAGAGCTTTGCTTCTTACTTTTAATGTTTCTATTTTTTTTAAGATTTTATTTATTTATTTGAGAGAGAGAGTGAGTGAGCAAGAGAGAGCACAAGCATGGTGAAGGGCAGAGGGAGAAGCACACTCCCTACTGAGCAGGGAGCCCGATATGGGACTCGATCCCAGGACTCCAGGATCATGACCTGAACTGAAGGCAGACACTTAACTGAGTCACCCAGGTGCCCCTAATATTTCTATTTTTTTCTTATATTACTGAACCATGTTTTCTATTGGCAAATGCCTTTATCTCTTACTTTGCAGCGAAAACAAAGCTCTTATAAGCCCTCAAAGGGTTTTTTTCCCCTGCCACCAACTCTGACACCAACTGGTGTCCAACAACTCAATTCTGACACCAACCACATGGAGTTGGCACCAGACTCCACAGTTGGAAGGGTCAGTCCCACTAGACTGCCCCCACATCAAATGCCAGCCACAAATGGGGTGCCCAGGCCACTCACACTTCTGCTTGGCTGACTACAAATTTGGGGGTTCCCATGACCCATCCCCTGAGATTTGATAATTCCCTAGAATGACTCACAGGACTCAGGAAAGTGCTTTACTCACTAGCTTACCCATTTACTATAAAGAATATGACTCAAGAACAGCCAAATGGAAAAAAAAAAAAAAAAGAACAGCCAAATGGTAGAGATGCATAAAGCAAAGAATGAGGAAAGTGTTTGGAGCTCCTGTGACCAATCTGGGCATGCCACCCTCACAGTACCTCCACATATTCACCAGCACGATGCTCTCCAAACCCCTTCACTTAGGGTTTTTATGGACGTCCTACTACATAGGACATAATGACTAAATCATTGCCTGTGGGTGATTAGCTCAATCTCTAGCCCTTCTTCCTTCCCCAGAATTCAGTGGCTGGGGCTGAAAGTCCCAACACTCTCTAACAATGACTTGGTCTTTCTGGAGACCAGGCTCTATCCTGAAGCTTTCTAGGATCCGCTGCCAGAAGTCTGCTCATTCACACACAAAAGACACCCCTATCGCTCAGGAGATCCCAAGGCATGTAGGAGCTTGATGCCAGGACCTGGGGATAAAGGTCAAATGTTTGTTATTTTACCACAGTCCTTCAGTATCCCACTGACAAAATACACAGACTTAGACCATGGTCACATATTCAGTCCCCCTTTCCTCCTGTTATAATAGGCAAAGTGTTCTTTCACCAACTTCAAACTAATTTTTCTACTTGTGTTTTAATGTTATCTTTAATCTTATGCGTGAACTCTACTGGGCCATGGAGTATCCAGATATTTGGTCATTCATTATCCTGGTGTTTCTATGAGAATGGTTTAATTTTTATTTTTTAAATTAACATATAATGTATTATTTGCCCCAGGGGTACATGTCTGTGAATCATCAGGCTTACACATTTCACAGCACTTACCATAGCGAGAGTGATTTTAGATGAGATTGACATTTTAATTGGTAGACTAAGTAAAGCAGATTGCTCTCCTAAGTGTGGGCAGGGCTTGTGCAACCAGTTGAAGGCCTGAGTAAGAGGGAATCTATCTTGACTGTTGGTCATTGAACTGGGATATCAGCTTCTTCCTGCCTTTAGACCTGAACTGTGACTTTGTCTCTTCTTAGGCCTTGAGCCTACCTGCCATCAAATAGAACCACCTCATCAGCATTCCTGGTTCTCAGGCTTTCAGACTCAAACTGGACCTAAACTACTGGCTCTCTAGGTCTCCAGCTCACCAACTCAGCCCGCACATTTTGAGACTTGCAATCCTCCATAATATGAGCCAATTCCTTACACTAAATATCTATCTACATCCTATTGCTTCTGTTTCTCTGGAGAACCCTAACTAATGCAGACACCATCCCTTTATTCTACTTATTATTCGTTTTACTCTTGTTTTTGGCCCCAATGCTGCCACACACCACGATCGAAGAGAAAGTGGTAGGGAAAAGATGTCAAATTATGATATCCTTAGCTGGCCTCCAGTTATAATAGGACTAAAACAGCTGAATAATTCAATCAAGAAGTTTTGGCTATTTGAAATACATAGAGATCTATACTCAAAAAAAAAAAAACCAACAAAATATGTATATTCTTTGTGAACACATCCCTGAAACACAAATACTAACCATTTGCTAGCCTACAATGGAGGCTTCAGCTTGCTCTATTGAAGCCACTGGCATAGAGATTTTGTTGGATAATCATAATTACTAGTAGTAGTATCTGATAAGAGTAGTATAATAAAATTACAATTTAATAATGAAAAAGTATCTCCAAAAATACTCACGTGGCCAGAAACTAAATTATACATTATTAAATAGCCCTTGACTTAAAAACAGAAATCTGAAAAATATTAATATTAAATCTTTGTGAATCAACTATATGAAAATTTTGTGGTGAAGCAGAATTTAATGGGAAATTTATGATTTTACATAAAATGACTAGGAACCAAAAAAGTAGAAAAAGTGCATTAAACATTGAAATCAAGACATTAGAAAAACAGTAACAAAGCAAACCCAAAGCAACAAAGACAGAAATAATAATATTTACTGATCAAAAATCAGTAAAATACAGAACAACAAGACATAATACCAAAAGCACAGAGAGGGGGAAGATACAAAAACATATATCTACAGAATAAAATAGGGTAACTTTGGACACAACAGATTTTTTGTAGTAATACAAAAGTAAAGTAAGTCAATATTCATTCATAAATTGGAAAGCCTAGATGATGTGGATAAATTTCTAGGAAAATAGGAAATGTAAAAACTGACACACAAAAAGATAGAAAATGTGAATTAGCCAATGCATATTAAATAATTTAAAATCTAGTATTTTTCTTCCCAGTGGGCCCCCACCCAGACCATTTTATGGGAAATTTCTACTAAATTTTCAAGGGGTAGTTAATTCCTATCTTATCCGAGTTGTTTCAGAATGTCAAAAAGAAAGTAAAAATGGCCCAGCTCACTCTAGGAGGTTGGTGTAATCGTGATTCCTAACCTGAATTTTGAAAAAAAGAAAAGAAGCTCATATTACTTACAAATGTAAATGCAAATACCTAAATAGAGTATTAGCTGATAGAATGTAAGTGTATTAAAAATAAATACATTATAACGAAGTAAGGTTTGCCTCAAGAATGCAAGGATGGTTCAGCATTAGAAAATATATTTATAATATTCATGATTTATTAAATGAGGAAATTCATATCATTATCTCAAGAGATGCAGAGAAATCATTAATAACATGCAATATCTACTTATAATGATAACTTAATTACAATGACAATAATAAGACCTCTGGACAAACTAGGACTAGAAGGGAACTTCCTTACCTTGATCAAGGTTATACAACACAACACTCTACTTAATGCAGGAACTTTTAGACACATTCTCTCTCTCCCTCTCTCTCTCTCTCTCTCTCTCTCTCTTTTTTAAGAAAGAGAGAAGAGAGAGTATATGTGGGGTAGGGGGCAGAGGAAGAGGGAGAGACATAATTCTAAGCAGGCTCCACACCCAGCCTTGGGCCCGATGTGGGCCCAATCTCATGACCCTGAGATCATGACGCGAGCCAAAATCAAGAGTCCGTCACTTAACCAACTGAGCCACCAAGGAGCCCCTAGACACATTCTTTTAATGGCAAAGTATATATATGTATTATATGTCTTTTGCATATATGACATTTTATACATATACCACATTAAAAAACCTATCAAAATACAAACCTTGAAATCTAATAATTCACCTAGGTTAGTGGATACAAGATCCACTTAGAAAACACAGAAGCATTTCTCCACATCAGTGAGAAAATATAATAACTATAATAGATTAGGTATTATTCTTAAGAGCAACAGAATGTATAGTGTCTAGGAATTGCCTTAGTAAGGAATACATAAAATCCATGGGGAAAAGAATTGGAAACAAGGTCTTGAAGAGACATTTGTACACGTGTTCACAGCAGCATTATTCACAAGAGCCAGAAGGTGGGAACAGCCCAAGTGTCCATTGACATATGAGTGGATAAAAAAATGCGGTCAGTGCAGACAATGGAATATTATTCTGTCTTTAAAAAGAAGGAAATTCTGTCCCATGCTACAATGTGGATGAACCTTGAGGCGATGGCGCTCAATGGATAAACCAGTCACCAAACGACAAGCTCCATAGGATCCCACATACATGAGGTAACTCACGTTTTCTATCTTTTTTTTGTGTCAATTTTTACATTTCCTATTTTCCTAGAAATTTATCCACATGATCTAGGCTTTCCAATTTATGAATGAATAATGTCTTACTATACTTTTGTATTACTATACACTTAGAGTCGTCAAATTCACAGAGACAGAAGGTACGACAGTAGGTGCTGGAGGTTGGGGGGTGCAGTTATTATTGACTAATATAACACAGTTTCAGTTTCAAAAGAGGAGGAGAGCTCCAGCGATGACAGTGGGGTTTGTCACAGGACATTATGAATACACTAATATCACTGCCCTGAGTACTGAAATGGGGGTAAGAGGATCGGTTTTATGTTATGCATATTTTATTTTACTACAATAAAAAAATTAAAGGAAAAAAAAACCCTCCATGGGGAAATTTTAAATGAGCTCTTTTAAAAAGACCTGAAAAATGCGGAGCCTGGGTGGCTTAGTCATTAAGCGTCTGCCTTCGGCTCAGGTCATGATCCCAGGGTCCTGGGATTGAGCCCCGAATCTGGCTCCCTGCTCAGCAGGAAGCCTGCTTCTCCCTCTCCCACTCCTCCTGCTTGTGTTCCCTCTCTGGCTGTCTCTCTCTCTTTCAAATAAATAAATAAAATATTTAAAATAAAATAAAATAACCTGAAAAAAGCAAAATAATTTAGTGCTCCTGAATGGGGGTAACTTAATATTATAAAGATGTCAAGTAGCCCCAAATTAACCTACAAATAAAATGCCAACCCTTTTTGTAGATGGTGGCAGCAGCTGTCTAGTCTTATTTTTCTCTGTGTTCACCATATACAGCGGTATCTTCTGGAAGGATTAAGAACCTAAAAGTGAAAGATAAAACCATAGGTGAAGATATAAATGAGGGAAAGCTGTTGGGGCAGGGGTGGGTGGGGAGGAGCTGAAGGACTCCTTGAACACAACCCCCAACAATCACAAGGCAGAATGGATGGATTTGTGCACATCAAAATCAAGGATTTCTGCTCAACAAAGGACACTTGGAACAAAATTAACAGGCAGGTGACAAACTGGAACAAGGCATTTGCATGTCTAAAATTGAAAAGGGACTAATATTTAGTGTAATGTGTGCTGATAGAGATCCATTCCTGTAAATCAACAATAAAAAGACTCAGCTCTATTAAGAAAGCAGGCGAAAGGATTAAAATAGGCAAAAAGGAAAAGAAACTTCAAAGGCTCACGAACATGTGAGCAGAATGCCTTATTTGTTGAAAAATGCAAAATAAAACTATAGCGAGTTTAGCCCGTCAGGTTGGCAAAATCAAAAGGTGTGGTCCGTTCCTCTTAGTTGGGATGACGCAGCTGTTGCCCACCAAGGGGGCGCTTCTTCAAGTTCAGTGCACGCCCACCCTGAAGACCCTGCGGTCCTGGGCAAGATCTTTGACCGCCATGTGGTGTGAAGAGCCGGAAGCCACCAGCAGGTCCATCCGGAAATAACTGGATAAGAACAGCAACAGGTGCACATCACAGAATAGATCCTTCACAAGTCAGGCACCACTACATCAGGAAGCATCCTAAAACAGCAGGGAGGAAAAAAAAAAAAAAAAGTCATCCCAAATGTGCTCTAGAGCTCGTAACTCGGTGTGGACCTCAGACAGGGACCTGGAACCCTGTTACAAATTCAGAATCTCAAACCCCACCCGGACCCGCTGAATCAGAATCTGCCTTTAAACCACGCCCCCAGGGTTAAGTGAAAACATTGAGGGCCCCATGTCTCTCCAGATGTCACCACTTCACTAGAAAGCCCCTGGGACCAGAGCTCTGTCAGGAGGAAAGACCCGAGTGGGCTGGGGCTGGGAGCACCCCCGTGGAAAGTCAGTAAAACAAGGCGTGAAAGGGATCTGGGTTTGCTCCAATAAGCTGGGATACTGGTCAACTATCCAGAACACAAGCCTGGAGGCATGGCCCTTGCTGCACCCTAAGGATCTGCGGAATGGATTAGAAGATGGCTCTTCTTGCCCCAGACATTTGAATCTGCTGCTCCACCTCCGCCCCCAGGGTTGGCAGGACTGCCCATGCCCAGAAAATAAGCAGCACCGCCCGACCTCTGCAGTCAGCCCAGTGCGGGGGATGGGGAGGGTGGTGGCCATTTTTCTTCAGGCTTCATCTTCCTTCTCTTGCCCTGGTGAGAGTGGATGCATTCCTAGTCTTGAGAGATTCCATGCGTGATTTGCCCCTGTGTTTAGGATGCAGGCACAGAGCTAACGATGCTCACAGATTGCCTCCTACGGACAATGATGCCCTGTCTCTCCCTCCCTCGCGCCACTGGTGATCCTTCCAGTATGTCTAAAGAATATCCTTTCAGTGTGCATCTCATTGTTCAGTGGGCGTGTGTTTTCAGTCTAAGTAAACTTTAAAACCATTTTGTTCAGACCCCAAAACCAACAACATCGGGTTTCCCAGTGGAACGGTATTATGAGGATTTGTTAATTTAGGGAGGACTCACTTTACCATAAGGGGGCTTCCCAGCCACTCCCTGTCCTGGAGTGACTCTGCCTTTCCCTGGGCAGGTGACGTCCTGTTGCCAACCCCCACCGTGGCACCCCTGACCTCCTGCTTTTCCACAGCTACCCAAGACCTCAGCCCTCCCCAGATGGGAGGTGAAGCCCCCATCTGCTCCAGACCTGTCCAATGCCTGTTGATGAATTCCCTCTGATAGCCCCCACCCCCTATTAGTCCCGGCAGCTCCCTCTCCCTGAGCCCAGCTAATGTTTTTGAAATGAAAAATCAGTCACCCCTGGGCAGAAAAACCTTCAAAGGCTTCCTGCTGCTCTCAGGATTCAATTTGGAGCTACCTCCTGGCTTTTTCCCTGTGGGGGTTCATGCCCATAGGCCAGCCCTGACTCAGAATCAAGGTCTCTTGGCTCCAAGCTCCCTCTGCACAGGCTGACCTCAACAGAGCACTCTCCTCTCCCCTCCAGCTTTGCTCCCCCATCCCTCCCTCAACCTCACCTCAGAACCCCCTTGCTGCACCCCACACCATGTCTGCTCCTGCCTGGTGGAATCTACTCTCCTTCCCCTGCTGCACCCTGTCCCCTGGGGACCTCTGCAGCCCCCCAGCAAATGTGCTTTGCTCTCCTGTTGGAAGACAGTGTCCCCAGGCTGGGAAAGTCACCCACCTCTGAGCACCAAAGGCCTGTCGGAGCATATGGGGTGGAGGCTAAGGAGATCACACACTGGCAAGGGAGTAGGGGTTGGGGGCTAGCCTTCCTGGGGCAGCAAGACCCCCATTGGGTGGTATCAAAGGAACCTCAGCCTCCCCAGCTCCTCCTGCCCTCTGATCCCTCTGGTTACGGTGGCCTTCTCTCCACCTCGTTCCCTGCAGCCCCTTGGCCCTGTACAGCCAACACTGCCTCCCTGCAGACTTAAAGCAAGGTCCGGTGCTGGGGAAGCCCTCCAACCTCCCCACCCAAGCCAGCCTCCCAGGTACCAGGCGGTGCCTGTAGTCACAGTGTGTGTGCTTAGTCTGCAGGCCCTGGATTACTTTTCTGTATTTAAAAAGAACTCTTCATTCAGGGTTTTAATTACAAAAGTAATCCATACTTACTGTAAAACCATACAGGTAGTTATGTATAAGGTTAAAAAACAAACGGGAAGGCACTCCCTTCCCCTAGGGTCTATCTCCAGAGGCAACCATACCTAGCACTTGGATGTGGGTCCTTCCAGTCTTTTATAAACTGCTGCATGTAGGTAGGACGCACAGATCCTGTAGGTCCCGCTATGAGTGCGAGTGCTGCAGTTATCCTTCGTGTGTTCCCAGAGCTGTGCAAACATCACAGCCCCTGTTTTCCAGTGGGAGCTGGCTTGCCTCATCCTCACACCAGGCAACCAGAGTGTCATCCCATCCAAGCGGTGAGACCAGACTTCCAATCGTGGGCACCTGGACCCAGACAGGTGGTTCCACCTTGAGCGATAAGGCACCACCTACAGTCAAGGCAGGGCCCACCCAGAAGCAACCACCTGCCCTCACCTGGGAGATGGAGTCTGAGCTTGCTCTTACTGCCCCCCACCCTCCCCCAGACCTGCCAGGGGTGTCAGCAGCAGCCTGGCCCTCTGGAAGAAGGTCTGCTGCTATCACTGCAGCTGGCGGGCTTCCAAGAGCTCCAAAGATCAGGCAGGTGGAGTTTCTATGGTCAGATATGGAGGGAAAGATGGATCTTTTGCCTGGGATGCCAGGCAGCCGGGCTACTAGCTGATGTTACCCCCAACTCCTAGCTCCTCCTCCTCCTCCCTTCCAGGGTCCCTGGGACACCATCGGACCTCCTCTGGAGAAGTCAGCCCAGCTGCGGGTCCTGGATCCAGAATGAGCTAGCACCCACTCCATCACCTATACTCCTCACCCCTTCCCCAACATTAGCTCTCTTCTGGTGACATTTGAGCATCCCATTTGCCACCCCTAGGTCCTCCCTGCCCGCTCCCCTTCCATGCAGGCTCAAAGCTCTCCTCCTCACAGCCAAGCCCCAGCCACACAGAGATAGCTCTGGGCTTGATATTCTCCCCTCCCAGAGGGGCTTGGAGCTTAGGGAGCCCCGGGGGCCGGTTTGCAAGCCACCCACCAGCTCTGTTCTCCCCTAATAGATCTCCCGGGACCAACCTCTATCACAAAGACACCTCCCACTGGAGTCAAAATTGCCTTTTTCAGTTAACAATTTACCTTGAACATGGAAGCCGAACAGCTGGGCCAGAGGGAATAGACATCTTAAATTTGAGAGCAATTTCCAAATTGCATTCCCTAAAGGTTATACCCATTTAGCGCCCCCAACCATGCCTATGAATGCATTTTCCTCCCCAGCCTTGGAATCTCATCTGTCAAACCCTTTAATCTGGCAATCAGACAGATGAAAAATAATATCACATTTTTTACTTTTTTTTCTTTTTAAGTTTCTCCAATTACCGTTGAAGCTAACGGGGTTCCTATATGTCTGCTGGCCTTTGAAAGTCTTCCCGGGTAATGTCGCCCTACTTCGCCTTTGTTTTTCTTATTCTTTTCTGTTTTTGAGTTTTTCTTTGTTTGTTTTTGGTTTTTGGCATAAAGATGTTTTTAAGGTATTTTTTGTCATCACATCAATTTACCATTAGTGGTTTCTGGGTCTGGTGACAATGACCTTGCTAGGAAAGCCTTCCCATTGCGTAAGGGCCTTTTCTGTCGCAGATTGTTTCTGGATAGGTTTGCAGAAAGCTTCATCCCACTGAGTTGTGAGCCTGTAGTGGGTCCATTCTTCATAGGCACTCAGATGTGAAAGGATAATTGTTTTTCCTGGCTCCTGAACTGTATTTCTACCCTTCGTCCCTGGGCTGCCAGGTGGGGGGCCCCAAAGGGCTTGGCGGTTCTGAGTTTGCACAACCCATAACCATTCTTCCCATACTCATCCTTCATGCCCTGGACCCTGTCCCTTCTCTTGCACTGCTGCCCCTCCTGGAGCCACCCTCCCATGGTCAGGCCCTAGACCGCATCTTAGCACCACCTGTCCCCTCAAGTTCCATCCCTGCCCCCACGGCCCACCACCTCTGTCTCTCCAGATCACTCTCTCTGGCCCCAGATCTAATACTTCTGCCAGCCAACCAGGGTCCTCATACTCACTTGGCAAGTCCCTGCTCTCCTCCTGCTCCACGCCTACACCTGAGCAGCCTCATACAGCTAGAGAGAAACCCATCTCCCAGTGACTTGGTCTTACTGTGACCTCATGGTCCCTGACCTGGAGACCCTGCTTGTGTACTCCCATCCTTCCTAAATCCCTCTCCCCCCACCTAGCTGCCCATGTACCTGCATCTGTGCCCATCCTGATGTTACCAGGAATACACCTTCCTGATAGGGTAGCATTCCCCTCTCCCTCCGCCCAGTCCCCAGCCCCTTTGGCTTCCCTGTCCCCCTCTAGATTCTCTTGCTGTGGGGGGATCATCCCCAGGAGCAGACCTGTGGGGTAATATCTTTATCTTAAAAGCAACCCTTCTGAAATCCCAAATGCCTGCCCTCGGCTGCCCTGCCCCTGCCGCCCCGCCCCTGCTGTCCCCGCCCTCTGCTCCCAACCCTTCCTGCCTCCCAGCTGTATCATCTTCCTCCTCCTCCTCTTCTTCTTCTTCTTCTTCTTCTTCTGCTTCTTCTTCTTCTTCTTCTTCTTCTTCTTCTTCTTCTTCTTCTTCTTCTTCTTCTCCTCCTCCTCCTTCATAAGATTTTATTTATTTATTTGACAGAGAGACACAGCGAGAGAGGGAGCACAAGCAGGGGGAGGGGAGCGCGGAGCAGGAAGCCTGATGCAAGGGCTCAATCCTAGGACCTTGGGATCACAACCTGAGCAGATGCTTAACTACTGACCCTCCCAGGCGCCCTCCCAGCTGTATCTTCTTATAGCCCCTCACTGAGCTCTCAGCCTTGGGTACACAGGAACTGCTGAGATCACTCCAGTGACCTCTGGGTGCTAAGCTAGCGGTCAAGCCTCACCCCGGCCTTTTCTGGACCTGTCCACGGTGTCAGGCAGACATTGGTCGCTCATCCTCAGTCATGCTGTGCACTCCCCAAACTCCTCGCATGGAACACTGGCATGCCCCAGGAGCAGACCTCTCTCTTCCCATCCAAATTCACACCTCAGGGATCTCACTCATCCCTGACTTCTCCCTTTGCTGTCACCAGCTCAGGCCTTGTCCCAACTCAGGGTGAACGACATCAACGGTTTACTTGGCATCTCAACTTAGAGCACCTCTAACTTGTCTCTGACCTGAACTCTTGATTCTCCCCTTCTCCAACCTTGAACCTGCTTCTGTCTCCAGAAATGACAACTGAGGGTGTCCCTGGTCTTCCTGATAGATGCTATGGGGTCATGCATGGCTCCTGCTTTCCCCCACTTCACCCCAAGTCACCAGTCAGTGCTGTCACGTCTGACTCTGAAATGACCCTCAAACCAGTAGCCTCCACCTCCCAACACTGCCTGGGCAGGGCCAGCAAGGGCACCCGGGAGCTCCTATCCCCAGAATCCCCTGACCCATCTCCCCTCTCCCCACTCCCCCGCCCCTTCCCCCTCCCCCTCCTCCACTGCACCTAGCCTCAGGTGAGGAGTGCGCCCAGGTTCAGGGCCTCTCTACTCACTCCTCCCCTGTCTGGAGCACCTTCCTTCAAAGCTCCAGCTCTTGCAGACCTCCTTGACCCCGTGAGCACTCCTCAGTCCTCCCAAATGGCTCTCTGGCTGCACATCTGGCTTTTGTTTCAGTGTAGTGTCCATGTTAGTTTCTTGGGGGCCGAGGCTGTGTTTCTTCTGTACACAGCTTCATTCTGAGTCCTTGGGACAGCAAACAACACGAGCTGGGGAGCAAGAGCCCCAGGTTCACATCTGGGGTGGGGGTGGGGAGTGGGGTGAGGGGCAGATCCGCCATTTAAGTGATGGATCACACAGCCACAGTGGCCCCCTGCAGGCCCTTCTGTGACTTGCAGACCTCCTGTGGCCCCACTGCCCTCAGCCAGCCCTACTTTGCAGCCTGGTCCCTCAACACGGCTGCCCAACCAATATTCAAAGATTAGAATTCTGGTGAAGACCCAGGGAGAGTCCCCCCAGAATTCTGAAAGAGACATATGCCCTTGGACCAAGAACTCCTGGGGTCACTGCCCCTAGGAGGAGGGAAGAAGGACATGTAGGCTTCAAAGGGTGAAATTGCTCCCTTGCTTGCATGCCTTTGCCCATATTCTTCCTGCTACTTGGAATGGCTTTCCTGTCTCTATCCCATGGGGCCTATCTAGCTTTCTAGAATCCACTTAGGAATCTCCCCTAAGAAACCTCCCCTCATGTCTCCTGGTCTGGCTGAGAGACCTCATGTCCATCTCTTGCTGGCCCTATGGAATCTCAGGGCTTTGTTCTGAATAACGACGCTCATCTCATGAGCCACCCCCAGGATTAAGCGAGAGACCCAAATAAAAGAAAATTTATAGTGTGCATGAACTTGTCTAGTACTTTATACAAAAATGGCTTGATAGTTTTTCACCACATTCACGGGGCACAGTTAGGGTCATGTGAGTGAAAATTAAGGCTGTGAGGCTTGTCCATGACTCATTCAACTAGCGCTCCTTGGGGGCTGGTCTCTGGGGCCCAGACTCCCTAGGGATGGGACAGGGGAGGGAGCAAGAGCCCCAGGTTCACATCTGGGGTGGGGGTGGGGGTGGGGAGTGGGGTGAGGGGCAGTACTGCTCCATCTCCTGGTCCACTTGGTGATTGCTGTGAAAGCCTGTTTCTGAAAAACATCTCAAACTCAACCTGTGAAAGCTGAACTCATATCTTCCTTCAACATCTGCTTCTCCCATCTTCCCTGGGTGATGCATGTCCCCCTCCCCCAGCCTGGAGTCACCCTTGGTGCTCCCCCCGCCCCTCACATCCAGTCTGACAGCTAGGCTCCTTATACCTCTTCCGAAAGCATATCTGCCATGCGTCTCTCATTTCCCTCCAGCCAGCAGGAGCAGAAAGCCAACCAAAGTCACGGCAGACACAGGTGGGAGATGTGGGGGAGATGTGGGGTTACACACGTAACCCTCTGTTATGTGCAGAGGGTAGGTGTGACCTAGAACCTTCCACAGTGAAGGCACTCTCACTCAGGAGAGCTGTCACCATGGAAGAAAACAACAGATTAAACTAATGTGAGAACTTTCCCTGAAGAGCCCTATTTATTTAACAGATCGATCAGGACAAGGATTATTTTATGATGATCGAAAATTAATATCTTTAAGATAAGGAAGAATAGGACTGTGAAAATAAGAATTAGCGGTGATGAAAAAGAACTAATTAGGGATTTTAGCAGTGAAAATAGCTGATCTCAGAATAAAGCAGGGGCTCACCCTTGGGCCACACAGCAGGGTAGAGGGCACTGGAGAGCAAGTCCATCCATAGCAGCAGGTGTGACTCGAGATTTGGGCAAAGGCCCCAGTGTCATGCCCATCAACAGTATCCACCTTCTGCCTTTGGTCTTGAACTTTGAGTCACCCAGGGGGCTAGCTGGTGTGCAACAGAAGCCCAACTCCAGCAGACTTAAGTAGAAAAGGAATTTAGTGAAGTTCCTGGAGTATTGGGTAGCCAGGCATGGGAAGTGGGCAGACCCGAGTCTCCTTCTCCATGACATCTGGCCAGGTCCTCATCCCTTCCTCTTTCTTAAAGCAAAATGATCCTCCCCCAGACTCTTCTCTCCATTAGGATGTGAGATGAGTGAGTCACTCCTTCCTGCCCTTATCTGCTCCTGTTGACTTCTTCCTGATGGGAGAAACACACCCCAGTCGCTTTCCTTGGAAAAACCATTCTGCCTTGTCCCCCTTCTTATCTTTCAGGTGTTACTCTCCTCCTTGAAGCTTACCAGCTTGAAGCATCACCAGAGTGGCAAGGAGGGTCCCTCTCCCTGTCCATCTTTAGAGGTGGGCTCCTTGGCTGGACTGGAGCCAGGGACTGATGGATGCCTGGAGCCCAGACTCACCTGCTTTGTCGCTCCTGCAGCGGCACACAGAGGGAAATAACCCCTCTTCCCTGGGAATTTATGCACCTACTCCTCTTATGGAATCTTGAACACAGAAGAGGGAATGCTGGGGCTAAGAGTTTCCAAGTTTTATTCTTTTTTTTAAGATTTTATTTATTTATTTGACAGAGAGAGAGAGCACGCCTGCACAAGTAGGCAGAGCAGCAGGCAGAGGGAGAAGGAAAAGCAGGCTCTCCTCTGAGCAGGAAGCCCGATGCGGGACTCAATCCTAGGACCCTGGGATCATGACCTGAGCTGAAGGCAGACGCTTATCCAACTGAGCCACCCAGGTGCCCCCAAGTTTTATTCCGACAAATTTGACTTCCCAGTTGATGTTCAATGAGTGTTGATACATATACATATATATATATGCATACCCCAACACTCATTTTTGAACTCTGCACACCTAATCGTTGCAAATGTTAGACCCACTCTCTTTCCATTTAAATTTTAAAATTATTAGAGAAGTGAAACATGTTGTCATATGTCCACTGGTTGTATTTTTTTATGTTATTCAGTTGAGGATCTTAATCTCTTTTCAGTGAATCGTTCCTTTTCTTAACATGTACTGACCCTCGTTAACCCTAATAACGGTTTGTTGGCTTAAAATCTATTTTGATTGATGTAAAAATAGTTATACATTGGATCAGGTTCTAGGGGTGGAGCTCAGACCTTGCAGTTCTTAGAGCTCCCAGGTGACTTCGGTGTGCAGCCGGGGAGCCCTCATCCCTCCCACCCCACTCACACTCCTGCTAATGAAGCTACTCTCTCTGTCCTGCCTACATGACGGCTCTGAGTAGACCTCCCCAAGGCTCCCCAGGTGCATTTCAGGCTCAGCTGAGCCCCCACATTGTCTGAGTCTTTTGATGAATGTACCTTAATCACTGGAAGGATGCTCTCCTGTTCACCCGCCACCTTCTCCCCACACCATTCCCAGCTCCTGACGATGTTATCCTTTCTTCTTCCTCCCCTTCTGTGACAAGTTCCTTTTCTGCACCAAGATGAACCTCTTCATGTATGTAGCTCCCTCCTGCCAACACATCACTTCTCCTCTTTGCTCTTCTACCCCTCCCATCACAACTAGGATCTTCCTGTATTTGGAAATGTCCAAAAACATTGGACAATGTTTACCGGGCAGGTACTCTGGCCTGAGCGTTTTACAAACATCACGCACTGGATTCTCACGCTCGGAAGTAAGTACTGTACATCTCTTACAGATAAAGAAATTGAGAGGCACCGCCCCCACACCCAGAGGCTAGTTGTTGAAAGCCTCTCCCCCAGCCACACCTCGACAGAGCTTGTAAAGGGAGGATTGCCTCCAAGTCAGGCTCTGGCCCCTCCAGATCTGATGTGGTCTCCCCACGTCATTCACTGTGGCACCTGCTAAAGAGGGAACCCAGGCAAAGGGCAAAGGAAATAACTTCAAGTGGGTGTGAGTTAGTCTGCTCAGGCTGCCACCATGAAACAGCAGACATCTATTTTCTCACGGGTCTGGAAGCTGATAGTCCCAGATCAAGGTGCCAACATGACTGGGTTCTAGAGAGTTCTCTCTCCTTGGGATGCAGATGGCCAGCCACCTTGTTGCTGTGCCCTCACGTGACCTCTTTTTTGTGCATGGGGGGCGGGGAGGGAGTGAGCTCTCTGCTGTCTCTTCTTAGGGACCTACCTTTACATCCTGATTATACATAGTTACTTCCTTAGAGGCCCCATCTCCAAATATAAGGGCCTAGGGCTTCTGCATATGAATTTAGGGGACAGAGACATTTGGGCCATAGTGGTGTATGGGAAAGCCCCCACGTGTTTCAGGACAGAAAGCCTGTTTGGCATACTTGGCAGGTGACTGTGTGCCCTTACAGATGCTGAGAAAAAGCTCTTGGTTCCTGAGACAAGCAGTAAGTTTCATGGCCTGTGGCACTAGCCAAAGGTAGGTGAAGTGGTCCAGCAGCGAGCTCATTCCTGGCTGACCCAGCCCCTCACCCAGTTGGCCTTTGGACTCTTTGGCTGCCCACCTGCACTAGGCTTCTGCCTAGGTATGCCTTTCCAGCCCTCTGGGTCAGCAATGATCTGCCTTAGGCCATGACCCTGTCCTTCACCCCACCCAGGTGCAAAAACCCCAAAGCCCTGACCTACTCAGGCATCATCAGGTTCCAGATAGCACTGCCTTTCCAGCCAGGACCCCTGACCTTGAGCCCTCTGCCCCTCCTGGATGATGCTGGCCTGGCCCTGCTCCAACATTGAGTCTGCCAGACACACCTTTGAATCGCCAGCTAGTCATGTGCCTTCTTTGCCTTTCTGAGCCCCAATTTCTCTCCCAAAAAATGGGGGACAATGGCCTCAGCCCCACAGAACCATGGCCAGGGTTCTGAGTTTGTGCCTGCGGGAGGCTTGGGGCTGGAGCACAAGCTCTTCCCCTCATTATCCAGGTTGGCTCTGATCTCCTGCCTTACGTCTCCTCGGGGTGAAGGGTCAAGGCCTGTGGGGTTCTGCTGCACAGAAGCAGCCCCAGCCCATGAAGGAAGCCCAGAATTGGGCTGTGCCAGGGGAAGATAATGACTCTGACCAAGCAATTATTTTTAATGAGTTCAACTCTCCCTCAGGCTGTGAGGTCTGGGTGGAGGTCCTACAGCCACAGGAAAGGGGGCCCACCGGGGATTCCTGAGGATGGGCCAGCACTCATTGGACCATACCTCTTTTTGCCTCTCCTGGCATTTTGGAAGAAAACCTGATATTACTGTTGGTAATAGAAGTGCAATAGCAACTGCCACAGGTGAAAAGGAACCCTAAAAACAGTACAAAGATTATGACAACAAAGCCCAGCTCTGGGCTGGCCAGCATTGGGGTTGATGTCCACCCTCACCCAGCCTTGGGACCAGAGGCCTGGGCAAGATTTGAGGCCCCATGATCCAATTTGCTCTAAGCTTGAGATTTCCTCTCATTCCTTCTAAAGGGTGACTCACAAGTTTTAGGTAGGTAGGACAGCAGCCCTGCTGAGCCCTGCTTCCAAATGTAATGGAAAAGCCACTTTCTCTCTCAGTGAAGGTCATGATCACTTAGTGTAGAAGCTGTGATCCTCCTAACTTTGCTTGGTGTCTCTCCAGGGGACTTGAGCCCTGCAGGGATGAGACAGGGGTAGGAGCACTGCAGAGGGGTTCAAGAAGCCATAATCACTCAGGAGGCAATATTTCTGGTGGGGAATCTGGCAGGGCTTAGAAGGTGGCATAGGCGAGCTTTAGAGAACAAAGAGGATTTCTGAGCTAGAAGCCAGGGAAGCATCTCATGGGAGAGAATACAAGTGAAGATGTAAGGCAGAGGAGGGCAGACGGCCTCCTTGGGGCTGGGTGCAGGATCTTGGGGCCCGAAGAGGCTGCAGTTGGTGCAGGTGGGGGGCTGTGTCTTCCAAGAAGTGCAGCCACATCCAGAAGGGCCCCTTGATGGAACCTGAGCAGAGTGAGTTGGTCATACTGTACCTTGGAGACATCATGATGGCTGCTGGAGGGGAGGGGGCATAAGGGGCCAAGGGCACAGTGAGGGAGGGACAGGATGGAGCTGCCCTAGGCACCCCTTTTCTTTCTCTTTGCTGACAGCTTTTGCCTAGTCCAGCTCCAAATTCTCCCTGGGGTTTCCTGGCTGTCCCTGCTACAGACCAGCTCCCCCCTACAGGCTCACTCCCATGCCATTGGTCTCTTTTTCCCTTCCTCCTGCTCCTTCCAGGACCTTCCTTCATACCTGGGGCCACTGGGGAGGCAGGGAGGGTGTGATGGGGCCAGGGAGAGGATTTGGTCTCTCCCTGAGTGGTTCAGCCTCTCCAGGGGAACTGGCCACCCACTGACTCCTGACCCAAGCCCTTCACTGACACTTGACCCAGCCACATAGTGACTCCTGAACCCAGACATTCTGACCCTTAACCCTAACTACACCCCGACTTTGACCCCAGTCACACACTGGTCTCTGGCAGTCATGTTCTGACCCTTGACCCCAGCCCACATCAACACTTGAACTGACCACACTGAGCCTTGATCGCCCTGATGGCCAAGCTTGGCCCTAGGCTAAAACCACAGCCTGCCTGATCTGGACCTTGCTGACTGTGACTAGGCATGATGCAGCCAGCAAACCTCTTACTCAGAGACCTGGAGCTGGGGTGGGCACTGGTAGAGGAACAGTCACAGCGGAGAGAGGACACTGAGGCCACTACTCCCTGTGCACCAGGCTCCAGATATATAGATGTCTAAGGACCCCTGTGCTAGAGATGGAACATTGCTCACCACCGAGTTGCTAGGTGACCTTGGGCAGGCAGTGTTCCCACCTCTGAAGTTTAATTTGCTCAAGTGCAAAAACCAGAGTCCCATGAATTCTAAAGACTCTTACAAGAAAACAAGTGCTAGGGGAGCTGCACAGTGCGGATCAATTGACATAATGTGTTTAAAATGCTCAGCACAGTGCCAAGTACATCATAAGCATTCAATAAATGCTAGTTATTAATGTTACTATTAATAACCCCTGCCTGCCCACTTCACTGAGCAGACAGAGGATCAGACAATCTGCAGAGCAGAGGAAGGCGCTGCCCATGGGGCAGGAGAACATTTTAATGAGAGGAAACGGGAGAGGAGGGTGGGGTAGGGAAGAGTTTATGTCCAAGCCTGAGAGTCCAGACCATGCAGGGGGAAGGCAGGTGTGGGGTCCTGGATAAGGAAGGGGAGCATACACTTACCTCTCGAGTGCCAAGACCAGGTCCTCTTGGAAGAAGACGATGTAAACTCCTCTTTCCCCAAGACTGCTTACCATCAGCCATCACAGTGCCCCTCTGTGGGAATAAGGACACTGGGAATTGTTGGATTTGGTAATGTGCTCATGTGTATGTGGCTAGCCCAGGGCCAGGTTTGCGTTCAAGTCAGTAGGACCTTCAATGCCACCTCCACTCACACCATCACAGTGTTGGCAGGTAGGTGGGAGGGGAGAACGGCAGCCTATGGGGGAGGGACAAGAAACAAGTTTTCCCTTCCTGGCAGCCTGGCCCTGAGTAAGGGGTCAGTGAGGGACCATTAGCTGATTCCCAGTCCCTCTGTTGGCTAATGCCATTCCTGCTATTCCACACTTGAGATTTGGCCTACACAGCAGGCATCACCTGCCCTTCCCCACCCCCTCCTTCCCAAATTATTCCCTGCATCCCATAAGCCTCAGTTTGGGCATCTGAAAAAAGAGATAACCTCACTCAGTGTTCCTGGGAGTACTGAAGATAGCAATTATTTATAGATGCCACACATGAATCTTTTTTTTTCATGCATCTTCTTGTTTCATTTGTGCCTTCTATAGGTATTTTCTCTTCTTTTTTTTTCTATAGGTATTTTCTAAAAGGTGGTAGAACTACCACTTGTGTCATGTGAGATGATATTACATAGGTACGAGTCAGGGGTTGAATAACAAATCAGAACTGTAAGGTCTTAGAGAGTATGTCAGAGCCAGGATGCCCTAAAGAGAGGCTAAGGCGGGAAGTGGGGCTGGAGAAGCCAGGGGAGGTCAGCTCATGTAGTTTCCTTTACAGGCCCTTCAGGAAGGGCAATGGAAAACCGTCAAAGACTTTTACTAAGTAGCAGAGCAATTTGACAGTCTATATATTTTAGAAAGTTCACTCACTTAAAAACTGGAGAAGATTAGAAGAGGGCACAGTCATGGGAAGGAAGACAAGTTAGGGGACAGTAGCTGTAACTGGGAGACAGGTGATGGTAACCTGAATTAGGGAGCATTTGGTGAATGAGCAGTAGGAAAGGGGAGAAGCAGACAGAGCTAAGATTCTTTTGGGAGGTGGAATGTATTGGGTGTTGGTGACTAGAGAAGGGGAAGAGGGGAATTATGTCAAGGTTCCTGGGTAGACAGGGGAGGCATTGATGTACACAGAGAATGCTACATGTAAAGGAGATTTGTGGCAATAATGATGTGTCCATCTTTGAAGGAGTTTCTGTGTGATATTCTGGGGAGCTCTTGCATGGTCAGTTGGATACATGGCTCTGAAGGGGGAGAGTGGGGATGAAAGTAAGTTGAGGAATTGTCATCCTCACTGAAGTTATGTCCATGAATAAGATCACCCAGGGAAAATAGTAAAGAGGATTCTATTTATGCATTCTCCTTAAAATCAGACAAAAGACAAGATTGCTCAAAGCTACCACTCTAATTCCGTAATATTAAAGATCTTAGACTATGAAATGAGATAAGAAAAAATAATTGAAGCATATGGATTGAAAAGAAAAAAAGAAATGAGTCTTTTAGGGGTGGGCAGATGATACGATTTTTTATTCAAAAAGTCAAAATGAATCTGGAAAAATTACTAGCAATAATAAGATAGTTTTAGCCAAGTAGCTGAATGTAAAATCCATGTACAAATTACATATACAAGTGTCAATTGCATTTTTATACATCATCAGGAAACTTTAAAATGTTGCTACTATTTATGTAGCTGCAGAAACCACAAACATAACTGGAAATCAATCTAACAAGAGTTGTAACGACCTGTACACAGAAATTTGTAAAAAGTTTCTGAAGGATATGAAAGAAAACCTGAATAAATGAAGAGATATCCTATATTTGTGAATTGGAAGATTTAATATTATAACGTAATATCCTCCACTTTAGTAATTTAATACAACTCCTATCAAAACTTAACAAGATTCTTTGTGGAACTTGATAATCTGCTTCTGAAATTAAAATGGAGGAACAAAAGACCAAGAACACCTAAGACAGTCCTAAAGAATGAAGGTAAGCTTCTGCCAGATATCAAGATTTACTATAGAACTTTAAGAAGGGACACTATGTAGTATTAGTGCAGGGTAAGCACGCTGACCATTTGAACCAACAAAGGATCTCAAACAGATCCATGCACATAGGGAATTTCTATGTGTGACACAGGTCATATGACAAACCAGCAAAGAAAGGAGTGACTTTGCAATAAATGTACTTGTAATAATTGGGTATCCATATGGAAAAACTTAAATCATGCTCTAAAATCCACTCCACTCAGATTAAGAACTTGGGTCAAAGCAAATGTCTAAAGCAAAATTTTTTAAGTTTTAGAAGAAAATAAAGGTAAGAATGTTTGATTTCAAGGTAGGAAAGGATTTCTTAAACTACAAAAAGTGCTCACATAAAAGAAAAAGACTGATATATTTGAAAACACTGTGATTAAGAACTGCAAATCAAAAGACAATTCAAATCAATTAAAAATAAGTCAAAGTGTGAGAATATATTTGCAAAACATATTACTGACAAAGAATTGGTATCAAGATGAAATAGAGAACACCTCAAATCAGTAGAAAAAAGGAAGGAAAAAACCCAATGGATAAGGCATTTAAGAACAAAAAACAAAACAAAAAACAGCTACTTCACAGAACAGAAAACACCTGCTGAGGTCCAGAGTAACACTAGTAATTTGGACATGCAATACAAACTACAACAAGATTGTTTCATTGACCAAAAATAAGAAATCTGACAATCCTGAGTATTGGAATTAGTATATATTACCTTACACATAGCTGAAGGAAATGGAATTTAGGAAAATAACTTGGGCATAATGTTGTAAATTTGAGCATTTTCATGCCCCATGACCCAGCATTTCCATCCACTCTTTGATGCACGCCCAAGACAAAAACTTACACACATCTACCAGAAGATATGTACCAAAATGTTCATGGCAACACTGGTCATAATGGGAAAGAAACTAGAAACAATTCAAAAGTCACCTATAAGACAATAGATAAATAAATTCAGGTATATTCACATAATGGATGTGAGATAGCAATAGAAATTAATTATCTATAGCATGCCTGTGAGTATAAAAATATATTGGAAGTGGATCAGTAGTCATAAATATATAACCGATGCCACATGGGTCAGAGATGAACTGTCCAGCACAATATTTCCAGTGTTCTTGACCTATAAAATTGTGCGTGAAATAAAATGGTGGTTCCGAGATACTAAGTTTCAGGGCAGTTTGTTACACAGCACTAGATAAACAAAACTTTGCATTATTTCTAGCTTTCCATCACCTATACAAAAACATCCACTCACTTTTTTCTTCATAGTTTTGCATGCCATTCCTTCCAATAATGTGATTTGGTACCCTGCGCCCCACAAACTAATGCCAAAGCCCTGGAAAATTTTGAAGCATATCATTTATGCCATAAACAACAATCATTACAATTAAATGGTAGACACAAAGAAGCACTAAGAAGCATGTAGTTTGCTAGACAAAATAGAACCACCTGCCCCATTTAAAAAATAATAGAAGATATTAGGTAATATCTTTTGGGTGTTTATCATGTCCTAGGCATAATTTCAAGCACCTAAAACTTATTAATTCATTTGACAGTCCCATGAGGATGGTGCCCTTCTATGTCCATGTAATTGCTGGGAAATTTGGGGTCTCAACACAAAGAGGTTAAGGAACTTGCCTGTAGTTACACAGCTTGTAAGTGTTGGTGCCAGGATTGGAACCTGAGCAGTCCGGCTCCAGAGGCTTTTCTTTTGTACTGTCTAAGCAGGCGCATGCATTAAACAGAAGGCAGGGAAGAAAAGATGATGCCCAGGTGCAAGGGCTAAGAGGGAAGTGAAAACAGAGTGGAGGGCACGTAGTCTCATGCACTGACAGCTCTGACCAGGTAGGGACTCCACAGGTTAGAGGCTTGAGTATTGCTGCATGCATCAGGAAAAGAGATGAGGCATTTGATCAACAGAAAGCAAAGAATTAAAGCTAAGAATTAAAGCTAAGGCTCCAAAAAGCCAGGTCTCCCACAACTCCAGTTGGAAGGATAAATGAATAAACTTCATACCTGTGACCTAAAAAAGGAAGCCTGACTCTACCATGATTGTGTGAGGGGTATAATATTAAATGAAAAATGAAAGCCCAGGGCTTTCCCTTCCTGAAAACCTAGAATCTGGCTTTTAACTCTGGCTCTTGTTTTTGTGACCAGAGGCTGAGAAACTAACACCGAATCTGTTTCTGGAATGGGACACCCATCCCACCCCCCAATACCTGGCATAAACCAAAATAAAGACACCAGGAAAGGTCACTTTAACAATCCAGGTACCATAAAATTCCCATAGCAAATATAAATTTTGCTTGGGATCAGCTAAATATGTTCACACATGGTTGAGTTGGGTACATGAACACCCAAAGAGAAACAATTCAGTTACAAGTGAAATTACACTGGCAAAACAAAACAAAACAAAGCAAAAAAGCCAGGAGGACTTGTCCCTTGAAAATGTTAGTTAACTGAAAAAATCAGAAATTATAAAACAGCAATGTTCAAAGTGATTAAAGAAACAAAATAAGCTTTATAAAAATCAGAGCAAATAACCCTCCTCACAGTAGATTTAGAAAAGGACAAAATCAATTACCAGAAATCAATTAAATCAAAATCAAAGAGTGGACTGAATAAGCAGAAATGATAGAAAACAGATCTGAGGAAATCAACCAGGAGACAATTATAGAGTATGGTGCAGTAGATGAGAATGACATGACCTTATACACCTACAAGGGGTTTTAGAAGAGCGGGAAAGAAAAAAAAGTGATGAACTTGCACTTTCCCATTTTTTATTAAACGTATTCTCAGCTGGAAGACAATGAATGAAGAGAAAGATTTTTAAAATGTCTCTATATGGACATCTCTGAGGGAAACTTCAAAAACTAAAGACTAAAAGGAAATTGTGAAGGAATCAGAGACGGCAAAAGTTTACCTCCAAAGAACAACATTTGAACTATAGGGAAGTTTCTGAACAGCAATAATGGCTTAAAACAAAGAAAATATCATCAAAGTACTGAGAGAAAACTGGTGTCAAACTAAGGTTTATACCCAGCTAAACTGTTATTCAAGAGTAATCACAAAATAAAGACATTTCAGACAGGTTGAGAGAACTGCTCTTCAGTGAAAATCTCTAAAGAGGTACTTGAGGAAGAAGGAAACCAAGCTCTGGGCAAAGGAGGAAAGCATGAAAAGACAGATCAGTGAAATGTGGAAATATAGTGAAACAAGTATTGAGAGTAAACATTAATTTGGTCGATGATGATTATTTTGGTGATGGCACAGTGGAACTGAAAGTAGATAATAATATCAGGTAAAATGGAAATGGTAGCAGAGTAAACATATTTGAAGGTCCTTAATAGGATTCAAGAGAAGGGTAGAGATTGACTAACTTTTGACTTTGTTAATTTAAGTGTGTGTTAAAATTTTGAATAGCCATTAAAAGAATAGTACTGTGTTGAACCATATGAAATTGCTGTTGTTTGACTAACCTTGACCAACATGATAGCAATTTCATGTGGTTCAACGTAATACACTATGTAACTTCTAAAAGAGAAAAGATAGAGTGGAGAACCCTCAATCATAACAATGGTAGACAGAAAAGTTCGTGGGGACAAGGAAGTGTTAGAAAAGTGAGTTCAGTGGTAAGGGTAGGTATATGCACACAGATATGCATGCATGCGTATATATATATAATCTTATAAGTCTTACACAAATTAATACATCCTTATGTGCACATATATGGGCTGTTTATACATATGCATGTATAAATGGTAATAAATATCCCCAAGGTTTGTGGTTGGCCAAACACATAGGCAACAGTTTAAAAACTCTGATACCTCAGCTATAAAATAACCACATTTTTGTTTAAAATCATTAAAGCTATACTTTTCTGCAGCATTTGGACATGGACATTCATCACATTTAAATAAATGCTCCAAAAGAAGATGACAGAAATCAATTTAAGACTAGATCATCAAATAAAAAGATAAATTCTCAGGTTAGATAAATTGGCTTTTTTAACTTGCAAATTATAAAAACCATATCCACAACAAATTGACCCAAACTTTGGTAGAAAAGGATGGGAAAAGAGATAAACTATGCAAGTACATTTTGAATGTTGCTATTTTAATACTAGTCAAAATAGACTAAGCAAACAAAGTATTATTAAGGATAAAGGTAGCAAGCCCATAATAATAAAAGGAAAAAATTCACCAGAAATTAGTCAGAAAGATATGAAAAACCTGAACTTGTATGCCTCAGTAACTAACTTCTAAATTACTGAAAAGAAAGTTGACCGGAATAGAAAGGAAAAATGAACAAATCCCTAATCATAGTGGGAAAATATAGCATACACTTCTTAGTAAGTGATAGATAAGAAAAATAAATTAAGAAATAAGAAATGAGTTAAGGATACAGAACATATAAATAATGCAAATGAAAAAAATAATGCAAAGGAAACCTTGATACACATATGTATATATATGTATATATGTGTATATACACATATAAGGTATGGCTTCATCTAATTAACAGTACCTCCTGAGGGAAATAAAATTATTATTGCCATTTACAGATAGTGGTATTTTGGGTAAGGAATGAGAGTGAGAATTCAAGAAGGAACAGGAAAGGAAATAATCATTTGAAGAGATGCCCAACATCACAAGTCACCAGGGAAACGTAAAATAATCTAAACGAAAAAAGCTCATAACACCAAGTGTTGAAGGCCATAAGGACCCTGTCACTTGCTGCTGGGGGGCAGTCAATGGACACACCCATCTAGAAGGATTGTCCAGATGTAATTAGAAAAGCCAAAGATGCACTTTTATCACTACCAGAAACTTCACTTCTGGGGCATGCACACTACAGAAATTCTCTTTCAATTATGTCAAGATATGTGAGAGGCTGTTTATTACTACACTGTAATTTAAAAAAAAAAAGGAAAAATGTTTTTAGTAAATAAGACTGTGGATACTTACACTTGTTTTAATTCGTAGACCATAATTTTCAGTATGAATTATGGGTATCCCCGCTTTTAGAAAGTTTGTTGCTTTTACAGAAGACCCGCATTAGGACCTGTTTTCTCTAGCCGAAAGAAGTCTAAAGAAGGACATATGCTGGGGCGCCTGGGTGGCTCAGTCGTTAAGTGTCTGCCTTTGGCTCAGGTCAAGATGCCAGGGTCCTGGGACCAAGCCCCTCATTGGGCTCTCTGCTCAACAGGGAGCCTGCTTCCTCCTCTCTCTCTGCCTGCCTGTGATCTCACTGTCAAATAAATAAATAAAATCTTTAAAAAAAAAAAAAAAGGATGTATGCTTTTACAAAAAAAGGTGAAAAGCAAAACTAGTGTTCAGCCTCTGTTTTGCAGCAAGTCATTAGAGAGGCAGCATGAACCCTGAACAGGGAGAGTGGCACGTCCGAACCCCGGAAACTACACTTATATCTCAGCCTCAAGCGCCCATCGCTTTGAGCTGTGTCTGTGAGCATCCATGCTTTACCTCAATTTATTTTACGCATCTGTTAGTAAGATTTGTCCCAAGGTATCAGAAAACCCTAAGAGAGGTTATGTTTGGGGTATGGGAATGCTCAAAAGCTTTTCCATATAAATGAATGGTAATTGCTTCTTCGCTTTACCCATTTTGGCTTACAAAAGTTCTCATAAGTATGCCCTACTTTCAGATAGTGGGAGACTCCTGTAAATATCAAAGACAAAATGGTGAGTGAAAAAGGAGTCTACATTTCTCCACAAGTAAGTAAATGCAGACATGCATTTCTGGATACCTCACTATGAGTAGAAAGACTCAAAATTATAAAAGTGGGGGGGGGTTGTTAGGTTTTTTTTTTTAGATTTTATTTATTTATTTGAGAGAGAGCATGAGCGGTGGAAGGGGTGGCAGAGGTAGAGGGAGAAGCAGGCTCCCCTTTGAGCAGGGAAATTGCTCAAAGGGGGCTCCATCCCAGGACATTGAGATGATGACCTGAGCTCAAGGCAGGCGCTTAACCAGCTGAACCACTCAGGCACCCTCAAAAGTGTGTTTTTCTTAAAGAAGTTGCTCAACAAACCCACTTCTACTCAAAATATCAATAGTGGTATTTACCTGACAAAACAGATTGTGGTGGGATACTTTTTTCAAAGTATCAACAGATGTTTACTTCCCCTGCAGTTTATTTTACTGTCATTTTGGGGACTGCTATTTGCCACCTCATTTCTGCTCTCCCTTTCTTCCTTAGGACAGACCCTGATATTATTTGGAATAACAATGGGCTCAGCTGAATGGCTTCATCTCCCCTCCTCCATTGCAACCAGGTGTGACCATGTAAGAACGTTCAGGCTAATGAGATATAAGGGAAAGAGCTTGGGCTGAATTTCCAGAAAGACTGATTTAAGGGGGTAGATTCAGGGTTTGCTTTTTTGTTTCTTCCTAGTTCCCACTTCTTGAAACTAGGACACCATGTCTCGCCCTCCAGCAGCCATTTTGGATTAATTATGTACCCAGAAGCCACACACTGGAATGGAGGAGCAGCAAGACTCTGAAGCTGCCCTATGAGATCCAGAGGGCATAGCTCCCATTTCTTCCATGTGCGAGATAAATAAGCTTCTGTTTTGTTTCAGCCAGTGTTATAAGCCTCTAACTCTGATCCCAGTTCTTACCCTAGTTGTTCTCCCAACATCCTGGAGCCATTGAGAGCATGTTACACCCAGTCAATTGGTGGGGCAGTGTTGCTACGTGATTCCAAATACAAAAAAAAAAAAAAAGTAAGAAAGAAGGAAAGAAATAAATGATTCTCTGCTGTTTGCTCTATATATTTTTTGTTAACCTTCAAAATACACTCTTGAGATTCATAGCTGAGAATAATAATGAGTCCTAAAATACTAATTTTTAATTATCAAAATCCAGAATCCCAAAGCATTCTAAGGAGAAAGTTTTGCTATAAGGAAGAGGCATCAAAGCACCTTTGAGCATTCTGGACCACTTTCCCCATCCTGCCAGGCAAAGTGAGATCCTGGGAGCCAGAGGAGGAGGGGGAGAGGTGAGGAGGGCAGAGGGAGGGCTGGGCCTGGTTGGGACTTGCTCCCCAGTGCCCAGCAGTGGGTGGAGGTGGGAGGGAAAGGACATATCAGAGAAAAAGAGGAAAGGTGAGTCATGAACTAACATTCCTGCCATCTCTGACAGTCGAGTGAAAATGGGCTCAGGGACATCTTGGCAAGAGGATGGATGTTGAGTGTGAGTGGGGTTCCCTACCTGCCTGAGGGCAGAGGGGCGTCCATGTTTCTGCTGTGCAGACTTGAACCATCTGGACAAAGATCAGGTGGCCCAGTGACATGAATAAGCAGGAGAGAGATCCCAGAGCTGGAGATCCAGACGGTCATGGCCTCCCAGTGTCCCTTACAGCACTGATACCATTTTAAGAAGTGAACTTCTAGGTCTTGAAAGATGCCCTTGTTATCAGACGACTTTCAGGTGCAGAACAGGATTTTTGATTCCTTGTTTAACATGAAGGTGCAAAGATGTATATCCCCTGGTGATAGCAGCAAGTGGATTTTAATATAATATATATTAAATATGTATTTAATATAGAGAGACCAGTAGTCTTCAAGTTTTAAGATAAACATCCCATTAATAAAAGCATAGTGACGGAGGTGGTTTTGAAATGATCAAAAAAACAGTTTCTGTACTGTGCAAAGGGGCTACCTACTGCAAACAATGAAACCCTGGGGGCAGGGAGGGGGAAGGTGGCGAGGAGAGCCCACTGCAGAAACTGAGGAGCAGCTTAGGGGCTGGGACACAGGGAAGGGTGAGCTCTGGGCTGAGGCTGGATGTAGGCAGACATAAGACAGCCTCAGCAAATCAGAAAAAGAACGTTGGCGTGGGGAACAAGATCTGCAGGACACATGAAAAATATCACTATTTGTAACATATAAGAAGTTCCTATGAATTGATAAGAAGAAGACTTAAAACCCAATAGAAAATTGTGCAAAGGCCATATATTGGCTATTAACAGAGAAAGAAATAAAAATGGCCAATAAATGCATAAAAAGGTACTAAACCTTATTAGTAGTTGAGACAATTCAAATTAGAACAATAATGACATTTTTATTCAAGAGATTGGCAAAAATTATAGAGTGCTGACATTTATTACTGGGAAGACTATGGGGAAATTGGAGCCCTCATGTACTGCTGGTGGGAAGTGACGTTGATACAACCTAATTTGAATGTAATTTCTTAATATCTATTAAAATAAAATATAGCCATTTGACATACGAATCTCACTTTGAGAACTTATTTTATAAAATCAGAAGAACAAGTCCTTAAGTTTCCATGTGCAAGTGTTCAGCCAAGCATCTCAGTGGTAGGAACACCCTGGAATGGGATACATCAGTGGAGGTCGCTGTGTAACCTCAAGTTTGAGCATTTGTCAGAGAGATACCCAGCTACTGGGGAGATAGTGATACATGGTTGACCAGAAGTTGTGCCAGGGTGAAAGCTGGCAAGCTAGCACATAGGAGATGTCCCAATTGCAAGGCATGAAACAGTTATCACCACAAACATGCTCATGGTGGTCCGTGCAGTGCTTCTATACCAAGCCACCTCTGCCAACTTCAGGTGGAGAATGGGCTCCAATGAGGTGACAGCCCCTAGCCCTCACCCATGTGTGCCACACCTGTGTTACCTGCCCGGACCCTTTAGTCACTTCCATATGGCCCTGGATGAGATAGTACATCCCATTTTTGTAAAGTCAAACCACACTGAAGCCTTTTAATGTACACTTATGTATGTATAGGCTTATATGATTGTAGGAAAAGAACAATAGGAAAGGAGAAGAGAAGACATCTTTTCTTTGTCTTTTTGTGTGTTTCTTTTTCCAGTGATGGTAAACTCTTCTTATATTGGTAAGATGAAAATTGAAATTTTAATAAAAGAATCATACTACAATAAAAGCCAAAGAGAAGAGTTTATTTAAGAGGATGGTTAAGTACACAAGAAAAAATCGCTCATGGAGAAAATTTACTTCATTTTCCTTGGACATTTTCTCTTACAAATGAGTCTTAAAATTAACCAGTCAAAGCCTACTTAATAAAATACCAAATCCGATTCATAATAAACCTTTTATCAAACTCTGAAAGGATAGGAACGATCTCAACTTGATCAAGCATATCTATGAGAAACCTACAGGAAATGCCGTGCTTAATGGTACCACATTTAAAATATTCCCACTGAAGCCAAGAACACACTGGAGGCTCCCATCAAGTTACGTATTTCTTATTTAGCCTTTGAAATGTGTCATGCTTTCTCCTTGTTTCTATCAACCCCCCATGCCTTTTGTTTGATTCACCAAATTTTCTTTGATCCACTTTCTCCTCAATCTGTTTGAAATTTTGCATTCTAGTTCAGTTCATTTAGTGCTTACCAGTGGGATCACATACTTTAAATTGTTTTGAGTTCCATTGCTCCTTCATATTTAGCATCTATAAAATCTCCAGAAAGTAGACAAGAATTTTAGTAATTTTTAGCTCCTCCTCAATGCCCCCACCCCCCAAATTTCTATGCTAATGTCTTCTGGAATTTTAATTTGAGGTTATTCATCTTTCTTCCAGAATCATACTTATTTAAACTTTATAATACAGTTTACTATTTTCCTTGCTTACTGGTCCTTCTTATATCCTACATCTTCCTCCTGAGCTCGTGGGAAAAATTTTCTTCTTTCTTCTTTCTTTCTTCTTCCTCTCTCTCTCTCTCTCTCTCTCTTTTTCTTTCATCCTGGCTGAAAACATCTGTGCTTTCACTGCAGGTAACAGAAAACTCAACTCAAACTGGCTTTATTAGCTTGTGGACGCTAAAGTTCAGAGGAAGTTCATTCTTCACGTCCAGTTTGATTAGTGTTCAGGCTCATTTTCTCATTGCTCTACCCTTCTCCCATCCCCCCACCCTCTGGAGCTGGTGGATTGGCCGCAGAAGTTCCAGAACCTCCTATCTATGCACCACATGGTCCTGGGCACAAGAGCATCTCTGACTGGTTATAGAACTCCAGACTCAGAGTTATTTCCTCTCCAAGCTTTGAGGATATCACCCCATTGCATTCTTAGATTTCATGGAGCTGCCAAGGGAAAGTCTGATGTCAGACTAATTCTGCTTTCCTTGTAGGTTTCATCTCACAGGTGGTTTTTGGAACTTCCTCTGCACCATACTCCATCCAGGTGTATATGATTGCTGCATCCTGTTCGGAACTCCTGTCTTTTTTCAGCCTGGGGAAATTAGCCAAATTTCTTATATTACTCTCTTCCAAGTGTTCTGTGCCTCTTGGTACAACTCCTGTGTTAGACATCCCAACTCCTGGAGCTACTGTCAGTGTAAAGAAGCTTTCAGACCTCACACCTTTCTTTGCCACACTTTGGAGGCTCTATCTGCCCAAACTACTAGTTTACTGATTTGTTCCTCAGTCTTGTGCATTCTGTGATTCAAATCACATAATTTCGTATTCCAACAACCTTATGCTTCATCTCAAGCATTTCTAATTGGCTTTTTATGTGAAGTACATGCTATTGTGTCAGAGATAGCCTATCATCCCATATCTCTCTGAGGATATTAATTTTACTCTTTAAAAGTCTTTTTTGTGGGTGCCTGGGTGGCTCAGTTGTTAAGCGTCTGCCTTTGGCTCTGGTCATGATCCCAGGGTACTGGGATAGAGCCCCGCATCGGGCTCCCTGCTCCGCGGAAAGCCTGCTTCTCCCTCTCTCCCTCCTCCTGCTTGTGTACCCTCTCTCACTGTGTCTCTCTCTGTCAAATAAATAAAATCTTTTAAAAAATTAAATAAAAGTCTTTTTCTGAATGTTCTATTGGTTCTTATTTCCTTGGATGTGATTTCTCCCTTTTTTTGCTCCTCTACCGTGCCCTCTTTTCTAAAACGTTTCGTGGTTATACATCTCAGGATTGGAAAAATGGTAGTTGTGGGGGAAGACTGAATGTGTCTTCCCAAAATTCATATGGTGAAATCCTAACCCCCAGTGTGATGGTATTAGGAGGTGGAACCCTCATGAATGGGATTAGTGCCCTTATAAAAGGGATCCCAGAGAGCTCCTTCACTCCTCCAGCCATGTAAGGACACAAGACAGCTATCTATAAACTAGAAAGTGGGTTCTCACAAAGAATTTGCTGGTGATCTGGGACTTCCAGCCTCCAGAACTGTGAGATACAAATGCCTGATGCTTATAAACCACCCAGACTGTGTTATTTTTTATAGCAGCCTGAACAGACTGAGTCAGAGGAGGACAAGAAGAAATTGTGGATTTATTTCAATAAGTATGGAGGGACAAAACGCATGCACATCTTTGATAAAACAAAAGGAAGAGACGACACAGTGGCATGGGCAGCGTATATGTGACCCTGTCAGGATGCTGAGAGGAGACTTGCAGGCTCAGTCTGGACAACATGTGGTAAAGGCTAGGAATGGGAGGAGTGAGTGGGGACAGAAATGGGGACTTGGGTCTGGGCTGGGAGAAACACCCAGGTCAGGGTATTTCACTCTGGGGCTGGTACCAAGTGATGGAGGTCACTGTGCAATGTGGGTGAAAAATTCTGGGACCCCATACACAAAGGTACCAGAGGGAGTCTGTGTAAAGAGCAAAGTTGAGCCCTCCAAGGGTCTGAACCCTAAGCAGGGATAGACAGATGAAGTTGGGGAATTCGTGAGAACCCAATACCCAGAAGCATCAGGCAGCGCCTGCATTTCAGCCCCCAGCTGGATTGCGTTGAGGCCAGGGCCTTGCAACCCATCTCCGTGCATCATCGCTGATTCAGTAAGAGGGAAGGATGGGGTCTGCCTGGCTCCTGGCTCTACATGGTGGCTTGGTTCTTCACCATGGTCCTGATCCACACGCAGACCTGGTCTCAGCATGCGTCTTGGCCTCACCTGGAGGCTAGAGGCTCTGTGAGGGTCTGTCCCCCTAAGGTGCCTTCTTATTCTCTGCTGACTTCTTTCCCCACCATGGATCCTCTCTCCATGATGAGCTGGGGTCTCATATCTGATGGGTTTCACATAAGCAATGGGTTTTGAGGGATGGCGTGGCTTCACAGGGGCATCTGCTTTGACGGTGACTTCACCTTCCATACCAGAGCAGTCTAGCTCCTGAGAACGCACATCAGAGTCTAAACAGAGAAGCAGAAAATGGGAAGAAGAAATCAGAGCTTTTCCAGGAAGCTTTGGGGCCAGGAGATTGGTGGGGGGGAGAGTATGAGGTGGACAGCCCTCTGCCAAGGACCTGTTATGTATAGCACTTCCCATTGGTCATTTCAGTTGGCCCTTCCCACCACCTTTCCAGAGAGGTAATTGCCATCCCCATTTTACCAGTGAGTAGTAAAATGACTCTAGATACAATTTGAATTCACTAGATTCAATTAGAATCAAAGTGCAGTCAGTCAGTCCCTGCCCTCACCAAGCTTAAGCTTCAATAGAAAAGACCAATAAAACAAAACAAAAATATGTAATGTCACTGATGGGTGACAAGTTGGAAAGTGAAGGAGTTAGGATATAACAAGGAAGGTGGTTTCTAATCCATAGTGCCTGGAATTTTCTCTCTCTTTTTTTAAGATTTTTATTATTTTTAAGCAATCTCTACACCCAACATGGGGTTCGAATCTTGATCTTATGGATCAAGAGTTGCACACTGCATGGAGCCAGCCAAGTGCCCCATGGAATTTTATCTTAACTTACCTGTGATGGGCTTCAATTTACTTTCTCATGAATTGGTATGATACATCAACCACTGGGATGTTACAAAGACTTGGTTACTACGAGCAAGTGCTTAGATTAGTGTCATCCCAGCATGTACTTGGGGGTGGAGGGGTTAACAAAAAGCTGTAAGTCAGGACCTCAGGAGTGAGCAGGATTTAGCAAAGCCAAGAGAGTGGGGAAGGAGAGGATTCCCAGGGGGCGGAGACTGGGGGCAGACTTCTAGAACTGAAAGAAGCCTGTACTAGCTGTAGGATAGCACAGCAGGAGGGAGAAGCTCTAAGGACCCCTTTCAGCTAAGTCAAGCTTTAGTTTATCTGGAGGACAAAGGAGAGCCATTGAAAAGTTTTAAGGAAGGAAGCAAGTCTTCACGTTTGGACTTTGGAAAGTGAAGTGTGACATAGAAGGGAAGGGGGTTTGCCTAGAGACAGGAAGATATTTGCAGCCATTTGGGGAGATGTGAAGAAGTAAGCAAAGGCAGCAGGAGCCCAGGGATACCCTGAAGGCAGGCTGGATGAAAAGGGGCATCTGAGGGCCCAACTGATCCCGTTTGTCTACAGGGCACTCTCGGGACTCTCTATTAAGCACACCCTTCCTGCCATTTGCCTTCCCCCAACAGAGAGGGGGTTGAAGCTGTTTCCCCATGGTAGAGCTCAAGATGCAAGTTTGGATGACAAAATTGTGTTCAGTATTGGACCTAGGGTGATGAGATCTTTGTGTTTTCCAAGTGGAGATGTGAGTCTAGGGCTCAGTGGAGGGCTCTGCTGGAGCTGGATCTGAGTCATCTACACCAAGTTGGTTAGCACAACCATGGGGGCTGATAGGATCAGCATGAGAGAATCGAAGAGCAGAGGACACCTCTGATAGAACCCTAAAGTCCACTCTAACTTCTAATGGAAAGATAGAAAAGAAACATCTTTCAGGGCCACTAATGCAGAAGTTAACTGGGAGGGTGCACCCAAATCCAAGGTGGAGACAACAGATTAGGGAGCAGTGAACTGCCCACAGCGTTGGGTATGAGGGACAGAGCAGGACTGCAATTCTTGTTGGCCACCAGGAATGGATAACAACATCAAGACCACGGTGGGGGCAGAGGTCAGCTTTCAGGGCAGTGTTCTCAGAAAGATGGTAAGTGACAGTGGTGAGCAGGGAACAGCAAGGGTAGGGCATTTACCGGAGTGGTTGAGTCACTGTTGGGAGGCAGTACTGGGACACAGGGACCCAAGAATTAATAGCATCAGGAATAAAGAACAACTCCCAACAGACTCACTACAATGGAACAAATTGAGTGTGTTTCAACAAATGCCCTTCTTCTCCACAACCATTATTCAAATATTCAAAAATTTAAAAAGCCCGACTCAGATCATCTCACTGGTGAATTTTTTTCCAGTTCTTGGCTATAAAAGCTTGAACTTATATTAATACCTTAAATTAATCTCAGAATGGTCAGAGGACCTACAGCACTGGGAGCAAGGAGGTGTATGCTCTGAGACATGGCCACAGCAACCTGTTGCTGGTTCCTTTGGAAGAACCATCTTCTCTGCACCCAGGAGTTGGCATAAACAGAAAGAAAGGGACCCTATGGGAGAGTTTTGGAACTAAGGACAGATATAATAGATTAAAACATTTGAGTTTTGGGTTTTTGAGCATCAGAAATCAAAGTCCTGGGAGATCCAGACATATCAAGTATGCTTTATTCAACATTCTTAAATGACTTACATGGACCCTGCAGAGCTATTTATATCTGCTCTCCCAAACTCAGGCTCACAGCTCAGTGTGGCTCCAGAAGCAACCAAGAATGGCCTGGGTGAGCTATGGGAGAGCCGGTGGATGGCAGGGGCTTTTCAGATAGGACCTAGCGGGCTCAGAGTGACCTGTATGGACTAATGGCCAGGCACCCATAGAAACAAAAACAAGGGGTGGCTGTGTGAACCAAGGACCAGAGCACTCTTTCCAATCACAGGATAGTATGAAAACCATGTTCCTCTTTGTTGACCTAGATTTAACTTCAGTAGAAGTGTGGGCAGGGGAGTGGGATAAGAGATCCTTAATTGACTAAAGAAAGTCTGAATTGATAAATCCCCCAAATTCAAACACACTTAAAAATCAATAATATAAACAATCAAGTAGAGGAAAAGCAAAAAGCAATCATAGGCAACTCATAAAAGGGAAAAAGTTAATGGTCCCTATATGCATAGGAGGCTAAACCTCACTTATAATGAAGCAATGTAAATTAAAGGAAAGATTGTGCCATTGTAATGCATCTATCAGACTGGCAAAGATGAAATGATTTAGGGCACTCCATGTGTGGAGGGAAATGTTATAGTGAACAGTTTCACAATAGCTATAAAATTTTAATGCCCTCCAGAAAGAGAACACGACGGAGGTACCTGGTTTATCATAGATCATGAAGTAGCATCCAGCTACAAGAATGAAGACAGTGTGGTGTTCAGAGATAAATGACTGAGTAATGGAATGGAATAGACAGCCCAGACTGAATACATATCTATGGAAATTTGGCTGAAAACAGTGCTGGAATCTGAAGATTCCTCCCTGGGGAACCTGTGCAATCTAAGAGAAAAGTCCTAAGAAACTGACACACGGGATTCCCCAATTTGGCAGCCCAGCCATATAAATTCTGTGGAATCCACAGTTAACAGGCTCCACTCATCGGCTCAGAGTTGCCATTCAGCTTCCCAGGGTCCCCTTTCCAATATGGGCAGCCAACCAGGAATCATCAAACATTAGAGGAAGGAAATCTCTAACATGAGATAGGAAACTGATAGAGATAGGAAATCTCTAACATGAGATAGGAAACTGATAATCAAACAGAAAGAAAGCAACTTGCAGGAAATAGTTCATGCCATCAGAGAAATTTCACAAAAATATATATCACTATACCTTTCAAGAGATAATGCCAATGAACCAATTACAAGATACTTTTTAAAGAAACATTCAGGAAAACAAAACAAGAAAAAAAGAGCTCTTTGAAATCAAAATTATGAGAGCAGACATTAAAATTTCCATGGATATTTTGAAAGATAAAGTGAAAAAGGAAATTTTCCAGAAAAAGAGGGCAAAAATGAAAAATAAGAGGAATAAAATATGAGAAAATTAGAGGCTTAGTATTACCAAAGCTAATTATTAAAAAAAAATTGAGTCTGGAAACAAAAAGATCCCAAAACTTTCAGAGAGAGAGGGAGACAGAGACAGACAGAGAGAGAGAGAGAGAGAAGGAAGAAGTGTCTTCAAAATTGAGGGAAAATAATTTCCCACCTAAAATTCAATGCCCAACCAAACTTTCATGAATCAGGAAGGGTAGAATAAAGACACTTTTGAATATGCAAATCTCAATTTTTTTTGGATGCATGCTTCCCTGGAGATGTTACTAAACCAGGAAAGAAAAAAATAAACCAGACTAAAAGGGTATAAAATTCCAAAGTGGGAAAGAAATTCCCCAGATGATAGTGATCCACCCTGGGACAGAGATCCCAGGACATCGGCTCAGAATTGTCTGAGAGCAGCCAGCCTAGATTGGAGCAGACTGGTAGCAATAATGCCACCAGAAGGTGAAATTAACTGAGTTTGAATTTAAACTACTGAGCAACAGTCTGAGAATGGATTGGTGGTCAATAAGCAAATAATAGCCCGAATATTAAGTCCTGGAAAATTCAAAAGTTATACAAGAGGGAAAATTATCCTGGTTGACTAGATGGCCCCATTTTGAACAGTGAGTTCTGCTAGGAGGTGGGGGGCTGGTGTGGGTGGGCAGGGGTGAGGGTGGTAAGTAGTGAGGATGGTAGGAATGCAGGAACTACAGCTAATTACTCCTCTTCCATAGAGGGAAGACCATAAATAAAGTCAAAAATGGAAAAACAAGTTAGTGCTAGTGTAAGTATGGTATTTAGAGAACAGAGAGTAATGCTAAAAGAAGCTGAACAGATGAAAATGGTTGTCTCCAAGGTGTGAGAAGTTGAGAAGGAGCAGAGGGGCTGCTGGTTTTCACAGTTTATGTCTTATGGGGATTTCTACATTACATAAATAAATACCAAAAGTAAAATAAAAACCGGGAAAATATTAAAGAGAAAGTGACTGGCATTTGATTACCTTGATTAGGGGCCACTGAGGGAAGGCATTCAGGAAGTCCGGGATTCTCCATGATGGATCTGTCCAAGAGATAAAATCAGGTGCGTCGGGGCTCCAACTGCACCTACATTTCCCAAGCACCAAGCAGCAATCCAGTCTCCCTACCACCAGTCCTGGTGGGCACTGCTGCCCTGGAACCCACCCTGCCATCAGAGGGCCTGGCTGCCCAGGCAAGGAGCATGCTATGCTGGCAGCTCAGGGGGACAGTGTGGAGGAGGAAGTTTGGGGGGTGGAACTGGGGAGATTTGACATATTTAAATGGCTTTCAAAGAAGAGCCAGTAGGAATTGGCCCAGAGGTCACTTATTTACCCCAAATCCTCTAGGTAAAGGTCAAGGAAATGTAAAACTTCACCCAAGTGGAAGAATTATCCCTCCCTTGGGGGAAAGAGAAAGGAAGGTGGGAAGAATGGGGGAATGCAGGGGCAATTTGGGAAGTTTTCCTTGGCTTTTCTAGAGCTCTGGAGAGTCTGTCCCCACCTGGACAATACAAAATCTACAGCGTCCCTCAGGGGTACAGGACACATACCTGACCTCCTGCTGTTGAATTCTTCACAGCTGTCTCTGGAAGCCTGGAGATTAGGATCCCTTTTCAAGAAGAGGCCCAAGGGGTTGGGGGTCCAGAAGTGTCCACAGGTCACAACTGTAGCTCAGTCCTCAGCATTCACGTTCTTCCCACAGGCCTCCAGGAAGTCCACTGTTGCTTGGTCATCCCAATCCCTTTATATAAGACGGTGGGTGTCACCCTGGCATGTGATTGGTTAGAAGTGAGTGGTGGGCAAAGCCAAGGTGGGTGGGTCTGGCTTGACTTGAGAGAAGGTTATTGGACTAGAGTTTTCCATTTGCCAAATGGGCCTGCCATGATTAAATCAGAGACGTACATGCCTGATTGGTTGATCTAATCATTACAGGGGAAAATACATATTTACATTTGTGTTAAGTGCCAGTGAAAGGGAAGTGTGAAGCCATGAGAATGACTAATGGGACTAGGTTAGGTCTGGAGTGTCAAGGAGAGGGATATTTGGGCTGAAATTGGAAAGACTGGTAACACATGAACCAGGTTGGGTAGGACAGGGAGGGGAGGACAGGTGAAGAAGAGCAGCTGAGAGGGAGAAGGGAGCCAAGCCCATTTCAGGAATGGAGAAGAAACTGGCCCAAACTGAGGGGGTGGTGGGAGATGAGGTGGGAAAACCCCCCGGGTGCTGCTTTTGTTCTAAGGCAACAGAAAACCACAGGAGACTTTTAGGCAGTGGTAAAGGCCCTTGATGAGATTAACATTTCATAAGAGATCATCCTGTCTGTGAAGTGAAGAGCTCACTGAGAGTGCTAAGATTAAATCAGGAGGAGAAAGGAGGCCACTGTAGTCCTCTGTGTTGAGATAGTGTCTTAGACTGGGACTGTGCGCAATAGAGAAGGGAGACGTTCCATGGTTAGAGAGAAATTTACAGGACAAGAACCAAAGTTGTGATGGTCTGGACACACACTGGAGGGGAAGGAGACTGCCAAGTTGGTAGGGCTGTTTATTAAGATGGAAAATGTACCAGGAACCTGCTCTAGTGGGAGGATTGTGAGCTTGGTTTGCACATGCTGGGTTGAAGGAGCGTTTGAGCAACCAAGTGTCAAGTGGCAATTTCTGGGTCTGGAGTTAGAGAAGAGGATGGGGCTAGAGATCTGTGCATGAGACATATGTCATTAGCATTTAAGGCTATGTGTATGAACACAATGGTCTAGGAAGAGAGATATGCCAGGACACAGGATGGAAACCATAGTGTTGTTTTAAAAATTCTTCTAAAAATAGTCTATAAATAATGTAATTCCATTAAGACTCCTGGTGTTATTTTTTCTTCTTAAGATTCCCGATGTTATTTTTTCTTCTTCTTCTTTAAAAAATCAACTTTATTGAGGTATAATCAACATACAATAAAACACATCCCTCTTAAGCACACAGTTCAATGAGTTTTGATAAATGCCTACATTTGGGCAACCACCACCTCAGAAAGTTCCCTTGGCTCTTTTGTAGTCAATCCCCCTCCCCCAACCTTACCCCAGGTAACCAGTGATCTGCTTTCTTTCACTGCAGATTACTTTTGCCTATTCTAGAATTCCATATTAATGGAATATGTGTTTTTTATATGTATTTGGAATATTTTATATTCCAAATTTTATATTTGTATTATATTTTATGTATTTATATAATATAATTATAAATATTTTAAATATTTATAATTATATTATGCATTATATTATATATTATAAAAATATAAAATATATTGTATATAATATATTATATTTAAATATAATTAAATATATCTAATTTATTCAATTTATTTTTCATATATTTAAATATAATAAAACTATATTTAATTTTATATTCCAAATTTTATATTTATATATTTTATATTATATTTGGAATATTTTATATGTATTAATGGAATATATTTTTTTAAAGATTTTATTTATTTATTGGGGGGAGGGGCAGATGAAAAGGGAGACAGAATATCTCAAGCAGACTTCCTGCTGAGCACAGAGCCTGACACAGGGCTCTATTCCAATACCCTGAGATCCATGACCCCTAGCTGAAATCCCGAGTTGGACGCTCAACCCACTGAGCCACCTGGGTGCCCCCTACATACGTATTTTGATGTCTGGTTTCTTTTGCTCAGCACAATGTTGTTGAGCTCCCATTGTGTTGTAGGATGTATGGGGAATCCTTTCCTCTCTACCGCTGCATAGTATCCCATTACTTGAATACACCACAGTATGTTTATCCATTCACCAATTTGTTTATCCAATTTGTTGGACATTTGGGTTGTTTCCAGTTTGACGAGATTATGAATAAAGCTGATGTGAAGATCCATGTGCAAATCTTTGGGTGGATATATGTTTTCATTCTACTTGGTTAAATATTCAGAAGTGGGACTTCTGGGTCAAATATCAAGTCTTTCTTTAACTTTGTAAAACCTTATGAAAACTATCAAACTGTTCTGAAGTGGTTGTACAATCTTCTATTCCCTCTAGCAGTGTGTAAAGGGTTTAGGTCCACACCCTTGGTATTGTCCATCTTATTAATTTTAGCCAGTCTAGTGTCGGAGGAGTGGAATCTAATTGTAGCTCTGATTTACATTTCCTCGATGACTGTGGAGGTACTTATTTTTTAAGTAAATGTTTTTATTTTAGAATACTTTAAACTTACAGAAAAATTGTGTAGATAGTACAGAGCTCCCATGTACCCTACATCTGGTTTCCCCCCTTATTAACATTTTACATTGTATTACATTTGTCACAATTAATGGATTGATATCAATACATTATTATTAACTAAACCTGTTTTTGATTCAACTTTCCCTAATTTTTACCCAATCTACTTTTTCTATCCAAAGATCCCATCCAGGATACTTTGGCAATTAGCCACAGCTCCACTTGGCTGTGACAGTTTCTCATACTTTCTCTGTTCTTGCTGACTTCAACAATTTTGATATATATTTATTTCCTTTTTAAGGATTTTATTTTATTTATTTATTTGTCAGAGAGAGAGAGCAGGGGGAGTGGCAGGCAGAGGGAGAGGGAGTGGGAGAAGCAGGATCCCTGCTGAGCAAGGAGCCTGATGTGGGGCTCCATCCCAGGACTTGGGATCATGACTTGAGTCAAAGGCAGATACAACAACCGACTGAGCCACCCAGGTGTCCCTGACTTTGACAATTTTGAAGAGTAGTAGTCAGGTATACTGACAGGTGTCCTCTATTGGAATTTGTCTAATGTTTTTCTCAAGATTAAACTGTAATTACATACTTTTGTGAGGAAGACCATAGAGGTAAAATATCATTCTCATAACATCATAGGGAGGGTACACCCTATCAACAGGTTTGTCACTGTTGGTGTTGAATTTGACCCTGCCTGAGGTCATATTTGTCAGATCTCTCTCTCCACTGTGTGATTTTCTTTTTTCCTTTCCACACCATCATCTTTGGAAGGAAGTCACTGTGTACAACTCACACTTAAGGAGAGATGAGTTATGCTTCATTTTGTGGGAGGGAAGGGCGTAGCTACATAAATGATTTGAACTTCTGTATGGGAATTTATCTATTCTTATCTAGTTACTCAGTCATTTGTTTATATTGGTATGAACTTATGGGAGTTTATTTTCTACTTGGAGTTCTAATACAATACTACGTTAATTATTTTGTTACCCTGAGATTTCAGCTTTGACCATTGGGATCTCTTTCAGTTGACAACTGGGTCCTTTGGACATACCCTCATCATCGTGGCTTTTGTTTTGTTTTGTTTCATTTTGGTTTTGAATGCCTCTTTTTTTTTTTTTTTTGCACCACAAGATGTTCCACACTTATGTATTTCCCATCCTTATTGGGTTTTCATTTGCTTATTGACCATACCTAGAAATTCTTTTGTGAAGTACTTATTCAAAAAGTTTACCATTTTATTTTTGAGTTGACTTTCTATTATTGAGTTGTAAGAATTCTCTATGTGTTATGGATACAAGTCCTCTGGTGGATATATGTATTGTGAGTATATTCTCCCAGTCTGCTGCTTGCCTTTTCACTGTGTTAACAGTGTCTACCAAAGAACAGAATATTTTAATTTTAATGAAGCTCAAAGTCTCAGGTTGAGATTTCTGGGAAGCCAAATCTGAAATGGAAATTAGAGCTCAGGAGGTTGATGAGGAGTGCCTTTTAGGGGTGTGGTAGGGAAGGAAGCAGGACCAGGCAGTCTCAACATTATGTTTCCCCTGACCCATAGAAGCCCGCAGCTGTCTGTGGGAGCTGAGAGATAGCTGCCTGGTGCAATTCTACCAGCTGGGTTCATAAATCCTCTATTTCTGAGGAAGCGTCTGGGCAGCAAATCACAGTGCCCACCGCATAAAATGCATCAATATTTTCTCGTAAAATCTTACAAAATTTTCTTGTAAAAAAATGGTTTTTCAGTGTGCCATCTAGGAGATCTTTGCCCACTCCAAGGTCATGAAAAGTTTTTCCTATATCTTCTTCTAGAAGTTTTATGGTTTTAGCTTTTGCTTTTAGGTCAATGACCCATTTGTGCTCCTTTTTGTCCAGGGCATGAGGTAAAGGCTAAGTTTTTTTTTTTAAGATTTTATTTATTTATTTGACAGAAGGAGAGAGATCACAAGTAGGCAGAGAGGCAGGCAGAGAGAGAGGGGGAAGCAGGCTCCCTGCTGAGCAGAGATTTCCCCAATGCGGGGCTTCATCCCAGGACCCTGAGATCATGACCTGAGCCAAAGGCAGAGGCTTTAACCCACTGAACCACTCAGGCCCCCAGGGTTAAGTTTTGCACAATTACATATGATTATCCAGTTTGCTCTAACACCATTGTTAAAATCAATGTTAGGGTTTTTTTTTCTTTCTTTCTTTCGTGAAACTGGATGAAATAGTTTTAAACTTTATATGGAGAATTAAGTTCAGGGGGAAAAAAGTCATGAACATTTATGAAAAAGAACCTTTCCCAACTATCCTAATAGAGTGGTATGATCAGGCAAATGAATGGATGGAATAGATCAAAATTCCGTAACAGCTAACAATGGCAACTAACATTTATTGAGTGCTTGCTACATGCCAGGCATTGTTACAGCACTTCTCATATAATCATACATTCAGCCCTCCCAAAGAAAAGCATGTAGGTATTACTATTTTGGTTTTTTTTTTAAGATTTATTTCTTTATTTTTAGAGAGAAAGAGAATGGGGGGAGGGGCAATGGAGAGAATCCCAAGCCGACTCCCTGCTGAGCACAGAACCTGTGGTGGAGATCTATACCACAACCCTGAGACCATGACCTGAGCTGAAATCAAGGATCAGACGCTTAACTGACAGAGCCACCCAGACAACCCTGTAGGTGCTACTGTTATTTTCACCTTACTGTGAAGAAACTGAGGCACAGGACAATTAAATAGCTTGTCTAGTGTGGATAGATCAGTATTTGAACCTGACTCTCTTGTTCAAGGGCCCAAAGTCTTAAACTCTTCATTATATGGTTGATATCTGTAAGGGAAATTAATATCAAACCAAGATCATATTTTGATTGGATTGGAAATGTGTGTATTGGTTTCTGATTGCTGCTGTAACAAATTACTACAAACTTAGTGACTTAAAATAACACAAATGTGTTGTCTTTGGGCTGTTGAGAAATTTTATTTTATATTCCTACTCAGCCTCTCTAATTCTGCCACTTTGGGTTGTGGTGTCTGCATATTTACCTGTCTGGTCTCCAGTTGGTGGGATTACCGTCTGTATATTACTAATTCTGAGCATCTTTGAACTTTGCATAATGTGGCTTCATTCTAGCTTTTGTTGTAGGTCTATAATTTGTTGATTGTATTTAACTAAAGAGTTCTGTTGTATGCTTACTGCATTATGAAGCCCCTAAGTCATGTGATGGGTATGCTATAAATCAACCAATGATGACTTAGAGGCTGGGAAAAAAGGTCTAGGGGCCAGAAGTCCAAATACTTAAAATCAAGGTGTCGATGGGGCTTCATTCTTTCTGGAGGCTCTAGGGGAGAATCTGTTTCCTTGCTTTTTCTAGCTTCTAGAAGCTGTTTGCATTCCTTGGCTCATGGCCATGCCCTCCATCTTAAAAGCCAGCAGTGTGACAAAAAATATCTCAGGGGTCCACTATGCTGATTAACTAGGGAGCAGGTGAAATGAAGAGGAATTGGAGGATATGTCTTTCACCAGTTGCAAAAAACATATTTTCTTCTCCCATTTTTAAAAAATAATTTCATAAAACTTTTTTTCTTCTTTTTTTTAAAGGTTATATTTATTTATTTGAGAGAGAGAGGGAACACAAGCAGGGGGAGTGGGAGAGGGAGAAGCAGACTTCCCGCTGAGCAGGGAGCCCGATGTGGGGCTGGATCCCAGGACCCCGGAATCATGACCAAAGCCAAAGACTGCGGCTTAATGACTGAGTCACCCAGGCATCCCTAAAAGTTTTTTTCTTCTTTTATGAATTTTTGTGTACCATTTTAAAGAAAATTGTGTATAATGAAAATTCCCAAGCATATCTACAGAAAAATAGATAGGACAATATGATGACTGCCTTAGGGGCCCATCATCCAACATCAATAGTTACCAATTCATGGCCCGTCCTACTTCATCTCTACCCTGCTACACCTTCAACACTAGGTTACTTTGAAGCAACTCCCAGGCACCATGCCATTTAAACCATAAATATTTCATTATGTATCTCTAAAAGGTAAGAGCTCTTTTCATAAAGCATAGCCCTGGTAAGGATGTTTCGATAAAATAAAAGAAATGAAGAGGATCCAGTTAAGAGAAGAGGATAGAAGATACAAGAGACAGAGGAAATAATCGGAATCTGAGATTGAGGTGAGTGTGTGTATTTGTCACTGGAGCTGTCACCTCATGGTTTCTCTTTTCTCTGTGCAGGTAGGAGATGAATGCAGGAAAGAAATATATTAGGGTAATTACCATGAGCTGTCACAACAGAAATCCCCCTCCTCCAGTCCCAGTGGTTTTATTCAGTCAAGGTTTATTTTTCATGTGAAGGTCAATGTGAGTTGGGTAACCTTCCCTCCTGAAACACATGGTCTCCATTTAAGTTCCACTCCCACATCACTGACCACCTCCAGCCACATGGCTCAACTCGGTGCCTATGATAGGGAGGAGGACCTGGATATTAGGTGTAGACCAACTTGTTATCCCACAGGAGATTTGTAGTGAAAGATCATTTTGGAACTTTTAGCCACTTCGATAACACACACACACACACACATACACTTTTTTTAATATTTTATTTATTTATTTGACAGAGAGAGATCACAAGTAGGCAGAGAGGCAGGCAGATAGAGAGAGAGGAGGAAGCAGATTCCCTGCTGAGCAGAGAGCCTGACACGGGGCTCGATCCCAGGACCCAGAGATCATGACCTGAGCTGAAGGCAGAGGCTTTAACTCACTGAGCCACCCAGGTGCCCCCCCCCCACTTTTAAAAAAATATTTTATTTATTTGACAGGGAGAGAGGGATCACAAGTAGGCAGAGAAGGGGGGGGAAAAGGCTCCCTGCTGAGCAGACAGCCCAGTGCGGGGCTCGATCCCAGGACCCTGAGATCATGACCTGAGCCAAAGGCAGAGGCTTTAACCCACTGAGCCACCCAGGGGCACCACACACTTTTTTTTTAAAATGTATCCTTTAGAGAGGTGCTATAGGGTAGAGGTTAACTGGAGTTGTTATACCTGGGTTGCAGTTCCAACTCTACTACACATGACCTTGTGGGAATCGTCTAACTTCTCTAAGCCTTAATGTATCCATTTGCGCAATAGACACTGGTAATGGTATCCACGTTACAGAGATTTTTCTGGGATTATTTGAAATAATAGATGAAATAATGAAATAATAATGGATTTGTAGGCAAACAAATATTATTTTCATTAGCATGTTGAAATGATATCGTCTATCTAAGAAACCTAAGAATGCAAAAATTAAGAACAGTCTTTAGTTACAAATTTAAATGGAAGAAGCTCAATTATTTTCTGTATACTATTAATAACCAACAACATGGCAGAATAAGCCATTGGGGACACTGTCCTTCATACATGTACATACAGAATACAAATGTTAGAAAATGTATAAATATAGAGCTGGCATTGAAAGACCAAACAAGGAATCCCAATGCGTCATTAATAAAATAGTCAATGTCATGGTGGCTTTCATGAGTATTGATTCAGAAATAAATTTTCGGGGACAGAGGTAGAGGATTTTAATGCTGTCTCTAGAATAAAGATTTGCGCTTGCACCCCATGTTTGAGAGCCAGAGGAGAGACTTCAGTTGAGACCTGGGATCCTGGCAAAACTGTCCTTTGGTGATGGGGAACTAAAGTAAGTCTTCCCAGCAGCCCAGAGAAGCATCAAAGAAGCTTAGGTCTACTCAGGCTTTAGATAAATTCTAGGGTCCTAATCACAGTGCAAGGTCTCAATTCGTACTAAACAGATGTTACAGAAATCCCAAGGACAAGATATCAATTAAAAACATCTTATCCAATAGCCATGAAATTAAAGAGACTAACTAGCTGAAGAAGACAAACCTTTGCTTTATAGTAATACTTCCACAACACAGAACATGAGAATTCTCAAAAGGAAAAAAATAATAATTCTTGGTCAAGATGAGCTCATAAGTGAAAACTGCAAATCACAAAGCCAATCTTACTTCTCTATCCATGCTCACCTCATCAATACTGGACTCCCATGAAGCAAATCCTAGACATCATGCCATTTCAATCATAAATATTCCAATATATAACTCTAAAAGATAAGAACTCTATCTAAAAGATAGTGAAGTGAGACTCTGAGTGGGAGATTCAGCTCAAGAAAAATAGGAAAGACTAGCATACCAAGAAATTGAAATAACAAGTTGGTCTGAAGTATAAAGTAATATGCTTAAAATTATTAATGTGATAAAATAAGGAATAAAACACGAACAAAAATGGAAATATGAAACAAATAAAAACATGGAGTTTTAAGAATGAAGCAAATGCAACTTCAAGAAATAAATATAGCCAACTGAAATTTAAAATTAGGTGAATATGACAGAGTTTAAAGGTACAGAATTCAAGCACACTCCAGATGGAGAGGCGGAAAAGTGGGAAAAGTGAAAGAGGTTAAGAGATGTGAAAGAGGAATGGAAAGCATCCAATATACACCTGAGAGGAGGAAGAACTGGCAACATTTAGAGAGAACAGTGCTGAGATTCTATGGAAAGGAGTAAGACTGGAATGCACAGAGCAAAGAATCAGAAATTGCAAGCAGCATAAAAAAACAAGAAATTTACACCCAAACAGTACTGAAGCCAAACTGCCAAAAACAAAAGGCAAAGATAAAAGCAGAAAAGTAACCAGACCAAGAAAAAGGAAACATATTATCTAAAAACAACTGATCAACTGACAAAGGTTTCTTATTGGCAGCAGGAGAGAAAGGAAGGCAATGTAATAATACCTTCAAAGCACTAAGAGAAGATAACTGTCAACTCAGACTCCCCTACCCAGCCAAACCATCCGTTGAGAACCTAAAATAAAGAATTTTAAAGAAAAAATATGCAGAAAATTTATAGCTACATCCAGACTCTTGCTAAAAGAAGTTCTAAAGAATACTGTCATGAAACACACACACACACACACACACACACCCTTCCAAAGGAAGGCACAAGACTTAAGAAGCAATGATGAATAAGTAATTGATAAATAAATGAAAAAACCCACATAAGCCTTCAGTATAAAAAATAAATAATGATGATATTGGGGAGGAGCACTTATAAATCAGATTTAAACTCATGAACACAGTGACATGGCAGATGTGACAGTGGAAAGAGCTAAAGCACTGGAAGTCTGTTTTTTTTTTAATATGTTGCTACACATTGAAATCGCTTGAGAAGTATTTTAAATGCCTGGTGCCCAGACTGCGTTCCATACCAACTAGAAAATTCTGGAAGTGGAAGCCAGGACACACAATCTTTTATAATCTCCTGAGTGATGCAATGTGCAACTTGCCTGAGTTGCTACTGTTTGCCAACCTTGGCTGTCCTGGAAATCACCTGAAGGGCTGTAAACCACTGATGCCTGAGTCCCACCCTCAAAGATCAGGATGGAACATGCCATGGGAAACGCTCACAAGGAAGACACAAGCTTCACTTCCTAGCAGAGGGGTCTTTTTCACAAAAATAATGAGTCACGGGAACACCCAAGATATGGGAGATGGAGTTTGGGTTATTTCTTAACCATTCAGATTTAAATCTCAATTCCGCAGCCCGTGGTGCAAAAGCAATGAAGTTGTTGCTGTGCCACCGGCTTCTGTTTAATGTTACAGGCACCATGCAAGGGCTGCTGAGTAGTAATTTGGTCTGCCACCAACCAAGAAAATGATAAGGACTTGGAGAAAACAAGAAGAGCAGCTTTCAGCTGCTAGATGTGGCAAACACAATAATTATATGTTTTCCCTAAAAAAGCCCACTTTAATATACTTTCAATACACATATATAAAAAGTACTTACATGTTTTTCTCCCAATTTTTTTCCTCTGCAAAATTGGCATGTGGCACACTGTCTTTCAGCTCTAGAGAAGATGTCAAATTAGCATTAGCATGGGGCCACTGTTCCCCAAAATAGCCTTGGAGATGCCACCAAAGGCAGATGGGAGGTCAGTGGATTGGTCAAATGGATGCTGAACTAGTGAGAACCCCCTACCCATATTCCAGAGCAACTAGCCATGGCTCATCTTAGGGAAAGGGAGGGGAGATTGGACACTGGAAGTCCTGAAGGGAAGAGGGCTGCCCTCCTTGCATGGAGAGAGGTGGGGAGGGGTACTGGTGGCTAACCCTAGTCCCACTACATTGTCTTGAATAATCCATAGCCTGCCAATCCCCACAATAAGGTGGAAAGACAGCACTCAGCCAAATGGGCTAATCTGGAATATACATGAGACTCTAGCAAATCAAAGAAAAAAAGGCAGGAAATCCAAGAGAACAATGAGCCAAAAACACGAAGAACTATTCATTGAAGGGGAACAAAGAACAAGAGGGAGTGGTGCTCAATGCTTGCAGTTCTTAAATTAAAACCTCGCATTAACGAGATGCAATTCTACACCCATCAGATTGCAAAGCTGAGAAAATTTAAGAATATGAATGCTGGGGAGAAGAACAAGTTGGAAGAATTAGTAAAATAAGGTATGAGTAGTTCTGTGACACCCCAACTCATCCTCCAGTGTATTGATCCTGGTGAAAATCATGCATGGATGAGAAACAGGAAGGAGAAACTTCTTCCACCACAGTATTATTTATAAGGCTGGGAAGGTTGAGGCAACCTGTATGCTCATCAGTGGGGAAGAGGATAAAGAAACATAGCACTTTGTACTATGGAACACTACAGAGCAGTCCAACATTTTAGACTACAAGTGTGGAAAGTGATATGGACAGGTCTTAAAATGCATCCTGTTGGGTTAAAAAAAGGAAGGAATACAATTAGACCTGTTGAACATTACCATTTATGTAAGTCAAAAATACATACTTAAAGCAAAATTACCTGTTTTTCAAAAGTACTTGCATTTCTCAACACATAAGCCAGACGCATTGTATTGGATGCCTCTGCGGAAGGCAAGGAGGGAAAAGTCATCAAGGATGAGGGAAAGCAAAATCCTGCCAGACAGAGTCTTACAGGGAATGATGACCAGAGCAAACTGTGAGCTGAGGAATGTGACTACCTTAACCTCTGTTTGTGAGGTCAAATTTTTTAGATTAAATAAGACAGGATGAGTTTTGTACAATCATGTGCCTGGTACATCTGCAAGTATGGCAATGCTTTCCTTTTTCAGTCCATCAGAATGGCTGCTTTTATAGAGGTTAGATCCTCCCAAGTTTCTTTCTGGGCCAAGCATTCCATTCATCAGTTTGTTTTGCAACAGAACCAGCACATTTTTTTTAAGCTTTATGTGTTTTAATAGAAGTTTTATAAGTTCACCCCTTGATTGTCTTTTCTCAGGTTTACTTATTCTTCCTCTTTCACCCATATTGCTTTGTGATCAGTTTTTCACTTTCGAAAAAAATCCTATTGAGGATTTTGAATTATGTTAAATTAGTAAATTGGCTAAGGAAAAGTTGACATATATCTTTAAATAAACTTCTTACTTTAGAGCAGGTTTAGATTTACAGAAAAATTGCAAAATAGTAGAGAGAGTTCTCCTATGCCCCATACCCAGTTCCCCATTACTAATCTCTTACCTTAGTTATAATCAATATACATTTGTCACAATGACTGAAACAATATTGATATATTATTATCAACTAATGACCACATTTGATTGGAATTTCCTTATTTTTTATGTAGCGAAGTTTTCCTGTCCCAGGATCCCACATTAATAGTTGTCATGTTTCCAGTAAACAACAAATGCTGGAGAGGATGTGAAGAAAGGGGAACCCTCCTCCACTGTTGGTGGGGATGCAAGTTGGTACAGCCACTTTGGAAAACAGTATGGAGATTCCTCAGGAAATTAAAAATAGAGCTACCCTATGACCCTGCAATTGCACTACTCGGTGTTTACCCCAAAGAAGCAGATGCAGTACAAAGAAGGGCCACATGTACCCCAATGTTCATAGCCGCAATGGCCACAATAGCCAAACTGTGGAAAGAACCAAAATGCCCTTCAACAG
>CM052799.1:51552227-51610158 GCA_028533885.1 Nasua narica | reverse complement strand
GGCATCGTGAGAAGGAAGGGAAGGGTGAATGGGGGGAAATCGGAGGGGGTGATGAACCAGGAGAGACTGTGGACTCTGAGCAACAAACTGAGGGTTTTGGAGGGGAGGGGGTGGGGGGGCCTGGTGGTGAGTATCGAGAAGGGCACGTATTGCATGGAGCACTCGGGGGTGGGCGAGCCTGGTGGTGAGTATCGAGAAGGGCACGTATTGCATGGAGCACTGGGTGTGGTGCATGAACAATCAATCTTGTAACACTGAAAAATTAAAATAATCATATTTGGGGAGAAAAAAAAACAATTGCCATGTTTCCTCAGGCTCTTCTTGGCTGGCACTTTCTCTGACTTCCCTTATTTTTATGACCTTGATAGTTCAGAGGAACACTGGTCAGTGATTCTAGAGAATGTCCCTCAGCTGCGATTTGTCTGATGTTTTTCTCATTATTAGACTGGGATTATGTGTTTTTTGTAAGGATGACCCGAGAGGTAAAGTACCATTTTTATCACAACTTATCAAGGGTGCCTGCAATCAACATGATATATCACTGGTGATATTGACCTTGATCACCCGGCTAAGGGCACGTTTCAGATTTTAGCCATTCTGATGGGTCTGTAATGGTATCTTGTTTTAATTTGCATTTCCCTAATGACATAGGATGTTCAGCATCTTTTTATATGCCTATTTGTCACAATATTAAAAAAATATGTTAGATGTCCCTATCTAGAAATAGGGTTTTCCATTGATTTTTTTTCAGTAAAATATAGTAAACTTATTTACAATATTCTTTGATTTTTTTTGGTAAAGGTTATTTTCAAACATTTTTTTAAAATCCTCAAACATTTTAGTATTATTTACTATCCCTATAGTGAATGGGATCTCTTTGATGGCACTTATCCAACTGGTTTCTTCATATAGGAGAATCACACCCCTTATTTATGGTTCATATGTAATTGCAGTAGCTAGAAACTGCAGAAAAATGTTAAATAAAAATGATGAAAGCCAGTATCTACATTTTATTCCTGACTTCTATTAGACTTTAGTGTGATAGCTGCTGGTTTGAGATTGAGTTTCTAAAAAAAAGAATCCTTCCAAAGACCCAGTTTTTCCTAGAGAATTAAATAAATTACTCAATCAGGCATTGACAATGAAATTGCAGAAGTATTTCTATGGAAAAAATGTTCACAATGTGTTTGGTTAAATACAAGACCTAAAAACCAGGTAGGGTACAATCTGATCCTGAGAGGAAGAGGGATATGCACGCCCAGTATACCCCAGTAGACTGTGGACCTGCACTCCACCAGCCACTGTAGGGGATGGCTCCATCACTTTCCCATCACTGCCCATCATGTGGTCCTCAGGTCTCCCTCCACCCCCTGGCCACATCTGGTCACTTTCAGGAATAAGAGAAGTCTCATCTTCAAATATGAAAAAACCCAGCCACTCTAAATCAAAACTTTAATCTCATATACAACTTAAAGCTCCTTCCTTCCCCATCCCCTTGGGCATAATGTTCTGTCCAGGACCTGTGACAAGGCAGAGGGAAAGCATAGTCTGTGCCTTTACTCTGCTCCCCAGTATCCCCTCCTTTCCTCTGGATCCTCTAGGGACAAAAGGAAAAGCAGCAAAGACCTTGTCATTTGCTGGTGCTGCTTGTGATTTTCTCTTGACTGTCAAAGGCAACTCCTTTGTGGGATCTTCTGAGACACCTCATAGGGACCTTCCCATTGCTTTATTTCCTGACATGAGCAATGTACATCCCTCTTGACTCACTTCTGCTCTTAGCTACTGTCCTCCAGGGACACAGCCACAGTTCCTTGGGGTGGAGGGGACACCTCTGCCTGGCAGGCAGTTTTCTGGGTAGGGTGTCTCTGAGGAGGCTCATGACCAGATCTACTCCCTAGTGACCACTGACATGGAAGACATCAAATGTCCTTGCCTTGACAAGCTGCACCTGAAGGCTGTTTTCATGGTTATCTGCCCCTGCCCACTTTTGGAAGCATCACCAGCCAGCATCTTGGTGAGCCAGTTGCCCAAGAATCACTGGATGCTTCAATCCAAGAGCTATTGCAAACTTCCATGATCAGGCAAGCATCCAGCCGTGGAGGAAGACCCTGGTCTCCCCCAATTGCACACCATCTTCATTTGTATAGTGACTGTCTTGGGGACCCCTCACACTTGGCCTCCTTGGCTAGGGAGAGTGGAGGATAGACGATGTCTTGCCCTCTACACCTAAGCATTTCTTGCAAATCACCTTTTATTCTACTGAACCACTAGCCCTCATCCAAGTGGAGTTGCTGAATGACCATGATGGACCCAGCTGGGGCATTATTAAATCTTGCGTGGACAGGCCTTGCCCCAGTCTTTCAAATAAGGGAGCACTTCTCCGAAACAACAGAGAGTGTCATCACAATCCTGTGATCAGATCATAAAGACCACATCCAAAAGTGATATCTCCAAGAAGCAGAATACAGGCGACTTTTATTTTTTATGCCTATCCCTTATCTGGTGGTCTGCCATAATTGGGAATGCCTTCCGTCTCTGACAGCAAAGTGCTCTGATTCTTCCCTTTGCCATGAAACAGAAATCACAGACACCGAGAGACAGACACCAACCAGTAGAGTGCACTCCCCATTGCTGCCTTTGATATTTCGAATCATGTCACTAAGCAGGTTTGACTCAGAAAGGGTATGATAGAAAGCAAGTTCATCCTTTCACACCTCTCTACCTTTATCCTCTCCTCCATAAAATCACGGGCAGTTTTCACAGCCTTTCTTGTCCCCAACAAAGAAGAAAAGATCTTGTCCCCCATGATACCAGAACTCCAGGCTCTCATCTTATTTAAAACACACGCTCCTCCAGCTTTAATCTCTGTTGGGCCTTTGGAGGTGGAAGGAGGGTGGTTACGTGGTTCACTCTTTCTCCTCTTCTCTGCATGCTAGATCTTGTGGCTCCAGAGGTCCCTGCCGTTGATGAAGGCAGTGGGGCAGAGGGTGCCTACCTTCCCTCAGCCTCCATCTGAGGCTTCCTGAAAACTAGTTTATCTTCAGGGGTCTCTCCATCCTCAGTATCTTCTCCCTCCTGGACGCCTACCTCACTCAAACTGTCGGGCCACTCACCTCTGCAGGTGGTCCCTTTGGACAGAATCTCTCTGAAGGTGACCCACCGGGCTTCTTCCTATAGGGCTCTTTCCTGGCCTGCTGGATGCACAGTCATGATGGGAGACGAGATGGGAGGATGCTCAGTCCCAGGAGGCTGAAGAGTCAGATCTTTTGGCTCTTCCTCTGGGGCCACCAGCATATCCTGCCTTTCCCCTGGAGACGTCTCAGGTGTGTCAGGTCTGAGTCAGTTCAGTCCCTATCCCCCAGTTTGGAGAAAGGAGGCTCGCCAGTCTCTCTGAGTTGTTCCCTTGAAGCCCCTCACTGGGGGTTGGGGGCAGAGCCCAGGTTAGCCCACCCAACACACAGCCAAGCTCATCACGGAGACATGGAGTCTGCAGCAAGGAAAGGCTTATTTGAGAGGCAGGCAAACAAGGAGACGGGAGCCTGGCTGCAATCTGTCTCGCCAGCTGAGATTAGAACAAGTTTTTACAGTCCTAGTGGTTGGGATTACATCCATACTGATGAAAAAGGAGGGGAAACATGACAATCCATGAGGAAGGATGGAACATGTGCATTGAACCAGCATCGATGGGGTAGACACGGCATAAAGGTGAGGCAGAATTCCACCCCTGATGCCAAGAGGTCGTCTGTAGGACAAGGAGCGGGTTCAGAACTGGATTGGGTCTTGGGCTTGTCCTCTTGGGGAAGGATTATAGGTCCTGGCTTGTTTGCAGGCTGGGGCCCCACCAGTGACTGTCATTCCAGGAGTCCGCAGAGATGGCTGGCGGTTAGCACATTTGCTGGTGGGCTCCAAAAAGACACAAGAGCTGATTGAGGAGAAGCTGGTCTCTGAAAAACAAGCTTTAAATGTCCTATGAGTCTTTGCCTTATTAGCCCCATAAGGCACAGTTTCTGGGGGAGAGAAAGAAACCGTGTGCCCACCCACATGTCCCACCTTGCCGCCCCACCCTCCAGGGTCACATCCAAGGACCTGTTCCCAGCTTGCCCAGCTATGGCCTTCAAAAGTCCAGCATGGATGTTGCATTTATTAAGAAATGTACTTTTTCTATGTTTCTCCCCAGAGAAACTCTGTCAAGGGGCAGGCTAGTGGGATCAGCTTCCCTACCCTCCCTTTAGGGCTCATCGTGTGGCGTGTCAGCTTTCCAAGCTGGTTCTATCAGTGTTCCAGATCAAGGAGCAAGAAAGGACAGGGAACATCTGGAAGGGCCTGTGTGTCTCTGCCATAGATGACCTAGCACCTGGCCTGAAGGTGGCCACAGAGCCAAGGCCCCGGGCTTGCAATGTCAGAGAAAGTCCGCCTTTGTGTCCTGTTTTAACACCAAACCTGATACTTGCAGCACTAATACAGGCCACTCTCTGAAAGGCGGGACTCAGCCAATGTCTTTTAGAGACTCGTGGCTGAGGCTTCAGGAGCTCCACCAGAGGCTGAGGGTGGACATCTGTGGGGCAACGGGAGTGGCCAGTGTTGCCACATTCTATCCCTTTTTATGTTTTCTCTTGAGCCATAAAATAAAGGCCTAAGCCAACATCCAATTAATATATTTTGGTACCTTTATTCAGATCCCAATAACCAAAATTTCCTATAACTTTTATGGACATCAAATGAAAAAGCAAGAAAAATTAAATAAAAACTACTGAGATGAAATGATACACACACAATGATAAAACAAAGAAATGAACTCTTTGCACAAAGGATCTTTGTTTTAAAGATTTTATTTATTTATTTGACAGAGAGAGAGATCACAAGTAGGCAGAGGCAGACAGAGAGAGAGGGGAAAGCAGGCTCCCGCTGAGCTGAGAGCCCAATGTGGGGCTCAATCCCAGGACCCTGAGATCATGACCTGAGCCAAAGGCAGAGGCTTTAACCCATGGAGCCACCCAGGTGCCCCAGCACAAAGGATCTTTGGTCTCTGCAGACCCTTCTCTCTTCCCCACAGAAAGCCATGGGGTCTGGCTGGCCCTGTTCCACAGAACACGGTCCCAGCCTATCCATTCCACGTGCCTCCCATGGAAAGGGCAGCCCCTTGGAAAGAAGCTTGTCTTCAGACACTTTCTCTCTCTTTTTTTTCCCCATTTCTTTTTAAATCAAGATTTATTCTTATTTCTAGGCATACAGCTTTTATCTTCTAGAAGTAAAAATGTTGGGACGCCAACATTTTTGGTGGCTCAGTCATTAAGCGTCTGCCTTTGACTCACCTCATGATCCCAGGGTAATGGGATCGAGCCCTGCATCGGGCTCCCTGCTCAGCGGGAAGCCTGCTTCTCCCTCTCCCACTCTCCCTGCTTATATTCGCTCTCTCACCATCTCTCTCTCTGTCAAATAAATAAATAAAATCTTTAAAAAAATAGAAGTAAAAAGTTATTTTATTAAAATATTTTATTGAAGGGCCCCTGGGTGGCGCAGTTGGTTGAGCGACTGCCTTCGGCTCAGGTCATGATCCCGGAGTCCCGGGATCGAGTTCCGCGTTGGGCTCCCAGCTCCATGGGGAGTCCGCTTCTCACTCTGACCTTCTCCCTTCTCATGCTCTCTCTCTCTCTCTCTCTCCTAATAAATAAATAAATAAAATCTTTTAAAAAATATTTTATTGAAGTATTATTTATTAAAAACAAAGTTATTTCCTAGAGTATATGAATTCAATAAAGGCCTAAAAATTTTTTTGAATGTTCTCATGCATTCTTTTTTTACTATTTTTAACTATTATTAATTATTTTATATACTATTATTAATTTTTCACTTTTTTATTATTATTATTTTCATATACTATTATTAATTGTTTACTATTTTTTACTATCTATTTTTTTACTATGTTTTTAATTACCTTTTTTACTATTATTACTGTGTTAAGAACACTTAACATGAGGTCTCCCTGCTTGACAGATTTTTTTTTTGACATTTTATTTATTTATTTGACAGAGAGAGAGATCACAAGTAGGCAGAGAGGCAGGTGGCGGGCCCCGGGGGGGGGGGTGGGGGAAGCAGGCTCCGGCTGAGCAGAGAGCCCGACGCAGGGCTCAATCGCTCAATCCCAGGACCCTGAGATCATGACCTGAGCCGAAGGCAGAGGCTTTAACCCACTCAGCCACCCAGGCATCCCCGCTTGACGGATTTTTAAGCACACAGTATTATTGACCATAAGCACCATTTATACAGCATCTCTCTGGAACTGGGGCTTCCGTGGCTCCCCCCATCTTCTCATCATGATGATGCCTTCCTTGTGTATTTACACATTTTTTAAGAAAGAACTGGTTTATAAGGGTTCCATTATGAAAAGTTCGCACTCAAAACCAGTCTGTTCCCCAGCGAAGAGCATGGCTCCGCTAGGGAGTCCCCACCCATCCAAGAGCCCTGCCCAGGACAGAAGGGAAATCAGTAGAGTCTGGACAACAAAGGATGATAAATCCAGACTAAACAAGGAAAGAAATAATTCTTGCAGCCAGCCTCAATGAGAGATTTTACTGGACATTTATACAGCTGAGAATTTACCCATTCTCTCAAAGTTTCGGGGAAAAAAATTCATACATATCAAACTTCAGAGCTGCCATGGAAGGTCATTTTTTTCTTTTATTGGAATCTATCATCTTCGTTTACGGTTCCTGCTGTATTCCATCTTTCTGCCTTGTCTAGGGTCAGTTTTGATCATTTGTAATTTTTTAATGAAATCTTCTAGTTTTTCAAGGTTTCGAATCCAGCAGCTTAAAGTTTGATGCGGTGTGCGTTTATGACACATGGCTTGCCTCTGTTGGTTGAAATAATGTCTCTCTCGTTCCAATGTAAAAATTATCTCTCTCATGGCTTAATTATCTATAGTGCTAGCAGGCCACAGTCAATAATTTAGGGGCCCCTTTTTCTGTTGTATTGATCAATGGTTTCATGAGCCAAGCTTCTTGTAGGCCACTACATCAGGGTTTCCTTGACCCCTTACTCCACTGCCATTCCTGCTCGATATTTTTTTTAGATCCACTTACTTTTCTTTAAAACTTTAGAAACTTGCTATTTTTAACCTGTGCTCTGTTTCTGCCCCAAGTGGGTGTACATGCTCAATACAATCCTGACACTAACTACCCTGAGTTAGCAGCTGGCCCCACGGGGTAAAGGCGACGTCCTGCACAAGACTGACCCACTTCACGCATCACCTACACTTCTGGTCAATCATCTATAAATTCAGGGGTTCCCATGAACCCCTCAGTTTCGATAATTTGTTAGGACAACTCCGTAATTCACTAAAGAGGCTCTACTTGGGGTCACAGCTTCATTATAAAAGGGGACAGACTAGGAGGAGCCAAATGAAGAGATACATAGGTCCAGGCAGAGGGGAGAATGGGGACACAGGGCTTCTGTGTCCTCCTCTCTTGGAACCCTTCCCAGCACAGTGCATCTGTTTAGCAACCAGAAACCCATCTAGCCACAGTACAAAGTTTTTATCAGGGTCTCATTATGCAGACACTAATGATTAAATCATTGGCCACATGACTGAACTACCCCTCCAGTCCCTCTTCCTTCCCAGAGATTGGGCAGGGAAGGTCCAATCCTCTAATTGAGTGTTTGGCCTTTCTGATGGCCAGTCCCCATCCAGAAACCATCAAGGGCCCCAGACAGGAATCACTCATTAGCATAACAAACACATTCCTCATCACTCAGGAAACTGGAAAGGATTTTGAAACTGTGCCAGAAACTGGGGATAAAGACCAGATATATTTATTATATCACAACTTAACTTCTCATCCTAAGCAAGTCATTTATTTATCATTAACACTTATTTATTGAGCACCTACTACATACCAGGCATTGTTGTAGGCATTGGGAATACACCAGGCAACAAAACCAACAAGAATCCTTGTTTTTGTGGAGTTTATGTTCTCATGTGCAAGAGCCAGGAATCAAATGAGACATGAAAGTAAAAACATAGGGTATGCTTAAGTACTACAAAGACAAACAGCACATAAATCTTCACAGGGGGTTACTGAACATTTTAGAAAGCGTGGTTTAGGAAGACCATGAAATCTTAAGATGATGACATGGGGGAGAGGGAAGGCCATATGACTGCTTCGTATAAATGCCTTTGTGATTTTTAAAGTCATAACAGTGAATGATAAAATGGGACAGCAATGTGTAAAAGATTATGTTCTATGATGGGTGGCGAGGGCAGAAAGTATGGTATAATTTTGAGCAAAAGCCATTGTAAAAACTAACTTTATCAGTGACATGTAGGTATTTATAATTACCAACTCACACCTGTTAAAATACCCTTATTATTAAAATTCTTGTCTGAAAATAATTTTGTCCCTGTGAAGCTGTAAGCCTCTAGGCTCCACCTCTTTTTCTCCTACTGGGAGGGTGCAACTCTTCCTAAAATCAAGTTTTCTCAAATTGTACAATGACATTCTAATGTTATTTCTTTTTAATTTTTTGTGGTTTTTTTGTTTTGTTTATTTTTATTGGTATGGTCAGAGGTTTGAATTGTTTTTCTGGTATATTTAGAGAACTAGGTCTTGCCTAGAGAGAAATTTACTTTAAATATAAACACACAGTGAGGATAAAAGCAAGGAAAAGGTATATACCATGACAGCAAAGTATTAATCAAAAGCTGGCATGGCTACACTAACATAAAACAATGTAGGCTGCAAAAAAAGATAAATGTTATTAGTAGAAAAAGGGACATGCTGCAAGATAAAGGTGTCAACTCTCTAAGAAGACATTAACAATCCTAAACACATATACACCTAACAACATAGCTTTAAAATACACAGAGCAGAAACTCTTGGACTGAAAGAAGAAACACATGAGTCTGCTATTATTGCTTGGGTTTGGTCATCAATTCTTCTATTCTTTAAATCCTGGGAGAATGTAAATTTAAATTTCTGTTTTCTAAATTCCGCTTTCAGTGCTATTATTTCCTTCTTTTTACTTTCTTTAGCTGTGTGTGTGTGTGTGTGTGTTTTTAAGATTTGAAATTGAATGCTTAGTTTCAGTTTTGGGTTTTTTTTTTTTTTCTTACTCCTCATAGTGTTTAAGATCTTGAATATTCCTCTGAGTATAACTTTAGTTGCATCCATTTGTTTAAATATGTTGTGCTTTCATTATTGTTTCTTTGGAAACAAATTTTAAAGTCTTATTTTTCTTTGGAAAACCACTTTTTTTTTCCAGAAGATTGCAGATACTAGTCAAAGGAAAAAAAAAATTTTAAGATTTAAACGAGAGACATTTAAAAAGGTAAGCATGTGAAGAGACTCCCATGCCCTGAACACAAAACCCTAGTAGTTCAAGTATACAAATTCTTTTTTTTTTTTTTTTGCCAATTAAGATCTGTATCTTTAATCAACATCTGGAGAATACTGGTAGCACAGATTACTACGTTCCATGCTGTCCCAGAGAAGTATGGTTCCTTAAAATCTGTTTAAATCTGACCTCCAGTAAGAACTTAAAGGGTACCTATCATCCCATAGAGCTGCCCAGACTTACGCTAGTGGTAAGCCTGGCTAGCAACCACTCTCCCCTTCCCTGCTTCTCTGGGGAAAGGAAGTATACAAATTCTTAAGTTGTTGTAATATTTAATTCAAATCTGACAGAGTAGCTCCAAGCTTATATGTAATAATTAACATGTAACATGTATTATATGAAATAACACATGTAGATGAATGATAATGGCAAGTTTATGCTCCTAGATAAAAGAAAAGCATTGAAAGGCATAATCAAATTGGTGATTTCTGACACCAGCATAGCTTGACAGATAAACAGCAAAGGACAACTGTCCCAAAAACTGACCTCTGCAGGTATAATAATTTTATAGAAGATATAGATGATATGGAATTGAGGAACAAAGAAAATTCAGAGAAAGACTAAGAATTCAGAGAAAAAGGTTGGATTTTTCAGTAAATGATACTGGGACATGAACTTGGGCCAAAGTAAATTACAGATGGATTAAAGATGTCAATGAATAAGACAAACCTTTGAAAGAAGAAATAAAATTATAATTTACCTTATAGCAGTATGGAAAGGGACTTCTAAAAGGAATTTTATTGTTTTAATCAAAGTAATATATATTCTATGTAAAAATTATAATGTATGCATAATTAAAATAAAAATTACCCACAATTTCATAAAACAAATATTAACATTTTCATGTAAATATTTTTAATATAATATATGAATATTTATATGCTATTCAATTCTATATCCCTTTTTACATTATCCCATGTACAGTGTAGGAGGGTCATTCTTCATGGATTTTTGTAACCCATTTCCATCCTTCATCCCTACCCGTTCTGGAAGGGGTAGGACTTCACAAACTAGAGCCCCTAGCTTAGCCAGCTCCAGGTCTGTTTTCAGTTGTCCCCTGTGCCATAGAACCCAGGCTGTGGGACAGCATGCCATTGGTCCCTTTCTTAGATCAACCTTCAGGCATGGTGGGGCTCAAGAGCACTGATCTCTCCAAAGTTATCCCATTCAGTGTTTTTCAAAAGCCAATTATTATCCATTATGAACCCTCTTATAGCACCAATATAGACGGGCTTAAGAGTCATACAAATGTATGCTCTTTGACTACAAACTGTCCATACTTCAGTGTGTAATTGAACCACCTGGGGGTCTTGTTAGCGTACAGATTCTGAGTTTCTGTGCTTTAGCAGTTCCTTGGTCACAGTTATTGCTTTGGGTCACACTACACAGCAGTGGGTCCCGGGTGCTGGTTCTCAGGCTGTCTGGGGAGATTTAACCAGCGCTGGAGCCCAGAGCCAATCTGGCCGTTGGGCCTCGTTGGTGCAGACATGGCCGGGCTTTAGGAATCTTGACAGTCCTCAGACGATTCTGCAGCAGCAGCCGGAGTCAGGAGCTGGTGCTCGCACGCACACATGTACCTGAGGGGCAGGGAGTGGGACCTAGCCTTCTTCCAGTCTTTACAGAGTTGCCTCCTTCCTGTGCTGTCTGGAAACCATCTGTGGTTTGCGGCATTGGCTTCCTGTCCTGAGGCATCTAGGGTTTTGCTTTTGAGAAAAAGAAAAGAAAGAAACTTAGAAGCAGAAAGGATCTGATTTTAAATCTCAAGTGACTGACTTTCCCTGGAAATTACTAGATCAAAGGGACGGCCACCCTAAGAAGGAAAAAATTAAGATAGAATTCAGTAGAGACGTATATAAATGCCAAACACTACAACTGCTTGTCTACCTGAATCCTCAAAATACCACATCTTCTGGAATTACGTCACCAAAGTGATAGACATATGTCATACCCGCAGTATAAAATATCAGGTAGGCTTTAAAAATGAGCTTCCAAAGAGTATGTGGCAATGTGTCGGGGAAACGTTAACTAAAACCGTGTATGTTAAAAACTTTATAAATAACATAGTTCCAAGTCTGTTTATGATATGTGTGCGCATATTTGTAGAAAGAAAGGTTGCAAGAAAATACTCCAAGTTATTAATAGCTGTGATGCTTATGAATGATTTTAATTTTGTTCTTTCCACTTTTCTGTGTGTTCAGGGATTTTTTCTTTCTTTCTTTGCCGTGAACATATATTATTCTGTAATCAGAAAATAATATCAATTGGAAACCAAAACAAGCAAAAGAGACGAAGAAAGCACCAGGGCGGCTAGGGGCTTGCCTTGTGGGGCTGATGAGGTCTGGGACTCCGCTCTCACAGAAGACAGACTCTCCTAAATGAAGGGGGTTGGAAGAAGGAGGGGTGAAGGAGAAATGACCACCGTGACCTTAATAACGATATTGATCCTTGCTGGGAAAGGCAGTTGTGCGCAGGTTATTTGAACCTTGTACGATGGCATCAGGTAGCTGAGCTGGGCACATTCTGGGAGTCTCTCTCTTTGTCCTGGGCTTGATGTGTACCTCTTTGTTCTGCTTAAGTGCGTGTGTCTTATGACCCCCCGCCAACCCCACTGCTCTCTCTGTTCCCGATATGGAGGGAGCAGGGTCCTTGGCTTGTAGCACAAGATGGGTGCCAGCAGACTGTGGCCCTTTTTCAGCTGCAGGGCCAAACCTGTTGACCGTGATGAATGGAATGGACGCCCACTATCACAGCTGATCTTGCCCTGTCTCTTCATGGGTAAAATGTTGTTCCATCTAGTGCCCCTGTGAGCCATGTCTTTATTGGTGACCCTGACACTTGCAAACCATGCTGTGGGTTGACAGCCCAGGACTGCTGCTCTTGGGGAGGCAGCCGGTGTCACTCGCTCAACAATACTAATGGCTATGTTAGCGCCTTCTCGCCGAATGCAGTGCGAAATGTCTAATCATCTTTGTGCCCTGATGTGGCCACACTCATTTATCCCTATTTCACGGTTGAGGAAACAGGCTTCTCAGGGTTAAGGAACCTGCCCAAGACCATGCCGCTCATAAGTGCAATGCCAAGACTCAAACTCAAATTTGTCTTATTTTAGATCCCCAGATGGAGAGAATCCAGACGGGGTCGGGTTGCCTCTCTTTCCCTCAAGGACGAGCAGAGCCCTTCAGGGTCAATTGTATAAATGTCTCTGTCACATCACCCAGGTTTGGGTGGAGCTGTGTGTCAGGAAGGCTGCGGGGCAGGGTAAGGTTGTATGTCCAAGATTCTGGACAAATCAGTTCCTGACAGATTGCCTCCCTCCTGCCCCTCGATGCTAGTGATTCATCTGAATTTCAAACATTTTGCTCTCCAAGGAAGCCTGACAACCGAGCTTACCTACCCCTTCCTTTATGTCTTGTTTTCCCACTCATTCACTCATGTATGTGTTCGCCAATTCATCCAACAGGGCATAAGTCCTATTTTGTGCTGGACATCCTGAAGGTTCATGGTCTTGACTAGTACCCAAGTGGTTAACCAGCCAGGAGTTAAAAATGAAACTCGTCATCAAATGGTAGACATTTACGCCCTCCCCTGTCTACCTCCCAAAGTATAGAGGTACTCAAATACTTTCTTAAGTTTTAAGAACCTAGTGGCACTTTAAAGCAAAACCTGGAACTTTTAGGTGGTAGATGCAGACACAATTCAGTGCAAGTGAGTAAAATTAAAACCTGATCGACCCGGGCTCCAAGGAAGGGAGCTTACAGCCCAGCAAGGTCAGAGAGAAAAGGGGAGAATGGGGTGGGAGGAGGGAGAGAGAGCCAGCCAGCAGCTTCTCTCTGGGGCCAGATCAAACACTATCCCTGAGGATGGAGCCAGGCACTTGAGCCCCTCCGTGAATAAAGATTATGCTTTGGGTTTACAAGTTAGTGTCACAGTCATCCTGTTGTGCTTGTAGATCCATTTTTCATGGAAAGGTGCATCTTCCTGTGTCCCCAACAGTAAGAAACTCAGCACTATCTGATACATCTTGAGTTGACTACAGTTTGCTGGATTAGCAAGAGAAAAAGTGGGTTAATTACCATCAAGGTAAATACATAACTTTGCATGAATGCTTTCCTTGTACAAACATTTGAACAAATGTGGGTTTTTTCCTAATAAACATTTTTAATCTCAATGTTGCAAGTCAACACTTTCTGAAACTATTATGACAAAATTTCCAATATTACAGGAAAATGGATCTCCCTAGCAAACAGATGTAGACAGAAACTCTGAAGACAAGACATAAAATAAGTATAGATTGAACTTAAATTTTATGGTAATTGGTATGCAAATATTCCCCAGCGTTGTCCTAATCCATCTAACAAGATGTAATGGCTAGCTTATTGCTTGTCTTCTCTGAGCATCTGTGTCAACAGATTCCCATTTTTTTTTCAAGGTTCTTCATTAACTGCTAGGCAAAGCCCATAGCTTCTGCTTCAGTTACATTTTCTAGCCAAGGCTGAATTAAAGAATATGAGCAAACACATTTCTGCTTGCACAACTGGGAACTGCCCACAGGCCATGGGAGCTCCCTGCACCCGCACCTGTGGGCCCCAACTGACCCTCCCTCTAGCATCAATCTTACCTTTGGCCCCCTTTACACTGCTGGTGACTCAGATGCTGGCTGAAACATCGTGGCCTTGACCCCAGTGTTGGTCTTTGCTCTTGGTCTGACCACCTCTCTGAAGTACACTGAGTGTCTTTGTGTCCTACTGGACCCCTCACCCAGGCCATTCCACCCCTGCCCACTCTCGCAGCCCCTCCCCAAAGTTCACCAGAAACTCCAGGGCTCCCCCATAAAGAGTTCCTCCAAGGGCCATTTCCTTCCTTTTTCAAGGCTGCCCCACTCCACATCCCATCAGAAGCTGGGTCCATTCTCCCATATCCTAGACCCAGAGCCAAAGCCTGAGTTAATTTTGTCCCATGTCATTTCTGAGTCTTGTGTCTAAATTTTACCTCAACAGATAAACTGAGTTCTTTGTGTATCTCTTTGTTTATCTTGTGATCCCTCAGGTAGGGATCACAGCCCCCCACCCCTTGTATCCTCCTGCTGGGCTAGGCACAGAGCTGGGCACTTGAGGGTATTGGCTGTGCAAGCTAGTGGCTGACTCAAGGCTAGTAGCTAATGGCTAGCTCTAACCAGGTATGTGGTCTTGAGTAGGTGCTGCTGTCCCCTCCATTGTATCCCCTCCACCTACCCCCGGCAAGGGAGACTCTATCTGTTTTGGGCATGGCTCCTATGCTGCCTGGGTATATAAGTTAAGGAATAATAGAGCTGCAGAAGCATAAGCCCTCAATGATGGGGAATGTGTTTGTGTGCTCAGAAGCAATTTCAGCAAAAATTAACTCCATTTCAATGGAAAGAGTGAGGCTTGGCATAAGCTGGCCAATCCCAGAGGACAATAAAATTACTTCGTCAAAGCTCCACTTGCTTAAATTAACCAAGCAAGCACTCCAGGATCCTGGCTAGATACAGCAAGTAACTAGGTTTTAATGAACAAAAATAGCTTCTTGGATAAATAAGAAAAATAAACCACAGCCTACCTCTAGCATAAGAACACATGGTGCCTATCTCAAGGACAATTGTTTCCCAAGCACACAATAGCCATGAGTATCCTCCACAGCTGTCTATACTTTTCGCATTGGCAGTGTGTTCCCAAGACGTGTTCTTGGCCAACGATGTCCTGTCTACTCTGTCTTTGCAAGCTTTGCCCTCGAGGACTATGTTCTTGTCCATGACATATTAGACAACAGGACTCCTCTGGCTTTGTCTTCATGACTATGGACCGGCCACCCAGGTTCTAGGAAACTATAGATACTGACTGTTTTCTTCCATGACTCCCTTGTTTTGTCCATTTACATCTCATCTTCTACGCTGTGCACTTGCTCATCCTATGTTGGTCAACTGTGTTCTAGATGACTATTATACCGATTGTGCCATCTAGATCTATGACCTTGGCCATTTTTCTTGAGCCAGATACCTAGATATCCAGCTCTACCCTGATCAGGCACTTGGTGACTGTGTCCTGACCAGGCATGTCTTGGGAAATTGTCTATACCAAATGGAGTAAAATGTATTCACATCCCCCTCTCCAAGTTGAATTTTTTTTTAAGATTTTATTTATTTCTTTGACAAAGAGAGAGCACACACACAAGGAGGCAGAGGTAAAGAAGGAGAGAGACAACTAGACTACCTGCTGAGCAGGGAGCCTGACTCTGGGCTCAACCCCAAGACCCCAAGACCTCTGAGCCAAAGTCAGATGCTCAACCAACTGAGCCACTAAGGTGCTCCTCAATTTTTTTTTTATTATTCATCTGCATCAGTTCTAGTCTACTAGAGAAACAGAACAAGTAGAAGAGATTAGGCAGAGAGATGTAGATAGAGATACACAGATAGATGATTGATAGATAATAGAGATACATAGATATGTAGATAGATGTGATTGATAGAGATAGATAAACAAATGGTAGTCCAGTCCAATAAAGGCCCTATGACATGGAGTAGACTGCAGTCTAGACACACACAGGTTCACCAAGTAAAAGAAAGGGAAGTGGATTTCTTTCTCTGTTCCATCTGGAATAGCGCTGGCCAGAATATCAAACACAGACACTGCCCCCCCCAAGCCACTGTTATCCCTGGCTATGCTTTTTCTGATCCCCCACAATAGCCTTGCCTTCTGAGAAGTACCTTCTCCAAGTCAGACCCTCTGGCTCTCTGACCCTCCCCCAAATTCTATAGAGTATGGGAGTCAACCACCCTACTGTGACATAAACAGAGAGAGACAGATTTACTGTGAGGAATTGACGTTCATGGTTGTAAGAGGCAGGCATATCTAAGAGTGGTAAGGCAGAACAGGCTGGAAACAGCATGCATAGGCTGGAAACTTTTTTACCCCTCAGGGAAACTTCAGTTCTGTTGTGGGAGCTTTCGACTGATTAGATCAGGCCCACTCAGGTCATCCAGAATAATCCCCTCTACTAGATTCAACCTATTGTAGATGATACGTACATCTACAAAATACCTCCACAGCACAGCTCGATGAGCGTGGGAATAGCGAGGCGCTAATGAGAGAGGGTCTGCCAATTGTGGGCATCTCCTTTTAAATAGCGAAGGTGGGTTTCCCGGACTTTGCTGTTTATCTGGAAGAGGTTAAGAATCTTCCTCTCAGGTCAGCCATGGTACAAAGGAGGTACCTGGGAGGGTGGTCAGCCCCATCTCCCCAGCTCCCACACACCAGCGGAACAACTTTATCTGTGAATGGTTCCTCATAGGCTCGGTATAGCTGCCTGGCCCATGCCCTCACCTACATGTCTGATTGTCTGTTAGTCTGGACTTTCCAGGGATACTGCATGGCTTTGTCCTTAATGAGTCACCCTCTGAGAGCCTGGCCTGCCTTCACAGCATGGTTCCTTTTGCATGGGGGCTCTTGACCCAGCAAATTACTGGGCTACAGAAGAATCTGAGTCTGTTCACTGCCTACTGTGCCCTCTGTTTGCTCATTCTTTCATTCATTCATTCATTCATTCATTCATTCATTCATCGGCAAGCATTGTGGAGAGCGCGCAGAACCTTATCTGAGATAAGGTTCCAGGCACCTGGGACCTGGGGATGAACATGGGAGACAAAGATGCCTGCCCTCATCAAGTTTCTGACCTCCTGGGGAGAGAGGATCAGAAAAATGATGAGCTATGTCTGGTGGTAATAATCACTGTGGACAACCACCAAATGGGGCTTGGGAGAACAATTTCCATTCCCAGTAGGGTATTCAGGCTATGTCTCCTTGAGAAGATGACATTCCAGCCCTCAAGGGATGGAAGAAGGCGAGAAATGGAACCACACCCTTACGGGTTTGGGTGACCAGATTCTGCAGCCAGAGCTCAAGGCAGGAAAATGCTTGGCACTTTCCAGGAAGGACAAGGAGACAGTTTCAATTAAGTGAAGTGGGAAAGAGCAAACAGGAAGAGCAGAGGCCAGAGACTTTTCTGGTCACTGAAAAGCTGCTAAGACTCAGGCTCTGCTCTGAGTGAGCTAGGACCTGCTAGAGTGTGTCCCCATCAGACCAAGGCTCCTGGTCCTCAGCTGAGTCCCCTCCAGGAGCCGCCTCTGCCAAGCCTGCAACTTCCCCTGGGCAATGCAGGGGAGAAAAGGCTGAGCCCTCTTGCTTCAGCTAGGGACAAAGCTGAAGTCCATTCCAGCCCCAGAGCTCTGGGGGTTCAGGAAGACTGCACTACCTGCAGCCCAACTGCTCCTCCTACCCAATTGCCACCCTCCAGGCGCTGCCCCCAGAGGAGCCTCCCAGCCACACCACCTGCTGTTCATTTCCCCCTGAGGCTGGTTCCCAAGAGGAAGAGCAGTGAGCAGGTGTCTCTACCCCTTGCAAGGTTGCACAGCCTTCCCGATGTGGAATCTGGGGAGGGTCTTCTGCATGAGCGTGAGCTCCTTTCCCTGCTGGGAGGGAGCACCCCAGTGCTCTTAGAGAGCCTCCTGACAGACTCTGTGGTGACCGCTCACCCCGCGCTGCCTCCCCTCTACCCAGCACCCATTTCTGAGGTGGAGTGTCTGGATTCCCCTTCACCCAGTATGAAGAGATATACTGTCTCCGCCATCCTACATGTTTCTGAGGTTGGTGCTGGAGTCCCAACTCACAGAACCAGCCGCCTCCGGGGGCTGCCTGAGAAGTGATATTCTCTCCAATAGGAAATCCACCTGCAGGTGAGACTCAAAACAGGAAACGATGGTTTCCTCTGGTGAGGACCTGCTAAGTCCCCCACCCCCACCATGACCATGGCTTGCACCATGCCCAATTCTCCGCGGAGAAGGCGCAGCTGTCTGTCAGAATGACGTCAGGTACAGCGTGGTGACTGTCGCTAACACTGCTGTAGGATATATCTGAAAGCTGTTAGGAGAGTAGTTCTCAAGTGTTCTCATCCCAAAGAAAAAAAACTATTTTTCTTCTTTTGTAACTATAGGAGCTGCGGGATGTCCACTAAACTTATTATGGAAGTCATTTCATAATCTATGTAAACCAAACCATTATGCTGTACACCTTCTACCTAGTGCTGGATGTCAATAACATCTCAAAATGGGAAGAAAAGAAAAAAAAGACCAGAGAGGTTCTGGTTAATGACGAGCCAGCAGCCCCGCACAGCCAGCCCTGTTCACCGGTCTCACAGGCCTCTCACAGGCTGCTCTCCACAGAGAAATCTATCCTGGAGTGTCTAGAATATATAAACAACACATCATGTTAATAAGAAAAGATAAGCAACCAAATAGGAAAATGGCCAAAGGATATGAATTCACTGAAGAGGAAATAGATAGGCCACTGACAGATGAAAAGATGCTCAGCCTTACCAGTAAGCAGAGAAATGCAAATCAAATGACCCACGAGATAGCGTCTTATTCACCCCCACAACTGGCAAAAATTGGTTTGATGATATCATGCACTCTTGAAATTGAAGGAGTGGGTTACCCTGGGCCCCGTGAAAACCCGTGGGTCTCAAGAGCAGCATTGCTGCTTCTGGAGTGGCTCTGGGCTCCGGAGCCCCTTTCAGGAACATGGGAGGCGCATCCCCATGAGGCTACGCGTGGATGTGGGGAACAACCATGTGTCTGTCACCTGGGGAGTGGCTCAGACGCTGCATAAGCACACAACAGAATATTGCTTAACAATTCAGACACCGAACCCGATCTACGTGGCTCAACACGGAGGAACATCTCTAAGAGTCTGGAAGGAAACCCATTAGCTTCATAGGAGTAATTACTTTGGGGAGTGCATGGCAGTAAAAGGTTGGTCACAGAGGACTTTGGGTTTATCTGGAATCTTGTTATTGTAAAAAAAAAAAAAAAAGCAGATGGATGTATTTCTTGTTTCACCAGAGAACAATGTTAGGAATCTGTCTTGGGAGAGGGGCCTTTCTTTCCCACCACTGCACCTGTGAGCTAATTCATGTCCACTGAGAGCTGACAGACAGCCTTCTCCAGGACACCAGTGAGCCCCCGCTGTTCCAGGGCCCCCAGGGGCCTTCAGTCGACATCCTTTTCCACCCCACCAACCACCCCATGGACAGACTTGGAAAGGCACAGGCAGAAGGGAGGGCTCCCGGCAGGAGTGATGGAGGCGGCCGTTTGTTGCAGCCAACATCTAGCGGGCTGTCCTTTCTGCCCATGTAGCACACTTGACCCACCCATGGGTCCAGAACATGCCATCTAATGGCCCTTTTGGCTCCCACCTCTCAATCTCGTTTTGTTCCTCCTGCCCCCAGTGCCGCCAACGTCCTGATGGGCTGGCAGGACCCACAGGGGCTACAGGCCACTGAGAAGGACAGCAGAACGCTTTTAGTGGGAGGCACAGAAAATTATGGAACCATGCAGACCTCTAGGAGGTCCTTCCAGGAGATGCTTGCTTGCCATCTCCCAACCAACCCTCCCAGGCTGAAGGCCAGAGGATTCTCCAGAGCAATGGTGGTGGGAGGGGGGACCCTTTTAGTGATGGAGGCCTCGATGTGATGTCAGGTAGTCCCAGCACCCCTCTGCCATGTTTGTTGTTTCTCATCTCCCACTCCTGCTGTGCCCGGTGAACAAGTTGAACCCAAGCCCTCTACCTGAGGAGGTGGTGGAACTGGAGAGATGGTCCAAGAGTGCTGGCCTGCAGTGTTACCTTGGCCAGCTGCTGCTCCAGAAGGACCTGGGCTGAACTGCAGCTTCGGGAAGTCCCAACCAGCCCTGAAGTTCATCCTGGACAGCTGGGGACAGCTACCAGGAAAGTCTAAGCTGCAGGTCCGAGGGGGGTGGGTGTGTGGCCATACTACCGGCTTCTCTGAAGAGTCCATACCTGGCTCCAGTTCTCATGCCTTGGGTTTTCCCAGCCCCTCCCACCCAGCTTTATCCCGCTTACTGAAGCATCTTCATTTCATCCACAGACCGATCCCTAACCCCTTGCCCCACCTAGATCAGCTGAGTCAAGCCCAGTAAGAGAATATCAAGGGCTACCTCTCAGCCTTTCTGGGAACAAGCCCCAACAACCACTGCACGGGGAAAACCTGACCCTGGAAGTCAGATCTGAGAGGGACTTCCGGGATCCCTCTGGACTAGCCAGGAAGGATGCCTGGGTCTGGAAGCCCTCCTGCTCCACCTCTGCTCCCATCCTCCAGGAGTCCCAGGTTGGTGCTCACAGGTGAGAACACTGTGGCCTTGCAGACGTTCCCTTTGGCCTAAGAAGGGTCCTGGGCACGGAAAGCCCGAGCCCCGTGCGTCGAGCCAGAGCTTAGATTCAAATCCCAGCTCTACTGCTTAGCTGTGTGACCTTTGTCAACTGTCTTTACCACTCTGAACCTGATAGGACCGCTGTGAGTACTTCCTACCTCTGAACGTAACCGTAAAGTTTCCATTTGTCATGATTTTTTTTAAACCAAGTTTCTGTGACTTACAAAAGTTTGGGAATCCCTGGTGTAATCCCATAGTTTCTTTTTATAAGTTCTTGGCCTGCTTGCTGTTCAAAACATGAATTGCAAAAAGGAAAGGTGAGAAGAGAAATAGCCCAGAGGACCAAAAAAAATCTGCAGAGTTAGGGCAAATTGCTGGGTGACAGCTTTGAGATGAAGCCACGGGGCTGTTAATTGCATTCTCTTTGCCCCCGGGCGTGTGCTCCTCTCTCTTCTCTGGTGTGGGATCAATGTGAGGAATGGTGAGCAGGATTAAGGAAGGCAGACTTTGATTGGGCCATCCGACAGGTAAAAAGGTATTGAGCTGACTCCTGGTGACTTGTCACTAGATACAATTAATTGGTGCAAGTGAGTGTGCATGTGTGTGTGTGTGTGTGTGTGTCTTCTTTGTCTCTCTCTGTCTGTGTTTCTCCATCCCCTCTCTCCCTCTCTCCTTTGGCCCCCACTTTATCCCATTTAGGAAAGTATATGCATTCATACCCAAGCGTCCCATGACTCCCTGTAGGAATCCAATTCACAAGTAACCAAAGGTTCATAGTGGTGAACTATCTGTGGTCTTGGTTCACTTACCACATATTTGCTGAAGTCCTACGATGTGCCAGTCAATCTTGCAGGTGATGGGGACAGAGCAGAAAACAAAACAGATAGTGCAGTTGCCCTTGTGGTGCTTATGTTCCCTTGGACCCAAATAGGTGGTAAACATTCCCCATCTCCCAATGTCCCAACGATGAGGACTGCAATGAAACAAACAGGAGAAGATGGGGAGTGAAGAGGGAACTATTTTGGATAAGGTGGTCCTCGAGCCTACAGAGTACTCAGCCGATAGGACTCTCTTAAGCACCTACAGTATGTCCAGCAGGGGGTTGGAGGAAAATAAGCCATGGGTGTTATTCTCCATTTGAGCCAGGAAGCAATGCTCGAGAATTGAGAGTGGAGACAGCCAGTCAGAAGGTATGGATTCGGTGTGGGCATTCCAGTAGAGGCGGGGAAGGAAAGCCCACAGGGCACCTGCTAGAGTGGAAAATCAGGGAATTGGTAACACTGATAAGATAGGGCAGGTGGAAAGAGGGAGACCTGGGGAGGAGGGGGAGGGTGAACTCCGGTATGAACACGCTGAGCCAGAGGTTTGCCTGAGAGTGGAGAGCAGCTCAGATTCTGGCCCTTTCTTGGGGGCTTCCAGGCATCTTGTTAAGTTTGGCTTGCTCACATCTGCAGAACACCGGGACTGAATCAAGCAATGGTTACGGACAAGCATTGCAAAGTAACCAGTTAACGCACAGAAGTACCCACTGAGGATGGCATTTCTTTCTGTCTTGCTCTAAATGGTGACAACCATTCCTGACTGATGGGACCAAGCCTTGTGTCGGGCACTTTACATGCACGATGTCTTTTAATCCTTGTCATAACAGCTGAAGAAGGACTGGTATTATTATCCCCATGTTCTAGAGAAGGAATCGGAGGTTAGGAGAGATGACATAACTTGCCCACGTTTTGTCCCTTAATTAAATAAGAACCTCCAAAAGACTTAAGGACACAGCTAGGAAAACACAGAACCAGAATTCAAATCCAGGTCTGTCTGACTCTAAAAACCTTAATCTGATCTGATCTATGGCATTTAACTGTTTCCCATAAATAGGCTTCCTTTTTTTTCTTAACACAGTAAAAGCTTACTGTGTTAAGAAGTAACACAGTATTACTTAATACTGAGCTAGTCTCACAGAGTCCTTCAAAATAAGCAAGAACACACAGAAAAGTGTGTTCCATAACTCAGAGTCCGAGCTTCAGCGGTACAGGGAACGTGGCAGATGGTCCATCCTGCAATAACACGCCACCTTCACCCCTTAGCCCCCACCCTCCACGTGCCTGAGCTGGAAGTGTTCCTGGTGGGGGAGGGATTTGTGACTTGGTGGCTTGCTCAGGAGGGGGCCACAGAGGTGAGCCAAGGTGAACTGGAGTAAAGATGCTAAAATGAAGCAGGATCCAATACCTAGTGGAACAAATTAAAAAACAAAATTAAAGATAGTAAAAACAGGGCACCTGGGTGGCTCAGTTGGTTAAGCAACTGCCTTCGGCTCAAGTCATGATCCCGGAGTCCCAAGATCAAGTCCCACATCGGGCTCCCAGCTCCATGGGGAGTCCGTTTCTCACTCTGACCTTCTCCCTTTTCATGCTGTCTCTCATTCTCTCTCTTTCCTAATAAAATAAATAAACAAAATCTTAAAAAAAAAAGATAGTAAAAACAAAGGGGAAAATATTTTTTTCTTAGGGAGAAAGCAGGGGTGGGGGAAGGGGCAGAGAGAGAATCTTAAACAGGCTCCACATCCAGCGCAGAGCCCAACGCGGGGCTTGATCTCATGACCCTGAAATTGTGAGCTGAGCTGAAATCAGGAGTCAGACGCCTAACCAAATGAGCCACCCAGGCGCCCCATGGGAAGAATTATTAAAAAAAAAAAAAAACGGTCAAAAATGAATGAGAAAATAGAAAAACCTTATATCACTTTTAAAAATAATCACCATTAAAGAAAAATGCTCAGGTCAGGGGGTGTCTGCCTCCGTGCCAGAGAAGTAGCCGGGGAAGAAGGACGGTCCGGGAGAATGAGGAATGGAGCTGGGGGTTGCTGAAGGGTCCAGGCTATGCCGTGTGTGGCGAAAAAGAAGCTAGAGCCCACTGACCCAACTGCTGGGCTTACAGCCTGGGCCAGAGTGGCTCCGATCTCAACATTTACTGGAATCCCTACTAAGAAATAGGTTCCAGGCCTCCCTGTGACCAAACAAGCTTCCTACACCGGTTCTCATGCCCTCCGGTTACAGAAAAGCAGACCAAAGAAAATACAGTCCCCTCAGAGGAGAATGGAAATGAACGGGAAAGGGACAAAAAAATTAGGAGGAGAGCTGCAGATAGAGAAACAGGGTGTTGGCCCCTGGTCAATGGCTCCCTGCCCATCTTACGTATATCACTTGGGTTGCTTTTTTGGTTGCAAGGAGCAGAAAACCTAACTAGAAGTGGCTTAGATATCATCTCAGTCAAATAGAAGCCCTAGGACCCAGAGCCTTCCATCTTTCTGTGTTGTCTTTCTCAGCCCATTTCCCTTAGGCTAATGGTCCTCATGAGGCTAAGATGGCTGCCAAGATTTCGGGCATCACAGAGGCAACCTCACATTTCAATGGCCAGAACTGGGCCACCTGCTTCTTCCTAAGCCAATCACTGGCTAGGGAAATGGAACTACTGTGATTGGCTTATATTAATTAAGACCCGCCTCTGCCCAGGGCTTCCTGGGGGAGAGTGAACACCCAGACAGGTCTGGGCCTCTAACAACACAGAACACCACAGGGGGACAGGGACAGGGTGGCTTTGAGTGAGTGACCAACAGGTTTACTCCACCCTAGTTAGATCAGTCACCCCAGGACTTTTGTCTAAGCACCCAAAACAGTCCTGATCCACCCAGGCGTGAGGGAAGGCAGGCATAACAGGAGAGAGTCTGGAAAAAGTCTTCATTTAGGAGTGTGATAGGCAGTTCTTCACAATGATCAAGATTCCGACTGAGGGAGTGGTCTGGGCAAGAGGTAGGCAGCATGCCAGGACCACAGCAAGCAGCTTGGGATTTGGGAAAAATAGACACTTGCCCAGAGTCAGCCTTTGGCCCACCCATCCCCAGGCCATGGCAGGTGCAGGCAGCTTAGAGGTCCTAGAAACCACCATCCACGTCTTGTCCCTCCAGCTGAGGTATGACCCCACACAGGGAAGGGTTGAGCCTGGAAGCCACAAGGACCAGCTGCAGTGGGCTGGCTGGCACCCTGGGCACGGCCCCACGGTCCCCAGCCGCTCTCCCGCCTGCGTGAGAAGGCAGCGTGCTGGCCTGTAGTTGCCCACGTCCTCCTGATTTGGGCGCCCATGCTACAACTCCCGTCCTGTCACCTTCACTCCCATTTCAGACTCTCTCAAAGAGTAGTCAAATTTAACTTAAGCATAAATTTTATTTCTTTATTTTGTGTATCCCTAACAGGAAGTTTTAAATCACATCATAAGGGGGAAGGAATCTCATTTTCCATACTGGAAGTGCAAGAAAAGACAATGAAGTCAAAATAAAGTTATTAACCCCTAATTTGATACAGCTGCCTGGCAAGACTCAGCCCCAGGCCCACTTCCTTTTCGTTAAAAGAAGAGGGATTAGCAAGTATTATGAAGGTGTTAACACACTCCAGCACCAAATCAAGGCATTCTTCTTGAAGCCATTAGAAGACTTGCAAGATAATTTGTAGGTAAATAACTTTCTCACTGTGGAATTGGAGAGTATTCGAGGTTGGGCTCATGGCTCTCTTCAACATGTCTCTGGAGTGCCACCACACTCGAGGGGACACCAGAGGTGTGTGAGAGCCTTGTCTCAGAATCAGAGGGACTGTGCTCAGCCCAGGAGCTCAGACTGGGGCAGATCATGTGGCCTCAGTTTCCTTAGCTGTCAGAGAAGGTCCATGGTCTCTGTCAGAGTGGTGGAAGCCTGCAGGGGGACTGTGTGGAAGGCGCCTGCAGCGCTTTCCCAAGCACCCTGGGATGGCTGGGGGAGGGGTGGAAGGACCCCCTCAGTGGGGGTTTGTGGGTGAGAGAGCCCCTCACCACCTTGCCACCATTCACCCCTGGTGAATTCACCACCTCTGCAGCCCCATGGCAAGAGGGCCAGGCGCACCTGCCCAGCCAGGGCAGAGGTGAGGACAAGCCAGCGGCCGCTGCGGGGGTGAGAAGTGATAGCCCCTGAGGCTGGAACCACCACCAAACACTGCCCTACTCTCCCTCGTGTGGGGAAGGTCAGTGACTGTATGGGGACCCCGGACAGTGCACTGCTCTTGAAATGCCTACCCTTGTCCTCCCTTGGGGCCCGTCGGTCCCTGGCCACAAGTTCACTGGGTGTCTGCGAGCACTGCCACCCACAAGTTAGGGGCCCTCGTTTAGCTCCTAGTGGGCACAGGCAACAAGCATACACCCAGAGGTCAGATCTGGGGGGGGACTTGCCCCTTCTCGGGGGTCCAGCTCTGCCCTGGGAGAATGGGACACTCTGGCCGACCAGCCTGGGTCACATCCCCTCTGCCGTGGTGGGGAAGGCGGGACTATGGGGAAGGCAGTCCCAACAGATGAAACAGGACAGTTCCTACCACCTGACCTGTGGACCTCAACCCCTTGATGGGCTGTGAAACCAATGAGCCAGTTGCTGGAGAGAGGGAAGGACACTAGGGAGGGGGGCGGACGACAACAGCAGCCACCCCTACAGAAAGCTCTAGAGGACAAGCATCCCGACAGGAGCGGGTAGGCTAGAGACCTTATGACCAGAGACAAGAGCAGGAAAGGAGGTGCAGAGGAAGCAGTAGGACATCTCAGGTTGGAATATAGGCGGCCAGGCAGCAGGCTGGGCGCATGGCAATGTCTGGAAATGCAGTGGACACCTCCCCATTCTGCATCCTTTATACAAAGACGTCCCAGGCACGTGGTCTGACCATCTTTCCAGTTATTTCCTTCTGGGAATCAAGACATGTCTCCCTCTGGTCTTTTCCATGAATACTACACACATACACACACACACACACACACACACACGCACACACACGCACATTAATATACATATATATCCTGAGTCTCCATACAAATTCTCCTTTTGTCTGTGGGTCACAAAGAAGGGGAAACCATTACTCCAAACCATTCTCACTAGAAGCAGGTGGAAATGTAAAACGAGCTCTGATTTTAGATTCCAGACCTGGCCCCAACCCTCACCAGCCACAGGATCCCAGGCAGGGGACCTCTGTTCTCTGACTCCAACTGCAAGATGGGGTAAAAACCCACTGCGCTCAACCCCAGGTAATGCACAGTGAGAACAAATCACCATACCGATGGAAGGGATTTCTGAACAGCTCAGCCCCATACAAATGCATGATATTAAGATGGTTAACATTAGGTCCTAGCCAAGAACCCATCTTAAGCCACGGTCCAGAAAACCAAGTCTTGTTCTTCGATTGCATCTACTTAGCCAGCTGTTCAATTCCCATATGTTCCTTTCTCTTCCAAAGCCTCCACCGCCAATTGGAATACAAGCTAAAAAACACCATCTGGGCCCCCAGTCCTCCAGTTCCCTGCCCAGGACGTCTTGGGGCCAGGAGATGAATTCCAGTTCCTTCTGGCACTCTCATTTCCCCTGGCTGACTGTGCTGGCGAGGGCTTACATGTGGGCAGGCTCTCAGCCATGTTCCGCCTGGCTCTCCACCGCCCATGGGAAGGTCTCGCGACTCCTGGAGTCGCCCCTGCTGTCCTGCTCAGAGCATCACTGTTGATGCCCTTTCACAGCAGTCCTGCCCTCCACATGGGGTGAAAGGGTCCTCCCATCCTGGAGACTGCATTGACAGAGGGCCCCACCAATGGCAGAGAAGCAACGGCCTCCAGCCTTGACAGAGGTTCCGCTAGAGGTTTTCACAGGCACTTCTGCTTATGGGCTGCTAGGTATAGTAAATGGATGCAAACCTGGCCCCAGTTCTTCATTCATGCCTATGTCCCTGCCTTTGCAATGTGGCTTTGTAGCCCTTCCCATCAAGGCGCAGGGTCCATTTCCTCACCCCTACTGGCTGGCCTGTGACTTGCTTTGTATAAGAGAAGAGTGGAAGGGACATCGTGCCAATTTGGAGCTTTGGGCCTCAAGAAATCTTGCAGTTTCCACTTGACCTTTCAAACCCTTAACACTGGCTACATGAGCAAGCTCTAGACTAACCTTCTGGAAAAAGCAGAAGAGAAAGAGGTCCCAGACATCCTCACCTCCCAGCAGCCATCCCTCCAGCATGTGACAGACCTGCACCTAGACCAGCAGACCTCCCCTCTGACCCTCACTGGCCCCGGATGCATGAGTAAGCCGACCCGAGATCAGGAGAATGACCTAGTCGACCCATAGCCTCATAAGAAATACTGTTTGTTATTTCAAGCCACTAGGTCATGGTATAATTTGCTACACAACAAGAGCTCACTGGCATATGCCTTTCTTCCCTTACAGGAATCAGGAGAAACAGTAAAGACTCTGCTGGGTTGTTCCAGCCGTGGGCTTCACCGCCGCCAACCGGATGGTCTGGACAGAGCGTGAGAACCCTGGGGTGAGGTTAGAATCTGGTCCCTCATCCTGAAGCCTAGGTGTCAACCAATGAAGGAAAAAGGGTACACGGCAAGTAGCTTAACACTGATCACTAGATATCACTGTCTCTGCTCAGCTCTCCCTCTCTCCTGCCCATTCTGGGTGCCCCCACCTCCACCCTTTCCTGGAGTAGGCGCAAAGATTTTTCTCACTTAATTGTGCTGAGCAACATAACGTAGCTGTCTCTGTTCTAACCACCCAAGTCATGTCCTGGGGTACGCTTTTTACCCAAAGACTCCCATGGTGTTCTGCTAACACGGAAGTTCCCGAAGGATGGCGCTGTCCCCATTGGTGACACCGGCAATGATTTTCACATCTTCTACGATAATATTCCAATGTATTTATATCCAGGTATATTCAGCTAAGATATATCAGCTCAAGAAATCTATGATGGAATGTTTCCATTCAAAATAAATTTAAGTGCAACTAGATGCTAAATGGGGGGTTTTAGATGAGACCTCCCAGCCCCACAGATGCTGCTCCATGAAGGTGATGAAAGTCCAGAGGAGTTTCATCTCCTCTTCACAGAGGAGAAGACCCAAAACGGGAGTCAGAGCCAAGCTTGGAGGCTCGGAGAGTGGGGAAAGGTGGTTCCTGGAGAGAGATGTTGGGGAGCGCGTGGCTCATGTGGTGGAGGCAACGAGGGGCTTGACACGGTGGCGGGTGTGCCCTTCGCCTCTTAGTGAGAGGGGCTTCGGGAAGAACTTTCGAGAGAGCCTGGGGCATGTCTCTGAGTCTGGAGCACCTGAAGATTGATCTGCAATACCTTCCTGAGCAGCACAGAAGCAGGTGGCAGACCTCAGGGTAGAGGGGAAAGTCCCACACTGAGAACACGGGCGGCCGGCTTCCATGGAGCACACTTGGCAAGACCCTTGTAGAAGGGAAAAATCAGAGTTCCTTGAGGAGCTCCTTGCTGGGACCCCTTCTGGGCCTCGAAAGCACCTACACGAGGGGGGGCTTTGAGGCTGAAGCTTCGAGCACACCTCTCTTTTGCTGGGTGGTAGCTGCACTGGCAACAACAACACAAGTAAGAGCAAGAACGAGTATGTGTCTCCCGGGAACCCGATATGGGCCACATGGGAGAGAGAAACAGCCAGAAGCTGTTTTAAGTCCTGCCCAACAGGGGTGAGAAGGTGCCTCCTGGGAAGAGAGTGGCCTGGCCATGGAAAGTGTCAGGAAGGAACCCATAAAAGGCCCCGGAGAGAAAGTGCCACCTTTCAACCCTGGCCCGTCCAGACTGTGTGATGATGTACCTGTCACCCAACATCTCCTCTACCTAAACAGGAGGGGAAAGAAGAGACAAATGTCACCCAGAAGATTGTGCTGTCTGTCCTGACACAAGCCACCAGCCCTCAGAGGGGCTCCGTGGGGAGCGGCCTGGACCCTCTTGCTGAAATGGGATGTAAAGGGATCATAGGACATTCTTTAAATGGCCTAAAGCAGAGAAGAAGAGATTACAGGACAAACAAAGATTTTCAGGATCCCTGCTTCTAAACTATACTTGCTGTCCCAATGACATCAGTTAATCAATTTTTAAAAATAGATTGTAGTAAGTGGAATATTATTCAGCCATGAGAAAAAGGAAATCCTGCCATTTGTGACATGGACGGACCTTGAGGGCATGACGCTAAGTGAGATAAGAGAAAGACAAACACTGTATGATCTCACTGACACATCAGCCTAAAAAACCCAGATCTAAGAAAGACAGAACCCCAAGAAACAGAGAATAGAGTAACAGTCAGGGAGGGGCTGGGGGCTAGGGGAGGCTGGGAGATGTTGGTGGAAGGCTGTAAACTTCCAGCTTTGAGATGAACGGGTCCCAGAGCGCTAACATGCAACATGGCGACCACAGCTGATGACACCATACTGTGCACTTGAAGTTGGCTAAGAGAGCAGATCCTAAGGGTTCTCACCACAAAAAGGAAGTGGTGATCACATGATAGCACAGAGGTGTTAGTCCACCTGTGCCGGTCGTCATTTTGCAACACGAAAATGTGTCAAACGAACACCCTGTACGCCTTAAACTTACATAATCTTATTTCTCCATCATGTCTCAGTGAAGCCAGGAGGAAAAAAGAAAACGCACTTTGAAAAGGTAAAAATATACTTTATTAGTCAGCTCAGGCTGCCATAACAAGTCCCCCAGACTAGGGGGCGGGGGAGGAAGGCTCAACACCAGACATTGTCTCGTCGTGGAGGTCAGAGGAGCAAGATCTAGGTGTTGGTGGGGTTGGTTCCTTGTGGGGCCACTCTCCTCAGCATGCAGATGGCCATCTTCACTCTGTATCCTCGTGTGGTCACCCCTCTGTGCACGTCTGTGACCTAATCTCCTCTTCTTAGAAGGACACCAGATTGATGGTGACCCATAGGACTTCATTGTACCTTAATCACTTCTTTAAAGAGTCTGTCTCCAAAGAGTCAAATTCTGAAATGCTGAGCTTCAACATAGGAATTTGGGGTGGGGGATGGGGATAGAATCCAGCCCATTATGTCTATGAAGTAAATAGAAGGTATTCAGACTTCAGGATAGGAGGCTAAACTAAAAACACTAATACCATGATCATGGCCAAGAAATTGAATGTTTAAACACTAATATAATCTAGTACATTTAATCTAGTACATTCAAATCCCCCGGGTGTCCCCTAAATTTCCTTCATATATTGTTTTTTGACCCAAGATCTAAACAAGAATGCATGTGACTACAGTTCAATCTCTTTTATTCCAGAACATATCTCCTGGTTTTTCTTTTGCCTGTCATGACATTGACCATTTTGATCAGATCCAGGTTAGACACTTGGGTGGAGGGACACCACAGGTCACGGTGCAAGCTTTCTCCTCTCCCCCCTCAGGAGGCACCGGATATCTGTCTGTCCTGTCACCAGGGGATGCTAAGTGTTTCACTCCACTGGGGTAGTGTCCACCAGATCTCTTCATCATAAGGCAACTTTTCCCATTTTTAATTTATCAAGTTTTCTGTGGGGTATGTGGGTGGCTCAGTCTGTTAAGCTCAGATCATGATCTCAGGGTCCTGGGATCGATTCTCATGTCAGGCTCCATGTTCAGCGGGGAGTCTGCTTGTTCCTCTGCCTCTCCCTCTGCACCTCCCACCTCTCTCTCTCTTTCTCTCTCTGCCGCTCTCTCAAATAAAATCTTTTTAAAAAATCATTGTGTTGTTTGCGGGGTGATATTGAAGACTCTGACTTGTTAGCCCCCCAACAAACTTTCACCTGTGTCGCCATGCTTCGTGATCCCCATCTGCATCAGCTAGTAGGTGGGAGGTGGCAAAATGAACACTGGAACATCTCTGTAATGGACCCTGGAAAGGCATTCCCGGAAAGTGTTCTCAAAGAAGATGCGCAAGTAAGGATGTGGAAAAGGTAGAGCCATCAGCAAGATTTGAAACTGCAGATACAAGATAATGTATCCACTACCACAAATTTTGGGATAGGACTGTGCCTGGGAGCTTCTGGGGGCTGTATATAAGGGCACTTCTGGTGACTCCACGATCCGTCTCCTGGGACCTGCCCTGAGAAACAGGCTGCCAGCAGGGGTGCAGGGGGCAGGCGTAGGGGTGTCACTGTGAAAGGACGGGTCTCCTCTTACCTGTTGGGAGACTCAAAGTTTGTGACTTAGAATTCAACCCTGACTCCTGGTTAAATGTGACTGATTAAAAATGGGTATGAACCTCTGCTTTGACCTGAATTCCCACTAAAATTGCAATGAAAGGATTTATGGTGGGGAAGTAGAAAGCTATGAGAACAGGAGAGGAGAAAACAATGGAGGTCAGACTCAGGAAGGGAGCTGAGCGACTGGTAACAGAGTCAGAGGAAGGAAGAGTGCTGACCCTCTAGACCAGCAGCAGGGAAGCCTGGCGCACGGAACCTTCGAAAGCCTCAGGAATTGAAAGCCCTGGAGAACAGAAACAGCAGGTTGGTTGACAGCTTTTTCATAAGCAGTCAGATCTCCAGATCTCCTCCCCTCAACAGCATCACCTTGACCCAGCACAAGACTGAAGGCTAATTCTCTAGAAACCACAGTGGGGGCTCTGAACTGGGGAATACCAGGCACCATTAGGTCAGAAGGCCCAGGGAAATAAGTGAATTTGACGCATTGAATGCCAAGACCTCCAGCCCTCTTCCCCACCCAGTGTCCCAGACCCCGGTGCCCGGCTTCTTCTCTCTCCAGGCAGATACTCCAGGAGTCTGACCAGATCAGGAGGAAAGCCCTGGAGGGTTCCCCCAGGAGACACCCAGGGAGATTGCTGTACTGAAGCCCACAGCCAGTAAGCCATCCCTGCCCCCATCACACATATGTGCGTGGACACATACAGACATGCAACTTTCCATCAAGACTTTAGTGTACTGCTCTTAAATATAAACAGACAATCAAGGACCATCAGACATCTGAGGAAAGCTTTGAGATGAGAGATAGAGGTCAGAGCAAACCAAGTAATGACAAAAGCAACTTTAAGGCAATAACTGTCACATAGGGAGAAGAAATTTCAAAATGATGGCCATTCACCCATATACTCAGAGACATAGGAGACGATATTCTGAGCATGAAACAAGAATGGAGTCATATTCAACAAAAGGAACCAAAAAAGAAAGAGCTGTTAGAAATTCAAAACTATGCCAGCAGAAGTGAAAAACCTGAGAGTTTGGAGGATACGGTTAAGGAAAGCCATAAAGTAGAACAAAGAGAGAAAAAGGACCAGAAAGTTAGAGGACCCATCAGGAAACCCGACATTTGAACAATAGGGGTTCCAGTGGCGAGAAGAGAAAACAGGGGAAACCATCCACAGAAGTCCTCCAGAGTGGAGGGTCTGGGCATTTTAGCTTGGAAAAGACCACGAACTGGAGGGAGACGGACCTACCTCAAGACGCACGTGGGAAACCTAACAGCATGGAAGACAAAGAGAAGACCACTCCCCAAAAGCTTCCAGGGAGAGAGAATAAACAAAATAAATATAAAAATTATACAAGACTCTAAGGTCCTATCGGCATTGACTTCCCAAGCAGCTCTGGAAGCTGGAAGCTAAGGGAGTGATGTCTGCAACATTCCCGGGAAACGAGGAGCTGGGGTTCCAATCTGACAGATGGGATGGGGTGACAGAGGCACTGAGCACGAGGACGGGAGGGCTGGGGCAGGGCAGACACACAGAAGGTCTGGGAAGACGTGTGACGGGATGCATAGGCCAAATGGCCAATGATTTGAAAGTACAGAGAGGAGATTGATTGACTCACCTGGAGACTGTTTGGACATGAATCCATGACAAGTGAATAGAAAATTAATAGATTATTAACAGACTGTAGAAAATTAAGCAAGCAAAGACAATCGTTAACGTTGGGGATAGAGAGCGACAGATCATCCCAGATATGCATGAGTTGCTAAGTTACAACCTTCCAGAAAACTCAGTTGAGAAATGTATTTTACCCGTTGAAGATTTGGGAATGGGGAAGTTAAGGTAGAAAGGGATTCTAAGTATGGACAGTTATTCTTGAAAAAGAAGATGCAGGGACGACTGGGTGGCTCAGTAGGTTAAGAGTCTGCCTTTGGCTCAGGTCATGATCCCAGGGTCCTGGGGTCGGGGGGGGGGGTCCCTGCTCAGCAGGGAGTCCGCTTCTCCCTCTACCTCTGACCCTTCCCCTCCCCCCACACATGCGTCCTCTCTCTCTCAAATAAATAAATAAAATATTTTAAAAAAAAGAAAAAAGAAGACGGATAATGATAAAATAAAGGAACACAATAAATTGGATCTAAGACTCTGGATCATATGGGCACACTGTGAGAAGCAAGTAGGTGATACAGGCAAATTTCTTTTCACACAGAGGGGAATCAATTCCTATAAATTTATTCTTGAGGTCCATTTTTACAACATATATCCATTTAGAAATAAAAGTAAACCAGCAAAATTAAACACAAGATGTATACCTTCCCGATCACCAGAAGGGGGGAAAGAATCAAAGAAAGTGAAGTCAAAATGGCAAAAAGCCAGAAAGCACAAAACCGCACCAGAAGTTAAGACCAAGTGGTTAAGCCCCTCTTAAAAAGAGAAAACTCAAAATAAAATCCAAAGATAATGTTATTTTTAAGCAAAAACATCGAAAACAAGATTACACAGAAAGTTTAAAAATATAGGGATGCTAGTGCAGTCTGGTCAGACCAAAGAGAGAATGCAGAATAAAAAATAAAAGTCAGGGAACAGAAGGAGAGACGCAGGGGTGGCGTCCGCTTGGAAGTCAGGCTGAGCTCTGAGCGGAGAGCAGGAGGGCCACCTTTCAAAGAGCGGAGCTCTTGCTGGGTGCTGGTGAGGGCCGAAGCCTCTGTCCCCTGGGCCACCCTGTCCTATCATGTGATGCAGAGCCACGGCCCAGCGAGGCACTCCGATTGGCATGACAAGTCACTGGTAGGATGGAGGAAAGAAACCCGGTCTGGCTTTTCCCTTCCATCTCGCCAGCGTGTGGCCTTCATTATGGGAAGAAGTTCCCGTCAAAAGCAGCGTCATGTGTCAAGAGACTGGGGTCCCTGCCTATGACTTACACTTTGAAGTCCAGAGGGCTCCTGAGGCTGGGGCAGGGCTGGGGTGGGGAGTCCTCCAGCCAGGGTCCCCAGGAGGCCACCTGTGGGGCTGTCTGTCCCACTGGTCATGGGGCAGCAGCCTCCCTGCCCCAACAGAGGGGGTCCCTCTATCTCCCCCATGCCCACAGTGGGGGCCACACGTCAGCCCTCTCCTGCCTGCTCAGTCCCGCACTGCAAGGGAGGCCAAAAGAGGTACCTGCAGGGAGCCAGCCCTCGAGCCCGCCTTAAGGCCCAGACAATATTGTCACTGTGAAGGCAAATGTCCTGCGTGTGGCCTGTTCCTACCAGGCTGACAAGTGTGGGGCCTTCCCACCTCTGAGCCACGTGCCAAAAAGCCTCTGGGGTTGCCCTTGGTCTTGGGAAGGGCAAGGCTCCAGAGAAACCCCAGATAATTCCATCCCACCCTCGCACTGCCCACTGGGTGGGAGAAAGCAGACAGCTCCAAGGAGCGGAAACATGGGGCCCTCTCTCTCTATCTCTCACTACCTCTGTTATCTCTCTCTTTTATCGCTGTCTCTGTCTCCCTCCGCCAGGGTCTCCTATCAAGTACCAAGGGCAGCGAGTAGCTCCGCATCAGTCCAGTCTTGCACGTGAAGGGCTCTAGCAGCCTTGGGACCCTCCCTGTGGCCCAGCCATCTCGTGTGAGGGTCCGTCCTGTAGGGACGCCCCCCGCATGCCCACGAGGGGCTACCTCTGCCCAACTTTGGTGTGAAACAGAGCTAGTCCGCAGGGCCTCGCAGGTCCCCCTGGCCGCAGTTGGCCCAGCTGCCAGTAAACCCAGCCTCCCCAGGGCACTCTCCAGCAAACACTGGGGGCCTCACCAATCTGGGGCCACCAGACTGGAGGCCTCTGCCCCATCCTGATCTCTTCTGCGCGCCCTCCCACCTCCATCTCACTTTCTGTTAAGCCCAGGACTGACTCACCGCCTGCTCCTTCTCTCTGCCCCATTCCAGCCCCCTAGCTGTTTTTTGGAGAAGGGGGGGCAAATCCCACCTTGTGACCTTTGTACTTGCTGTTCCCTCTGTCTCAGAGAGATGTTCTCACTGGATACTACCCACAGGGCTCCCCCACCTCCTGTGCGTCATCAAGCATCACCTCCATGGTAAGGTCACCTGACCACATTACTTAACTTTACAACCCACCCCCTGCTCTCCTCCCCCAAACACACAGCCCTGCACTCCAGTTTCCGGATGTCGGTTTCACTCACTGCTTCACCAGATCTCAAGCTCCATGAGAACAAGGGTTTTGTTTAATATCTCGCAGTCCCTGGAAAAAAAGCCTTGCACACAGTAGGTGTTCAGTAAATACTTGTGGAATGAATAAATGAACGTGCCTGCCTCCTCGCTCCCAGCGCCCATCCTCTCCTCCAAACATACTTAGTCTCTCTGGCAGATTTCTTTTTTTCCTTTTAATGAAGTATAATTGATACACAATGTTACAATATTGCTCACCACTATGTTCCCTGTGTTCCCTGTGCTCGACTGTGTTCCCTGTGCTCAACCGTGTTCCCTGTGCTGTGCTTTCCATCCGTACCGTGCTGCGACTGATTCATTCCGTAACTGGAAGCCCGTCCCCCCCACTCCCCTTCCCCCATTCTGCCCGTCCCCACCCTCTTCCCTCTAGTGACCACCAGTCTGTTCTCTATATTTATGATTCTGTCTCTCCTTTATTTGTTTGTTTGGCTTGGTTTTTAGATTTTACACATAAGTTGAAATCATACAGTATTTGTCTTTTTCTGTCTTATTTCACTTAGCACAATACCCTTAAGGTTCATCCATGTTGTCATGAATGGTGGGATGTCCTTCTTTTTTAAGGCTGACCAGTATTCTTGTGTGTGTGTGTGTGTGTGTGCGCGCGTGTGTGTATCTCGTCTTCCTCTGATGGACACTTAGGTCGTTTCCATATCTTGACAACTACAAATAATGGGGGTGCAGATATCTTTTCAAAATAAGGATTTTATTTCTTTCAGTTAAATATCCAAGAATGGAACCGCTGCTAGATCATATGGGAGTTTTATTTTACATTTTTTTGAGGAACGTCCGTTCTGTTTTCCATTGTGGCTGCAACGGTTTGCATTCCCACGCCTGGCCTCTCTGTTGTCTCCCCAGCCTTTTCTGAACCCAGGATGGTTTTCCTCCTCTGCCTCTTGCCCAGCATTGTCAGAGTCCAGCACAGGGGCAGGCCAGTGCCAAGCAATAGCAAAGCGAGGGCCTGGCCCTACAGAGAGGCGGCCTCCTCTCCCACTCTCCCCAGGGAGTTTCTCAGAGGAGAGCTGCACCAGAGACCAAGGCTCGGAAGAAGCTCCCTCAACACAACTTAGAGCCTTGGCAGCTAAATTCAAATCAGGTGCAATTTTGATATTACTCCAAACTGTCTAGGCAGGAGCTCTAAGGGGTTTTTTCTTGAACTCATAAAAGGAACAGAGAAGGCCTGTGAATTCTATCAGCCGTGAATTAGTGAGCAGAGGAGAGACCTGGGGGATCACGAAGACTCTACCTGGAGCAGGCCTCGGTTACCTGACAATGAAGGCAGAGCCAGCCACGGCTGCCGCGGCGACAGGTGCTCTGAGCTAGGCGCGGGGAGAAGTCAGTTGCTGTCTCCCCTAAAAGCACAGAGGCCACTTTCTCCCAGGAGCCGGATCAAAGCGCTGTAAACAGGAGCCACAAAATAAAGCCAGGGCTCTGCCTATGCAGAATGGTTGGAGGCTTGGGAGCTGACTCTCTCTTTCCCAACACACATATCCACCCCATCTCCCTTCTGCTCGAGTCCCAGGATCCAGTGGCTTCAAACAACAGCCATCATTTCATCGTCTCTCACGCCTTTGTGGGCCGGGAAGGCAGGAGGCACTTGACCTAGGGGCTGCTGGCGGTCCTTCTCCATTCACGTAACCTTAAGGCCCCCTCCTGTGTCTCCCCAAGTGGGCTAGCTGGGGCTTCCTCCCCACCTGGCTGTCCTAGGGCATCCAGGTGCTGTCCCAGAGCTCCAGAGCTCCAGCGAGCGCGTTGTGGCCTCTCTGGGTCTGGGCTCTGGTCCCACACTGTGGCTTCAGGTGAGTCACATGACAAAGCAGATCAGACCCCATGACTTGATGGGGTCGGGGCAGCTTCTAAAGGAGCACCCGGAGAGGACAGGCTGTGTGGCCATGCTCCTCTCCTCCTGCGACAGAAGAGTAGACAGGGAAGGTGGTGAGGGAGCAGAATCCTGAGCCAAGGAACAACAGCCCTCTAACATGTCCTGGTTTCAGAGCTGAGGGTGGGGACAGTTCTGGGGGAGAAATATGGAGTGTGCTTCCTTTTCCTTTTTATTTGAGTACAACTGACACACACAGTGTTCCCTCAGTTGCAGGTGTATAACCTAGAGGTTTGATGAGTCTATATGTCCCGCCGTGCTCACCTCGAGTGGAGCCACCATCTGTCCCCACACAGTGCTACTACGACACCGATGACTCTATTCCCTATGCTGTACCTTCATCCCCATGACCTACTTATCATGAAAATGGGTTTTTAAGAAATTTCAGGCTCCTTCTCCCCCACAGCCCAGATAAATAAATTGGGAAACCTCCGGGCATTAGGAGTCCTCCTCCCGGCAGGAGTGAGCCCTGCAGAGGGAGGAGACGGCCACGCTGCCCAGCTGTCCAGGAGAACGTCCTGCCGTGATAGAAATGTGCCACATTGCCCCTACCCAGTGCAGGAGCCACGAGCCACATGTGGCCACCGAGCCCTTGAAATGTGGCTGATGCAAAAGCGGAACCAAATTGTAACTTTTATTCCACTGAAATTCACTTTCGTTTAAACACAGAAAGCCGCGTGTGGCTAATAGCTAGCACATCAGACAGCGCAGATCTGGAAGTGGGTGTCTCAGGCAATAAACTAAAACCATACCTTAAAGGAATGAGAAGCAGCCTGCGGAGAGCAGCCGGCCTGAAACCCATCTCCCCCAGCACGGGGAGAGCCTCTGGCTGCCTCTCCCCTTCTCCTTGGGAGAAAGGAGGGAGAAGTTCAATACTAAAGTCTGTTAGAGCAAATGGTAACTTAGTTACCACTCTTCTGAGGACTTAGTGCAATTAAGCAAGTGAACAAAATAAGGTGTAGACAGATTGGTAACGGGAAGAAAAATTTATCATCGAAAACGGCAATGTGACATCATGGACTGAAGGTATAAATTACTAGAAGCAGCAAGTGAATTCACTAAGGTAGTCAGCTATAAAATTATCATATCAAGATCAATACCTTTTTCGTATAAAACATAAACAGCTAAAAATGTAATGAAAGAAAAGAACCCATTCTGAATAGCAACTGAACGTGAAGTGCTTTACAAAATTAAGAAATGTGAGGACTATGTGAAGAAAACTGTAAAGCTCTACTAAAAGACATAAGATAGGAGTCGCACCTTTGTATTCAACAGGAAGACGGGGAGACAAAGTTGTAAAGATGTCAATTCTTTCTAAATCAAAATTCTAATTGAATTTTTTGACAAAAAAATCCTCAATTGAACTTGACAAAAGTATTCAAAATATGAACAGACACCTCAGTGGAAGAGAAAAGAGAATCCAGAAATAGACTCATGAATATATGAGTATTTAGTAGCTGATAAAATTGATCCTAAATGGAGCAGTTTTAGGGGTGTGGTAAGGGGAGAATCCAGGCTGAAATGGGTTCAATATGTGATCAATGAGTGATCAATGGAATTTATCGGAATGCAGAATTTATCGGAATGCAGAATTTATCGGAAACTCTTTCTAGAATTTTGCCCGGTGGCACCAAAGTTTGCTAACGCTGTAGCCCTCCCGTAATCTCTAACATCCCCCCACCAGCCTCCTCAAGTAAACATCCAAATTAAATAAAACAGACGCATCCTAGAAGTCCCCACCACCTCACCCTTAGTCACCCGTAAGATTCTCCAAAGAGAAATTTCAGAGAAGCCACAAGCCAGGAAGGACGGAATGTGAGCAAACAGGAGATACAGCGAGAAATGGGTCAAGGGCAGAAGGTATGGGAGTGGGCAGGGGTATGGGAGCGAAGGTTCCAGAACCCAGTCTGCCCCATGAGCACGTTCCCCAGCTGTGCGCCCTCTGCAGCCTTCATGGTGCAGACTTCATGGTGCAATGTGGCTGCCTGTGATGCTCAGAGGCTGAGTGCAGCCTCCCTCAGGATTCCCTCCTCCAACCCAAGCCCCACATCTGCCCACAGTCACCGCTGAGTGGATCGACAGTCCAGTTTGCGTTATGGGAAAGCGTGGGCCAGCTCCTTATCTCCTGCCAGGCTGGAGACAAGGAGAGAGGTCAGCCCCCAGGGTCCCCCCGCCCACCATCATCTCACTGTGGGTGAAGAGGCCAGTCCACTACCATACAGCAAGCCTGGGAGAATGGTGAGGGTGGCAGGAGGGCTTCCTGGAGATGGTGGCCTTTAAGCTGGTCCTGGACCACCAGGAATTCAACCACATAAAAATGTGGGTGTAATAACATCCACTTTTGAGTTCGTCCTTCCTTTGGTTAAAAAAAACAAAACAAACAAAAAGAACAAGAAACTGATTTTCTTGTGCTCGCTTCGGCAGCACATATACTAAAATTGGAACGATACAGAGAAGATTAGCATGGCCCCTGCGCAAGGATGACACGCAAATTCGTGAAGCGTTCCATATTTTTGCAAATGCTGTGAAATGTGTAAGCCTGATGATTCACAGACCTGTACCCTGGGGTAAATAATACATTATATGTTAATAAAAAAATTAAAAAGAAAGAAAGAAAGAAAGAAAGAAAGAAAGAAAGAAAGAAAGAAAGAAAGAAAGAAAGAAAGAAAGAAAATGGAAAAAAAAAAAAGAAAAGAAACTGATTTTCTTGTGGGAACCACATGGGCTCAGGCCATATGCCCAATAAGAGCCAAGGTCATATTCAACTTCTGGGGGGAAATGGCATTCTCTTTCTTCTGCTGACCTTAGCGGTGGGGCAGCCGCTGCAGGAGGGGAGTTCCTCCCAGCCATGGAGCATGACACCGACCTCGGGTCTACTGTTCAAGCTTTGGGATCCCATCTCCGCAGAGGAGCCCACTGGATGGGGGACGGGCTCCCATCCCCTCCTTTGACACTCACGTGAATTCCCGCTCCTGGTGGCAGGTGTGGCACGGTGTGCTGGGTTGTCCCTGGGTGGTGCAGAGTGCATGGAACCTGTGAGCACATGCAGGGGAGCCTCCTCGCAGAGCGAGTGACATTGTACTTGGGCCTCGAAGCCCACAAAAAAAAAAAGACACCGTAGTGTTTCCCTACATTTTAAACTCTTAATTTCTAAGACAAAAATTGCTTTATCCATTGGCTTTATTAAGAAAAGACAATGTGATTTTTAAAAAGAAGAAGAAAAAGACATGGCAACCTAAGTATCGGATCTGGCACCCCCTGCTGTCATTGGGCATTTGGCAAGGGGAAGTCCATGCTAAGGAAAACGTGACAGTGATGGATGCAGCCACCGAGCCACACAGCAAAGGCACGCTGAGGACCAGTGCCCCTTCCTCCTTCCAACTAACAGATTCCGCATGCCCACACCACGCCAGGCAAACCCCATGCTGGGGACCAGGGGCACGGGGACAGATCGGACCTGGGGACCTCTTTCCCATTTGCAAAATATCTCTGAGGCAGCCAGGTGAGATGACAAAGCCCCCATGACAGCTGAGAAGGTGGACAGAGGCTCAGCAGAAGACCCGTACGGAGCAGCCCTGCAGAGTGAGCACCCTCCCTGCCTCTTCCTGCTTCCTCACCCCAATAACGCCCTCTTTCCCAGAGGAGTTTATTAGAAATGCCAACCTTCTTTAGCTCCCCCCTAGGGTCTTCAAAGCTCCATGCCCACGTTTGGAGAGAGGAGAGTGGTGGGTGTCAGGATTCACTGCCCAGAACTCCCTTCAAGAGTAAGGAACAGACTTCCCCAGATCTTGCAGTGTGGTGAGCAGAATGGTCTCAGTGGTCAGTCTCCCCAGGTGTCCCTCAGCTGCAAACACCGCCACCCCAGGAGGAGAACCCAGGCAGGTGCATCAAGGATTGGACCCCCTCCTCACCCAGTGATAGCTCTGGGGGCTCAGCCTTAAGGGGCTGAGCTTGGGGTCCCCCTCTGCCTTCTCCTGCTTCCTCCCTCCCTTCCACTGGTCCCCAACACCCTCCTCAATGGACATCTGCTCATGGAGCTGGATTTCAGCCTCTCCTTCCCAGGGGTGGATTAAGTCCCTGACCCAAGTCATGTACACGGTGTAGGAATTCAGGGCTCTCTGACTCCAAGATGCTGGGGACCCGTTTGAGAAGCCTTTGCCCGTGTGACCACCACGTGCTCACCCCAATGCAGATGAACCAGCACCATCTTCTTTTCTGCATCTCCAGCCAGTCATGTCATGGCCCTGGATGTCAGGAAGCCCTTGGTCACACAGACAGCTCTCTGTGCTGGCAAGCCTGCCGGGGTGGCTCCCCCCACCCCACCCCCAGAAGGTGCAAGCAGATTTCTCACCGTCTGCCACTGCTTATTGTTGAAGGAAAACTCCACATCCCAAACATTTGTTTGGAGGGAATTAGATCATCACCTCCCCACTAATGAAGCCAGGCTGTGCAAACAGAGGGAAGCAAGACGGCAGGTTGTCTGTCTCTCGGGGCGGCGGCCCAGAAGTTGGCACCCCAGGTGTCTCCAAAGCTCCGTGCACATGTTTCTGAAGCAGCCTATGCCAAGCTGGTTTGGAACATCCCCAGGTGATGTTTGCCTCAGTGGCTGGGAATCCCAGCCCCGAGCTGGAGACACTGCAGCTCTCTGGGACCAGAGCAGACCTCTGCAATATTCTGAAGCCAGGAGGGGTCCGCCCTCCCAGGCCTCTGAGCTACCTCTGTCTCTGTTCCCTTCTGACCCTGTGCCACCAGGGGCTTCCCTGCCTAGGAAGAAGATGCTATTCTTTCAGTTGGAATGCCCTCCTTATCCTTCCAACTGGAGACTCAGCAGCCGTGTGACTCTCTCTTTGGTTATTATTTTAAATGAAGATATAATTCACATAACATAAAACTCACCATTTACAGGTGGACCCTTTAGTGGTTCTTAATAGATCACTTTGTATAATAACATTGTGCAACTACCACCACGGTCTAATTCCAGAACCTTTTCATCACCCCCCCCCAAAACCCCTACTAGTCCCAATTTCCCCTCGCCCTTCATAACCTTGGTGATCTCTATTCCACTTCTGTCTCTGTGGATTTGCCTATTCCAGACACTTTATATAAATGGAATCATATGGCCTTTTGTGTCTGGTCTCTTTCACTAAGCACAATGTTTTCAAGATTTGTCCATATTATAGCTTCTGTTGGTTCCATTCTTTTTTTATGATTGAATAATATTCCATAGTGTGGATTTGCCACATTTTATTTCTCCATTCATCAGCTGATGGACACTTGGATTGTCTCCACTTTGGGGCTATTATGAATAATGCTGCTATGAATAAGTGTTTGTTATGAAGATATAATTTCTGTTCTCTTGGCTATATACCCAGGAACAGAATTGCTGGATCAGATGCTAATTCTGTTTCATTTTTTGAGCACTCATCAAAATGTTTTCCATAGTGGCCTCACCATTTTACATTCCCACCAGAAATGAACCAGGGTTCTAATTTCCCAATATCTTTGTCAATATGTATTATCCCCCACCCTTATTCTTTTCTTACTGTAGCCCTTCTTATAGGTGTGAAATCATGTCTCCTTGTGATTTTGATTTACATTTCCCTACCACTAATGACTCTTAGCAACTTTTTATGTGCTTATTAACCTTTTGTATAACTTCCTTGGAGAGTTGTCTATACAAATACCTTGTCCATTTTTAAGTCAAACTATTCATCTTTTTATTATTGAATTCTAAGTATTCTTTATATATTCTGGGTACTAGATCCTTATCAGATACATGATTTGAAAACATTTTCTTCATTCTGTGTACTGTCTTTTGACTTTATTGATAGTGTCCTTTGATGCACAGAATTTTTACTTTTGATGAAGTCCAATTTACCTATATTTTTTCAGTTGCATGTACTTTTGGTGTCACATTTGAGAAAGCACTGCCAAACTCAAAGTCATGCAGATTTTCTCCTATTTTCCTTCCAAGTGCTTTATAGTTTTAGCTCCATTTAGGTCTTTGATCCATCTTGAGTCCAATTTTGTATATGGTGTGAGGTAGGAGTCCAAATTCATTCTTTTTGTGTGACTATTCATTTGCCCAACACCATTATTTGAAAAGACTATTCTTTTTTTTTTTTTTTTGAGAGAGAGAGAGAGAGAGTGAGAGAGCATGAGAGGGGAGGTCAGAGGGAGAAGCAGACTCCCCGTGGAGCTGGGAGCCTGATGTGGGACTCAGGGATCATGACCTGAGCCAAAGTCAGTCACTCAACCAACTGAGCCACCAGGCGCCCTGAAAAGACTATTCTTAGAGCACCTAGGTGGTTTAGTCATTTAAACATCCAGCTCTTGATTTCGGTTCAGGTCATGATCTCAGGGTCATGAGATCGAGCCTCACATTGGACTCCACACTGAGTGTGGAGCCTCCCTGAAACTCTCTCTCTCCTTCTCCTTCTGCCCCCCCCACCCCTACAAGTGTTTGCACACCCTACTCATGAGTGCTCTCTGTCTCTCTAAAAAAGAAAAAAGAAAGAAGGCAAAGATCGTTCTTTCTGCACTGAGGAGACTTGTCCCTCTTGTCAAAAAATCAATGGACTCTACGTTATTTCTGGACTCTCAGTTCTAGTCCATTAGCTTATGTCAGTACCAAATAGTTTTCATTGTTCTAGCTTTGTGGTAAGGTTTGCAATCAATCATTGCATTCTTCCTACTTTGTTCTTTTCTAAGACTGTTTCATCTATTCCATGACCTTTGTTAATTCCATAACGTGCCTGGACTTTAGGCATCCAGGGCCAAACCCGTAGGATGAGTTAGCAAAACAGGCTGGCTTCAAACAACACACAAATTGGACACACACAAATTGTTTTCATCCTAAACAAAGAGAAACGTGTGCTTTCTTTACTTTTCCTTGCAACATGCAAGGATACCCCTCCCCCAGACTCCTTTGCCATCAGGAATGGTCATGAGACAGGCCTGAGTACCAACCATGAGACATAAGCAGAGGGGGCTTCTGGGACAGATATTAGGTGACACCATAAAAGGACAGGAGAATTTCCAGCTCTGCAGCAGGCTTGGCATCTTATGAGGCCAGAGAGGTGTCCCTTGTGCCAGATTTAAGGAGGTACGGGCTCTCGGGACCACACAAGGGCACTGCAGAGTCTAAGAACACACACCTCCTTAAATGTGTGCACTTGTCTTGCCTCACACCAGTCCCAGCTCTGTTCTGTCAGCCCCTTGCTCTTCTTTCTGCTCTGAACCCTAGACAGGCCTTATGCCCAGAACCAGGCAGCTCTCTGGTGATGCAAGGCAGCAAGATCAAGGGCAAAGGTCACTGTGCTACAGAGATGGGAAGAGCCTGGAATCCTGGCGGGCTGCCTTTTCAAGGGTTTTTATCCTGTGGGATAATCGCCTGTTTGTTAAGATAATGCCTGAAACCCCAACAGTTAGGTTTTCTGTTACTTTCTGCCAAAAGCATTTCTAATATACAGATTTGTGGCAAGTCATGTGGGTTTTCCATTTAAAGCTGTAAGGCATTTTTAAGTTTTAAAAGTGAGTTGAGGACTTCATCAAAATTGAATATTCCTGCTCTTTGAAAGTCACTGTTGAGGGAACGAACGAGCAGCCAAGGACTGCGAAAATACATTTGCTGAACATATATCTGGCAAAAGGCTAAAATCTAGAATAGAAAACGAAGTCTTCCAACTCGATAATAAGAAAACAAACAAACCCCCCCCCCCAACATGGGCAAAAGATCTAAACAGATATTTCACCGAAAAGGATCCAGATGGCAAATAAGCATCTGAAATGATGCACGACATCATTAGTCATTAGGGAAATGCAAATTAAAACCACAGTGAGCTTGCTACTGCTTCACACCTAAAGTATGTTACATTTTGGCTAAAATGTAAAAACTCACAATAGCAAGTGCTGATAAAGACACAGAGCAACTGGGGCTCCCACGCAGGGCGGGTGGGGTTGCAAACCAGCACAGCCTCCCTGGGGAAGAATGTGGCGGCTTCTTACAAGGTTAAACACATATTGACCTTAACTACCTAGCAATTCCACCCCTGGGTGAGAGACATGAACACATACGGTCAGAGACCTGTGCACACACGTTTACAGCAGCTGTGGTCATCACAGACTCATGTTGGAAACCCAAATGTCCATCAGCTGGGGACTGAATCAAGAAACAGGGCCACGTCCATGCAGTAGAAGACTACTGAGCAATAAAAAGGAATAAAACGTTAATACATGAAATGTTGTGGATGGATCTCAAAAACATGCCCAGGGAGAGAAGCCAGACCTAAAACGCTACATTGCATGAGTCCGTTTATATGAAATTCTGGCAAAGGCAAAGCTACAGGGATGCAGGTCAGTGGTTGCGGGGGTTGGGGGTAGGGAAAGTGATGAACAAGAACAGAGGAAGTTTTTGGAGTGACGGCACTGTTCTGTATCTTGATTGCGAATCTGGTTTTACAAACGCATGTACTTGTCAAAACCTCTAGAACCATGTGCTCAAAGGGTCGAATTTACTGAAATTAGACCTCAGTAAACCCGACTTTTAAAACAACACTCTGAAGTAAGACTAAGGCCAATGATTTGTTCAGTTACTGCACCCAAACACAAAATGTAAAAACATGAATTTTGAGGACACCTGGGTGGCTCAGTCTGTTAAGCATCTGCCTTTGGCTCAGGTCATAATCTCGAGGTCCTGGGATCGAGCCCTACTTCAGGTTCCTTGCTCAGCAGGGACCCTGCTTCTCCCTCTCCCTCTGCCTGCTGCTCCCCCTGCCTGTGCTCTCTCTCTCTCTCTCAAATAAATAAAATCTTAAAAAAAAAAAAAGAGGGCACCTGGGTGGTTCAGTTGGTTAAGCATCTGCCTTTGGCTCTGGTCATGATCCCAGGGTCCTGGGATCGAGTCTCACATTGGGATCCTTGCTCAGCAGGGAGCCTGCTTCTCCTTCTGTCTGTCACTCCTCCTGCTTGTGCTCTGTCTCTCTCTCTCTGACAAACAAATAAATAAAATATTTATTAAAAAACATGAATATTGGGGGCGCCTGGGTGGCTCAGCTGCTTGAGCAACTGCCTTAGGCTCAGGTCATGATCCTTGAGTTCCGGGATCGAGTCCCACATCGGGCTCCTGGCTCTGCAGGGAGTCTGCTTCTTCCTCTGACCTTCTCTCCTCTCATGCTCTCTCTCACTTTCTCTGTCTCTCAAATAAATAAATAAATAAAATCTTTAAAAAAAACATGAATATTGGACAGTAAAGTGAATAAATTTTGGGTTTTGGTTTAAGCTGAATTAAAAAAAAAAGGTGACATTTTGCTAAGTTGAACCAGCCAAACACAAAAGGCCACATACTATACAATTCCATTGATAGAATGTTCTGGAAAAGATAAAATCATAAGAACAGAAGTCAGATTAGTGGCTGCCAAGGGCTGGGGGTGGCAGATAGCCCAGATGACGGAGGGACTCGGGGACATTCTGGAGTGAGAACACCGTTCTGTATCTTGATGGTGTTGGTAGTTACATGACTGGATGCATTTGTCAAAACTTACTGATCTGCATAGTTAAAAAGGCTACATTTTACTGTATGTAAATTTTATCTCCAATTATGTAAATTATATACACCTGACTTTTTCAGAAAGTAAGCTGAGCGAAAGGAAATTATTAGAGAAACAATCATACAGGTGGTATGCAGATACGGCAAAAATTGTGGAGGTGGGGTAAGAATGAATATATTTTGAGAAACACTTAGTCTCAATTATCTCTCACTCTAAAAAGAAAAAAACTAGCTGAAGAAGGTGAATGGGGGTGTCTGCGTTCTCCCATCTGATCCATCTGCTTTAGCGTTTTTATGGTTGGTCCTGAGCTGCTTAGGTGACATATCAATGGAACGGCCATGTGGGAAGGAAGGCAGAGACCCACTTGTGACCAACCCCCGTCACCCAGGTCATTCAGCCCACCGGCCACCAGAGCCACTCTGGGCAGCAGCTGAAGAGTGTCTCACGAGGGGCCACTGGCAAAGTGTGGGCAGGGTCAGGCAGGGAATAGTGGCGAAGATCTCGAGAAAGCGAGAGAAGCTGTGGAAATGCTTGAGGGGCAAGTGGAGAAAGCACATTCTAGAATACAGAGAAAGGACCCAAACGGGAGAAGGGTGCCAAGTCGGAGCTGTGGCTTCTGTGGAGAAGCTCCGGGAGCCCACCGCCCCTTGGGATTGGGGGAGACCGTGCACTTTCCCTTAGCATCTTGCCAGTGCATGCGGGGGCCGTAGGGCACAAAGCAGGTGAGGAACGAGGACAGTGGGTGTGCAGGGGCGTGGAGTCAGCACACCGCCTCCGTTTGAAAATGAAGGTTTTATTATTATTCGGGTTTGTGAGGCCAACACTTCAGACGACTGACTGCAGTTGGAAAGAGAGCTAGTTATACATACAGATCCCTCAAAACAGGAGGCCACAGAGAGAGGCACCACTGTCAGCCATGATGAGGGGAGGTTTCCTTAGGAAGGAGGCAACGCAGGGATAAACAAGCTGAGCATTGGCTGGCTTGGATAATTTCAGCGGGGCCAGGGAACGCATTGTCTGGTGCATCCCCCCGGGGTGATCAGGGTTAGCCGCTAGTGTCAGAGCTCAGTAAAGGCAGGAGAGATTGGGCTCCAGATTGGCTGGTTTGTGGATGAAAGGGGTGCCAGCAGGGGAGTCCTTTGCCCTCTCTGGGAATTGCCTAACCCCTAGGCAGGGTGATCCCTCCAGGACCAGCAAGGCCCAGGGGTCAGAGCATCAGACGCAGAAACTAGAAAACGTGCTTATTACAAGCTGGTTATTACGAGGTTGTTATTTGTGTGGTCATGGTGGATGGGGACTTAAAAGTTGCTGTCACTCTAGAATGCATAAATCTCTGCCAAAGTGTCTCCCTACAACACAGGCCAGTACCCAGCACCCCAGGGTAAGGGGATGCCAGCTACCCAAAGAAGCCATTCATGGTGTCAGTCCTAACCACATTATTCCAGGAACCAGGGGTGCCGGTCTTAGTCACTAAAGGCCTTCAGAAATTGGCCAGTTCCCTCCTGTCCACATTTCCTAGGCTACCCCACAGGCCACACACCTCTTCAGTGGATGGAGCCCTCTTGAGACCGTGACCCAGGCCACCCTCTCCCTTCCACCCAGCTGCAGCCTTCACAGATGGCTTAGCCCCTGCCCATACCTTTCTCCCACTCTTGTCTCCAGCCCTGATTCCCTTCCACCCCTGACGGTGAGATCGTCAGGGTCACAAGCCCATCTCCCTTCATACCGACTCAGCAGTGACCCGGCCCTCCACAGATCCTTGCCTATCGTGGGAAACAGATCTGAGACACGTGGGCAGCATCAGCTGGCATTTTGAACCCCTAGGGACCAGGGCTTGATGAGGGGAGAGCAGCTTCCACCTTGGGAAGAAAAGATCACACAGGGCCAGACAAAGATTGCAGACATAGCAGTACATTGTCCCCACCATCCAAGCCCACCCTCCCCTGCCCTTACCTGCACTGTCACCAACAAGGGCCAGGCTTGGGCAAGATGATAGGGAGATATGGGGTTAAAGAAAATGGGGAAGGAGAGGCCAAGGAAAAGCCTCAAGGTGCAGGGGAGGAGGAGGGGGGATGGGATGATTGCCTGGAGAAGCCATTTGTAAACACCTACTTGGGATCCTACAATGAGCTGTCTTCCCGGCAGGCTTTATGGAAGCAGATGGCTGGGACAGAATCTCTAACATGGTGAGCTCTGAACTGTGGGTGGGGGAAGGTGAGTGCTCATCTGCCATTGGGCCTGCCTTCCCTTTGCTCTCACACCATTCCGCAGCCTGGTGTGCCCTCCCCTCCAAGCCCGCTCACTCACCATGCACCCCATAACCCCTGCTCAGCTCAGAGGCCTGGGGAACCTTCTCTGCTCTCCCTTCCAACGTGGGAGGGGGTTCTGTCTCTGTATTGCTGGCCTCCTGTGTTTCCCTCACTCACTGCGCTTCTATTTCCATATTGGAGTTGCTGAATTTCTCAATGTCCTCGTCTGTAAAATGGGATCAATAACAGTACCTACCTCAAAGGTTTGCTGTGCCTACTAAATGGATTAAAGGCATATAAAGAATTTTGAAAAGTACTCTGGTTAGTAACGCCTCCTTGCTAGGATAGCTACTAAGTAATTGCTTTTGTTGCTAACCAGGCATCTGTGTTCCGGCACAAGTCTGTGTCTTGCTTACAGGGTACCAGTAAGTCAATGTTCACATGATCACAATGAGGGCTCCAGAAGCAGATGGTCAAGTCTAGTCCAAACTCACAGGATTCCCGTCCTGGCTACTGGCAGCAGGGGCTGGTGTGCTGGGCGCTGCTTGGGCATCATCTCTATTGATCCCCATGGCAACCGAATCGGGGCTGGGCAGAGGGGAGCGGAGGATGCTTTGGTGAGGCTGCCTAGAGAGACCTGGGCTGCATGCCGGGTCTTGAATGGCCAGAGCCTGGCCTCTTCTGCCTACCTCTAGGACTCCCAGCCCCAGCCTTAGCTAAAAAGGTGGGCAGGAGCCCTGATGCCCCTGTGTGTGTCCACAAAGCCTTATCTTGCGCCTGGCTGTGATGCTCTAAGCTGAGGGGGGACTGAAATCTCCCCGAAGGCTGAGCAGCTGGAACCACGGTGCTGCCAGCCCCCAGTGCCTGGCAAATGGCTGCAGGCCCTCTAATCCCCCATTCCTAGAATCTGGCCATTAACTCCCTCCAGGCACAGGAGGGAGAGATGCACCCTCCCCACCTGCCTTTTAGTCCAACACAATTAGGACCCATTATTTCTGTCGTGTTGATTCTTGAAAAATCATTTTAAATTGTCGCCCTTTTTTTATGCTTTGGAAGAGGAAAGCGCCAAAGAAGATGAAAACAGAAAAGCGTGCCCGCATCCCCCCCTGGTTCCTGGTCCTCCCCCCCCTCGATCCCCCCATTTCTCCTGACCTGTTCCCTTGGCAACCATCAACTCGCTCCTGCAATATTCAAAGGGAATCTCACAACCGCACATCAAATGGGACACAGGGGGTGTTTTCACTTGCCTGAGACCCACTGTCAGACAGACAGACAGGCGCCCAAGGAAGACATGGACTCAGAGACACAGAGATGGAGAGAGAGGGACAGAGACAGAGAGAGACAAGGAGAAAGAGCCAGCACAAAGAGACAAAGACCCCTGGACAGCACAGAAGCCAGAGATGCCTGAGCTTACAGGCAGAATGAGACAGAGATAGACAGACAGAGGGACAGAGGGATATCCCAGAGAGACAGATGTAGGAAGAGATGGATCTAGAAAGACAGAGAGAAAAGGAGGAGCCCTGTGAGACAGGAAGGAGGCAGAAAGGAGATAGAGAGGCAAGGCTGGGTGGGGGCAGGGATAGAAGGAGAGAGAAAAGAGGGGCCCGGGGACAGAAGGATGGCCCAGGAGGACAGAAGTGGAGGCTGAGGGAGGTGCTTGAAGGGCTGGGTCCTAAGCACAGTGGCTTGCCCTACCCCCCATTGCTCACAGCACGTCTACCCTCCTCCCCCCTCCTGTCTCTCTCTTGTCTCTTCTAGCTTGTCTCCTGATCGGCCTCCTCACCTCAACCAGGCAGCCCCAGTGGCTCCCACACACCCTCTCCCCTTTGTCAATGCTTCTTCACAACCCAGCCTTCGGTCCGGGACTGGACACATCCCTGTCAGTGGCTTCCCCGGCCCTCCCTGGTTCTGGTACACCTTCCTAAAAATGAGAATGAGTTTGTTATACCCTAGGGAAGAGAGTCCCAAAAGCACGCCTCAAAGCATACAGTGGGGGCCCCTGCAGGCCACACAGGGGGATTCTGGAATTCCCCCTTAGGGATAAGGATTGGGGTAAGCGCATTAGCTCCCTCAGCAGCCACCTAGAGGCGGAGGGAGGAAGGGTGGGAAAATACCTCCATCAGCAGGTCTGTCCTTGTGCCCTTGATCCAACACTTGACCCCTTCATCTCTGCTCAGACCCCTGTGCCCAAGACCCTGTGGCTGTCAATGTCTGGCACTAGCTGAGCCCCAGGAGGGCTGTCAGCTACAAGGCCAGGAGAAGGGACCAGAGAAGCAAGGGTGCTGCAGTCACAAGTCCAGGGGGCAGAGCACTGTGGGCATGTTATGTAGCCACTCTGGGCCTCAGTCCCCCATCTAACAAATGGGTAAAGGACCCAGAGAGATCCCAGCGGGGTATCAAGAACATCTCTGTAACGAGCTCTGATTAAAACCAGCACAACATGGGGTGCCTGGGTGGCTCAGTGGGTTAAAGCCTCTGCCTTCGGCTCAGGTCAGGATCTCAGGGTCCTGGGATCGAGCCCCCCATCGGGCTCTCTGCTCAGCAGGGAGCCTGCTTCCCCCTCTGTATGCCTGCCTCTCTGCTTTCTTGTGATCTCTTTCTTTCTGTCAAATAAATAAAATCTTTTAAAATTTAAAAAAAAAAATAAAACCAGCACAACAGTGACAGCAATAACCATAAGACGGAGACAGGCCTACCAGGGCTGGCAGCAGAGGGCACGATAAGCAAGGTGGGATTTCAGCCGGCGGCAGGACCGTGGAGCTCAGGGGCCCATCCACCACATGGCCCGGCCTGGCCAACTCGGCTTTCAGAGGAAGCCCGAAATAGGGTGTTTTTTTTGTTTTTTTTTAATACCAAATCTTGGAGTCTTGTGTATTGGTCACCAGTTCCAACTGTAAAACATTTTGTGGGGGCCAAATAAAGCATCACTGGGCTAAATTGGCGGTGAGCCCTCGCGTTGCCCCACCACACCTTGAACTACACAACCGCTCGGCGCAGGAGCCCAGTCCGCCGGCAGGGGGCGCTTTGGTTGGGGCTGCTGGGAGCTCCTCCCCTAGGTGAGCAGAGTGGTCCAATCTGCAAAAACGCATGCCTCCGGGGCAGGGGAGGCAGCGCTGAGGACCAAACCGCAGTCCCCAGGGCCCTGGGAGAGCGGTCCTGATGGGGCGCACAGGGCCCAGGGCCTCAGCAGGGCAGCTAGGAGAACCACAGTTGTGCTGCCCCCGCCCCCCCCTCACCACCCCCAGGATGCTGCCCTGAGGCTGGTCAGCAGGCAGTTCGAAGCACAGGCCCTCCCCTCAGAGCCACAGAGACAAGGCCCCAAAGATTGGGGCTCAGGATGCAGGCTCTGGGACAGGGAAGATCAAAGATCCCTGTGGTCCTTGGTGCAAGTTCAGCCTCTTGGGGACTGGCCCTGGAGAATGTGGCTTGGTGGGCCTGGGCGGCCCGGAAGGAGCATTTTAAGAAGCTTCGCAGGTGATTCCAAGAGATGCACGGGGCCGGGGAGATGCTGGTGTCCTGCCCCTTCCGGGCCAGCCCCAATGTCCTGGGGAGCTGCTGTGCGCCACCCCCCCCACTGGCCAGCAAGAAACCCGCCACCTCCAAGGCACCTGTGCCCCTAAATCTGAGAAGAATGTACCCCCCGTTGCTTGACAGCTCACAGGGAGGCCAAGTCCCGAACTAGCCCTCATAAAGGTTTCCAGACATTCGCTTATCCTGTAGGACCCCCAACGAACAGGGGGAGTTTTTCCCAAGGAAACAGCCAGGGGCTGCCCACGAGGCCCACTGGGTTGGTTGGTCTCTTGCTTCAACAGCACTGCCTTCTCTGGACCCACCCAGTCCTACACACACACACACACACACACACACACACACACACACACACACCTGTCTCCCAACCCCCCGCCCCCAACAGTCGGTCCCAGCTGCTGGAACACACTGGCCTGGATGGTCATGCCGGATCCCCGGGGAGAGCAAGTGACTCCCCGCAGATGGGGAAGCTGTGGGCAGGTGCAAGAGCTGCTCCCAGCCTCCTCGCAGTTTCAGGAGGAGCCCCCGTGCCCTCACCATCAATTCCGCCTTTGCCTAAGCAAGCTGGCTTTCTGTCACTTGCAACCAAATATATCACCCCAACCTACTGATTCAGAAGTTTTGTATTTTTAACAAGTTCCCAGGTGATTCACGAACCACCGGCGTTCAGCACTGCCAATTAGGCTGCTGGTGTTCCGGGGACTGGGCCCGCGCCTCCACGCCGGAATCTGTCAGTTCCAATTCAAACCTGCCCTCCCCTAAGCCAGCATCTGCGCATCGAACTCCTGTTACATAATCCTGGGCAGCAATTGGGGGGGGGGGGTTGGGGGAGGAGGGGGACGGGTTCTGGGCCCCGGCGCCCAATCACTGAGCAGCCTGGAACACTGGAAGCCCCCCGGAGGGAGATCCCCCAGAGGCCTTCTCTGGAGATCATAAAAGATGCAGAATGTGGGGGAAGGTGCTTTCTATCACAAAGGCTTTACCAGAGGAGAACAAAGGAAGGGAATCCATGACGAGTTTATATTTACCTGTGCAACAGATCTTTCCCGTGTGCTGCCTACCATCTCCTGGACCCTGTGCCAGGCACAGGGGTTCGAAAGTGAACGAGGCAGGGGTCCTCTGTTCGCCAGAAGGCTTCTTCTTAGGGGAAAAGTTATGGTTCATCTGGTCATCACTAAATGAACCAATGATTCAGACTGGGCACACTGTTTCTGAGCCCCAACACAACCCTAACCCTTCTTTCTCCACTGGGTTCATGGCCATGGTGATACATTCCCCAGTCTCCTCTGCAGCTGTGTGTGGCCACATGACAAAGTTCTTGCCAGCGCTGATATGGACAGAAGTAAGTGTGTGACTTCCTTGGGAGTGTCTTATGGTTGGAGAGATGAGCCTCCTCTTGCTCTTTCTCCCTCGTTCTCATTGGAAAGGAGGTGTGTGATGGCTGGCGCTGGAGCAGCCTTCTTGGTCCATGAAGGGTTTGCTACACGTCAAGAACCATGGAACAGGGCGCCTGGGTGGCTCAGTTGGTTGAGCAACTGCCTTTGGCTCAGGTCATGATCCCAGAGTCCCGGGATCGAGTCCCATATCAGACTCCCGGCTCTGCGGGAAGTCTGCTTCTCCCTCTGACTTTCTCCCCTCTCATTCTCAGTCTTTCGCTCTCTAATAAATAAATAAATATCTTTAAAAAAAAAAAAAGGAACCATGGAACAAAACAGAAGAAGCCCAAGTTCTTGAGAATTGTGGAGCCACCACAGAAGTTCAGAGCTGCCCACCCCTAGGCCTCATTTCTAAAAGACAGAAAGAAATCTTTCTCTTATGCAGCCACAGCAACCCCAATATAATGGTGCTCTGAGAAATCATTATAACAGGGGGACTCATTTACATGGGGGAAAGGCCTCTTTGAGGAAATCTCTTTGACCTAAAAGATGGATAGGAGTTGGCTGAGGAGAGCAAAAGAGGAGAAGCTCTAAAGTGGGGAGAAGGGCAGCTATTCAGGAACCCAGTAGAGGCCACAGAGGCTGGCATGGAAAGAAAGGAGAAGGGGTTGGCAGGGGCAGGCCATGTGGGATCTATGGTCCAAGTGAGGAGTCTGGTCTGAAAGCACTGGGAAGTGTTTTCAAGCAGGGGAACAACAGAGATTTTTCCATTATAAACATCCCCTTCCCCTCAAACTGGGATCACCACAGACTACCTCCCCCCACCCCCAAGTTCCGTTTAATACATCATTGGGCACCAGTGGTCCCCTTTTACAGATGAAGAATTGGGGAGGTGAAGTAACAGGGCAATTGAGCTTACATGAGTCACAGAAGGGATTTGAGACCAGGCTCACCTGTCTCTCAGACCCTGAGCTTTCCCCTGTATTATGGTCTCAAAAACTCATAGTCCAGACCCTTATCTCCCAGGTTTCTGGTGGGACATCCAGATCCCCCACGAGAAGGACAGGACTCCTCAGTCCTGGCTCCAAGCACAGAGATCACTGATCCCAAGCACACACTGCACACAGACGGGAGGACAGAGGCCCTGGGAGAGGTTAGGCCCCAGTCAAAGCTATCTGTGCAGACCAAGAATAGGGTCAGGTCAGGCTGATTCTCAGCACAGGCCAGCAGGGGGCTAGGGAGTTGGCCTGTAAAATTGTCTCCTAATTTAAACCCAGGTAACTGGCCCCAGCTTCCCACAGACAAACATCATTCTTACCCAGACTCCGCAGGGTCCACCATCCCTTCTTCCCTCACCCCCATCACCCCAGAATCATAGAGCCAAACTCAGACTTGCAGAAGATGCCATTACCTATGAGAGAACAAGAGAGGCTGAACTCTCTTTCTTGTACACCTAGCAGGGCTCGCCAGCATTTCTTACTGAACATTTGCGAATAGAAACCCCTAAGAGAAGAAGTGAGGGTTCAGCTGCCCCTCCTTGTCCACGCTCCTAGCAGTATGGAAAATATATCCACAACAAATTGTAAATTAGAAAATGTTCTACTAATATGGAGACTGGATATAATTAGGTATAGCAAGAGTTGGTTCCTTCATGATGCTTTGAATATAGAAAATGTTCTCTGTCCCCTTCTTAAATATCTTATCCTTGACATAATTCGTATCATTATCAAGTCATCCCTTCAATTACAGTATTGTGCATTTTGAATCTCTTTGGGGAAATGCAAATCCCTGTTAAGAACAATAAAACATTATCTAACTAGTTGTTTACACTTTGGTATAAATGAGTTTTTCCTATCCTTCTCTGAGGGGGAGGCTTGAGCAGAAAAAGGAAGTTTATTAGAGAAAAGATGATGAGAAGGGATAATTATGGGACTAAGGACAGATTTACTGGGATTTCACTTCCAGAAAGTGTGATTAGCCTGGACACAGCTGAGACATTGACCTCTTAAGGCCTGGGAGTAGAGAAAGACCAAGGAGGCACCCAGAGAAGAAGGTTGGCTGCCTAATGGTGATGTAGCCCTTCTTTACTTTTAATCTCTCTCCCCTCCACAACCGCACAATCTGCAAATACACTCAAGATTCTCACACCCAGAAAGGTCCCACTACCCCTCTTGACGTCCCTGCACATCCAAAAAGACAGAATGAAGGTTTTAGAATCAGAAAGTCTTGAGGTCCATACTTGACTCTGCCATTTCCCCTCAAAATGGCTGCAAAAAGCCGGTTTTATTTATCTTCTTACCTCCAGATTAAGGCACAGAGCTTGGCACAAAAAAAGCAGTCTCCAAGCTGGAATTTCTAAGTCTCAGTATCCTCATTTGCTTTTCACCAAAGAAAAGCACAGTAAAAATTTATTTATTTATACTAAAGTGTAAATGACTGATAAGATTTTGCATTTTAAAGAGGGGCATGCAAATAAGCATCTGAAAAGATACACAGCACCATTAGTCAAAAGGACCAATGATAAGCCTTTCCTTACAAGGCAGTGATAAGGACCAAATTAGATCATTTACCCACTAATATAGTAAATATATAGTGAGCATCTAATGTGTGCCAGACACTATTCTAGGCATTGAGGATAAAGCAGTGAACAACAAAAAAAGGCCCTGCCTTTATTTAGTCTCTCCTGACACTTAGGGTGGAGGACAGAATAAACTAACAAATAAGAACTCAAAATGTATTATAGGATCAATTGATACCAGTCCCTTGAAGAAGACTAAAATGGCATAAGGGGGGACACCTGGGTTGGCTCAGTTGGTTAAGCATCTGCCTTTGGCTCAGGTCATGATCCCAGGATCCTGGGATCAAGTCCTGCATCAGGCTTCTTCCTCAGAGAGGAGCTTGCTTCTCCCTCTGCCTGCTGTTCACCCTGCTTATGCTCCCTCTGTCTCTCTCTGACAAATAAATAAATAAAATCTTTTTTAAAATGGAGAAAGGAAGCAGTGCATGATGGGGGATTTTCATTTTAAATAAGGTGGTCTGGAAAGACCTCTCTGAGGAGGTGACATCTGAACAGAGACATGAATGAAAATAGCTTTGTGAATATTTAGGGAAAGGAGAATTTTTTTTTAATTTTGTTTTTGTTTTTTAATTTTTTCAGTTTTCCAAGATTTACTGTTCATGCACCACACCCAGTGCTCCACGCAATATGTGCCCTCCTCAGTACCCACCACCAGGCTCACCCAGCTCCCCAACTCCCTCCCGTCCAAAACCCTCAGTTTCTTTCTCAGAGTCCACAGTCTCTCATGGTTCATCTCCCTCTCCGACTTCCCCCAATTCACCCTTCCTTTCCTTCTCCCAATGTCCTCAATGTTTTTCCTTATGCTTCACATGTAAGTGAAACCATATGATAATTGACTCTCTGCTTGACTTATTTCACTCAGCATAATCTCTTCCAGTCCCATCCATGTTGATACAAAAGTTGGATATTTATCCTTTTTTTT
>CM052799.1:51351751-51551727 GCA_028533885.1 Nasua narica | reverse complement strand
ACATTTGTATCTTGAGGGTAAATACCCAGTAGTGCGATTGCTGGGTCGTAGGGTAGCTCTATTTTCAACATTTTGAGGAACCTCAATACAGTTTTCCAGAGTGGCTATACCAGCTTGCATTCCCACCAACAGTGTAGGAGGGTTCCCCAGGGAAAGGAGAATCTAAGAGAATAACCTCATTACCTAGGGACAGGCAAAGGTGGCTTGGACAAATATACAGAAAAGCTTCCAACATAAAGAACATAATTGGCAACTTGGACTACATTAAAATAAAGACTTTCCGTCTATGAGAAGGCAACATCAAGAGACAGAAAATTCAAGCCACAGAGTGAGAGAGGATATCTACAATATGTACATCTGTCAAATGACCCATATCCAAAATAGAGGAAAATTCTATAAAGCAATAAGAAACAGACACATGATTCAAGGCAAAAATGGGCAAGACTTGGCCAGAACTTCAAGCACAGACTAGCTCAATGATAAGTAAACACACGAAAAGGTGCTTGACTTCATTAATCATCAGAGAAATGCAAGTTAAAACCTCAATGAGTTACTACCACACACCTTTCCTAATGATTATAATGAAAATGACAGAAATATACCATGCATTGAAAATACTAACACACTCCCACACTACTGGTCGGGTAGGGGGAAGATTGGCACAACCACTTTGGAACCTAGATTTGTAGTTCCTATTAAAGCTGAACACATGCTCACCCTATGACCAAGAAATTCCATCCCCAGGTCTATTCCTGACTAAAAGGCATCCACACATTCACCAAAAGAAGTATACAAGAATGTCCACAGCAGTATTATTTGTGAGAACCAACGAGAGACTACCAAATGCCCAGTGGTGTTAGAATAGGTGGATGTGAATTAGGGAAGGTTAGGGCAAGCAGGAAACCACAGGAAGAATGCACCCTGTGTTCAACTCTCACCACCTCCCAGCCTTCAAATTTATGGATGGGGTGAGCTAGCCTAAGAGTTGGAGAAGCTGATAAACTTGACTATCTAATGGGAAAGGGGAAGAGTTATTAAAATCAAAAGTGACTGGGGCACCTGGGAGGCTCAGTGGGTTGAAGCCTCTGCCTTCGGCTCAGGTCATGATCTCGGGGTCCTGGGATCAAGCCCCGCATTGGGCTTTCTGCTCAGCAGGGAGACTGCTTCCCCCTCTCTCTCTGCCTGCCTCTCTGCCTACTTGTGATCTCTCTATATATATCAAATAAATAAATAAAATCTTTAATAAATAAATAAATAAAAATAAAATAAAATAAAAAGTGACTATAGCCACTTCTGCTTTCCAAGCTATGTGGCACAAACCAAAATGGTGAAGAAATAAATAATTTTTCTTTGCCTTGAAAAGTTCATTAAAGAATAAGGGTCTGGAATAGGTGTCCCCTGTATAGCATAACACAGATTGGGTCTCCGAATATGCAAATGAGAGTCCGTACTGAGAAGAGAGGGAAGCCAAATACCCCTGCCTAATTTAGGGAAATGAAGTTGGGAGAACCTAAAGGAAGGGGCCCCAGAAAAGAAAGATGTGGCCAGTCTGGGGGGGAGTGAGAGTGTAGGCAACATTATGGGGGCCCTCCAAGTGAAGGCCAAAGTTGTCGTGAGGACAGAGGATATCTCCTGTTTACTTTTGCGTTATTTGCTGGGAGATGCTGTGACATCTCTCTCTTCAATCTTCTTAAATCTTCAGCCAATTCTGTAACACATCCATCTGCCTGGTGCACAGAAAAGAGAATGTGTCATACATCAGAAGCAATAGAAAGCAGAACAGAGACAGCCCATATGGGGGAGAGAGACAATCCAAAAATGGAACCATTTCGGCTGTAACAGAAGTCAGAGCTTGGAGTGAAGTGGGAAAGTGTACGCCACCTCCTCCAGAACACTCAGAGAGTCTGGGAGGGAACCATGTTACCTAAACTATTTCAGAATACAGGAATCAAGGGAACTTGCCCAAGCTCATTCTGTAATACTTGACACCTGCGACTAACGTTTACTTATTTTAAAAAATACAAAAATCCTGAATAAGATATTAGCAGAATGAATCTAGTAGGCTAAGAAGAGAATCATACACCAATACGATGCAAGAATATAGGAATGCAAGGCTGGTTCAATATTGGTAGGTCTATTGGTGTTATTTTCAACATTAATAGGCTAAAAGAGAGAAGCTTTGGTTATGTCATTTGTACACTAATGAGGAATTTAATATTAATATTTAACATTCAATATCCATTCCTGAATTTTTAAAAAAGCTTTCAATAAACAAAGTATAAAAGGAAACTTTCTTTCCTTTGATGGGATATTTATCAGAAATAGCAAGGATCAGAGTTCATGATGAAAGACAGAGAGTTCTATTGTGGAAGTTCTTCAGGGAAAATTTCTCTTGCTCTCCAGAGTACAGCTATTTGTGGTTTCTTTGGTATACACTTTCACTCCTCTCCTTTTTCTCTTCAAAACTTTCTGATGCACTTGATCACATCTGCATTTCCAGGGCCCAGAGCAATTTCTGCCACACAGCAAATGTTGAATAAATAATGAGTGAATGAAAAACAGAAATCAAAGATGCCCACTATTAACATTATTATTCAACATAATCCTGGGGATTATTAGACAGCAATAAAATAGGAAAAAGACATGAGGTATAAATATTGGAAAGAAAAAGATGAAGCTGCAAGTCTTTGCATCTGATACAAAATTCTTTCTTGAAACATTTCAAGAAATGAATTCAGAATATATTCAGATGATGAGATGTGAAACTACTGTATGATGAGAGATGATCCATGATGGTGGAGTAAGAGAACCCTCAACTCACCTCCTTCCATGGACACATCAAGTCAAAAGCCACAGATAGCATAATTGCAGCTGAAAAATAACTAAAAACTAACTGAACAGATCCCTCCACAACAAGGACTAAAAGGATCACGTACAGATGGGTGGTCGATGTAGAGACACAGTCTCACCAAAAACTCCACCTTGATACAACACATACAAGAAGGGATCTCATAGATCTAGAATTTTCCCCTGAGAAGTGAGCAGTTGTACCCCACATGGGGTATCCCAATGCTTGGGACCTGCACTACGGAGATGAGACTCCAAAAATGTCTGGCTTTGAAAGCCTGTAGGGCATACATCCAGGGGCTCTAGGGAGCCATAGGGTCCTCAGATACTCATTTTGAGGAGTTCGTATATGAACTCCTTTGCACTGGAGCCCAGTGTAAAAGCAGCAGTTTGAGAGGTGACTGGGTTATATGTGAGAGAGATTCATATGCTAATATTAAGGTGTCTGCTGGAGGAGCAGGGACTAGTAGGGACTTTCTTCAGGGATTGAGGCACTGGTGAGTTCCATTTTTATACTTTCCATCTACCTTAGCAACAGAGGTGGGTGCGCATGGGAGCATAGCCTCCCTGAGCCATGGGCATGTCCTCTCACCTGCACTCTTTCCCTGCTGTCTTAAAGTTGTGGACATGCCCTACCCTTAACACTTTCCTGCAGATTGGCTAAAGCCAGGGAATACCTGTAGTCCACTTTTGATCACCTGGCTCTGGTGGCCAAAAGGCCATGGGACTGTAACAGTCAGACAGTTCTGGGCAGGCTACCACACCTTGGGTACTACAAAGATAGGAGACTAAAACACACCCAAGTTTGCCATAACAAATATTCTGGTCCTTTCCTGGTCCCAGAGTTTCAACATGAAAGACAGGCTTCAGTTTTGTTACATATCTAGAAACTACGGAGCCACTCTCAGGGACATATGCCTAGAGAAACCATCTTTGTGCCCTCCCCTGGCCTCCCCACAGCTTACTCCTGTGTCCCAGAAAGGGGTTTATACACTTGCTTGAATCCTTAATTCTTGCAACTGTCTCCCAGGGGAAATGTCCAGATCTCCTGGTCTGGAGGTCAGCAGGCCTCAATTGTGGCCTCACAGGATTATATATATCTGCATACTTTAAAAGTTGCTGCTGGAGAACCTGGCTTGCAATCAGCCTGAAACCAGGTGTTGAATGAGATCATTCCTTTGGGAACACTGACATGTCTTGGCACACCCTCAACAAGAATAAGTCAGAGACTTATCAAGAATAAATCAGGCTACTTAGACAATCACAAAGGCTTGAGAGACAACCAAGAGCTGAATCAAGGTTGAACAATGAGGTTCATCTCCTACACAAGGCCATTTCTTCAAGACTGGGAAAGAGCTCTTTCACATAATACATGGAAAAAACACAGAATATCGGGAGATGAGGAAACAGAGGAATATGCTACAAATTAAATAACAAAATAAAACCTCAGAAAAAGACCTTAATAAGTGGACATAAGTAATATGCTTGACAAAAAGTTTGAAGTAATGGTCATAAAGATGCTTACCAAACTCTGGAGAAAAATAGATCAACACAGTAGAATTTCAATAGAGATAAAAAATGTATGAGCAAGTACCAAACAAAAGTCACAGACCTGAAGAATACAATAACTGAACTTAAAAGTACACTAAAGGGGCTCAGTAGCAGATTAGATGAGGCAGAATGAATCAGTAACCTGGAAGACAAGCCAGTGGAACTCACCCAAACAGAACAGCAAAAAGAAAAAAATAAATAAAAAGTGAAAACAGCTTAAGAGACCAACAGGACATCAAGCATACAAACACTCACATTATAGGGTTCCTCAAAGGAAAAGAGAGAGAGAAGGGGGCAGAAAACATCCCAAGCCTGGAGAAGGAAACAAACATCCAGGTCCAGGAAACACAGAGAGTTCCAAATAAGATGAACCCAGAGAAACCCACACCAAGATACATTATAATTAAGATGTCAAAAGTTAAAGATAAAGAAAGAATCTTATAGCGGCAAAAGAAAAACAACTTGTTGAGTACAAGGGAAACCTCATAAGGCTATGTGCTGACTTTTCAGCAGAAACGTTGCAGATCAGAAGAGAGTGGCATGATATATTTAAAGTGCTAAAAGGGAAAACCTTCTGACCCAAAATATTCTTTCCAGCAAGGCTGTCATTCAGAATTGAAGGAGAGATTGTCTGCTTTCCCAGAGAAAGCAAAAGCTAAAGGAGTTCATCACCACTAAACCGCCTTATAAGAAATGTTAAAGGGACTTGTTTAGGCTGGAAAAAAAAGGGGGGGCACAAACTAATAACAAGAAAACATATCAAAGTAAAAATCTCACCGCTAAAGGTAAATATACCGTGAAAGAAGTAGATTAACCATTTATAAAGCTAGTATGGCAGTTAAAAGACAAAAGTAGTAAAATTAACTATAACTACAATAATTAGTTAAGGGATATACAAGATAAAAAGATGTAATATATGACACCAAAATGGAAAAAATTGTGAGGGGAGGAGTAAAAATGTACAAGTTTTAGAATGCACTCAAATTTAAGTTGTTATCGGGTGCCTGTGTGGCTCAGTCAGTTTAAGCATCTGCCTTTGGCTAAGGTCATGATCTCAGGGTCCTGGGACTGAGCCCTGCATCAGGCTCTATTCTCAGAAGGGAGCTTGCATCTCCCTCTTTCTTTCCCCCTCCTTGTGATCTCTCTCTCTCTCTCTCTCTCTCTCTCTCTCTCTCTCTCAAATAAATATATAAAATCTTTTATATTTTTTTAAGTTGTTATCAACCTAAAATAAATCATTGTATATGTAGGTCATTATATGTAACCTCATAGTAAACACAAAGCAAAACCCTGTAGTAGATACACAGAGGATAATGAGAATGGAATCTAAACAAAACACTAAAGAAAATCATTAAATCACAAAGGAAGAGAGCAAGAGAAGAAGAAAAGAACAGAGAGTAACTATAATAACAGCCAGAAAACAGTTAACAAAACGGCAATTACGTACATACCTGTCAACAATTAGTTTAATTGTAAGTGAACTAAATTTTTAAAATAAAGAGTAGCTGAATGGATTAAAAAACAAGATTCATTTACATATTGCCTGCAAGAGACTCACTTCAGATCTAAGGACACACACAGATTGAAAGTGATGGAAAGTGATGGATACATTGAAGGGATGGAAAGAGATATCCTATGCAAATGGAAGTGGAAAGGAAGCCACGGTAGCAATACTTACACCAGACAAAATAGACTTCAAAACAAAGATGGTAATAAAAGACAAAAAAGGCACAACATAATGTTAAAGGGGCCAATTCCAGGAAGAAGATATAACATTTGTAAATATTTGCACACCCAACGTAGAAGCACCCAAGAAAGATCTAAAAGAAGAAACTGATGCACTAACACCACCATTTAAATCAATAAATAGATCAGACAGACAGAATAAAGAAACATCAGCTTTAAATGACACATTAGACCAAATGGACATTCCATACAAAAACAGCAGAATACACATACTTCTCAAGTGCCCATGTAACATTCTCCAGAACATATCATATGTCAGGCTAACAAAACAAATCTCAATTAAGTTTAAGAAGATAGAAATCATATTAAGCATCTTTTCTGGCCACATCAGTAATAAACTAGAAATCAATCACAAGAAGAAAACTGGAAAAAGCAAAAATATGTGGAGATTAAAGAATGTGCTACTAAATAAACAACTGATCAACAAAGAAATTAAAGGGGAAATAAAAAAGTTCCTGGAGACAAATGAAAATGGAAATACAAGAACCCAAAATCTATGGGATGCAGCAAAAGCAGTTCTAAGAGGAAAGTTCATAATGATACAGGCCTACTTCAAGAATGAGAGATATCGCGAATAAACAATCTAACTTTACACCTGAAGAAACTAGAAAAAGAAGAACAAAGCCCAAAGTTAGTAGAAGAAAGGGAATAGTTATCAGAGTTGAAATAAATGAAACAAAGACTAAAAAAAAAAATCAATGGAACTAAGAACTGGTTCTTTGAAGGAATAAACAAAGTTGACAAACCTTTAGTAGGACTCACCAAGAAAAAAAGAGAGAAGGCTCAAATAAACAAAATCAGAAATGAAAGAGAAGCTACAACTGTTACACAGAAATACAAAGGACCATAAGAAACAACTATGAACAATTATATAACAACAAACTGGACAACCCAGAAGAAATGGATAAAATTCTAAAGACTGAATCATGAAGAAGCAGAAAATCTGAGTAGACTATTTACTAGTAAGAAGATTAAACCAGTAACCAAAAACCTTACAACAAACAAAAGTCCAAGACCAGATGGTTTCACTGGTGAATTCTACCATTCAAAGAACATTTAGCATATGTCCTTCTCAAACTCTTCCAAAAAATTGAAGAGGAAGGAACATTTGCAAACTCATTTTACAAGACCAGCATTACCCTGATATGCAAACCAGACAAAAACACCAAAAGAAAGAAAATTACAGACCAATATCTCTGATCAACATAGATGTAAAATCCTCAACAAAGTATTAGCAAACCAATTTAACAAAACATTAAAAAGATTATACACCATGATCAAGTAGGATTTTCTCCAAGGAAGCAAAGATGGTTCAACAGCCACAAATCAATATGATACACCACATTAACAAAATGAAGAGTAAAAATTTTACGATCATCTTAATTGATACAAAAGAAACATTTGACAAAATTCAACATTGATTTATGATAAAAACTCTCAACAACGTGGGTATAGTGGAAACATACCTAAACATTGTAAAGGCCAATATGACAAACCCACAGCTAACATCATGCTCAACTGTGAAGAGAGGAAAAGCTTTTCCCTTAAGATCAGGAATAAGACAAGGATGTCCACTCTCACCACTATTATTCAACCTAGTACTGGAAGTCCTAGCCACAGCAATTATGCAAAAAAGAAATAAAAGGCATCTAAGTTGGAAAGGAGGAAGTAAAACTGTCACTATTTGTAGTTGACATGATACTATATGGAGAAAGCCCAAAAGAGTCCACAAAAAAAAAAAAAAAAATCACACACAAAAAAACATGTTAAAACTAATAAATGAGTTCATGAGACTTTCAGGATGCAAAATCAATATATAGAAATCTGTTGTACTTCTCCACACTAATAATGAAATATCAAAAAGATAAATTAAGAAAAAATCCCTCTTACAGTTGCAGCAAAAAGAACAGAATATTTCAGAATAAATTTACCAAGAGGGTAAAAGTCCTGTACACAGAATACTATATGACATTGAAACAATTTGAAGAAGAAAACAAATGAGAAGATATTTCATGCTCAAAGATTAAGAGAATCAATATTGTTAAAATTTCCATACTACCCAACGCTATAGATTTACAAATTCAATGAAATCCTTATCGAAATGCCAGGGGCATTTTTCATAGAAGTAGAATAATTCTAAAATTTGTATGACCCCACAAAAAAACACCAAATAGCCAAAGCAATCTTGAGAAAGAATAAAGCTGAAGGTATCACACTCCCTTATTTCAACCTATACTACAAAGTTATAGTGATCAAAAGAGTATGGTATTAGCATAAAAGCAAACACACAGATCAATGGAACAGAATAATGAGCCCAGAAATAGACCCCCTTATATATGGTCTACTAATTTATGACTATGGAGTCAAGAATACACAGTGAAGCAAGACAGTCTCTTTCAATAAATGGTATTGGAAAAACTGGACAGCTACATGCAAAGAAATAAAACTGACCACTATTTTATGTCATACACAAAAACTACCTCAAAATAGATTCAAGACTTGAATGTAAGACTTGAAATCATAAGACTCCTAGAAGAAAACACAAGTGATAAACTCCTTGACATTGGTCTTGACATTGAATTTTTGGATTTTACTCCAAAAGTAAAGACAACTGAAGCAAAAATAAACAAATGAGACTACATTAAACTAAAAATTCTATACAGCATTTGTTGAAACCATCAACAGAATTAAAAGGCAACCTACTAAGTGGAAGAAAACATTTGCAAATCATATACCTGGTGAGAGATGGCCAACAGGCACACAAAAAGGTATTCGACATCACCAATTTTCAGAGAAATGCAAATCAAAACCACAGTGAGATATCACTTCATAGCTGTTAGAATGGCTATCATCATCAAAAAGATAAGAAATAACAAGTGTTGGAGAAAATTGAGAAAAGGGAACCTTCATGCACTGTTGGTGGGATAGCAAATTGGGCAGCCACTGTGGTAACAGTATGGAAATTCCTCAAAGTCAAAGTCAAAAATGGGTCTACTAAATGATCCAACTCTTCCACTTCTGGGCATTTATCTGTAGAAAACAAAAACACTAATCCAAAAATTTATACACACCCCTATGTTCTTTGCAGCATTATTTTATAATAGCCAAAATAGGGGAACAACCTAAGTGTCCACCAATGGATGAATGGATAAAGAAAATGTGGTTCAGATATATAATGGAATATCAGTCATAAAAAAAAAAGGAAATCCATGCCATTGTGACATGGATGGACCTTAAGGGCAGTATGCTGAGAGAAATAAGCTAGACAGAGAAAGACAAATATTATATGATTCCTTTTGTATGTGGAATCTAAAAAAAATGAACAAACAAACCTCATAGATACAGAGAAGAGATTGGTGGTTATCAAAAGGAAAGGAGTGGAGCATGGGCAAAAAGACTGAAGCAGATCAGTTATATGGTAATGGATGGTAACTAGACCGACTGATTGTGGTTATCACTTTGTAGTGTGTACAAATATCAAATTATTACCTTGTACACCTGAAACAAAATGTTACATACCAATTTTCCTCCATGAGAGAGAGAGAGAGAGAGAGAGAGTGATCATTAGGGTTCCTTGGAATACACTTTGAGAACCGCTGCTATAGATTATTGCTATTTAACCTTTATCATTTTTCATTATTATCAACAGGTGTAGATCATTATGAAATGCATATTAGGAATCTATCAAAATAAACATGTAATTCTTTCCTATATTGATACAGTGAATTACAAAGATAAATTTTTCTGATATTTCTAAATCCTTAGGGTCAAAAATAAATTACAACATGACTTTCAAAAATCCTATATATGTCAGGATGATACTGGTCACAAGGTGACCCAACTCAGAAGGATTTTTTTCTCACTAACTAGACAGCCTGTGTATGGTTTTATCTTTGGCACAGCTACCTCCATGGCCTCCAATGATACCAAAACATCTTTTCATGTTTCTGTCCATCTGCATCTATCTGTCTGGCTCCGTTCTCCAGACAGGAGTTTTACAAGTATCTGAAAAAATGGCCACTGGCAGCGCCAGACACACAATCCTGGCAGAAAAAGTGCTTCTCTCTCACCTTTTTCACATATTATTTCTAGGGAGAATTGTTGGTGGCTCACATTGGGTTGCATTCCAAGTTGTCATTAGCAGTCCAGCCAGGGTCACATGACTATCCTAGTAACTGTGCGCGTGTGTGTGTGGGGGGGGGGTGTGTGTGTGTGTGGCATTGGGGAGAGGAAATGGACCTTAATTGGCAAGTTCATGAGAACCACAGGGAATGGGGGAAGAACTCCTAAGGCAGGAGGTGCTATTACTAACAAGAAAAGATCTAGAAAGGATGGGAAACAGAGAGCTACAGTAGCCAACTACAGTCCACTCCTTGGCTACTCAGAAGAAAAATACATGCTTCTTACTGTGCATTAAACCGTAAACTGTCCCTTGCTTAAATTATGCTTTCCTCCCACCTAATTCCAAAGTACAGTCCTCTCCCCAACACGAGACAACCCAAAGTCACATCTGGGTATTGCCTGCTGCTCCAAATCCTGGATCTCCAAGTGACACAGGCGTGTTTTAGATATGACTCAAAGTCTGACCAGCTAAGGCTTACCCATGAATTGAACCCTCCCAACAGCTCCTATCTAGAAGGCTTATTAATGCACTTAGAAAAGGACAATATCCAGCAACTTTTCTTTCCTTCTTGCCATCTCTTCCAGGCTGCCATGAGCATATTCTTCAGTTCAGTCTTCCTATTTATGAAGTTACCTTTGGATGTGTCCATTCACCTTTCATCTACTGTCCATTCACCTGTATCTACTGAACTTTAAACCCAATGATTGTATTTCCAAGATCTATAACTGGCTCTTTTTCATACCACTATGATTCCATCCTTATCCTTTGGATGATAGTAATTTCATTTTTCTAAGCTCTTCTCTTTTGCCCTGTTAACTGCATCCCCTTGAGTGTTTGTTCTCCAGCTGAGAATGCCTTGCTCTCTATTATGGTGAAAACTTCCCTCATGGCCTTGGTGATTTTTGGATGGACGCTCACACTTGGATCCAAGAAGCCTGATTTACCCAGCTGGTAGATGCTGCTTCTGTTTACTGTGGCAACTTGGGTGCAGGGCTGGGTGACCCACTGGGTTTCCCAAGGGCTTGTCCCCCAAGCCCCCCAAGGGCTTGTCTCTTGCACATGCCCATCATCTGAGTGTTCTCAAATGGCCATTCTGCTGTTCCAGCCTGAGGTGAGCTTCCATGGTCCCCTCTTCTTGACCTGTATTAAGGGAAAGAAGAGCTCCCACCAATCACTCAGAACCTGGTTCTGCAACCAGGCATCTCAAGAATGTTATCAATGCCCCCCAACTCCTATGTCCATCACCATTGGGGTTAGGAGACCCCAGGACCCTTACACCTCAGGTAGCCCACATTAGAGGTCCTTCATCAATCCAGTTCTCCCTGCATTTCACTTCTAGGAACTCCCCCAAATCTCTGCTTCATTTATGATACTCTTTGTCATTGTTTTCTAGAGCTGTTCTAGATTTGTGAGAGAGAGAGAAAGAGAATGATAGACACAAAGAGAAAATATGTTCTGTCATTTCCAGAGATTTGAAGCAGGAAGAGGAAGGGGGAGTGTGTGCTTAATCCGCCATCTGTAGTTTTTCCTCTTTTATCCCCTATTAAAAATATGTTGTAACAGCAGATAATAAAGGATATGTATAGAATAAGATTAAAGTAGAAATAGAAAGTCAGGACTGACAAAAGGAACAGGGGCACGTATTTCAATCCTGAAGGTTACGGAGTTGCAGCCTAATGGCCAAAGTAAAAAGTGAAACTAGACCATGAAGTTCTGGAGGGCAAGAGGGTGTTTCAGCCACAGCATATTCTTGGTGATGGGCCTCAACCCAACCCAGGCTGTTCTTCAATAAACAGCTGGTGAATGAATGCACTTATTTACTGGGTTCTTTATTAAACAACACAGTCTTTGCTGTCTGGAAAGCTGAAGGCATAAAATCTCATTGGCAATAATAATATTTTTCTTGTCAATAATTTAAAAGCTATTTCTCATGGTATCACAGAACAGATCATGCCTTTGATACACCGTTTTACAGAAAGCATGAAGATTCATGTAATCGGTTTTCAAATGACCTTCGGCAAAGCCTAAGAAGATAACCTTCAGACAAACCCAGGGGAAGGCAATTCTTGGCCCCACTGTTCTATGTCCTGGGGCTACAGGACAGTCCTCCCTAGTCTAGGCCAGGCAGGGCAGTGGGGCTGGGAGCAGACTGTCCTGACCACACCTCTCCATCCCAGGCTCTGATGAAGGATAATTCTCTCATGCTGCCCTTTTCATGACCTAAGGTGTTCCATTTCATGACCCACCTGCCTGGCTCTCTGGAAAAAGCCCAAATGTTTGGAAAGCTAAGCCTGCATCGTCCTGCCTCTTGGGTCCCCGACATGAGTCCTTGGCCTTGCTAAGTCCTGAACTGGATCTAGCCCAAAGAAAGCCCTTTCTAGCTGCTGCTTTGAGCCCTGGCCTGGGAGTCTGGGGCCTGGAGTCCGAGGTCTGGGCCCTGGATGAGCTCTCATGCCTTCATTCTTTACTCATTTTTCATTCACGCTTCTAAGAAGGTTGGTGCAGCCCCTCCTAGGTGCAGCCTGTCCTGGGCGTGGGACATACCAAGACCAGTGATACATTCTCTACCCTCAAGCCCCGCAGTCTAACAAAGGAGATGACTCCCATCTAAGGCTCCTTGCCTGTGAAGGAGGGTTACAATGCCTGTTTTCTGGAACTGTCAGAGATATTAAGGCTATAAATTCTCTACAAATACTCTATAGCAAATCTCATGCACAGAATCATGATGATGGTGCTGGTGGTGGGTCTAGGAGGCACCCAGCCCTCAGCCCCCAAGTCTCCCTGAGGGCAGTGATGGGTTCCTATTCCCCAATTCCCTCAGCCTCCCCGGACCAAGGAGGAGGGAGTAAATTGGGAAAGCAGATTCCATCCCCAGCAAGGGTATTCTCAGGAGTTTTGCTTTATAAGCTAAATGCCCTTTATTAGCCTGCAGTTAAGTTGTCTCTTTGTCTGAAGATTAAGTAGAAGTTTCCTCCCTTAGTGAGGGGAGGTGGAGGAAAGAAGGATGCTAATTAGTTGATTCTCCTTCAAGGCCAAGGGTCCATTTGATAACCTGCCTACTAGAGCCAGGCTGTGGGGCTTTGCTGGAGGCAGCCCCACACAGTGGGGAGCCTTTGGGGCAGGCCCCTGGTGTGCTTCTCAGCTCTGCCTCTTATGAGCTCTGGACCTGCCGTGGTCTCAATTTTCCCATCTGTAAAATGGATATCAACATTTCTGTGCCTTGAGTATGTCAGAAGTGCGAATTACAAGATGTCCCCCAACCCCAACAACCCCCAAATGAACATGTCTACTCGCCGTCCTCTCCCTCATCTCCAGGAGAGGGTGCATGGGGCCACGTCAGCCAGACCCGCTGAACTGACCAGTTGTAGAGACAAAGAGCTGGTGAAGAAGGCTGGTCAGGTGCTCAGGAAGTTAGCACATCTTCCTCTGGCAAATCCTGTGAGGATCCATAGCGATAGTTTCTCACTACCTGTGTATTCATGTTACCCCAGGAGCTTCTGGGGAAAAGCCAATTTAAAAAAACAGAATATGTAGAGAGATACTCTATACATACATATGCATAAACCCCTATATAGAGAATATATAGAGAATATCTATATATGTACATATTTGTATGTGTATATATACATGTATATACACACACACATACTGTTTTAATTTGAAGCATTAGGGGGGTAATGCCCAAAGATTCATTTAAAAGCTTGCAAAGCCACATAAATGGCAACACCAGAAATAATCCGAGCATCCATCAACTCATGAGTGGGTAAATACAAGGCAGCATATCCATACAGTGGAATATTATTCATCCATAAAGAGAAATGAGGGCTGTGGCATGCTGCACGCATGAACCTTGAAAAACAGTATGGTTGGGACGCCTGGGTGTCTCAGTGGGTTAAGCAGCTGCCTTTGGCCAGGACATGACCCCAGGATCCTTGGATTGAGTCCCGTATCAGGCTCCTTGCTCATCTGGGAGCCTGCTTCTCTCTCTGCCTCTGCCTGCTTGTGCTCTCTCTCTCTCTCTCTCTGACAAATAAATAAAATCTTTAAAAAAGAAAGAAAAAGAAAAATGGTACAGTTGGTGAAGAAAGCCCATCACAGAATCCTGCAAATTGCATGAAACGGACTCCATTTATAGAAAATGTCCAGAGTGGCAAATCCACAGAGACTGAAAGCAGACTGGTGTTTGGGGGGGGGGGGGGCTGGGAGGCAAAGGGGGGGATGGGCAACAACTGCTCAGAAGTCCTGGGTTCCTTTTGCAGGGGTGACCAAATGTTCCGGGATTCGGTATTGGTAGTAGTTGCAAAAAACTCCTGAACTGCATGCTTTAAAAGGTGGATCTTATGGTATGTGAGTTTTATATCAATGAAGGTGTTATAAACGTGACTGCGAGGTGGGAGCCCAGTATCGTCAGGTGGTCCTCGAATTGGTAAAAGATTCACGTGGAGGATCTTTTCTCTCTAGGAGCTGACTTTGTTTCTGACAGAAATTTCTCCTCTGTACTATGGAGCTAGAGCACCAGGACTATTTAACTGGTTAAATATCTAGCAGCATATTAATAAATCTGTCGCTGTATTTCTCAGTGGCCCTGGACTGCCCCACATAGGCTGTCAAGAGCCCTGACTGCTTGAGTGTTTAGCCATTCAGCTGATATTCCAGACTCCCTTCTGTGCCTCCTCTGTTCAGGATTCCCCCATCCCTTGAGTGCCAAGGCATAGGGGTCCTCCGAGGTATCTGTCCGTGTCATCACTGGCTCATACTGGCATTGACCAGGCTTTCTCCAGGCTCTGGTCCCAGGGTGCCCTGTGTCCTTCTGACCCCCACCTTTCAGATCCAGCCCCTGTCCCCATGCCCTTGCTCCTGTGGGCTCTGGACTGCTTCCTGGACTCCCTTCTCTGTCACTCTGGGGTCATGCTGCCTTCCCGGGAATGCTACAGAGATGGCCATCCCTCCCCGCATCTGCCAAAGCTTCCTGAGACTTTACTCATTCCTGCTCTCCCCACTCAGCCCAGAAGACCATGGCAGAACACAGAGTTCTTTCTCAAGGATACAAGAACATCTGAATCTCTTCTCCCCTTCTTGTGAGTGGACCCTCTCCCTGCCCTTGAACCTGAGCTTGGTCAGTTGTATGATCTACTTTGGCTGAGGAAACACGAGCAAAGATGATACAAGGAGAAGCCGGAAAGCACTTGCCACCTCTAGCTGCCCTGGGTCTTCCATGGAAAGAGGCTGGGCTAGGCTTTTGGAGCCCCAGCCTTCTGGACCTCTTGGCAAAGACCCAGACATGTGGGTGAGGCTGTTGTAGGTGACCCAACCCCAGCTGAGCCAGCAAAGACCAGAAGAAACATCCAGGCAAGAGAAATAATAAATTGCGCCAACTTAAGCCACCGAGTTTCGGGATGGTTTGTTATGCAGCAAAAGCTGACTGATGTGCCCATTTCTATGTCTTCTCCAGCCTGGGAACTGTCCCCTCCAGGGAGACAGAAACTCCCATGGCTCACTCTGTACTCTTTCAAATCTATCATGATGCTTGAGACCCTCGGGGCTTCTGATAGGTACCATATAGGCTCTTGCAAATGGAAAGCACTGGCTTCTGAAATGAAAAAAACCAAGAATGTAACCCTTGTTCACCTGCTGTAACCTCCCTCCATGTGACATGATGTCTCATGGTCTACTTTTAATAGGGGAGGAGCCACAGGTGAAAGAGGAATGAGGATGAACCAAAAAATAATTGTTGACACATCAAAATATGATGTCATCACATATTTATAGAGTGTCTACTGGAGTTGACACCTTGTTAGATGCCGAGGACACAATGATGAGCAAAACAGACCCAAACCCCAGTCTCAGAGATCCTACAGGCTGGCCATTATGTCACATGTCCAATACCTCGAGGAGGCATGGAGCACACAGTAGTGAACATGCAGAGATGAGTCTGTCCCTATAAGTTGGGGATAGGGAGTGGGGAGTGAGGGGGAGGGGGCGACAGGGAAACTGATCCCATTTGGGGCTGAGAAGGCTTCTCTGAGTGGATCTGGTTGAAACTCTAACCCAAAGGATAAGAAAGAGTTAAATGAGCAAGGACATGGGGGTGGGGTGTAGGGGAGGGGAGGGAGAACATTCTAGACAGAGGGCACAGGCAAAGTGTAAAGTGCAAAGGCCCAGCTATGACCAGGATGAGCTAGGAAAAGGCAGAGTGTCGGGAGACACCAAACATGGGGGAGCCCTGATAGGAGGCTAGGGTGCCAGGCTAACTTGAATATCTTTAGACCACAAAAGTCTCTGAACGGGGACTGGCCCAAGTGGTCATTGCCCATCCCACGGGGCACCACCTGGCCCAGATGTTGAAGGCACCCTGTCAGGATCCTCAGCTCCCACCCTTGAGACCCACCCTGCCCCAGGGCTTCGGTCCTGTGGCCCCGCCCCTTGCTGGGAGAGTGACCCTAAAAAGGCATTCTCAGACTCCACCCGTCCAGAAGCTTTCTCTAAAGTTCCCCACCCCCAGGGTCATGACACCCCCCCAGTACAGGGACTGCACACTCGCATCTGGCTTGGGGTCCAGCACAGGTCACCGCAGTGGCTCCAGGATGCCGCGTAGACATGTGGGACTGGATTAGGGGGTGGGGTGCTTTGAGGAGCAACGGCAGTTCTGGGTCTAAAGCGGTTCTGGGTGCAGGCACTGTTTGCCATCATGGAGTGGGGGACCAGCCAGTGCCACAGGCTGGCTGTGGGGGATCGGTGGGGGACACGGGCGTGGACGCCAGGACCCCTGCTAAGGTTGTTATGAGGAAGGACCACAAGGCTGTCCATCCAGAATGCAGCTGGGGCACCGTAAGTGCTCAGGGAAGGTGGCATGCTGATTCTGTGATTATTATCGTATTGGGAATGGTGACTCGGAACCCCAGGGGCATGCGCGGGGTCTAGTGGGTGTTCAGACAGTCAGCGAACATGCAGACATTAGAGGATGGAACCCTCTGCCACAGACAGGGACCCCAGGGACCTGGAGAGACAGTGAGCCCAAGGAGGGCTGGAGCTGAGCCAGACCAGGGGCAAAGGGAGGAGACGCCGCCCCGGGTTCATCCATGTCAGCCCAGGGAGCTCTAGTCCAGACCTCGGGTCAGGGACCAGATCCGGGCACGCTGGGGAGGTCGGGCCCAGCCCTGGGGAGCAGGCCGAGGTCTGGGGCGAGAGCACCACATCGTGGGGCCCACACCTTTGCCTCTCTTGGTGCGGGACAGCAGCCCCACGGGCGAGGTCATGAGGAAGACCCGGGAAAGAGCACCTGGCAGTCCTGGCACAGGCCGGGGGCCACTCCCGGAGGAGCGGGACTCAGACACAGGCAGCAAAAGGCTTTCAGAATTAGGGTGCTTCATAGTGACTGGATCTTATTTAGTCATTGATTTAGCAAGTAGTTACTAAGTTCCCACCACGTGACAAGCACTTTGTCCTACTTACAGGTCAAGGTGCTTACCCTCTATGGTGGACACAAGAAGGTACCCCAGACCCCCTCCTTGAAGGACGTGCTGCTCCAGCTCCTGGAGACCGTCCGCGGGAGCCCCGGTATCACCCCTCGCTGGGGATCCCCCCGCACGGGCCTGCCCTCCCCAGGCGTGTCAAGGCCTGTGGACCTCCCAACTCGGGACACCTTCAGGTCCCAAAGGGTCACTCCAGCTGCCCTCCTCCTCTGCCCACTCCTGCTTCCTCCCTTCCTGCCCCAGGCCTGGCCAGGGCCCTCCTGAGGAGCCTCCTGTGTGTCCCTTGGGGCTACCCATCGAGTGGGACACTCCCAGGGCTGACAATTAGAGGACAAGGCCGACAAAACACCAGGAGAAGACGCCTGCCCGCGCTGAGGGCTGTGGAGGACAGGACCGGGGTGTCAACAACGAGGCGATGTGCGAAGGGCAGCCCGGGGTGAGCAGAGGAAGCGCCCTGGAGAAGACAGGCACGTGGACACCCAGCGGCTGTACCATGGAGAGGCTGCCTACTGTGACAGCGGGGGAGAACAGGAGGAGACAGAGCAGCAAAGGCCGAGGCCTAAAGCTGCAGGAGCTGGAGGGCCTCAGGAACGAAGAGGCCACGGTGCCTGGATGGCACCGGGAGGGTACCTGAAAAGTACCTGAGGGGTATCTGGAGGCTTCCCTGAAGGGTTATGCGGAGGGCACCTGGCGGGTAATTGAAGGGGTATCTGGAAGGTACTTGGAAGGTTATCTAGAAGGGTACCTAGAAGGTAGCTGGAGGGGAGTCTGGACAGTCACCCAGAGGAAGTGTGGAGGGAGTTGGCGGGCTGAGAGGCCTAGGCGACCCTGCGAAAATGAGCCTTTGTTGCAGTCACCCCAATGTACCCGGGCCCACCCAAGGGAGGAGCAAAGAAGAGTAGGTTAGGGCCCGGCCACCCCAATTCTGCTGAGGGTGCGGAGGCTGGGCTCCCGGGGGCCACCAGGGACCGCAGCTGCTCTAAAATCGCCCAGTCAGCAGAAGCCTCCACAGAAGCCTCTGCTTCCGGCATTTGCATCCAAAGCGATGTGCAGCCTGCTTCCCGCAGCGGAGGCTCAATCTGCCGGCACCCGGGCTGCGGGGTTGGGACAATTAATTAAAGATCCCAGGGAGCAGCCAGCTCTCATTAAATCCTGTGTAGGGGGCGGAGTGCCAGGTGAGAACTCCTTGAACGTTGGTTCACTTTCTCTGGAGCCAAGCATTCTCTCATCTATTATCTGCATCGATCCTGGACGGGCTCTGAGGGGATTATCTCCGTTTTGCAAAGTGCAGATGCAGAGACTGGGAGACTCGGAGACTGGCGTTAGGTGGCCGGGGTTAGGTGGCATATCAGGGTCTCCCGGCTCCCCAGGCGCAGGGCTGAGGTCCACAGGGCAGAGGGCCACGTCCTCCATGCTGCCTCGGTGAGGACCCATGCAGCTCTCGCTGGGTCTCCTGGGGCAGGAACAGGGAGTTTGGAGTGATGCCGAGGGGACTCGCACCCGCTCTGCCCCCCAAGGCTGCAGACAACCAGCCCTGGCCGGAGTCAGGGGGCACCGGGAGTGTTCCCGAAGACACTGTTGACTCTATCGGTCAAAGAAGCTATGAGCTGTGATTACCCTTCACCGAGGTGGGATTTGTGCTTTCCTCTGGGAAAAAAGAATCCTGAGCATGCCGGAGACTACTCTGAGCCAGAGTAGTCCTGGGGACCCAGAGACGGGGTCCCTCCCTCCCACCTGTGCAGAGGGGCCCTACAAGACCTCCCGTCCGCAGGCCCTTCCTGCAGGTGACTGCGGTGGGGGTTCCTGTTTTGCAGACATGGCAAAAGTAATACTATGTGACCTCCAAGGCCAAATCATGAAAGGTGCTGTAGATTCTTCTGCCCTTCTCTCTTGGAGCCCTGAGTCACCAGATGGCCCGGCAGATTCCCTGAGGCCACCAGGCTGAGAGGAAGCCCAACCAGACCAGGTGCAAAGACACAGAGAGGCTCTGAGAGCACACGGAGAGACACAGCCAGCCCCCTCCCCCCCCCCCCCGCCCAGTAGCTCCGGCCTCCCCTCCCTCCACCTCGGCTCCTGCCTCCTTGTCCGACAGCAACCATGGCGGAAGGTCGAGCCAGAATTGCCCAAATGGGCACTTCCCATGAGGGATGAAAAAATGATTGTTGTAGTCTTAAGCCACTAATTTTGGGCAGTAGTAACCAGAACACCAGCATCGAAAGAGGGGCAAACGGGCAAGGGAAATGCAATTCCAGAGTGAAACCGGAGCAAGTACGGTATGGCACAGCCAAGGGGTGGCCGAGAGAGAGAAGGAGGTCCGGGGAGGCTCTCTGGGGTTCCTCCCAGGGGATCCCAGACAAAGCTGCTGGCCATGCAAAGGCCCAGACGCAGGAAGGGTCTGATTTCCTGTATTTCCAGCAAGTGGCTAGTGTCCCTGGAGTGAATTTGGCACAGAGATTGAGGCACAAGACTGTGGCACATGGCAACGAGGAGCCTGGAAGAATCTGGAGCTCGGAATGAGGTTCTGACCACGTTATAGAAAGAACATTCTGACCTGTATGTGAAGGATAGAGAGGAGGAAGCAAGCGGAAGGTGTTAGGGCAATCTTTCTGCAGGGGAGGTCTTCGGTAACTTCTCCACGATGTTAGCGTGACCTCGTTTGGAGTGATAATTGAAAACAGGTGGGAGGGAGCCATGGCAGGTGGCGCTTCTGCATGGCCAGGCTTAGGCTCCCCCCTCTGAGGAGGTAACCTAGCATCTCTCTTAGCTGTTACAGGGAGAACATCAGAGGCGACACTCAGGAGGGGGCTGAAAGCAAGGCATGGGCTGGGACCCAAGTCAGGAAAGGCCCTCTGAGGGCCCCCCCAATGTCTCCCGGGCTGCCCACAACGACCTGTGAGGCAGGTGTCCCCGTCCCCTGGTGCACTGAGGGTGGCCCCAGGCCCCTGAGGGGCAGTAAGAGGGATGGTGGCTGGGGATCGCCGTGCCTGGCCACTGTGACATCTGCAGTCTTTGTCACTCTTACTGCACGTGGCTTAGATGGGGGGGCCCCCCACAGCTTTGCTGCCTTCAGAGGCAGACACATGGTCCCAGCCTGGTCAATCAGGGATTTATTTAGGGATACTGACCTAAGCTAAGCTCATAAGAATCCGCTCTGGGACTTTGGGAAAAACCTACTGGGAACGAGGCATGCTCTTTCTGGTGGGGTGGTTGACACAGAGAAATGGACATGAGTAGATGATGGCCATTTTCCGCCTGCCTGGGGAATTGATATGGACTGACATTTGTGTCCCCCTCCAGATTCTTATGTTGAAATCCTCACCCCCAGTGTGATGGTAGTACGCGGGCTTTTGGGAAGTCATTGGGTCATGAGGGTGGAGCCTTCATGATGAGATCAGTGCTCTTGTAAGAACAGACAAGGAGCTTGCTACTCCCTGTGCTCTCTGCTATGTGAGGACCCAAGGAGCAGACAGGGTATCAGCAAACCAGACACCAGATCTGCCAATATCTTGATCTCGGACTTCCCAGCCTCCAGAACTGTGAGAAATAAACATTTGTTGTTCAAGGGCACCCCTGCCCCGTCTACAGTATTTTTGTTAGAGCACCCAAATGAAGAAATATTTTCCTGAACAATGCAGAGGAAAGCAGAGAAATAGAGAAAAGAGAGAGCATTGATGACATCACTGGAGCACCTGGATCCAGCCCTGCCTGAAGTCTACACTGCATTTCTCAGTTTCATGAACCAATAAATTCCTTTCTTTGCTTAAGCCACTCTGTGTGAGTTTCTATTACTTGCAAACAAAAAGGAGAAAAGAGCAATTACACCTGTAATGAATTGGAAAATCTTTTCATCCCCAGAATTCCTCCTGGGGATGATACTGTCTTTATTTGGAAGAAATATTTTTAAAAGCATTGACGCTTGAAGGTAAGAATCCAAGGGACCTGACTGTGGGGAAAATGCCTTATGGGAGAAATGGGAGAGATATTGTGACTTCATCAAGGGAGACCATGCCTTGTTAGTTACCCCTTCCAGGGCCTACCCCCTAGCTCACCTGCCCCGGGGGTAAATGCTAGTCTGAACATGCAGAAGATCAGGTTAAGTTAGAGGGGACCCCGCGATGCACCTCGATGGCAAGGCTACAGGGGAAGCCAGGCACCCGGTGGATGAGGTAGGATGAGAAGCCCATTCTTTTTTTTTTTTTTAAAGATTTTATTTATTTATTAGAGAGCAAGAGACTGAGAATGAGAGGGGAGAAGGTCAGAGGGAGAAGCAGACTTCCCGCAGAGCCGGGAGTCTGATATGGGACTCGATCCCGGGACTCCGGGATCATGACCTGAGCCGAAGGCAGTCGCTCAACCAACTGAGCCACCCAGGCGCCCGAGAAGCCCATTCTTTGCAAGACTTCCTTTGCTGCGGAAGCCAGACTGTGAGCACAGCATTGTCAGATGCCCTTGCAGCTTGGGTTCTGGGGGTGATTTGCATTTTGGCTGCTCATCCAAGCTCATGTGAGATTCGGAATGCAGGGGAGAGGCAGATAGACCCTACCGGCTTTGCTGCAGCCCGAAACCCAGTGTCACTGTGCCTCCCCAGCGAATGCATATCCATCCTATCTCTACACAGGTGCATGTGGGCACTGGCTTTGTGGGTTTGGAGAGGCAGCATGCGGGGCTTCCAGGAGCTGCTGCGGGCCTGGGAGCCAGTTTCCAGAGATGGCCATATGTCCCCTCCTTCCAGGTGATGGCAGGAACAACAGGGCTTCTTCGAGGGTGGTTCTGCCATGAGTACCACCCCCGTTCGGGGAGGCCTGGTGGAGAGCCCCCTCCTCCTGCCCCGCCCACAGGGTTACAGCCCCTTCTCCCCTGCAGGAAATCCCTTCTGCTTACACAGGGAAGACTTGCAACCCTGACAGGTGAGGGGCGAGGACCAGGCCCCCAGCTGCTGTGCGCCCAAACCTTTAAAAGCCACAAGCAGGTGGTTTTAACACGACTTAGCCCTTACTATACTCCGGACTCAGAGTTGAGCATTTTGCATACATAATTCATTTAATATTTGCAACAGTCCCAAGAGCTAGGCAGTTTGTGTACCCATTTGCAGACAAGGTAACTGAGGCACAAGGAGGTCGAATAACAGGTCGTAGGGGGCTGGAGGGACAGGATTTGAGACCAGTGAGGGAGGTGTCCTGGAGCAAAAGAGACCCAGCCCTCAAGGAGCAGGGGCACAGAGACATACAGTAGGAGCCAAGACTGGACTATCACAGGTAAGGGATGAAGGTTTGAGTCAAGGTTAACCAGATGGCTGAGCAGTGAGGACAGGACTGGGGCAGGGGCAGTAGGGGAACAGGCAGCTGACATCTGATTACACAGCCTTGACATATGGAGATTTCTCCCTTTTCCAAATGCAGGGAAATATATGGACTATGTGGTAACTCCCCCACCACCACCACCAACATCCCAACACACACATATACACACACGCACACCTCCAATTCCGAAGCAAAATCTTCTTTCCCCCAAGATAAATGCTACAACACAGGGACAGGCACTGTAATAATCTACTAGAGACTATAAACTGGCATAGCCTTTTTGGAAAGTAAGTTGGCAATATGTAGCAATGGCCTTGCAGTATCATAACTTTTGAACCTGCAGTTTCCTTTCTAGGATCTGTCATAAGGAAATAATCTGAAATATGAGAGCTCTAGGCACAAAGATGCCCAGGACAGAAACGCTGAAAACAGTGGGAAATTGGAAACAATCCCAATGCTCGTTGATGATCGTGAAACAAACTAATGGCACATCTGTGTGATAGAATATTGTGCCGTCATTAGAAAGAAGATTGGAAAGAGCTTTTAACTGTGTGGGGAAAAAAAGTCAGGAAAAAAGACAAAGTTGAGGTCATACGTAGGATGTTCTCATCCACGGGGAAAGTGTGCCTGGAACAAAGGCTGGGAGGAAGTAGACAAAATCATTCAGAGAAATTGACTCACAGTCTGGAGGGACTTACTCATTTACTTCTGCTTTTTTGTACTTTTTGGTGACTTCCAGGTTTTGTACAATGACCAGTCGTTGTAAAAAAAAAACAAAGGGAGGACGAGCTCTTGCGATCTGAAGCTCCTGAGTGTCTCCTCTGAGCCCCCAGCGGAGGTGAGACAGCAGCAGGCTAACCTCCCAGAGCCTCCTGGGTCCTGGTCTCTGCATGCCACTTCCAAGCAGCTCCAGGGAACCACAAGACAAACAGGCTGAGATAAACAGAATTGAGGCAAACTCCTAACTTGAACTAAAAAATCTAATTGTATACATATAGGATAGGGAAAATCCAGCCTGAAAACAATAAGTCACATAAAAATAGTTTAGGGACTTTCAGCAGCCACCAAACTGACCATGGAAATCAACAGTGAGACAGAATTGCCTTGGCATCTGAGAGCACATCAAAAGGAGCATACTAACCAGAAAAAGGGAGGTGGCAATTACAGACAGGCCACATCTGGGATTTGGATTACAACTTTCCGCCCCCTAAGGCATTCTATCAGCCCATCCTTTCCCCATCCTGGTGACCAAAGCCAGGTTTACAGGGGGTCTGGAAGTTTCCTTTCTTGCCCTTTTCTATCTGGTATTAAGGAAGCAGAAATGGTAAAAAGAGGCAACGATTAAGAGCTGGAGAGAAGCCAGAAAACTTGTTTCCCCACCACATCAACTGTATAATTGGGCTAATTCTGTAGCATTTGTGCTTCTGGGCCTTTGTTTCCCTTTGTCTGCGTCGCTCCTGATTGGAACATTTGCTGTTGCTTTTGTGCGTTCCTAAACCCAATCCCCTCTGATGATGTACATGAATGTGTTTCTGATGGATGTTTTCCAGAGCCCTTTGTTGCCTCAATTAAGGGATAATGAACAAGAATTGTTTCTATTTGTAAAACAGCCCAGCCATTTCCCACTTCCCAATTGGTGGGACAATGTGTCTTAATTAAGCACAAAGACTTGTCACTTCATCTACTGTCAAGATCCCCAGAGAGGCGGTGATGGAGGATTGGGGAAGGGATGGGAGGCCTGGGAAGCCTTGGGTGGGCACGGAGGGGCCCTGAGAGTGCCATGGGCAGCTCCCAGGTGGTCAGGGCTGTGTCGCGTTGGCTGTGGCACCAACTCGCCTCTGGTTACCAGTCCCTAGAGGACGCCTGGGTACCAGAGCCATGACCTTGCACGGCTGGAATGGGGTATTTGTCACTAAAAGCATGGTCTATGGACCCAACTTGCCTGGGTTTGGTCCCGGCTCCACATTCACTAGCCATGTGTCCCCGGGCAAAGGACACAAGTCACCTAAATGACGAGAACCAGCAAAATGATGGCAACCCCTACCTCCCACAGAGCAAGCAGCCCATAGGCCCTAACACAGGGAAAGTGCTTACAACAGCCCCAGGTGCTTGGTGAGCCCTGGGTGAATGCGGATAAATGGGAGCAGTGACTTTTTTCTGAAAACAGTACCCCTGCTTTCCTCTGGAACCCTTCTGCAATCCCTGGGTTTGGGAGAACACAGTCCTGCTCAGAGCTGTGGCTGCTCCTCGTCCTTCAGAAGACCTGGGCTTGCTGAAGGACCCGAGGGCAGGCTGGCCCTGGAAGAGCGCGGGTAGGAACCTGGAATGTACCTCTTGAAGTAAGCTGCGCTACAGGCACCACGTGCTACAGGTGCTACAGGCATCGGTGGCTGAGCAGAAGGCAGGGACAGGTTGTCAGAAGTGCCAGCCCATCGGAAGGGCCCCGACCCCCTCGGGCTCCAGAAAGACTAATGGGGGTCCCCACCAGTTCCCAGTACTTCCAAAGACCCAATCATCTGTGGAGAATAAGACCACACACAGTAGGTCATTTTGCTTTGGGAAGATATTCTCTCCACCTGAAGGGTCACCCTGGGAGTGGGGGGCTCACGCAGGTCAGCTATGTGTACTGATTGGCTACATGGCTTTAGGGTTAATACCAAATCTGTCAAAAAAAGGTGCTTCCTCCCTACCAAGCACCGAGTTTGCTGCCTCGCTGGACCCTTGCCACAGGCCTGCAGGGCGGTCCTCGTCACTACCATTCTCATTTTTAAAATAGGAACACCGCAGCTCAGAGGAACCCGCCCAGCATCACTGGGAACTTGTGGAGACAGGATCTGAACCCAGGACTGCCCACCTACACCACCGGCGGCTGAACCACAGCGCAGTCTCATCGGTGCGGAAAATCTCCTGCTCTTGTGAACCACAGTGGCAGCAAGGCCCACCTGCTCTCTGCTGGATGAGCTGGGGTGAGAGATGTTTCCTGGGGATAAACCCCTGTGACAAGAAGGAGAAGGCAGCGGGATGGGGCAGCCAAGGTGCAGGGTAGAATCAAGAAACTCAGCCAACTCAGAGGGAAGGTCTGGAGCAGATGCCGCCCATCTGTGTGTCCCCAGTCTGTGGGAACGGTGAGGCCTTCATCCTCTGTGTCCTTCAGGAAGCACATAGCCTTGGGTGCCATCCCTCCGCAGCAGAGGATGGCACAGTGGGCTAAACAGCTGGAGGTCCTCTGCTGACCACACCCTTGCAGCTGGGGTGCACCTCCCTGGCTGCGCCACGGCACCCCAGGCCCAGGAAAATCCCTGGATGGCTCCCCACCAGGGCGGGATCCAGCCCATGCTGGGCCCTCATGGTCCACGACATCTCGCCTCTCCTGTTGGAAGCCGGCCCCTGCACCCTCTGCTCCTCTGACCACTCTCCACCCCTGCACAGTCTCTTCTCCTGTCTTAGGAGAAGTAAGGTTAATTCCTCCTTACTGGCAGGCCACCAGGGTTGGGGGTTGCTAGGTTATGGGGTACACCTCCATGCCTCACCCACCTCTATCCCCTAAAGAGAGACAAGTCTGACCCATCACTCTGGCCCCCGTGCCTAGCCCAGAGCCAAGCTCAGAGCAGCGGAGGCCTGCCAGCCGGGAAAGATGACTGGCACTCCAGGGGAGCCCAAGTCCCCGGGGGCCTGAGGGCTGAGCACCTCGGAAGATGAGAAGTTGCTGGCAGTGAGCAGTGGACACCCCTTAAGGAGACAGCCACTGCCCAGCTCCAGCCAACTCCCGCTGGGTGGGCGGGTGGGCACAGCATGGCCAAACCACCCCCTTCTCAAGAGAATTCTGAAAGCTAGGTTTCTAATTCAAAGACCTCGATTTTCTCAAAGGTTGGCAATCTGCTTTCAAATCAACAGAAATACGAGGTTGAATGGCCTCAACCAAGACTGCTGCCTGGCTCCCCCAGGCCCCGACTGGTTTGGGGACGAGCCTGAGGGGTGGGGTACACAGGTCATGGAACTTAAGGACCGTGGGCTTCATTCTGAGTGAGGTGGGCCCCTTAGGGAGGTTCAGAGTAGGGGAGAGGGCTGTTTTGCTTACTCTGTAGTGACCCTGGCTGCTTTGCTGAGAACAGCTGGGGCAGAGCGGGGGTGGGGGTGAAAGGCTCTAACAGTCATCCAGAGGGAAGAGGAGGCTGGCCATGAACTCCAAGGTTCTGGCCTCAGCAACTGGAGCATGGCATTACAGTCCACTGTGACAGGAGAGGTGGGAGAGAGAACAGCTTTTGGAGGGAAAAGGAGAGTGAGTGTGTGCAGTGGTGGGTGAGCCCAGGGAGCTGTCCAGCATGCAGGGGGAGAAAGGGTGTTCTCCCCTGCCCCCTCCCTACACCTCATCAGATTAACTATCTGCATATCTTGCCTGGGGTGGGGTCTGCCCAGGATCCGCATGCTCCTATCACTCATATGACAGGTGCCCAGGGCCCCCAGGTTGCCATGGCGATGGAGACAATGGCTGGAGAGCGCCCCGCAGTCAGTCAGCGGCACCCCTCCCCCACAGAGGGTCCTGGCCAGTTAATGAGCCCAGCCCCAGGGTCCCCAGAACACAGTGACTGCTGCAGGCTTTACAAAGTCCCTTCGAGCTGGTGACTGGCCAATGGGTCTCTTTTTCAGCAGGGGTAGTGGACAATTTGCAGCAATCCTCTGCCTTGGGGCCTCTGGACCCTTGCTCAATGAGTGACCCAAGGACCAGCTAACTGAATGACACCGAGGAAACTCCCTTAACCCTTCTGTCCAGCTTCCCTGGAAAAGGAAATCAGCCTCATTGGGCTGATTACTCTCCCCACAGTCTCCCTTATAGCTTAAAAGAAAGTGGGGGTTCCCTCTTCCCACAACCCCACCAATTCCTCTGTCCTCCTCCCTCTTCTCCCCTCTCTGCCTGGCAAGCCCAGACCCTCCTGACAGCCTCCTCAGACAACCTGTCCTAGTGGTCACTGTTCCTTCACTTCAGGGGACAGTTGTCTCCCCACCTTTACAGACCCTTTCGATGCCCATAAAAGGTGATGTTGGAGCATTCCCAGTCAAGGACTAGAAAAAAGAAAGCCGACTTCCCGGAAAAAAAAGCAGCCACCCCAGCTGCCTCCCTCCAGCAACCACAGCTCATTTATCTTGCTCTCCCTTCCTTTGTCCGTCCTCCCTCCCTGCCTCACTCCCTTCCCCTCTGCCTCCTACAAAGCAGGGCAGGCCCTGCAGCTGGCAGCCTGGGTCAAGTGGGGCCCGAACGTCTCTGCCGCTTCTCAGAGCATGCAGCCACGTGGTCTGCCACCAGTTTGAGGGGCCCCTGGCTGAAGGAAGAGCAAGGCCAGGCTAGAACATCTCACACAGGACCCTGTCTCATTCTACAATACAAGCGTCTACAATATTATGTCCATGAGGGTATACTATTCCCATTTAAGACGTAGAAACAACTGAGGCTCCCAGAGACACTGGACCACCTTTGTGAAGGTCGGGCCACACAGCTAAGGAGGGAGGGAACCAGGTGTGTACGGAAAGGGGTCGTGTCCTCTTGGCCCCACCGTGAAGTTTCTCCCTTTAACTCTTAGACCTTGAAAACCCCTCCTCTTCCTCCTTTTCATCTGTGTCTACAATGTAACTCAGAGGTTAGAGCACAAAGCTAACAGGGTCAAACCTGTGGCCTCAAGTAGGCATGGGAAACCACGGAGCTCTGATGCCAAGATGAGTCAGATTACGCCTGGCCATGAGGATATTGGATACCATGTCTGAGATTTGCCTTTTTGTACTCCGATCCTTTCCCTTCCCTGGCTCTGCTGGGCATCCCAAGGCACTACATTTCCCAGGCCCCCTTGCCCTCGGTTTCCCAGTGGCTTCATCCAATGGGAGGCACTGAAAGATGAAAGAAGAAAAGCAAGAGGAGAACAACCCAAGTATTTCTGCCCTCTCAGTGGGCGGTGGGCAGTATCTCTGGTCCACTAACACGGAACCCCCTCCATGGTCCCATCCGCTGCTAGGAGGCCCCACCATGGCTCTAGATCCTTCCAGGTCTGGCTTCTAGGCTGTGCTGGCATAACCTTAGGGATGGTAGTCATTAAGCTTTGGCTTCTTTGACTTGCCACCCATTGTTTGGCTTCTTAGCAATTCTATCATTTCTCTAATGAATTCCCTGTAGTAAATTCTCTTTGTTTATAAGACTTGGGGTGTCTTCTCTTTGGGGGCAAGGATCTTACTGGCACAGTTCTAGACACTACCCACTGGAGAAGAAATAGGGAGCTGGCCTTCGCCATCGGAGGGAGGGGCATGGAGCAGAAGACCTATCTCTGACCCACAGTATTATGGTGGCCACAGCCCACTCTGGACTGACATCCTCCTGCATAAAGGACAATTGCAAGCATCTTGCCACCTGCCTTTGTGGGCTCTTGTCCAGGTAAAGTTGAGGTAAGGAGCTGGTGGGTGCTCAGGATAAACACAAAGTGCTATCAGCTGCCCAAGCCCCCATGCCATCGTCTTCGCTGCTCTCAGCCCAGGCTGCCGGTGCAGAGATGGAATCACAACAGGGACGGCATGCCCCTACAGCCTTACCCCGGGCAGGTCCAGCTAGACTCCTGAGCAAGTTCAGAGGACCACTCCTGGGGAAAGATGGCAGCTGGCAAAGGAGTGAGTTTCAGAGCTCTAGGAATACAGAAAAGTTGAGACAAAGCCCCGGAGAGCTTGTTCATGTGGTCCCCTCGAGATGACAACAGCACCTCCCTGGGGTGCTGCCTGCACCTGCCTGGTTGCTGCCTGCCTGTGCAGTGAAAGAAGGAACACTGTTGAAAGATCAGATGATGGGACATGGCAAAGACCTCAAAGAGATGTAGGGTCCGGCCTGCCGCTGACATGGGACCCCAGCCCCGCAAGTTTATGATGGCAGAGCATCTATAGTAATGGGGTTCCCTATCAGTTACCCCATGCAACACTGAGCAACTCTGATGTCTGAACATGGAATAATGCCCCTGCGGAAGATGTACACATGGGAAACATTGGCAAATGGAAATAAAATGCCACTTTATTGTTAGAACTCTGGCAGCCCTGGTTAAATGTGCTCCAAAGGGCATTTCTCCCTGCCTGCTGCCTAGACACTAACCGGCTGGCTTTCCCAGGGGCCATGTCCACGCAGCTACCCTTCCTTGGTAACGGGCCCAACCTCTCACATGGCCACAGTGTCTGAATCAAAGATGAGCACAGTGCCCAAGTCACCCTCATCCAAAACCTTCCCCAGGACACTCATGCTGGAGCTGACCCATTCAGAAATGAGGGATTCCAGCCTCTGTCTCTTATGTGTCCATTTCCCCAAAGTTGCAAACAGTTCACAAGGCTCTCTGCCCCAGCCCCATATGCAAGAACATTTGGGACCAATCTAATAACACCTGTAACACTTCCAGAACAAAAGCAATGCTTTGACTCTGGGAAGGGGCCGGGAGAGAAAAAATTAGAGAAAGAAGATAGCTTCAAGGTGTTATTTTCTCCAGGAAAGCATCATTCATAGACCATGACCCAACTGGAAAAGCCCTTTCCTTATATAAGTTACGGTCTTCAGGCCAAAGCAGCAGAAACAGAAATGGCAAAAGGAACGTAACAGAAGGATCTAGGATAGCTAGATAGCCAGGCTTTAGGAAGGCCAGGAGCCACAGAAGAGCAGAGTCCAAGGTTTTAAGAACGAGGAGGCAGCCTTTAGCATATGCTCCCAGGGAAACAACCATACCAACTGGCTCTCACACATATAGGTCTGGAAAGCAGAAACTACTCCAGGTCTTTCGAATTAAAGCATTTAATACAGGAGGTTGGCTATGTAACTGATAGCACACTGACAAGCTGAACAACCTGCCACTCCTAAGGGTAGAAAGGTGACAAGAGAAGGGGCTGGTGCTGGCTTGGGGTCTGGGGCAGCCCAGGGAGCTAGAACCCCAGCAATAGCAGCAGACAAGAGCCTCCACCTGGAAGCTAGGGCCACCATGGGAGACACCACAGCAAGAGGGAGAATCCGCCTTTCCTCCTTTTCACTAATCTATGTGTGCCTCCCACTGGTGGAAGCTACTGAAAGTCAGAGAGCAAGTGAGCCAGAGAAGGCATCCCTCCCATGCAGAGCAGAGTGGGCGACTAATGCCAACCCAGCATGTGATGATCCTAAATCCCAGGGAGAAGGGAGGTATGAGTGGCTTGGCTTGAATCTTGTGTCCACCCCATGGACAGAGGAGCATGGTGCTGCCGTCATGGGGGGGAGAGTGCTTCCCCAAAAGGAAATTGAGAACTTTTCCCAAAATAGGGAAAAGCAATGCAAAGCAGGCAAAAAGCACAGGCTTCCCTTAAATCCATGAGGAAGTCACCTGTGAAGCACCCTGTCTTATAGTAAAAGCTTTGCCTGCGAGCACTCCTTTCTTAAAGCAGCAAGGGGCTTCCTAAGCTTCCTTCACCTCTTAGCACCCACCCTGTCTTTCTAAAGCTCTTTGGTGCCTTCTTGAGTCAATACTGTGTGGAAGATTTCAGAAAGACTGAAGAGTTAACGGTCTGGTTTGAATGCCAGCTCGGCCCCTGTGCTTTGCTTTCCCCCACTGTGAAATGGGCATAAAAATATGTTTGCCCTTCCTCCCAAAGAGCTCAGTACAGAAAAAAGGAGAAAGAGTGACTTCACAGTGGAGACACCCGACAAGCATGACCTCAGCCAGGTGCTCAAGGTCAACACCCATAGTGATACATCATGTTGACAGCATGCTCCTGTGATCTGACATGATGAGAATGACCTTTTACCTCTGGGGTCTTCCTCCCCAAACCTATAACCCCAGTATTGTCATGAGGAAAGGCATCAGACAAATCTCAGCGGTGGGGCATTCTACGATACACCTGACCAGTGCTTCCCAAGACTGACAAGGTCATCCAAAGCAGGGGAAGTGAGAGACTGTCAGAACCAAGAGTAGCCTTAGGAGACATGATGGATGCATGTAATATGGTTTCTGTCGTGAATGGGGTCCCGGGGCAAAAAGAGGACATCAGGTAAAAACTAAGGAAACCCGAATCCTCTGTGGATGTTCATGAATGATAACATGAGATCGCTGGTCCATTCACTATGACAGTCGTCCCACACTGGTGTGACCAGGTACCGATGGGGGAAATGGCGTGAGGGTTTATGGAACTCTCTACACTATCTTTGCAACCTTTCTGTCAATCCAAAGCTATTCTCAAATAAACAGGTTATTCAGCCTACGACATTCCTGCATCTGCAGTGGGGGTGACAAGCTGGGTGAGGGGAACCATGCATAACCCAGCCCTGCAATCCGGAACTGGCGTGTGCTCCACGCCTCTTTGTAAGCAGGAGCCTTCCTAGTCTAACAGGCACTGGCCAGGCCAGGCCCCACCTTCTGCCTGCCCCAATCTCCTGTTCCTCTCTCCACTTGTCAACAGCCCTGGAGGACCCCAAGGCATCTCTCTTCTGGACCATGGGGCTGCTTGGATGGCCATGGACCTGTGAGTTCTGGTGTCCATCCTCCACTGCCAAGCCCACCCCACTTGAAGAATCACTCTCTATGGGTCTCTCTGACCTGTGCCCCAAGACCCTCCCCATGAGACCATCTTCCCACATCCAACATCCAAGGCTGAGCCTGAAGCTGAGCACCAGGGTCCTGCCCAACTCCCCGTTACAGACTTCACATGCCCTAACTTCACACATCTCCCTGACGTCGTGTCACCTCAGGGCACAGACCATGCCTGCTCCCCACTGTAGTCACCTTGTCACCATGAGATTCCCACCCTAATGCCCACATGTGGCTCTCCTGATGGTCTGGGATCCCTCCCACCCACCACTCCAACCCACATTTGTCTGAATACCCATCAGTTCTTGAGTGTCACCAAGAGGGCATCCTCCCTGGCTTCAGGGCTGAGATGCTGGGGCCACTGTGGGATTCTGGCACCTCTGTGGGTCTCATTCCTGGTCGCCTTCTGGAATCACACCCTCTCCTCCCCTGCGCAATTTCCTTTGGTCCGGTCACCCTCCACCGGGGAGGAGAGTAGCTAACACCTACTGACAGATGATCTGTGCCAGAGCCTATACATGTGGATTAATCCTCACATGGGCATCTGGGGTGGGTACAGATGGCACCCCCTTTCTTATGGCTAAGGAAACAGAGGCACGAAGAGGCTAGTATATGGCAGAGACAAGATTTGAACTCAGACACTTTGCTTTGTGCTTCCAACGTTAACCCCTGTACTGTATGACCAAAAGTATAAATCCAAATAGTCCAGAACATTCCAAGGGAGCATGAGCCAATTGCTATCATTGGGGGTGGGGGGGTGCAGAGGGTGATGACAAAGAAGGGACTCCCGACCCCCAGCTCAGCACACATAGTAGTCTCTCCCAGCAGGCACGACAAGCCAGTGTTGGAGGCGTGTTCTGACCCCCTGTATCACCTCCCTGGGGCCCAGGAGTGATGGGCTGATGGGAGGTGACAGCCAGTCACAATGCCATTACCTCATTTGAGGTACATCTGACTGAAACATGAAACTGCAAGCGAGCATAAATTCTAGGCAGAGAGCAACTCCGTGCAGCAATTTTGCAAGCATTACATGTTCTCTTTCCCTGTTGCAATCTGTATAGTTTATCTTCCGAATAACAGGGCTCATGACTGGAGAACAAGTCTCACTGGTTGTGGCTCCAAGAGAGGAAAAATATGCCGTTCCTTATATGGCAGATATTCGGCTTTTAGACCAGTACGGGGGATCTGAGCAGGGCTCTCTGAAGCTGTCCCTGTCTTCCCCTGGTTAAACTGCTGCTTTCTCCTCTTCTTTTCTCTTTCACACATCCACACTAAGACCTGATTTTAACCCCACTCCATTCTTCCTTGGGTTTGTTTTTCATAAAGTTATTTTACTTCTCTCTCTTTTTTTTTAAGATTTTATTTATTTGACAGAGCAAGAGATCACAAGTAAGGAGAGGCAGCCAGAGAGAGAGGGGGAAGCAGGCTCTCCTCTGAGCAGAAATCCCGACACAGGGCTTGATCCCAGAACCCTGAAACGATGACCTGAGCTGAAGGCAGAGACTTTAACCCACTGAGCCACCTAGGCGCCCCTTACTTCTCTTTTTATCATTTTTTTTTTCATCATGACAAGTGCATTCCTTAGACCTCATCACCTATTTCACCCATCTCCTTCTCCCCTCCCCTCTGGTAGTCATCAGTTTGTTCTCTATAATTAAGAGTCTGTTTCTTGGTTTGCCTGTCTCTCTTTTTCTCCCCTTTGCTCATTTGTTTTGTTTCTTAAATTCCACATTTGAGTGAAATCATATGGTATTTGTCTCTGACTGACTTCTTTTGCTTAGCATAATGCCCTCTAGTTCCATCCCTATCATTGCAAATGGCAAGATTTTGTTCTTTTTGATGGCTGAGTAATATTCCATTATATATATATCCCACCTCTTCTTTATCCCTTTATACATTTATCTGTCAATGGACATTTGGGCTCTTTCCATAATTTGGCTATCATTGATAATGCTGTTATAAACATAAAGATGCATACCTTTGATTTATTGTTTTTGTATTTTGGGGTAAATACCCAGGAGTGCCATTACTGAATCATAAGGTAGCTTTATTTTTAACTTTTTGAGGAATGTCCATATTGTTTTCCACAGTGGCTGCACCGCTTTGCATTTCCTTCAACAGTGCACGAGGTTCCTCTTTCTCCACATCCTCGCCAACACGTTGTTTCATTCTTACTTGAGTTTCTGATACCTCTTTTCCAAAGTTCAGAGCAGTCATCTTTTGTTCACAGGCCATATTCTTGCTCTCTCTCCAGGGCTTTCCCACTAGATTAAAGCAAAAATGGTCATCCAAATGAGAATACTCCAGGTCCTGGCTTTCATTGGTCTATGCAGCAAACTCTTAGCAAGTGCCTATTATATTCCAGGCACCATTCTAGGCATGGGGCATGAAACAGTGAAAAAGAAAAAGTCTCTACCCTCAAGTGTTTCTCCTTGAGGGTAGAGACTTGAGGGTAGAGACTACATACTCCAAGTATGTATTCATTTAGTGGCTCTTGGATTCAAGAAAGAAAACCCCAAACACTCAAAGACTTGAATAATAAGGTTATTAATTTGCTATTTTCCTCCAAAGCAAGAATTCCAGTGGTAGCCGAGGGTCCAAGACCAGTTAATTCAGTGGACCAGTGATGGAAAGGACCCAGGTTATTTCCATCTCTCCATGCTCTCATCATCAGTGGGTTGGCTTTGCTCCTCAAAATAACTCTCCTCATGACTGCAAAATGGCTGCCATAGTTTGAGGCGTCAAACCCAGATATAAAACTGCTCAGAAGAAAAGGGAGTTTCTTCCTTCTGACTCCTTTTAAGAACAGTAAAACATCCATGCCTGACTAAAAACTTCCTCAATCTGATAAAGGGCATCAGTGAAAAACCTCCAGCTAACCTCATATATATTAGTGAAAAACTGAATGCTTTCCCCGAAGATCAACAAAAAGCAAGGATGTCTACCCTCAATGTTTCTATTCAACATTGTCCTGGATATCCTAGCCAACGCAATAAAGCAAGAAACAGAAATAAAAGGCACACAGGTTGAAAAAATACAGGTGCTATAATTATTGATGTAGAACATCTTAAAGAATCTAAAAGGGAGTTGATAGAACTAATGAGTGACCTTGACAATACTAAAGGACACAAGGCCAATTTACAAATACCAATTATACTTTTATATACTAGAAATGAACAATTGAAATTGATATTAAAAAGTACCATTTATAATAGCATCAAAAATTATGAAATACTTAGGTATAAATCTTATAAAATAAGTTCAAAATGTCCCTACCAAAAACTAAAAACACTGATAAAAGAAATCAAAGACTGAGGGGTGCCAGGGGTGGGGCAGCGCTCAATCAGTTAAGCATCTGCCTTCAGCTCAGGTCATGATCCCAGGGTCCTAGGATGGAGCCCCACATTGGGCTCCCTACTCAGCAGGGAGTCTGCTTCTCCCTCTGTCTCTCTGCTCTCTCCCTCTGCTTCTGTGCTCTCTCGCTCTCACTCTCTTTCAAGTAAATAAATAAAATCTTCCAAAAAATCAGAGACCAAAAAACAATGGAAAGTTATGCCATACTCCTGGATTGGAAGATTCAGGATGTTAATTCTCCCTCAACTGATCCTCCCTCAACACATACAATGCAGTTCCAATCAAAATCCCAGAGGGATTTTTGTAGAAATTGGTAATCTGATTCTATACTTGATATGAGAAGGCAAAGAAACTAGAATAATCAAGATAATTTTTTAAAGAGGAACATAGCTGGAGAATTTGCATTCCTTGATTTTAGGAATTATTATAAAAGTACTATCATCGAGAGGTGAGGTATTAGAGAGAGGACAGACACATAGATCAATGGATCAGAACAGAGTCTAAAAATAGACCCATCCATTTATGATCAATTGATTTTTGACAGCTTCCAAGTGCATCCAATGGAGAAAGGGTAGTCTTTTCAGCAGATGGGGCTGAAACAATTATATATCATATGCAAAAAGAAGGAGGAGGAGGAGAAAAAGGAGGAAGAGGAGGTGGGGGAGGAATGGAAACAAAAGAAGAGAGGAGGAGGAGGAAGAAGAAAAGGAAGAAGTGGGGCAGGGGGAAGAAAAAGAATTACAACTTCAATCCACATCTTGAACCATATGAAAAACATAACTTACACTAGAACAGAGACCTAAATGAAAACCTAAAACAATAAAACTTCTGAAAGAAAACATAAGAAGAATCTCTGTGACCTAAGTTGAGCAAAGAGTCCTCAGATTCAATACCAAAATCACAATTCATTTCATAAAAGATAAAACCAGTGGATTGGTTTTGACGAAAATAAGAACTTCTACTCTTTCAGAGATACTGTTTAGAGCAGCAAGGACTCAAAGAATGTGTGTGTAAATCATGTGTCTGATAAAGAGCCTGTGTCCAGAATATATAAAGAACTCTCAAAACTCAATAAAAGGAAAAAATAATCTAATTTGAAAATGCATATGAGATTTGAACAGCTGCTTCAATGAAAAAGATATACGGGTAGTAAATAAGACCTGAAAAGATGCTCAGGATCCTGTGTCATTAAGGAAATACCAGTTAAAACCACAATGAGATAACACTACATCTATTTCCATTTTTAAAAAACTTCCAAGTGCCCATGAGGATGTAGAGCAACTGAACTCTCATACCTCACTGGAGGTGTGCAAAACAGGGCAGCCACTTTTGCAAAGGGTTTGGCAGCTTCTCGTAAAGCTAAACATACGTTTACCATATGCCCCAGTAATCCCACTCCTAGGTATTGACCTAAGTTAACAGAAACGCGTCCACACAAAATCTACAGGAATGTTTATGGAAGCTTTATTCCTAATGACCGAAACCTGGAGACGACCCAAATATCCCTCAACCGGGAAATAAATAAACCAACTCCTATACATCTGGGCAACGGTGAGCTATTCTGCCATACAGGATGAATCTCAAATTGCAGTCAAAGAAACCAGGCTCACAAAGCTGCATACTGTGCGATTCCATTTATGCAACTTTTAGAGAAGGCAAAAAGCTATAAGGACAGAACTCGGCTCAGTGGTTGCCAGGAGCAGGATGGGGGGTGGGGGGTGGGGGGGCGCAGTTACAGAGGGCACAGGGGAGTCTGGGGGTTACGCCCTGGTTTACAGCTCAATGGTAGCGGTTCCATGCTGTATGCATTTGTTAAAACTCACCGAACTGGGCCCCTGGGTGGCGCAGTTGGTTGAGCGACTGCCTTCGGCTCAGGTCATGATCCCGGAGTCCCAGGATCGAGTCCCACATCGGGCTCCCAGCTCCATGGGGAGTCCGCTTCTCACTCTGACCTGCTCTCTCTCACTCTCTCTCTTTCCTAATAAATAAATAAATAAAATCTTTAAAAAAAAAAAAAAACTCACCGAACTGCCCACTGAAAAAGGTGAGTTCTACTTTGTGTACGTTATACCTTAATAAAAAATAGAAAGGAAAAGTAAGAGCAATAAAACCTTTCCCCCAAAACAACCTCACACCTCACCCTGGACTTAGGCCCCCTGTGGTTTCAAAAGCAGTCAGTGGTGAAAGGAATGGAGTCACGGCAGTTGATTTAGATCCATCAGCAGCTGCAGGACTGGGAGTGCCGCAAGGGTGGGCAACAGAGCCAAACCTGGGTCTTGTTAAGAAGAAAGGAGGTAGGAGACACCATGATAGGCAGGCTGCTACCTGGGAAGAGACAGACCCCAAATGGAAAGGTAAAGGGAAATGCTCAGGGTGGGGTTGTACACTGCACAAGAGAAGAGAGAGGGACTGGCCAGGCAGTAAGGGAGGCCAGGGGACCTCTTTGTGGAGGTGAACTTGGAGCCCAGACCCAAATGACGGGACAAGTCCTAGGGCACGAAGAGCAGAAGATGAGTGCACCAGGCAGAGGGAAGAGTATGGCAAGGGCATGGAGTCAAGGGCAAGGCCCCTCTCCTATGGAGGAAGCCAGGGAGCAAAGGGACAAGTGCCCAAGACCAGGGAGAAGCAAGCAGCGGGTGAGGTTGAGGGCCTGGCTTTTGCCCCAAGTGCCACAAAAGCCACATGAAGCCTTTGAGTGGTGGGATGACATGATTGCCGTTATATTTTAAAAGGATTACGTCTGCTAGGAAATGTACTAGAATTGCAAAGAATGCAACTGGAGACTGCATTCTCCCCATGGGTGATGGCATGAAGAGAAAGACCCCAGAGGCGGCAGGCGGGGTCACAGGCTGGGGGGCTGGCTGGATGTGGGAGAGGGTGGGGATCAAGGAGGCATCCTGGGCAACCCTAGGGTTCCAGTCTGGGAACATGGTGGCATCGCTCAGATGAGGTAGGGTCAAGGGCTACACATCGGGTCTGCTCAGGCATCCCGGAGACATCCACCTGGGGGGTCTCAGTTAGGCAGCTGGCTCATCTGTGAGACAGGAAACGTGACACCTAACTCGTGGCAATTGGTGAGAACACTCTCCGGACAGTGCAATTGTGCAAGTGAGCAGTGTCCCTAACCTCCCTTCACAACCACATGCTTCCTACCTGCAGCTTTGCGAGCACCAAAGGAATACCCTGCATGGCCTCCCTGCAAGGTCATCGTTGCATTTTAGAGATGCTGAAACTGAGGCTCAGGGAGGTCGCGTCATGTGGCCAAGGTCACCCAGTGGGTGAGTGATGGAGCCTGCCCCAGAATGGAACTCATCTCTGGCCACCCGAAAAGTTGAGCCCTTCTCGCCTGACCTCCCCAGTGCAAACGGTTCTTTTTTATCAGGCTGTAAGAGTTACGCAGGAGACACAGGCTCCACAGCACGTCTGCAAACGGTCAGCCAGACAGCCTGCTCCCCATTCCAGTCTGGGGGGTCCAGTCTGAGGGAGGAGGCCACCCTGTCTCACCCTCCAGCCAGAACCAGCAGGAACGTCTCTGCAGCCGGACGCGGTATTTCCAGGCGGCAGAATTAATAGGGCAATTCCCCATGCAGAACTTAGCTGGCTCCCATGGTAAATTAGCATAGATAAATATTTTTGAGAGAGGAGGGAAAATAATGCATTTTGCAATAAAGCCCGAGCACAGCCCTCCGCAGCCGTTCTGTGAATCTGGATGAAATGAATTTGCACCTGGAGTAATTGAAGGCGCCATGGTCCTCCGGGGCTGGGAGCAGGGCCAGCCAAGCATATAAATTCCCTCCACTCGGCAGAGCTGAAGGTTGTCAAGAGGCTGATCCCTACGGTGGGCTGGGGGTAGGAGTGAGGGTGGGGGAAGACACCAGGGCCTGGTGGAGGGATAAAGAACAAAGAGAAAGATTGCTACGAGGTCTAAGAGGGCCACCTCTCAAATCGCAGGTGATACAGTGTGGGTGGGCCATGCCCCAACTGGCTGCTGGGAGGGTCTGACACCCTACCCTACTCTCAGCTCTGTGGACACTATGAAGCACTTGGAACTCCCCCGTGAATGGCCCCGGAGCCCCAGTGAAGGATCTGGGCCCCCACAGCAAATCCACGTCTTCACAAGTCTGGTGAGATTTCCTAATGCACTCTCCCACCTCTCCATTCCCACTGCCTCCCCTCTTTCAGCCTCACTATCCCTTGTGTGGATTGCCATGAAGGTCCCCTCACCCAGCAGTGGCCCCAAGGTGGGGGCTCGGGGGTCAGAGCTGGTTTCCAGTTGTGCACACCAGTATAGCTATATATCAGTTGTTTAAAATATAGAAACACTTCAGAGCTGGTTAGCAAAGGACCACAGCCTATACCCCTGATCACCGAGCTGACCGTAAAGCCCACCCTGGTCTCCCCAGGAGGCTTGAGTAGGTTGATGTCTGGCATCAAAAGACTCTGCTCCAGCTTCTGATCCACTGGGACCCTGCCGCACCCCTTATAAATGTTTTTACTATCTCCCCTGGAGGGGATCTCACCTCTCCATAATCCCCATCACTGCCCCAGGTAGATACCCCAGCTAAGGGAGGAGAGAGGGGTTATTACCCCTGACATGCCAAGAGCCCCAGGCTGCCCTCTCCACGTTCCCACCCTCCCTACTTTCCCCACACTGGCTGAGGGGAGAATTTCCCTAAACCTGGCCAGGCACTGCCCACCTCGCTCTGCTCCCCCGGCATTCAAGGCCCTCACCGTCTGGCCCCAGTGAATTCTCCTGATACTCCCCTAAGACTAACTGGACCACAAGCAGAGCTGTCAGGATTCAGGTTCTGCCTGGGAGACAAGTAAGGGGAGTTGGCCGAAAACTAAAAGGAGAAGAGCTAGACCAAAATGAGGGCACCGGAGGTCCCCAGAGCTGTGTTCCCACTTAGTGCCAGCATCAAGCCCCAGGTCGTCTTCACAGCGAAGGGGGCGAGGTTGGAGCTCTGCTGCTGAGGCCCCGCGGCTGCACCTGCCATCTGATTCCGGCACCCAGGGGATGGGCGGGTGACCAGCCGAGCGTCCACCTGCCTTTGCCTGAACCCATTGGACCAGACCTGCCCAGCAGGCCTGGGGGAAGTGGGTGCCCTGCTCAGGTCGCCCCGCCCCACTCTCACCCATCCTTCTCCAGAGCTTGAGACTCTTCTCATGTCTAAGACCTCAGGCCATATTTGTGTCAAAAGTCTCGAAAACACTTTTTCGCTAGCGTCAACTTGTTTCCATGTCAGTGGCTCTCAATAGGAGAGGAAATGTATCAGAATTCCGAGAGATGCTTTTTTCCATCTACGCATTCCAGGCCCCTTCCATGGGATCTGGCAAAGTACTCCATAGGGAAAAATGCCAGAATCCCCTGTGCGGAGAAGTGGAAAGTGGATGATAGTCAGTGTGAAATCTATAAGCACTTTGAGACTCTGATAGCACCCCCCCACCACCACCACCGGACAAGGGCAAGGGCAGAGGAGTGGGGCTCCTCTTCCCTCTGCCTCTGTGTCACCAACCAGCCAACAGGGCACCTGCCCGGATGGCCGCACCTCAGGGGACCCTAGGCTCACACACGGCTCTGGGGTGCCATCAGCTGCACCAGGACAGAGGGCTGGCATATGGCCCAAGACTCGGCCACCTTAAGCAAAAAACCCAGGAGGGTTCTGCAGGAGGCTATGGATGTAGCCCACTCTTGGGGCATTCTGCCTGCCTAGTACATCTCTACTTGCTTACTGATTTTGTTTTATAAACACCTCCACAGTGCCAGGCACGGTTCTAGATGCTTGACATATATAAACTCTTTTAATCTTCCTAAGAAGGCTATTTCTAAAGTAGGCGCTGTTATTTTCCCCATTTAGCAGATAGGGAAGCTGAGATACCACGGAAAGTTTAAGTGGCTTTGCACAGCCACGTAACTCCTAAGTGGCAAAGCCAGCATCCACACGCAGGCTGTCCAGTCCGGCTCCCGTGAGGCCCTGGGAGAGGCCCCAGAGCAGGGGGGAGCAAACGGCAGGCTTTGATAGCTCCCAGGGCAGTGAAGGACAACAGAATTCCCCATCCCTCTCACCAAAGAGGAGCAGCCATGAGCGAATCGGACCCAGGCTCAGTGTATAGGTGCTTCCTACAAATTAGCTAAACATTAAGGGAAAACCCACGGCTTAGCCAGGACATAGCTCATTAATGCACATTTATACAAGTCATGACAATTTCTTCAAACACCGACTTAAAATGCCTTCTCTGCAGAAGCTGGTCACAGAGATCACCAAAAATAGCAACCAGCACAAGGCAGTAGCTTTCAGTAATTGCAGCTGACAACCTGGGGTTTATTTCTCCCTCTGAGCCGACCTGGGTGCTTGTGGTGGTGTCTCAGGGGATCAGAGCCTTGAGTTGAAGTTCAAGATGTGGGAGGGCACTGCTTCTGGATCCTGCTCCCCACCATGCCCCACCCGCCCACTGCACCTGTGTCTTGTGGCCCGGCCCCAGTATCTGTGTGGTCCATAACTTGATGTGCACCACAGTTCTGCCAGATGCGAAGTCTCTCTGAGCCTCAGTTTCACCATCTGCACAATGGGCATCATGCCGCGCCCTCCTTTCCAGTTGCTGTGAAGTCAGAGGTGTTGGATGAAATGCACATGGGATAGCAAATCCCAAATTGTAGAGAGAAAAGGGTGCTGTGTGCCAGGGGCTCTGGGAAAGAGATATTATGAGATTATGAGCATAGTGGAAGGTGGGAGCCGACAGTGCCCCCACTGCTGACCAAGCATGGCACAAGGGCTCCCTTGATCTCCCAGGGGGTATCCCAGTGTGGTAAGGAAGTAACCCTGAGCAGAGAAAGACCAACTGCCCCTGGCTGCTGCCAGGAATCCCAGGGGGGTGCCGATCTGCCAGAGTGGAGGCAGGCTGGGGCTGAGGGGTCACAAGGGATATGACCCAGCCAGTCCACCAGAGTGGGAGGTTCCTGGAGGGAGGAGGCTGGCAGAGGCGGTGCCTAAGGTGGCTCAAGACAAGTGTGAAACACAGGTAGGGAGGACTCACAGCGCATTCAGAAATCACAGCATCAGAGGTTCCTTCACCCTCCAACCTCCACCCATGCACACCTCATAGGAACTGAGACACAGAGGAGGCATGGGGGCTGGAACCCCAGGGAGCCGGCAGCACTCTGGGCTAGCTACAGGCCGGCTAGGGGGCCTCCTCCGGTGTGCCCTGAGAGTCCCAGGAGCTAAGGACAAACAGTCCCTTCTCACTCAGGGCTGGGTTTCCTAGGAAACGGGCCAAGTACAGCCACAGGCAGCCCCTCCCCCACACACCTCCTTCTGCAGTATGAGTGATGAGCGATGAGCCTGCTTGTGCTGCCAGAAGTGGGGGTAGGAGGTTGGTTGAGCTCAGCCCGGACCCCCAGGCTGCCGCCACTGCTGGCCGAGTACCCACAGAGGGTGAGGATCGGGGGACCCTAAAGGCACCCAACATACTAGAAGGCACGGCCACTCAGCCAGCCTCGATGAAGCAGCAGAAGGCAGTTAATTTGGGATCTCAAAATCTCTGCAATAGAAAGACTTTTTAAAGATGTGGTTAAAACATGTTTCTAGCAACACGGAGAGTGCTGAATACCAACAGCTAAGGTCCTGGGGCCCTTTGTGAGCCAGGCTCCTGGCTGCGGGCTGCTGCACTGCTGCAAGCTGTGGGTGACGTCATCCCATGTGACCACCCTTGCACCCGCCCCACACCCCAGGGGCGAGGACCTCTGCTCAGAGAGGGGGGGAGTTGCCCAAGCCCCGAAACTGGCAGGTGACAAAGCTGGAATTTCAAGTCTCTGCTTTAGTCTTTCTGGAAGAGATTACCTTCCGTGAGCAGTGGAAATGGGACCGACATTCATCTCTTTCTCCCTTCCTCTCTCTCCCTTTCTTTCTCCCTACCTCCCCCACCACCTCCTTTCTACCTTTGAGTATTTTCCAATTTTCGGTAAGGAGGAGGTCAATTTTTTAATGGAATCAAGAAGGAATAAACCTGGCTGTTTTCCAGAGAGGAGCGCCCATCAGCACCCCTCCTTCGGCATTTGGAAACAGAGATGGCTCGTGTCAACCACTCAGTCAAATGCAGAAGCTACAGCTTCCTAGTCGTTCATAAGCTCTTGGCAGAAGCAAATGACACACAGGATTTTTGAGTTGCATTGTGCCGACTATTTCGATGAGACTGTGGCTCTGAGTTCCCCAGCCTGGACCTAAAACTGCACCCCCGCCCCGCCCCATTGACGTGACCGTCTGGAAGTGTTGCAGAAGGAAACATCCTTCAACCGGAGGGCCACTGTCAGCACTCCTGTCCTTTTGGCTTGTGCTGTAAGACTTGGCTGCCACTTGAAAGAAACCTTTTCAGATGCCCCCAAATGTTTCCTGAGCCCCTACTCTGTGATGAGACTCCTATCGGGCAGGAAGAACTCTGAGATAATACAGACTCCCCCCTTCCTTGAAGAGCTCAAAGCCTAGAGAATAAAATGGACAAGTGCACAGCTAAACACCGTTCGGCACATAAATGCTCAGACAGCAAGTGCTGGGGAAGTCACTGAGGGCTTCCCAGAGGAGGCGAAACCTCAGCTGTCTCCCGAAGTAGCTGGCCAGATGTCTGGCCCCAGACTCACCACCCTCCATCCCACCGCCCGCTGCCCCTTCCCCTCACCATACCCACATAGGCTGTACGTCCCTAAAACTCGGGACTTCTGCCCACGCTGTCCCTTTTGCCTGGAACGATCCAGCATCCCCAGTGTTCCTGAAAAACCAGTTCTTCCTCACACTCTAGCTCTCAGTCACAGTGCTACTTTCTCTGTAGATCTTCCCTCACCACGAGCCACACCAGGGCCCCTGACGGACGCTCCCCCAGCACCTTCCTTCTTCCCAGAATTTTCCAGAGTGTGTAATCCTGTAATTCTGTGACCATCTAATTCCTGTCTCTCTCCTCCACATCGGCCCCTAAGTGCAGGGAATGCAGAGACAGGTCGCTGGGGTATCCTGGGTGGGATACTCGGCAAATATTGGCTGAAGGTAAGGAGAAGGAAGGTAGAAAGGAAAGAACCAGGAAGGGCAAGGAGGAGGAGAGAGAGAGCAGCTTTGGGGAGAGAATAAGAGTAAGAGGGCCTGCATGTCTGGGGAACATGGGGTCCAGACTGGGGCATGTGGGGTCAGTGAAGTCGGTCCATCGAGAGCTTCCTGGCTGGGCTCTGGGCTTATATATATATTAGCTCTTTGTTTCAGGGTATTGGGGCTGGTGCCTTGTGCAGGCAATGGCCTTGAGGGTTCTGGGCAGCCAGGAATGACAACCCCCACATGTCTGCTCTTCTTTTCTCTGGTCACATCCCTTCTCTGCTTCAAGAAAAATTATCTCCACTGCATGCAACCCTGGGGAAATTGTGTGTGTGTGTGTGTGCGTGCACGCACACACGCACGCACACACTTGCATGCATGCCACGTACATGCTCCAGCCCCGAGAGAGGCGTGCCCCCCAGGACAGGCCAACTACATACCACTCTCCCTGGGGAACAGACTGGTCCCAACAGAGCAAGCTGGGGGCACAGGACCCATCAGGCCGCTCAGAGCCCTCCCTGGCTTTGACCTACAAATGCTGAGAAAGAGAAGTTTTCTTTCTGCTAAACTGGCAGGAAGTAAATCTGGAACAGCCACCAGCCACATCTCTCCCTCCTTAGAGAGCCACAGAAGGAAGCCGACAGCTAGAGGGAGATCAAGCTAGACACACAGAAGGGAAGCTGATGTTATCACCTGAGCCCTGGATCCGGCTGTGCCTGAAGGACTTTCCCCGGCCTTCCCGGGCTCTGCCACTCGCAACCAAAAGAGGCTTCATTAACACAGGCACTGCTGCCTGGAAAGGGGATGTCACGAGAGATAGACCCCGCCATGCGGAGCTGGCTGAGTCTCGAGGTAAGGAGGCCGTGCAATCCCCCAGCCCCTAACTTGTCATGCATCAAACTGCAGGCGGTCTTGTCATGGGCTGTGTCTGGGGACCCCGACTGCGTGCTTCCGTGCTGAGGGGAGGGGGCCGCTGGGGGAGAAAAGGCAGAGTGTTGGCCACTCCTGCCCCCTTCAGTTCAGCACCCCAGGGGAAGAAGGCTGATGTACTTGACCTCTAGAAGGAAGAGGCTGCAGCCTTGTTTAGAGACATCCTTCCTGAGTGTCATGAGAAGCTTGAAACCTTCTCAACAGCCCTAGAAGGAAGGTGCTATTATAGTCTCCACTTAACAGATGAGGAAGTCGTCTCAGACAGGTGCAGGCATCAGAGCCCATGGGGAGCCTGGGCGGTGGCAAGGTTTGGAGGGGCTCCCAGAATAGATGGGGCCCAATGCGGGCTCTGGAGAGCACAGTCCAGCCAAGGGGGTCAGAGCCTGGACGGACAGCAGGGGCAGGGATACTGCAGTTAGCTGGGCTCATGCCCCAGCCACTGGGGCGCGCACTTCAGAATCTCACCTGCACAGGACTTGCAAACTCAGAGCCTGGGTCCTGGGGCACACAGGTGGCATCTCCAGGCCTTTGCTGAGCAGGTGCGGTGGCAAGGCCCACTCCAGACCACTCCCTGAATGTTAACTAGCATGGGTCCCTGCTCTGGGCGGCCCGGCTAGGGTGGGGACAGTGTGGCGTGGGGCTGTTCGGAACACCAGGCCAGCTCTGGCTGCTTTTGCAGCTGCTACAAACCGCATTACCCCCGCAGTGCCCTGCCCCATCTCTGTCACCGCAGCTGCCACTGCCGCCTCTGTCACAGGAGGGATGGGGGGAGGGGAGGCCAGGAGGAGAAATAACAAACAGACCCAGTTTCCCCAAATCAACCTGTCGCCACAAAGGGAGGGAAATGAAGACGCCTGGCCAAAGCTGACCTTCTGTTTACATTTTCCTTGGAAACGAAGGAATAATTGCTGTTGCTGTAAGGAGCCGTCTTTGGATGCCCCCCCTCCCCGCTTCCCCCCGTCCTATTCAAGCGCAGCCAGGGATGACACTGGAATCTTGAATCAAACTAAGTGGTTACTATGGTGTCAGGCTGAAATTATGAATCTCCAAGCCGGCCAGCACAGAGGCGCAGAGCCAGGGGTATACAATTAAAGCAGAGAGACCGAGGAAAGAGAAGGCACATTGTATTTCAATAGCAGCAAAATTGCACTTCCGAGCACACGAATTAAAAAAAAAAAAAAAAAAAAAAAAAGATGTGCTTAGAAATGCAGTTAGAAGCATGATGGAGACCAGGAACGGTCCTGGTTCCGCCACCCCACTCATCACCTCCCCCTCCCCCACGCCCTGTCCCCTTCTGCCCCTCCGGCCGCCTGAGAGCCGTGCGCAGCAGCCGTCCACACATCCCATCCTGGCCCAGGGAAACCCTTCCCCACAGCACAGTGTGGGTGCCTGGGCTTCCAAGCTCAGGCACCAGAGCTGCCAGACATCTCTTGGGCACCACCCTCGACATCTCTTTCTCTCAGCCCCACGTGGAACCATTTACAGATGCTAGGAGCCCCACCCTTAGACATCTGGGGCGAGACCCCACACACACACACCACTGTAGCTTACCACCCTGGCCCCAGCCCCTCATCTGGACAATGGTGCCGCAAAGAAACAGCCGAACCCCTTGGGTGGCTTCCCGTGCTCACTCAAGTCTAACCTCATTCCTCCCTGACTCGTCTCCCCGTACTTCCCTTGGAGACTTCACTGCAGCTACTCTGGTCTTCTGGCTGTTTCCTGAATTTGACAGGAACACTCTTGCCTCAGGGCCTTTGCACTGGCTGTTCCCTCCGCTGAGAGAGTGTCCCCAGATTTCCATGATGACAGGGATCTGTCTGCTTTGCTCCCTGCTGTAATCGTCATGCCTGGAACAGCATGGGTGTGCAGGGTGGGTGCTCAGTGAGGGCAGGGTGCTCCTGAACCATTCCCCATCTTCTGGGCCCATTTTTCCCACTTTTACCGTGAAAGTCTGGACCACACTAGAAGGACAAACAAGGAGGTTTGTTTTAGAGGCCCACACAAGGAAATTCCAGTCTGGAAGTCGGTTTTGTTCAATCTACATTGTGTTGGCATGCAAAGCATTTGTAAACTTGAATTCATTAACACCATCTAAAAATTTATATGGATTTCCAGCTCCCTATGGATTTCCACCATAGAAGCTATCCTCCTTTAAAGGTCTGTAGAACTTTCCCATCAAACTGTCTGGATCTGATGGCTCCTTTTTACTTCTTCCTCCCCCTTCTTCTCCTCTTCCCCTCCGCCCCCTCCCCCTCCTTCTTGTTTGCATTAAGCTATGATTTAACTTCTTTTTTTGGATAGGTCTTTTTTTTTTCCTTTCTTCTTCTTGAATCAGTTTTGGTATATCTGTCAAAGTGCCTGGTTTTAGACCACAACTGGCTAAGTAAGGCAGAAAACTTATATACTAAGAAAACTTATATACTATATAAAACTTAAATAAAACTTGTATTAGACAGTTTCCTGAATTTCCGGGAGGGTGAGAGACGCGGACAAGAGTGAGAAGAGGGGCGCCTGAGTGGCTGTTGATTAAGCCTCTGCCTTCAGCTCAGGTCATGATCCCAGGGTCCTGGGATCGAGCCCCACATCGGACTCCCTGCTTGGCAGAGAGCTTGCTTCTCCCTCTCCCTCTGCTTCCCGCTCCCCCTGCTTGTGCACTCTCTCTCTCTTTCTGTCCCTCTCTGTCAAATAAATAAATAAAATCTTAAAAAAAAAAGTGAGAAGAAATTCTCACAACCTCCAACTGTCCTAGCAGAAACCCCACTGCCTCCACCACCCTCGACTGGGCACCACCTTTGCCACAGCTACCCAGTGGAACCCAATGCCTTTACCACAGGAGCTGGTCTCTGCACAAGCAGTGTCCCCCATCGCCCTCACTGCACCCACTCCTCTCACTTTCCCACTCCACCCACTCCACTCACTTTCATCTCTGGAGTCCTGCTTTGGTGTATGGGCTTGTCTGGGTCCACATCCCATGCTCAACTACAGCTGCAAGGGCACATGGGAAATGTAGTTTCTGGAGTGGAGAGAGGCAGCTCCGAGGGAATTGGGGAAGAGGTCAGGTCAGCCAGGTTGCAACATCGGTGACTTGGTATATATATGTTTTTTCCCTAAAAACTGTACATTTTATTCTAGACTGTCGAATGAATTGGCATGAAATTTGCATTTTCCTATATTTTCATATAGCTGTGTACCTGTCACACCCCTTCTTCATTTTTATGGTTAGTGATGTGTTTTCTTGATCAGGCTTGCTAGAATTGTCTAGTTTCTCAATTTTTTCAGAGAATTATTTTTCATTTTTATAGCTCAAGTCTACTGTTGTTTTATTCTATTTCATTAATTTCTGCTCCTGCTCTTCATTAATTTCTTCTGCCTGCTTTCTTCAGATTTATTTTGATGTTCATTTCTGAACGTATTGAGGTAAACACTTAGTTCCCTTGTCTTTTCAATCTTTCTTCTAATGGCTACATTTAAGCTATTTATTTTCCTCTAAGTACAGAGGTCTGGGGCAGTATCCTGTGGGTTTTTATATGTAGCGCCTTTATTAAAATAGTTTGTAATTCACTTTTGATCTATTATTTAATTCATGTTACTTAGACTTGTTTTTAAATTTCCAAGCAGATAGATTTGGGGATGCCGGCCTCTTGTTCAATTCGTTTTATCTGACCTGTGGTTAGACAAAGTGGTTGGCATGATAGGTTTAATTTTTTTAATTTATTTTTAAAAAGCAAAGGCAATATGAAAATATATTCTGCCTGTAAAAGAGCCAGACAGTACAGATATTTATAGAATCAAACATGAAAATAGGTACCATTTTATAATCATTGTCATTCTCTCCAACTTCATTTTCCTCCTTGAGCTAATCTCTGTGGATAGTTTGGGGGGTATTTTTCAGTCCTGTTTTTACATTTACATATATATTCATATACTCGTCCCTAGAGTTTGAAAAATTACTTCTCCTTTAAAATGTGTCTTGGAGAATTCTCAACTAACAGTTACTTCCAGAAATTTTTGTTTCCAAATAAATGTACTTTTGTGTTCAAATAAGTGTTTGCTTTAATTCGACAACCGCCCACAAATTTTGATGTCGTGCTCTCATTGCTGTTCACCTTTAAGCAACTTTTCCTGCACTTTTGATTTACCTTTGGACCCAAGTGTTGTTTATGAAAGGAAGTTTTAAATTCTTTCCAATTGTATATGTAGTTTTGAGAAGGTGGAGGAAGATGGAAAATGGCCCACCTGTTCCCGAGAGAACTAGGCAAAGATAGTTTAAAAATGGAAATATGTAAACCCGTTTCACACATTAAAAATTCTCCAAAAGCCTAAATAAAATATTCATGGATTACAGCCATAACATGATCAAAAGATGAGCAGGTCGTGATCAATCCAGGGGTTGAGAGATAACCCAACAACATGAATGTAATATTATCCACCATATTAACAGATGAAAACAGAAACTCATGTGATCAGTTACACGGATACCCCCAAAGAAGCACTTGATAAAATTTGACATTCATTTCTCACTTATAAAGCCATTAGCAAGGTAGATACAGAAGGGAAATTCCCTGATTTAATGAAGACTGTGTATTAGAAACTTTGAGCAAACCTGATACCTAAAGGGGTCTCTTTTTTTAAGATTTTATTTATTTATTTGACAGAGAGAGACACAGCGAAAGAGGGAGCACAAGCAGGGGGAGTGGGAGAGACAGAAGCAGTCTCCCCACGGAGCAGGAAGCCCGATGTGGGGCTCAATCCCAGGACCCTGGGGTTCATGACTTGAGCCGAAGGCAGCTGCTCAGCAGCTGAGCCACCCAGGCAACCCCTCTAGTGCATCTTGAGAAGCATTCTTGTCAGGGTCCAGAACAAAATAAGGATGCCCACTTCCATCCAACTATTTAACCCCCTGCAAAGATCCCAAGGAGCACAGCACACAAGATGGCATACCCAGGCTTGACGCCCTAGGATCTGGGCTAGTCTGGTGGGAGAGGACGGGAATGAGCCAGCAAAACTAGCATTCTGGAATTCTGGAGGCTGGGTCCTAAGGTTCTGCAATAAGAACAGGAGAAAGGGGTCTCTGGAAGAAAAAAAGAAATTAAACTGTCACTATCTGCAAATGATATAGTTGCCCACCTAGAAAAACCATCAGAATGGATAAAAGAGTAAAGCAAGTGGTCAGACACAATAGCCATGACCAATTAGAAAATATCTGGGGAAAAGTCATATCCCATTCCCAAAAGAAACAAAACCCAGAAAATCATTAGGCGTAAATACAACATAATCCATACGAAAGAAATGATCAAACTTTACATAAAGGAAAACTTGAGAAGAAAAACATACCAGGTTCTTGGACACAAAGAGATCAATTCTCCCCCCCAAGGAGTCTATAAATTCAGTGCAAACAAGATACTCAGCACAGATTTCTGGCTCCCTGCCTGACACCCAACCCTGGTGACTCCGCAGAGGAGGAAGGGAGGGTGACGGATCCGAGAAGCTAGCGGGAAACTGTGAGACAGAAGGCGTTTGAGTGCCGGAGGGGGGGGGGGGGCGTGTGTGTGAGTGTGTGGAGTGTGAGAGTGTGTGTGAGTCTGTTTGTGCATGTGAGAGTCTGTGTGCCTGAATGACTGTGTGTTTGAGAGACAGTCTGTGTGTGTGAGTGTGTGGTGTGTGTGAGTCTGTGTGTGATCATGTGTGACTGTGTGTGGGAGTCTGTGCCTGTGTGAGTGTGTGGTGTGTGTGAGTGTGTGGGATATGTGAGTCTGTGTGCTTGCCTGTGGGACAGTTTGTATGTGTATGATTGTGTGACTGTGTGTGAGTGTGTAACAGTCTGTGCCTGTGTGAGTGTGTGGTGTGTGTGAGTGGTTGTGATGGTTTGTGTGTGTGAGTGTGTCGTATATGTGAGTCTGTGTGTGTGAGTGTGGGACAGTGTGGGACTGACTGTGTGTGTGACAGTCTGCGTGTGTGTGTGTGTGACAGTCTGTGTGTGTGTGTGTGTGTGTGTGAGTGTGTGCTTGTGGGGAAGGTCAAGGCTGACTCTCCGAGTGGAAAAGACAGGTATTGTGGCACTGGCTGAGGACAGGAAATGCTTTTGTACTGATTCTCTTCTCTCTCTCTCTCTCTGGGGACCTTTGAAATCTCATCACCTCTCTGAGGAAAGAAAGACCAGCGTCACCATCTGGGGAAACATCGCTGAAGATGCTCTCCCTCTTGATTGAGGTGTGGGCCCCATGACAGAAGGAGGGGTGCGTCCCAGACATTCCCCTGCCCCTCCCCCTTCACACTTCAGGACAAGGTCCTTATGATAGAGGAGACACAAGTTAGGTTTAAATGGTTGATTCTTTTTTTTTTTTTTTTTGAGATTTTATTTATTTAGGGCGCCTGGGTGGCTCAGTGGGTTAAAGCCTCTGCCTTTGGCTCGAGTCATGATCTCAGGGTCCTGGGATGGAGCTCTGCATCGGGCTCTCTGCTCAGCAGGGAGCCTGCTTCTCCCTCTCTCTCTGCCTGCCTCTCTGCCTACTTGTGATCTCTCTCTTCTCTGTCAAATAAACAAATAAAATCTTTTAAAATTTTTATTTTATTTGACAGAGAGAGAGATCACAAGTAGGCAGAGAGGCAGACAGAGCCATAGGGAGAAGCAGGCTCCCTGCAGAGCAGAGAGCCCGATGCGGGGCTCGATCCCAGGACCCTGAGCCCATGACCTGAGCTGAAGGCAAAGGCTTTAACCCACTAAGCCACCCAGGCATCCTTAGTTGCACTTGTTCTGGGTTATCTCATGCTGTGTAACCATTTACTCTTCATTCCCAAGGTTCTGTGGGTTCACTGCGCTCCACTGGGCAACTGTCACCGGGGTTCTCGTGCAACTGCACACAGATGGTGGCTGGGGCCACAGAAGACAGGGCTGGAGGCCCTAAGTGGTTCTTACATGCTGGCAGTCACGCTGACGTGGGCTGGCAGGTCAGCAGGGAGGCCGGTCCAGTGCGGCAAGTGCCTCTCCGTGGGGCTTGGCTTCTCTCTTCAGGACAGTGAGGGCCCAAAGGGACGGAGCACTAGAATTCCAAAGGATGCAGAGGAGGCTTGACGTTTTCTCGTGACCTGGCCCAGACTGTCATTCCTGCCCGATCCTATGAACCAAGAAGAGTAACAACAGGCAGGCACAGCAAAGAAGGGTCTTTGCTTACCTTTGCTTATCTCCCCAAGTCTTCGGGCTCCCAGGACGCCACCTTTTTCCCCTCTGGAGTTCCTAGTTCCCTTCAGAAGGTGAAGCTACTTGGAATAATATGCAATGAATAAAGCGTTCCTAAGTCAGAGTCTAAATGTGTCAGGGGTAAGCACTAAAAGATTAAAATGGAATGCCCAACTTTCGCACCAGCCGTGGAAGATAAGATCTGTCTGTTGAAATATGGCAAAATTTGTAAAAATAAAGAAAGTATGATAAATAGGAAACAAAAAAGAGTTCGGGAGAAATAAATCCCGATAGAACAGGGATTAAACTCAGTATAAGTGGGATAACTGCACCAAACAGAAGGCAGGAAGTCTTAGAGGAATTTTTTTAAAAAGAATCTAGTAATATGATTCTGGCAGAGACACACTTAAAGAGATGAAAATAAAAGGAATGGGGGAGAAGAGAAACAGGAAAACAAGGAAGAAAAGAGAACCAGCACGGCAAGGTTAGCCTCAGAAGGAGAAAACAGCAGGATTCAAGTCCAAAACTTTATAAGGGACAAAAAGAGACATTTTATTTTGTTTAAAAGGACAATGGATTGGACTCTGTAATGATAATAGTAGGCATGTGTTCCCCTAAAATATAGCCTCAAAATATATAACAACTGAAAGAACCATGGAGAAAACAGATTACACCAAAACTGTGGTCGATGATTTTAACACGTCTTTCACAAGAACAAACATATGAGCCAAACAACAAACAGAAGCAGAGATATTCCAACAAAGGAAAAATGTGTTATTTTTGAGGGCGTACGGAACAGTCACAAAATCAACCATGTAGTAAAGCACAAATGAAGCCTCTCTAAATTAAAAAAGAAATCAATATCATATGACTCCATTCTCTAACCATAATGTGATCAAATGAAATCAGGAACAAAGGGAGAACCTTTTAAAATTCGCCACATACCTGAGAAGGGGAGAAAATTGCAAATAATTAAAATACAGAACAACAACAACAAAAAGAAAATAATTACAGACGTGAGAAAAAATGTTCCAAGCAAATGAATATTACGAACAACCGTATATCTAACATATCTGAGAACCTGGACAGAACAGATAAATGTCTGGCAGAGCCTAACATGCCAAAATTGGAGCAAGAAGAAATAGGAGGCTTGAATAGATCAATAACCACTACAGAAGCCCAACGAGTCTCAAATACCCACTTTCCCAAAAACCTCAGGGCTAAACTCATTTTGAACAAGTGAGTTCAACCAAACTTTCAAGGAACAGATCTCAATAAGAAGCAAGTTGTTCCAGAAACTGAGGAGAGAGAGAAAGCTCCCCAAGTCTTTTTACAAAGAATGGTATTGGCTCCAAAACTGGGGGAGGACAGGACAAGAAAGGAAAATCACAGAGCCGTGCCACTTACGAATATAGCTGCAGAGATTCTAAATCTGACATCTGCTAATCCAACCCAACAGGGTATTTTCAAATGTAATCCACCCTACGATTCCATGTGTATAAAATTTTAAAGCGGACAACGCTAATCGGTGGTGTCAGAAATCAGGATGCAGTCACCCATGCTGGATGGGGACCAGGAGGAGACAGACCATAGTCGTTCTGTTTCTGCTCTCAGGATTGTGCTCACTTATTGGGTCTCTTCTGTACACAAGTTACACTTCAAGGAACAAATTCTCTTGGGGCGCCTGGGTGGCTCAGTGGGTTAAAGCCTCTGCCTTCGGCTCAGGTCATGATCTCAGGGTCTTGAGATTGAGCCCCACATTGGGCTCTCTGCTCAGTGGGGAGTCTGCTTCCCTCTCTGCCTGCTTGTGATCTCTTTCTTTCTGTCAAATAAATAAAAAGGTAGAATCTTAAAAAAGAAACAAAAAACCTTTAAAAAAAGGAACGATTCTCTTTTATTTTCTACTTTTTATTTTTTTAAAGATTTCTTTATTTTAGAGAAGGCACATGCGGCGGGGGGAGGGGCAGAGAGAGAGACAGACAGAGAAAGAGAATTTCAACCAGACTTTCCACTCGGCGCAGGGCTTAATCCCATGACCCTGAGATCATGACGTGAGCCAAAATCAGGAGTCGGATGCTTAAGCAACTGAGCCACCCAGGTGCCCCTGAACTATTCTTTTTTAAGAAGTCAAGTATCAAGTAGGCTTTATACAAGCAAGGGCAGGATGGTTTAAAATTAGACTACCTAAAAGCGCTTGGTGGTGCAGTCCATTAAGCGTCCAATTCTTGGTTTCAGCTAGGGTCATAATCTCAGGGATTGTGAGGTCCAGCCCCATAGGCGGCTCTGCTCAGCTGAGTCTGCTTAAGACCACCCTGCCCCCCTCCCGCTCTCTCTCTCTCTCTCTAAAATAAATAGACGATTTTTTAAAAAATTTTATTTATTTATTTGACAGAGAGAAATCACAAGCAGGCAGAGAGGCAGGCAGAGAGAGAGGGGGAAGCAGGCTCCCAGCTGAGCAGAGAGCCCGATGCGGGGCTCAATCCCAGGATCCTGAGATCACGACCTGGCCGAAGGCAGAGGCTTTAACCCACTGAGCCAACGAGGCGCCCCAATACACAAATGTCTTTAAAACACAAAATAAAATAAAATTAGAATATTTATTAATGAAACCCCCCCATTTATTGTCTAAGGGGAAAAATCACACAATTATCTCAATAGACACAGAAATGGCATTTATTCATGTTCAACACCTATTTATGCCTGATAAGAACTCCAAGAAGTCTGGTCATACATGGGAACTCCCTCAAGCTGATGAAGGCTGTATATACCCAGACTCCCAGCCCACCATCCTTTGGATATGAACATGGTAGATATATTCTCTTTAAGATGAGAAATCAGTCATGGGTGCCTGTGTGAGTGAGCACTTTGTTCCACTTCGACCAAGCACTACTAGAGACAGTAGTGGGGGGAATGGGCTCGTTACATGGGGCAAAATCAAATCAAATCTCTACCTTTGGCTGTATACTAAAGGGAACTTCATATTCAAAGTATATATTGACCATTCACTAAGGTGAACCTGAACATGAATGCTAAAACTATCACGCTAATAGAAAAAGCAGTGCAAGAGAATATACTTGTGACCTAGGGATGAAGGAAGACTTCTTCAACAAGACATAAAAGCATAAATCATAAAGTAGAAAACAGATGCATTCGACTGTATCAAAATGAAGCATTTTTGTTCCATAAGGACACGTAGGCAAAGATACAGGCAAAGGATAGATTGAGGAATATCTAAAACCCAGGAATATGCAAGGAACTCCTGCAAACTAACAACAAGATAATCAACCAGACAGCAAAAGGATAAGGGATATGATGAGGCAGCTCCTAGCAGGGGAAACCCAAATAGTTCTTAAGTGCACGAAGAGGCGCTTAACTTCACTCGTAATCAGAAAATGCATGTTCAAACAATTACCCCATCACAGAGGCAAAAATTAGGAAGTCAGAAAATATCCTGCATTGGCAAAGATTCAGGGAATCAGGAAGACTCATGCATTGGATGGGAGTAAAAACGGGTGCAGCCATTCTGAAGAGCAATCAGACAGCGTTTACTGAAAATTAAGTGATATAGTCAGTAAAGCCATTCCCGGTTACAGGCCCTTGAGGAACGTGAGCAGATACCCAACGGGAGGATGCGTACAAGGCAGTTCATCTGAGTATCGCTATGGAATTAGAGGGCTGGAGGCATCCTCCATATCCACCACTAGGAGATTGCTTAAGAACACTGTGCTAGGGGCACCTGGGTGGCTCAGTTGGTTAAGCCTCTGCCTTGGGCTCGGCTTATGATTCCAGGGTCCCGGGACCGAGTCTGGCCCTCCCCTGATTGTGCATGCGAGCTCTCTCTTAAATAAATAAAATCTTGGAGAAAAAAAAGACTGTTCTCTGCTGCCAAAGAAATACTATGCACCTGCTAGAAGCCATGGATTTGATACACAGCCAGCCAGCCACGTGGACATATTTTAAAACATCATGACTATTGGGGAAAAAATGTATAGTATTTTGACACAAAACAATACTGAGTGTTTTACAAAGATGAAGAACTACCCCAAGACACCAAGCAAACAAATTAGTAGGTGCCTATGTAGGAGACGGAATCAGGAAGAGAGGGAAAAATAATTACTATAAAATAAGAAAAAGACATTGCATGGAAGAATGATAGTAGATGGTGAGATGAGGGGTTAATAAATAACTCAATGTCTTACCCCTGCCTGGAGTTCAATAACTATAGGCAGTCCTTAATAAATTAATTCAATGTAACAGCAATCAAAAACCCAACAGAATTTTTTCAAAGAGCTTACAAACCAGTTCCCCAACCTCATGTGGAAGGCACAGAATGGTCCCTAAATTAATAATACTAGTAATAACAGCAGCAACAAAACAGCACAGGAATTTCAGAAACAGTTTGCTGAATAAATGAGAATCTTGAACACCATAAATTGGCATTCTACCTCACAGCACACACAACAATAAATGTCAGATAGATCAAAATTCTGGACATAAAGAATCTATCAAAGCCTGAGGAAAAATCATGGCCCAAATTGTCTGAACTTGGGAAAGGAAAAGCCTTTCTAAGCAAAACCAAAGACAGAGGACTGTAAAGGAAGCCCTTTCGAGAACATACGATGTGGGAAAAGACACCATAAACAGATTTCAAACATAAATGTCAGGCTGGTAGACAACACTTACAACGCTTATTACAAGAAAAACACTAATATCCACAAGAGATAAAGAGCTCCTAACATAATAAGCAAAACACAAACAGCCCAGAAGAAACAATTGTGAAGAATATAAACAGGAAATTCACACAGAGAGAAAAACAAACACTCCATAAACATATGAAAAGACGCTCAGTCTCGCTAATCAGAAAACTACAAATTAAATCCAAAAAATTGGATTCTAGGCTTTGCCCATTGGATTGGTAAAAATTGCAAGAATTGATTAGATCTCGTTTTGGAAAAGTTGGAATAAGATGAGCACTTCCATTTGCTCTGGGGAGTATCGATTATATTTTGCTTGAAACTTTTTATTTTTTTTTTGCAATTGTTCACATGTATTACATTTGCAATTAATTCTTGAACAATGAAATGATGAATATATATTTTCTTCCATTTACAAAGATAGTGCATGCTCATTTTAGAAAACTCAAGTAATTTTGGATGATACTCTGCTAACAAAAGTCACACTGCCCAGAGCGATCAATCACTACCATTTTCTGAGTGTGCCCTCCAGTCTCCCCCTTTCAGGGACATGCACATGCAGATGTGTAGGAGACATGTGCATGTATGTGCAGTGTGTTCACATGCCCATGTGTGAGTGTCCCATTTCTTCTCGCTGTTGGGGTCTCTGGGCAGCTGGACCGTCTCCCTTAACCTTGGGTCTGGGCTCAGTACCAAAGCTCCAGGATGCAGTGACTCCCAGGCATGTGGGAGGAGGAGTTCGGGGCCCCAAGGCAGTTGGGAGAATCAGCTACCAAGGGCCCGGAACATGAGCTAACAGGCTGAACAAAAAGGAGGCCAGAGGGGTGTGCCAGAACCCTCCCATGCACGAGCACACACACACACACACACACTGGTGAGAAGCCAACAGTGAAAACACTGGTCAGACCAGAAGAGGGACTGGGCCATTTCAGAAACACAGGTCAGAGCCAGGGGCTGGAGTATGGCAGGAAGCTGGATCGGAAAGAGCTGACTGGAAGGTTCTTCTTAATCATGTCCCACCTCTTAGTAGCTGGAGTTAAAGTTGAAACGAATGTGTTTAAGCTCTGCAAAATGGCTTATACAAAAAGAAGGAGAGGAGAGGAAGAAGGAGAGGGGGAGGAGGAGGAAGAAAGGAGGAGGGGAGGAGGCTGGGGGGTTGAAGGGAAAGAGAAATAGTATAATAATTTACAGGTACAAATAACTCAAAATGTCAAGGGTAGCCTCCTTTCAGGCATGGCTGAATCTCAGGGCTCCGGGATACTACGCTGTGCATTTCATTTCCTCTCTTCCCCTCCCCCCCGCCCCATTCCTCCATCTCTTGGCTCTCTCTTCCCCAGTGTTGGCTTCACTCTCCATATGGTGGTCTCTGCCAGTTCCAGACTTGACTAGGAAGAGAATGATTTTTTTCCCCAAACTCTTGGAACCAGAGTCTTAAGATTAAACTTAAGGGCAGGCACGGGTCACCTGGCCAAGGAGGGTCAGAGCTGAGTCAGCTCAACCGGAATTCCACTGAGCAGGGACGGGTGGTTCCCCAAAGGAAAATCAGTGCCATTAGCAGAAGACAAGACTGGGTGCTAGGTGGCCCCAAACTGCAGATGTCACCATCATGACCTTGGAGGTCAGACAGATCCTGAACACGCTTGGCAGTTATAAACCCTGAACAAGCCCCTTCACTTTCTGATACAGTTTTTACAGGGATTTAAATCTCCATTTTGTGTTTTTAAGTTAAATAAAATGGAAAGAGTCCCAAGCACAGTGTCCAGCGCATCATGGGCCCTTGGTTCGTGGGTATTTCCTCCCACTTCTCTCTGGACATATCCCTTTCCTCTGACCTCTTTCCCCTGTCCTCAGAAGGGAAGCCGAGTCCTGGGGGAGGGCAGCTATTCCCAGTGGCCTCACCTCAGGGGAATAAAACTCCGTGATCGAGGGACATACTTAGAAAATGGAAATATCTGGCCAAGCCTTCAGAGACTTAATTAAAATTAATATTATGCCTTATCGAAGCAGAAAGCTCAACGCTGCACATGTAGAAGAATTTATTTAACCAATTAACTGAGTCAAACATGACCATCCAGGCTTCAACAAGTCCTCTGCACTCCCTCTTGGCCCAGAGTTGCTGCTAATGCCATGTGCATTAGACAAGTGGCCCAGCTAGACAGTGATCAATAATGGGACAAGAGAGAGAGTTTCAGGTGAGGCTTGGGAGGAGAGGGTGGGCTTGCCCTACCCATCCTAGACCACTTTAGTTCAAAGGCACCATGAGCGTGGCTAGAAGATCATAGACTGGTTCTACCACTCAGCAGCTATGTGACCTCGGGCAGGTTAATTCACCTCTCTGGGCTGGAAATTTCACTTCGCATAGCTACAGTGAAGGTTGGGCATAAAAGGCATACAGAGGACACAGTAAATTGGGTTCCCATGGGCTGAATCTAACCAATTTTTCTTATTTGCAATTTCCACCTGAATTCACTCATAATGTTTTAAAAGTATTCCTATTTCACACCCATCAATATGGCAAAAATCCTGAAGTTTAATAATACCCTCTGTTTGCAAAGCTTTGGGGAAACAGGTACTCTCATACATTGCTGGTGGTAGCGTAAATTCATACAATCCAAATGAGAAGAAATTGGGCAAAAATTGAAAAGTCACAAAATAAAACCTTTGATCTTTGCTATAACGGTTCAACTTTAAAGAATTTATCCTAGAGATGATATATGGCCCATGAACGTGAACAAAGTAAGATGTTACACTATTTGTAATAGTGAAGGACTATAAATGGCCAATGCCTTCATCAATAAGGGATGGGTTCAGGGTTACCAAGTAAAACACAGGATTCTCCTTTACATTTGAATTTCAGATAAACAATAAATCACTTTTTCATATACGTATGCAGACAGTATGTCCTATAATGTCATTTGCTAAATATAGCAACCCCAGATAGGTCAAATTGGCATTTTTAAACATCAACACTATTAACACTTAGAGCAAGAGAAATTTTTTATTGAAGTGTTGTCAACATACAATATTATACTAGTTTCAGGTGTACAGCATAGTGATCCAATATCTCTTTCATTACAAAGTGGTCACCAGTATAAATCTAGTTAGCACCTGTCACCATACAAAGTTGTTGCGATATTATCGACCATATACTCTGTGCTATACATTACATCCTGTGACTTACTTCTTTTATAACTGAAAGCATTTGCCTTTGAATCCTCTTCCCCTGTTTTGCCCATCCTCCACGCCCCTCCCCTCTGGTGACCACGAGATTTTGTTCTCTGTATCTACATATCTGTTCCTGTTTGGTTTTGTTTGTTCATCTGTTTTTGTGGTTTTTTGTGGGTTTTTTTTTTTTTTAGATTCCACATGTAAGGGAAATCACATGGTATTTGTTTTTCTCTGTCTGGCTTATTTCACTTAGCATGATAACTCTCTAGGTCCATCCATGTCATTTGAAATAGTTGACACCTTTATTATAATGTGTCTTAGTGGGTCTCTCTGGGTACATCTTATTTGGGATTCTCCTTGCTTCCTCAACTTGGGTGTCTGTTTTCTTCACCAGGGAAGAGGGAAGTTTTCAGCCATTATTTCTTCAAATAGGTTTTTTTGCTCCTTTTTCTCCTTTCTCCTTCTGGAACCCCTATAATGAATGCAAATGTGAGTACACTTGATGTTGGCCCAGAGGTTCCTCAAACTAGCCTCATTTTTTTAATTCTTTTTCTTTTTATAGTTCCAATTATGTGATTTCCTCTACACTGTCCTCCAGATCACTGATCCATTCTTCTGCATCATCTAATCTGCTGTGTTTTTTCAGTTATTGAGTATTTTTTCAGTTATTGAGTTCTTTAGCTCTGGTTCTTTTTTACATTTTCTATTTCTTTGCTGAAATTTTCACTGGGTTCATCCATTCTTCTTCTGAGTCTGGTGAGTATCTTTATGACCATCACTTTAAACTCTTTTTCAGGTACGTTGTTTATCTCCATTTCATTTAGTTCTTTTTCTGAGGTTTTGTCTTGTTCTTTCATTTGGAATATATTCCTCTGTCTTCTCATTTTGCCTAACTCTCTGTGTTTGTTTCTATAGATTAGGTATATCAGTTATATCTTCTGGTCTTAAAAGGGTGTAGAAGAGGTCCTGTAGGGCCCAGCAGTGCAACCCCCTTGGTCACCTGAGCCAGATGTCTTAAAGGTGCCCCCTGTGTAGGCTTCATGCACCTTCCTGTTGTGAGTGGGCCACAGTTGGTGTTGACTTGCGGTGAGCAGGGCAGTCCCAGGCCCATCTGGCCGAGAAGCCCAGCCATGACCGCTGCAGGCACTGTAGTGTGTGCAGCTGGCCCTGCAGGGTGGGAACTACTTGAGGCCACCTGCAGGGTATGGTAGGGTAAGGGGCTACTTGGGCAGGGCAAGTCCACACCGGAATATCACAGTGAACCAAGTGGTGATGACATGGTAGATGGAGAGTGTCAGAGATGGTACCAGGCCAGCTGGGTAGGAGATTGAAAAAACCTGTACCCATCAGTTCTTGCACCCCTGCAGAACATTCCAGAAGATCTCCGCCCCCTCATGCACACACTCTAAAATCAGTCCATGAATCTCCTTCCCATGTAACCCAGGTGCTTTTCTACCCAAGCTGCCTCTGTGCTAGGTCTTGGAGTGAGTGAGAGTGTGAGATCCCTTAAGAGTGGGGTCTTCCTACCACCCCTCGCTCTCCTAGATATAAGTTCAACTGGTTTTCCAAGCCACATATTATGGAGGCTCATCTTTCCAGTGTAGTTCCCCTGGACTGGGGAGACTGCTGTGGGGCTTGGACACCTTGTTCCTCAGGGAGAGCCTCTACAGTTGTGATATCCTTCCTGCTTGAGGGCACCACACTGGGTGTGTGGGTCGTGAGTAGATCACGTCTCTGCCCCTCCCACCTGCTTCCATGTGACTTTTCCTTTAGAGTCTTAGTTATGAAAAATCTGTTCTACTCGTCTTCATTTTGTTCTCATAGTTTTTCCATACGTAGTTGCAGTTTGGGTGCGTCTGTGAGAGGTGAGCTTGGGATCCACACTACCATCTTGATCCTGCTGACCATACCTGGGCATGGTAATTCTTTGTTGTGAGGGCTACCCTTGCCTTGGAGGATATTGAACAGCACTCGTGACTTCAAACCTCCAGATGACAGCAACACGTGTGCACAAACACACATACACACCTACAACATTCACACCCACACCTATGCATTCACATACACATACACGCACACACACATGCCCATATACAAAAACACATATGCACCCATGCAAGAAGACATAGACACATGTATGCATACACATACATGTGCGTGCACACATATACATATGCATACAGGCACATGGTTGTATGCACATGTACACGCATATCTACTGGTGACATTGTCAGGGCAAACTCACCCCTAGATGAGAGTCATTGGGTTACATAAACTGTAGCACATCCATCCACACAGTTGGATACTATGCAGGGGTTGGGAGGAAAGAAAAGCAGCAGCTCTCCACGGACCAGCAGGACAAGGTCTCTGGGCTATTCCTTGGTGAAATAAACACAGAGCAGCATGTGTATACCACCTTTCATGTAATAAAAGAGGAGTAGGGACTTATATTTATATCTGCTCATCCACACTAACAGTGCTCTGAAAGGAGACAGAGAAACTGATGATCAAGGATGCCCTGGGCTGGAGAGGAGGTGGAGAGGCAGACATTGGGCACATGGGCCAGGGAGGGAGGCGAGACTGTTCCTCGTGAACAGATGTGCAAGTCAACAAATTAGGAGTAAGATCGATTTTGTTGTCAATGTTCAGAAAACAGAAGATCTCACATTAAGCATTTGGACTTCTAATTGTTCTTGAAAAATCCAAGTCTGAAACACGGGGACAGGGTTCTTGCCTGGAATTAGTTAGCAGGAGCTGAGAGGCAGCGCCCCCTGCACGTGGGGCACCCTGCCCCCCCCTTGCCAGTACCCGCCTGGCCCCGCAGTAGCTAATTTAAGGGGTCCAAGAAAGAAAATGGGTTCTCTGTCACCATCCCAATCAGGGGCCACAATCTCACTCCTCTCCGCCCCTCTCTGAGGCCCTTTGCCCACCGCCCTCATTCCAGGCCCTTCTGCTGAAGGCTCTGACCCCAGCCTCGATTGGAGCCCCTCGATTCAACCTTTCTTTCCACCCAGCAACTCAGTGACCATGTGGACAGCCCATGATCTAGCATTCCGGCCTCCCTCTGAGCCACCAGCCCTTGCCACACCCTTACAGTCCACATCACTAAACCCAGGATCCAAATCCCAGTTCTTTCTGAGTGCTGAGTGCCACACCTGCTCCTCCAACCTTTTCAGAAATGCCCCACCCACAGGGAACTGTGAACTGGGGAGCCTGAGGACTCAGGCTGTGGGGCTGGGCTCACATCCCAACTCTGCCCTTGACCGGCTATGACCTTTCTGTGTTTCCTCAGTTTCCTTCTCTGCCAAGTGATGTCATCCTAATGATGACTTCTCTTCATTCATTCAACAAATCCTTACTGAGTGCCTACGGTGTACCAGCCCCAGATCTAGGAACAGGGCATAGAGACCTGTAAAAAGAGGCCAAAATCTCTGCCCTCTTGGAGGGAGAAATTATAAGGCGTAAGAATTAAAATGCATAGTGTGACAATGACAATTGCCAAGCACACCCAGCAAGGCCTGACTGGGTCACCTGATAGACACACCAGGCCAGTTTTAGATGCAGACAGACTGTGACCTACATACAGCCAAAGGAAGAGGCACTGAAGGTGCCTGAAAACCATGAGACCCAAATCGGAGGGCCTGATGGCCACAGTGTGAGATGTGGAGCACCCCTCTCTGAAGAGCCCCGTCTTGAACACAGCTAAGGGCTTTTCCATTCTGCGGCTCTGCTCCGATGGAGCGCCATGCATCATGGGAACCAGGAGGCGATACAAATCTCCCAGGGGAGAGGACTTTGTCCTCCTCTATTCTAGGAGGACCAGAGGCCATCATTCATAGGGTGTGGTTCATGATTTCACTGTGTGGCTTCAGCAGATAGGCGCCATGTTGGAGCTGGTCCCCTCTGCTGGCGGGACGCAGGAGAGGGTTGTCTGTTTATAAAGGACAGTCAGCAAAGGCCTGACTGAAAGGTTAACACTTGAATAAAGGCTTACATACCACATGAAGCAAGTTATGCAGATGTCTGGAGGAAGAGGGTCCCAGGCAGATGCAAAGGCCCTGTGGTAGGAGGGAGCCTGGCATGTCTGCAGAAAAGAAAGAAGCCACAGTGGCTGGGGTGGGGTCAGGAGGGAGAGATGGGGAGAGCATACTGAGCAATATCAGGGGCCCGTGTCTGTTGGGCCTTGGGGCTCAGTGTCAGGACCAATTTCCACTCCCAGTGCAGTGAGATTCATGGTGGAGTTTTTGTGCAGAGGAAGGATGGTTAAGGCACAGACCTGGGGAAGAGGACACCCCTCAACAGGCTGTTGTGAAAATCCAGGCAAGATGCAATGCCACCTGGTCCCGAGTAGAGGTCCAGAAGTGGTCCGACTCTGCCAGTAGGTTGAAGGTGGAGGCATCAGGCTTTGGGTATGGGAATGTGAGAGAAAGACGGAGACCAAGAAGGACACCCAGCTTCTGGCCTAAGCCTCTGTGGATGGGGATCCCTGCAGAAGGAGCCGTGGGGGAGAGCCTGCAGCTGGGTTTGGCTCCTGTTGAGTCTGAGACTCCCAACAGACCTCCGAGTGGGGCTGTGTGATGGGAGAGAGGCAGGGCCCTTCGAAAGAGAGTCTTCCAGCTCAGCATCCCACAGGCGCCAGCACATGGCCAGCGCTCGGCAGAGAAGAGCTCGTTCTGTTGCTGATTCTACCTTCTCACCTGTTAGTGCCGTCTTCACTCTCCCTTCTTCCCCACTTACACTCTAGAATCGATGGTTTCAATCCCTCTCTTGCCCCTGCCCCATCATCCAGCCATTGCAGCCTCTCTTTGGCAAAGTCTAGTCACCCTTGACTCACCTGTCTGCCTGCCTTCCCCGTGCCTGTGTCCAGGCTGCTGGAAACTGTTGGAAACCTCAGACACTCACCAACGGGTGTCACCGTGGGTGTACTGGGAAACTGTAGGCTCTCCCCCACCGCCCGTATCTGAAAGCCCACCGGGTCCTGGCCTCCTTGACATCTCTCTAATCCATTGCTCCCCCTCCATCCCCACTGCCTCCCCTGCGGTTGGCTGGATAATGGCCCCAGGGATGTCCATGTCTTAATCTCCAGAACCTGGGAATGTCAGCTGACGCTGTGGGTGGAACTAAGTTAAGGATCTGAAGGTCGGAGTAGATCCTAGACCACCCAGGTGCACCCAGCATCATTCCAAGGTCTTTATATAAAAAGTGAGGCATGCGGGTCAGAGAACGTTATGAGAGGACAGAAGCGGAGGCTGGAGCTTTCAAAATGAAGGAAGAGGCCACACGCCGAGACAATGCAAGTCGCATCTGGGAGCTAGAAAAGGCAAAGAAACAGATTCTCCGCTACTGGAGACTTCCGGAAAGAATGCCAACACCTTGATTTGGGCCCAGTGAGACCCATTTCAAACCCCTGACCTCCAGAATTGGGAGATAATAAATTTACACTGTTTCAACGACGAGAAACAAACACATCCTCTCTGGCCCAGCTTCTCTCACCTGATCTACTACCTGGGATAAACCACTTTGCTATGCTGTCGCTGAGGATCTTTCGGAAGTCCAGATGAGGGCACCTGGGTGGGTGGCTCAGTTGGTTAAGTGTCTGACTCTTCGTTTCCGCTCAGCTCGTGATCTCAGGGTGCTGAGATCCAGCCCCATGGTGGGCTCCACGCTCACTGGGGAGTCCGCTTACGACTCTCTCTCCCTCTGGCCCTCCTCACCCCTTTCACTCAAATAAATAATCCTTTAAAGAAAAAAAAGCCCAGACTGATCATATCAACGTTTTGCTTCTGATCAAGGCTCCCATCACCTTCAAGCTTCAGTTCTGCAACATGGCATTTAGGACTTTGTGACCTGGCACCTGGAATCCTCAGTCCACTGCTTGTCACTAGTCATGAATTAAGGAGGACCCATGTGATGGCAAAGCACGGAATGCCGTCTCACACAGGCTTAAATAAAAAGAAACTCTATTGACTCCTGTGCCAGGGAAGCTTGGGGACTTCAGGCACATCTGGATCAAGGAACCCTGCCAGGAATCCATCTCGTACCACTTTTGAGCCACACTTTCCTGCATTGGCTCCATTTTCAGCAGGCTTTCCCCTCTCAGTGGCAAACACAGCCCCCTAGCAGCTTCAAACTCTCATTCTACCAGCTTAGCCACCCCCCAGGGGAAGGAGTCTTTTTCTCTACGGTGCTAGCAAAAAATCTCAGCTCCAACATGCTTTGACTGGAATTGGCTCTCCTTGAGCCATGTGCCCACCTCCCATCCAAACCCTATAGCCAGGGACGGGCAGGTCTCTCACAGGCTAGGACAGAGTCACGTGCCCATACACGGACCCCCGGGGCAGAGTGAGAGAAGAGCAGGCTCCAAAAGGAAAGGCGGAATAGACGGGAGAGGAATAGATGCCGAGGGGACAGGAATGACACGTGACCACACATTGTCACACTTCCAGACTAATACACCACATACCTAACCCTGCCGATCTTTCTGCCTCAAATCTCTGTTGCCTCCCCTCCCCACAGCATGCCTCCTCCACAAAGCCCCCTCTGGCCCTCAGATGCAGGGAGTCACCTCCCTGGGGGCCACGCAGCCCTGGGCTTTTCCCCATCTCTCTAGCACACACTGACACTGTGTGGTAGTGGCTAACTCCTGGGGTCTGTCTGCTCCCCTAGCAGCAAATCTGACAGTGACTAACACTGAGTACGGACCATGTGCCCGGCACTCACTGGAGGGCTTCATGGGGTTTTAGCTTATTTAACTCATTCGCCACCCCTAAGAGGAAACCCTAGTTCAGGGCTTAAGACCAAGTCACAGACAAGATGTTCAAGGGAACCCAGCTACTAAGTATAGACCTACGCTCTCCACTTTGATGCTGGAGCCCTCTCTATAGACCACAGGGCAGCAGAAAGTGGTTTGTCCACCTCTGGGATCCCCAATGTGAGCTCTGAAAGCCACTCTTCCATTGCAGAATGCTAAAGACCACAGGTTCAAGGGTCCAGGGGTTCTGCCTCTTTGAGCCATTGAGCACAGTTCATAAATATTCCCTCAGCTCAATTTCCTCATCTGTAAAATGGGAGAACAACCGTACCTACCTTGTAGGGTTGAAGCAACGACGAAAGAAGATAATGCTTTAGCACTTAGCACAAAGCCTGGCATGTAGCAGAGCTTTCAAAATGTTAGCCTGGTGATGTCGAAGACAATTTTACAAGCGATTTGATCCTCTGATAGACTTCGGGAAAGGAGGGCTCCTCTTCCTTCCTCCATATCACACACAGCCAGAGAAAGTTGTAGTCAAGGGGACTCAAGCCTCCTCTAGTTTCTGTTTAAAACCCTTGCCACATTATCCGGGAGCTGAGGTTTTGATACTCAGCTCTTCTCAGAAGACAGTGCCCCAAGAGCAGGAGAAGCTGGTCCGGGCTGCGGTTGCCATGGAAACCATTGAATGTAAATTTCATTTTCTGCCTTGCCCAGCTATGCTATCGATTGGGCAAGAGGGAGAGAAATTGGGAGCAGTTTCCTTCCCAAAGTGAAACAAAAAGTGCAGACCCAAAGTGAAAAAGGAAGGAGAGTGATCAGGTGGGGCGAAAGCTAGCTGGAGAAAAGATGGAGCAGGGGTAGGCTGTGATTGCCTACTAGCAGGGGGCAGAGGCAATGGAGGACCTCTCTGCTCCCATTCACCTGATGTCTCACGTAAGCAACACTTGAGGTGTCAGACCCCAGCTCCCAGGACAAGCTCTAGACTAGCAGCTGTGTGATCTGGGGCAAGTGGATGAACTTCTCTGAGCCTGTTTCTTCATGTGTAAAAAAAAAAAAGTTGCTAAAAACTGCAACCCAATAGACTTGCCTGCGGGACATCATCACTCTTGCATCCCACAGCCTCTTCTGGCATGCTTTCTTCCTTTCTAGCCTGAAATCCCTTCCATTGTTGTCACCAATGACTTCGGCACCCAAGGAGGTTTTCCATAGAAGCTCCTGTGGGAAAGTTTGAGTTTGCCCATGAAAGAAGGGAAGAGGAAGACTCTGAGGAGAAGGACGCAGGACAGGTAAGTTTTTGATGGAGCAAATCTGGAGTGGAAATCTGAAAACAAGAGTGCTGTAGGGGAAACGGACCACAGAAGGGTCAGGGTCAGGAAACAGACTGGCCACCCCAAACAAACCTGGATGTGGGTCCATTGCGGGTTTCTGGAGCAGCTGCGTCCCCCCCCCCACCCGGGTGTGGGTGCTGGTGCCTGTCCACTCCTGGCTCGCTTCAAGGCTAACTACCCAGGGCTCCTGGGTCTCAGTGGGGAGGGTGCTGTCTTATCAAGTCCTGGGGCTGTCAGTATTGCTCCGTGGGGGTGATCCAGGGCAGCCTGGGCCCCTGACATGCCAAGGGTGCCCTGTCACACGCAGTCCTGGCGGCTGCACCCACAGAAACACTAATTGGGAAGTGAGACAAGCGGAGTGCCTTTAATGAGCTACCTTGTTGTAACTCTAACTGGTTGGCGTTATTTACAGAGATTCTGCTAATGAGGTGCCTGTCAGAGGGGGAGCCCACGATGGGGGCAGGGGAGGGAAGGCGGCCCAGCCTGAGGGAAGAGGCAAGACTCAAAGGGAAGAGGGAAGGAAGCTCACCTTTGCTGGGCTCCTGGGCCAGAGGCCCTTTATCCAGGTGATCTCACAGATGGCCCATGACCCCGGAGGTAGGAATGAGGTGCGCAGGGAAAGGAACATGCCAAAGCCACACAGAGAAGCCAGTCCAGGCTGCTCTTCAACCAACCAAACCCTCGGGGACCTGCCGCAGGCAGAAGGCAGGTGCGCCCAGAACCACCCCGAGGTGCCCAAAGGAGCATAAGGTCCGTGGGAAAAGCACCTTCTGGGAAGGAGGCCACGCCCACTCGGCGCTTATGGGATCAGAGATCCGGTCAAGAGGGTGGTCCCCTCTCTTCGGGTTACCCCAACACACACCTCTTCTACTCCAGAGTTCACACACCTTGCTCCCTAGGGAGCGATTCCCTGTGGGCCCAGGTTCTCCCAGCCACCCCTCAGGGCCCTCCTTCCCTAAGGCCAGGTGGCCCTGAGCTCTGAGTCTCCACCCAGCAGGAGAGGAGTTTGCTCTGCGTCTTCGTCACTCTCGTGGTCCATCTACCTTAGACGGAGGAATGGATTTGGAGGGCAGTTTAACTGGACTCAGGCTGGGTCAGAGTCAGGGGTGGGGCTCAGGCTAAATCAAGAGGCGGTACTCAACCCGGATTCAGAAGATAGTCAGGGATTTGTCAGCCGCTCTGTGGGTGAAATTAGGAGAAATAAGGACTCTGACCATTGGTCTTAGTTTTTCCACCTGCGAATGGGATTAATAAAATCTGCCTTTTGGGAACGTCATGGGATCCCGAAAGGAATCACAAAATCACTTTGCAAACTCTAAGGTGCCCAAGCCCAGCCTTGTTATCATTTTGATTAGCAGTGGGCATCCAGGAGCTGATGCAGAAACCAAGCCCTCCACTCTGGCAGGGACACTTCTCTGGCTTAGCCTCTCATCCCACTGGGCCCTGAGCTCCCCTCTCCCCTTCTCTATTCTCATTGTCGCATCCCTTCTCTCCTACTACCTGTCAAGATTGGCATCTCTTTAATTATAACGTCTGTGTGTTTCTTTAGGAGCCATGTAATTCCTCCTGACAGCCACCTATTTAAAATGAAAGTCAAACACTCAGAATTTTGTTTAAGAGTTGAGTCTTGGGGAGAAAATGCATTAATTGCTAAACGTTGCTAATTTCACTCTGATGTGGTAACAAAAAGAATGAATATATATATATACACACACACAAGAGGACCCATGAAACCAGCGTAAGGGCAAGGATGGCGTCAGAAAGTCAGAGCCAGAGGCTCATCTCGGAGCTCGTGCAGCCAGACTCCTTCCTCGTTTCACAGATGAGGACACTGAGGCCCAGAGAGGTTAAGTGACTCAATGAAGTTTGCCCAGGCCTCCGCAGCAGATCCAAGGCTGGCTGATGCCTGCAGGCTCTAGTGGCCTCCTTGCAGCAGCTGGTTGATGGGGGGAAACAAAAGCGGTGCATTCCTTCCACAAATTAGCACTCCAGCCATCTGGGGTGCTGCCCGCCCTGCAGGGCTGCTGTGTTTGCAAGTGCTGCCTGCCAGGGGTCCTTGTGCTGGACAAGGGGCCCGCAGAGACTCTCCTCTGAGGCTGGAGATCTGTGCCGCGGTAACCAGGACAGTGGGCACAGACCCACTGAGCAGCCATCTGCAGCAGCTGAGCTGTGAGACACAGGTGCCAAGGACCTTTGCCGGCAACCAAGATGGCCGTCCATGGGCCAGAGCTGGGGAAAGTGCCTGATTGGGCAGGCAGTGCGGCTTGCATGGGCTCCAGCCCTGGCCTGACGTGCCTCCGCAGACTTTTGGTGAAGAAGGGCTGCTTAGAGGGAAGCCACGGGGCAATGTGTGGTTGCCACTGGAAGTGGATGGAGCATCATTCCTGAACTCAGGCAGCTATCCATTCAGATTCCTTCTTTGCTGGGCAAACTCAGTGAGCTGACTCACCCTCTCTGTGTTTCTTTCTTTTCTTTCTTTCTTTCTTTCTTTCTTTCTTTCTTTCTTTCTTTCTTTCTTTCTTTTTCTTCTTTTTAAAAGATTTTATCTATTTATTTGAGAGACAGAGAAAGTGAGAGAGAGCATGAGAGGAGAGAAGGTTAGAGGAAGAAGCAGACTCCCCGTGGAGCTGGGAGCCTGATGTGGGACTCGATCCTGGAACTCAAGGATCATGACCTGAGCCGAAGGCAGTCGCTCAACCAACTGAGCCACCCAGGCGCCCCCTCTCTGTGTTTCTGATCCTGCATCTGACCAACGTGATTCACAGTATTGATCACACAGAGTCGGTCTGGGGGGGCTGATGCGTGAACGCGTGCCTGCCGTGTCCCAGTCCAGAGCTGCCCTCTCCACCAAAAAGGCAGCAGGGGCTTAGACCAACAAGCATCAAACAGGAGCTCAAGGGCTGTGCTCAGCCATGTTTGTAGAACAAACATGTTCTACATGTTTGCAGAAGTGCTGTTATACAAATGTAATCTGAAGGCACTCTGGACAGTGCCTGAGCTCCCCGTGGGTACCAAACCCACGGCTCCACGTGGGTTCACAGCCAGCCGCTTCGTTCGTGTGCATCTTCTGACTTGGCAGCCCTGGAGGGATTCTTTCCTGCTAGCTCGAAAAGATAGGAGTCTTGCCCACATCCCCTCCCGCTCCCAGGCAAAACCCTCTGTCTTCTCCACCCCAGCTCTGACGACGTGGCCTGACCACATTCAGTGTCCCACGCAGCTGGGAGCACCCGAGGTCACGCCATATCTCTACATGAGCAGAGGTCAGCTCTGGGTAGATACAATCATCCAACAAACAAGGGGGGCGTCTAGGCTCTAGGGACGTAGCGGTGAACAATCTTGACAAGGGCCAAGTCTTCCCAGAGCTGATGTTCTAGTGGGAGAGGTGAACAACTAACACCTAAATCAACAAGATGCTTAAGATGAAAAGGGGAAAACAAGGTGATGGGCCAGACCAGCCAGTGAGTGAGTGAATGAGTAAGAATGAAAATTTTGGTTCAACCACACCGGAACCTTCTCTAGCCTCACATAGGAAGAGGGGTGAACGAGCCTCCATGAGGAATTCAATCTTCGAGTTTAATGGTTCAACCAACTCTTTTTAGCCAGAATTTGGCTCCTTGTGCCCACCCCCACTGCTACCTCCCTGGGCCAAACCCTCATCCTCTCCTGCTTGTGTTACTACAAACAACCTCATGACGGCCATCCCCAGTTCTGCCATTGATCTCTCTGTAGTCAACTGCCAATGCAGCAGCCACAATGATCCTTTTAGAATGTAAGTCAGAGCACCATTCATCTATGAAAAACTCTACCGGCCCTCATGTCATTCTGAGCAAAAGCCAAGGTCTTCCTGTGTCTTACTTAGAAGACCCCATGTGACCCGACCCCCATCGCCTCCTTGTCCTCTTCCCTTCCTCGTTCTCTCCCAGTCACGGTGGTCTCCTTGCTTGTTTCCGGGAATGCCAGGAACACTTCTGCCTCAGGACCTTTGCACATATGGTATCTCTGCCTGGAATGCTTTTTGCTCAGATACCCACACAGCTCCTGCCTTCCCCCCTTCAAGTGTTTGTTCAAGTGTCATCTCCTCAGTGAGACCTGCCCTGACTGCTCTCTGAAATGCCACACCCCCTGACAATTCCTACCCTCCCCCTGCTTTAGACTTCCTTCTTAGCGGCTATCACCTTTGGATCTATTATGTCTTTGACTATCTTGTTTATCTTCTGGCTTTCCCACAGACCACAGAATTCTCTCTGATTTATTCACCCCAACATCTAACACAGGGCCTGGCACACAGAAGCTCCATAAATCGATGCTGGAAACGTCATTGATCTTAATGATGAGACAGACAATGGAGGGGCCCAAGTGGGATGGAGATGCACCAAGGCACAGCAGGAGCTGTGGGCCAAGCTGGTACTGGAAGCCCCAAGAAGTCAGAGGAACTGCTACATCTCAGCTTCTGCTCCCTCCTCTCCAACCGAGTGTCGGGAGCTGGGCTTCTCCAGGGATAGGGACTTACTCAGCAGGAAGGAGGCGGCCACCAGGGACGAGGCTCCCCCAGTGCGGGCAAAGGACATTCTCCCGGGGAAACGAAGCGGCCACCTGCTCTGTGCCAAGCCACAGAGCTCCCAGCCCCAGCTTCCTGATACTTCCTCCTTTCAAAGCAGCGACCCCACTTTGAGATGGGGGAGGGGCAGTTTCATGGTTCCATTCTCACCCCCTGCTGCTGGACCCCTGCCAAACAACATGGCAGCCTGACCTTCTGTCTCCTGAACTAAGCTCACAAGCCCAGTCTGCTCCCTTGGATCCTTCCTTGGCTACTCATTGCTCTCAGGATCAAGTCCCAAGTCCTTCACCTTCAGAGCCCCTGCACCTGTCCCGTACTCTCTAGGGTCGCAGTACTCCTGGGTAAGCCTCAAGCTCTACCCATATCTTGCAGAGAGGAAGCCTGTGGATCCCTGCCCCTGAGCCCACACACAGGCTGTGCCCCCCGCCAGAATGCCAAGCCCATCCTAGTGAATGCCCCGTCCCTGTGAAGCCCACACAACAGCATCGGTAGCAATAATACTGGCTCGAACACACAGTGCTGAGCCTGACAGCTCGGGTTCAAGTCCCAGCTCTGCTAGCTCCTAGCCGACAACCTTAGGGAAGTCATCTGACCTCTCTGTGCTCAGTCTTCCCAACTCCAAAATGAGTACACTATTGCTCCCCATTTCTAAGGATGGTCAGGAGAGAAAACGAGACTGGCCTGGCTAGTACTTGGTCATAATAAGCTACCAGATGCTAGAAGACATAAGGAGGGGAAGGAAGGGGAAGGATTGCCACCAGTTACAGTTATGTCCCTGTGTGTTGAGTGCCCCCCACACATCAGCCCATTCTGATCCACTGAGGAGCCCAGTAAAAAGATACTCTTAGTGCTCCCATTTTCCAGATAAGGAAACAGAGGTACAAGGCTGTACCTGGGGTCTTCTCAGCCCTCTGACGAGAAGGGCAGGGGATACGCCAATGCCTCAGAGGAAGAAAAATTAGCTAAAAGCAGTTCCCTTTTCAATATGTCTACTGCCAAGCTTCTGCCGGGCACGTCAGCTGCAGGACCTCAGATCCTCAAGACAATTTATAGATGACCATTTATAGATGAGGCCATCAAGGCTGCGGAGACTTGCCTGAGATAGTGCAGCTAGGAAGTGGCAGGTCTGGCTGCATCCAGACCCTGTGGTCCTTCTGGAATAGCATCCCAGCCATGGAGCTCCACACCGTGCATGGTTCTCCCTTCTAGGGAGGACCTGTCCAGAGAGAAGTGACAAGAGTCAACAGCCGCTGGCCTCTTTGCCTTCAGAACCCACCAAGGCATTAGGACGACACCACGCATGAGCCCAAAATTGATTGCGACGGTGGTACTGGGACCTGGCCATTTCTGCTCTAGCCAGGGCACTGCTGGGCTGGCCAGACTTTCCCAGAGCTGTGCCGCAGGCCGAGTGTCGATCCTTCCTTCTCTCCCTTCTTTCAGAAGGGTCAGCCCTGCACTGAGGTCTGAAGCTCTTCCCCCCCCCCATGCTTGCCCTCCCCTCCTTGATTCTTCGCAAGCATAAATCCCTTGCAATTCTCATCTCAGCAGCTGCTCTTCAGGGACCCCAGGTGACAGCATGCGTCAGCTTTCATCCCAACTGCCGGGAAGACTCCTCAGGTTATGGAGTCATGCAGGGCCTTACAGGTGCGGGAAGTAACACAGGGCTCCTGTGATTGCCAGGAGTGGAGGGCTCCCCTGAGGGCTGGGGTCTGGAGCCCTCTGGCCATTAGCATGGCAGCCTTTCTCCTTCCTCAGGGGAGAGTGACCAGACTGAGAATCAGACAGAGCTGGTGTCCTTGTACCAGCTCCTTAGGCTATCTGGGCCTCAGTCTTCCTCATCTGTGAAACAGGCATGCTGATACCTATGCCACCACATTGTCTTGAGAGTGGCAGAAAGCACCCGCTTTTAAAAGATGGTAACCAGGAGTGTGGGATTTTAGGTCCATTTCATTAGAAGCTAGATGACCAGAATTGGGAAAAGTCCCAGAGCCTTTTACTTTCATTATTCAGGTGGAGAACTGGGGACAGAGAGGGGGAAGGAGGCAGGAAGGAGCTTTGAGGCCCCGGCAGAGGTGGATTCATGTTCCTTGGCCCCACCCCAGAGTCCTGAATGGCTTCCTTTGCCATGCAGCACCAGCTTTGCCTTCAGCCATGGTCACCCCCAAATGTGCATGTTAAAACTCGACAAAAGGTGAGACGGGTATGCCCAGGCTCCCTGCTCTCACCCCGGCACTGGGCAACTCTGGGGACTTGGTTGGGGGAGAGGGAAACCCAAGTAAGCCTTGGTGCTTTCATGAAGACTGGAGACGGCCAGAGGGCTGCTCGGAGGCTGCATTTCCAGGAGATGCCCAGCACAGAGGCAGTGGGAGGAGGAGGCTGAGGCTGTTCCCACCTCCTCTTGCTAGAAGTTTCCAGGCCACCTCTCTAGAAGATAGAACAACAGGAGGCACAAAGCTAGGACCATCTCCGGAGAACTCTGGGCCACAAAGACAAAGACACAGGATCACCCCTGCCTGAGTCAAAGACAAGACAACAGACACGAGGTAGGAGGAGCGACTTGGAGACAGAACAAGACACTGAGAGACCCAGGGTAGAGAGGATGAGGGTGCAAAACAGATGGAGCGGCAGAGACTGAGAAACGCAGAGAAATGGGGGAGGGGGATCCAAAGGAACAGCAGGGAGAGAGGAGACAGAGAAAGACGATGCCAGGGGCGGGGGCGCGGCAGGGGCGGGCGCGGGCCATCCCAGCGCAGGGCTGCGCACACCTGCGCTCGAGAGCTGGTGGCGGAGGTCAGGTCAGAGCCCCGGGCCGCCTGCCCGCTGCTCCCCCAGCCTTTGTCCTGTGGCTGGAGCGCGTTCCCGTGGGCCGGGAGCGCCCCCTGCCGTCCCTGGAGGGTCCGACGGCAGAGAGCCCTCAAACGTCGCGCTAATAGCCCAGCTGCCCCTGGGCGTACCCTCGCAGTGTACGGGAGAAACAGGCCCCGGGAGAGGACAAGAGTGAACCTCAGCTCGCCGGCGCCTCTGTTAGGACTGAACTCTAACCCTCTGATTTGGTGCTTCTTGTGCTGATGCCTGAGGGCTTTCACAGGGGACAGTCTGAGTCCCAGAGGTGCTACGGAGTGTGGGCCCCACACCTCAGGGAGGACGCCCACAGCCCGGCCTCCACCATCCATGTCTCCCTCTTCTGTGCAAGACTCAGATGGCCACGCGGAAGGCAAGCAACACAATCGGTAAGCTCAGCAGCCAGGCACTGCGACGGCTTGTGGCCCTGGCGACGGGACACTGCTTCCGCCCAAAGAACCCCTCCCGGGAAGAGCCCACCACACCCTGCTTTGCCCAGCTTTCAGATTTTTCCCAAAAAAGCCAGAAATTTTGGGGTTTTATAGGAATGCACACAATCCGATCGCTTTTCAAAACGGAGTAAGGGAAAAAAATTCATTTGGCCCACCAGCCACCCGCCCGCACTTGCAGCTAGGAGTGTCCTAAAGAGCTCTTTCTCGGATTTCAGCCGCCCCTCGGTCCCGGCCTTCCGTGGGTGTGTCCTTAAGAGCTTTCTTCACTGAAATATATTTATGGAAAAAGGAAACTCTATATCTCTTTTATAATTAGAAGCCCAGCATCCTGCCTGCCATAAAAACTAGGTAACCTTAGAAGGAAAATAGGACCATTAAAACTAAAAGTCTGATTCTGTTCCATCTCACTAATTATCACATTTGGTGTCAGCCTCACCTGTGAACAGCTGATGTGTCACCTCTGACCTCAGGGTCAGTGATGAGAGCCCAAAAAAGGGATCTTTCTAGGACCCTAGCAGTGGCGTCTGGGAACCTAGAGAGGCCATTCCATCTGTATCACTATCACTGTCACTGTCCTTCTCAGAGCCCCCAAAGTGGAAGCTTGGGGGGGGGCGCTGCCTTCAGAAATTAAAGCTCAGAAGGCAGCAGAGCTCACCCGAGAGGAAGTAGGGAGACAGAGCAGAATCAGTGCCTCAGACTGGGATCAAACTAGAACCTTCCCAGTGATTCCCACTGGAGGCTGATGACCTTGTTCCTTCCTAGCAAGGAAGGAGCTTGATCTTCCCCGTAAGGATCAGCTGTGACGCTCCCATCATCTGGGAAATGCCAGTCAGGGCGTAGCAGGAAGCAGAGGGGAGAGGGGAGCTAGGACCCATCCTGACACCCCTGTAGGAGGAGAAGAGAATAGATGGTGTGTGGACCAGGAGGGAGGAGATGGAATGGGGCATCTAGGAGAGAAAGGAGGGTCTGGGTGGGGTTCAATGCCTCCAAGGCAGATCTCCCACAAAGTGGCTTTACACAAATCATTCTTCTGCTTCAAACCTTCCAGGAGCACCCCCATTTGGGGACCAAAACCAAAATCTGCATGCTTAGGAGGTCCCACAGTAACTATCCACTCACTGGTCCTATGACCTCCGTGCTCCCCACCCCTACAAGCCCGGTCCCACTGGCCTGCTCTCCTGGTGAACAGGCTGCAGATGAATCTTGAGAATGTGAGTAGGAGTTAGCCGTGTGAATCAGAATGGGCGAAGGGAACAGGCTGCACCGAGGCGTGGAGGTGTGAACCAGCATGTCGTGTTCCGGGACTCAGTGAAGCCCGAGGACCGGGGCGGAAACCGGGAGGTGGACGAGGCCGTGGGTGGGCGGGGAAGGCAGGCAGTGGCACCTGGTACAGCCACGGAATATTAGACAACCTAGACAAAATTCAATTAACTCTCCACCAATAGACGTAAAGGGATTTCTATATAGTATTGTTGAATGAGAAAAGCAATTTGAAGATAAGTATGTATAATACGATCCCATTTTTGTAAAACAATGGCCAAAATACTCTGCGAGTGCATACATATAGCTATATATGTCTGTATAGGATTTTATTAACACAAAAGAAAAATGTAGAAGGCTACATACTGGGTTGTTACATGAGTTTTCTTCTGGAAAACCTATTGTGGGGGAAGGAAAACCAAGAAAAAAAAGGATATAAAAATCCAGATGGCCTCTCAAAAGATGTATGACCACAGTTATGATGCATGTCCCCGTCATCCACCCATCACCAAAGCCAGACATGCAGAGGTGGTCTCACCCCATCCCTGCTCCTCATCCCACGTGTCTGCTCTGGTCTGAATGACAGGAACATCTCCCCACCCGCACCCACCCCCCCCCCCGAGCTCCCTGAAACACACACACTACGTTTACTTTTGGGTTCTCCCACCCAGCCCATTCTCCACACAGCCAACCCTCTCACGGTCCCAATTGCACTGAGAGCAAAGCCCAGCCCCCAGCATATCTCCCGAGTTCCTACCCGTCCGGCCTTGCCATGTCTTCAGACTCAGACCTCATTGCTCCCTGTCCACTGCCAAGTAACTCATGCCCCGAGCCACTGTATTTCCCTCAACTCAACCTTTACACGATTCAGCACAGACTTTGTTGCTATTTGCTATATTCCAGTCACAGTTCTGAGCACTCAGCATTTATGAAAAGCATTTAATCCTCACAACAACCCTACAAAAGGGTGTAATATTTTTGGTTGTATTACATTTTGTGGGATGGAAAACTGAAATACAGAAAGGTAAGTCATTTGCCTAAGGTCGCACAACTAGTTAGTGGTGCAAGTGGTCCCGGAGCCCAAGATCCTGAACCACTGCACCTTCTCTTATGCCTTTGAACGCATTATTCCCTCTGCATAGAACTCTCTGTGGTTTGTCTTCACTTGGCGAAATCCCGATCACCACTAGATCTCAACTGAGATATCGCCTCCTCCAGGAAGACTTCTCTGACCCCCCCAAATCTGGGCTAGACGTTCTTTTGACACACTCTTTTATAGCCCAGTCATTCCTCAATCATAGCCTATCATAATCATGCTATTCTAGGGTTGCTGAACATCCTTACCAGCCTGTGAGCTCCTTGCAGGCAGGGGCCTCAGTTTACTCTTTTGAAGATGGGTCCCAAGTCCCTAGCACAAACAAAGCTGGTGTTAGGAGCTCAGTCAATGTGTGCTGGATAAAAGAGTGACTATTAGTATTTCAGATAGGCTAGGATTTGCTTGCTCCACATATTGGAACAGGTGGTGTGAGGCGGGGGCAGGAGGGCGGGTCTTATATGAGCCCCTTTCAGCACCACGGAGAGCTCCCTGTCCAGCCGCTGGTGGCTTGGCCAAGGGTCTCTGGGTTTGCTTCTTTGTTCTCTGGTGGCTCTGAGCTCTGTCCTGGCCAGGACTCTCCAGGCATGAAACCTTAGCTGGTTTGTCTGAGTGGGGAATACCTCAGGGCAGAGGGGGAAGAAGAGGAACCTGAGGGCCAGAATAATCCAGTCCCTTGGGCAAAGCTGCATCCCCAACCCAGGGTCCCTACCATCATTCACACCCCACCTCATATACACTTTTTAGCCAGCATAAAGTTTAAAAAAAGTAGTTAGAGAGCCTGTTGGAAGCGGCGCCAAATCTATGTGTTTTCTGGAAGTATTGAACTAGAAAGAAATGAAAACATCAAAATACTCTTTGTACCAGGCTCGAATTGAGCCCTGCCTCATTCAGTCCATGTCTCGGCCTGACTAGAATGATGAAGCGATGGAGGGGAGAGGGGGTTGAAAAGGAACAAGGCTCAGCGGGGAACCTCAGACTGCCATTCGTGGACCGCAGGCAGCGGGCGGGCGAGCTCAGAAGGAGTCCCTGCTCAGGAGGAGAGCAGAAGAACAAGATTGACAGGTGAGGAGATAGAGGGGGAGGGGTCCGCTGCTGGAGAGGCTGAGACACAAAGCAATGCTGGCAGACTGGGGAGAGCCTGGCGGTGGAGTAGACAGAGCCATCAGTGCTCCAAGAAGGATGTGCAAGAGCTCACCAGGCAGCCACAGGGCCCCAAGGCAGAGAGGACAGGGTGTGTTAAGGAAGAGATGTGAATTTCGCATTGGCAGGAGCCAGAGGTCAACACTAGTTAGAAACACAGCCAGACAAAATCTCTGAGGTTTTTGAGTGTCACTTACGGCATGACTGGAGGATCCCCAGCCTTGGGAAAGAACTTGATCTTAGATGACCAGCAGGCCTTTGTCACTCCTTGCTGGAAAGCACATTTTGAGACCAAATTGTGTGCTAGAGTTGCCCAGTTGTGCACCAGGCTACCACGAGGCTGAGGCCCCCACCACCAGCGACATTTGGGGTGTGTGTGTGTGTGTGTGTGTGTGTGTGTGTGTGGAGGGGTGCCAAAGGATAAAGAGAAACCAGGTTCTGGGAGTCCACGCCATAGCTGGCCTTCACCAGCCCTGGTCCTGCAAAGTTGGAGGCAGCCCCTCCTCCACAGCCAAAGATTTGGGAAATGGGGGTGCCCCAGCTGGTCTCAGCTGAAGCCTGCAGACTGAGAGGAAATGAGTCATATCTCAAGGCCGTGGAAAAAGGAGATGCCTGGCTCATTTTGTTTTTACCCAGCATTGGCTGAGCACTTTCTCTGTGTGCCCATTACACACGTCAGCAGCCTGGATGCTCTCAACAGCCATGAGAGGTGGGCACAGCTGTTATACGGTTCTTTGCCCCAGAGCTCAGAGAGGCAAAGCAAGTTGCCCAAGGCCACCAGCGAATCACAAAGGGAGCTGGGACTCTTACAAGAATGTGCCAGACACGGGCAAATGGAGCAGTGTGCATCTGCCTTGCTCTCCACCCACATTCCAGACTCTCCTTTGTTCTTCCTCTTCTCCAGCTCCTCGCCTTTGAGGACTGGCTTCCTGCGTGACAGAGAGAGCTGCCACCACTGTGAATCGAGCACAGTGGGGCTGGGTTCTGGGCATTTGCAGCCTCGGCCATAGGTTCTGCTGGGAAATGGGAGGATCCTGTCCCTCCGGTTCTGAATGAGCCAGACACCCACAGGGAGAAAGTGACAGGCCGACGCCAGGCATAAGCCCCACCTCCAGCATTTCCAGCCCCAAATCCTCTTCTTGCCGCATCTGTCACCTCACTCTGGGTACCACCCCTCTTGGCCCTGACCTGCTCTGGACCCACTTCTCGGCCTCTAGCTGAGCATTTCAAGGCTCTAGCCTCTGGCCCTCACGTCATCTTCTTAGAAGCAAACCCTTCCTCGGACCCACTCTGTGCCTGATGTTCTTGCAAGACCCTCGTGTCTATTTGTTCATTTAATCTTGACAACTATCCCATATCACAGATGAGGAAACTGAGGCAGAAAGCAGGCATGGTACTCGTAAGTGGCTAGACCCAGGCAATGTGACCCCCAAGCTCTGTGCTCTTAACACCCTGCTGTCTCTCAGTGACAGGTGAGCGTGTGTTTCTGGATGTTCAGAGTAACCATCCAGCTGGAGGGCTCAGGGCTGTGAACTGGGGTTTCCCTTCTCCTGCTTGGAGGCTGTCATTGGGCGGTTGGGAAGGAAGGTGTAGGGAGCCTCCGGCCGTGCGCTGGAGGATGCCGTGCTCTGGCACCGGCTCTGCCTCAGCAGCAGGCGAGCTTACACAATGAAAGCTAATTCCTCGGTTGTAATGACTGGAAGAACTGCTGGCTTCTGACTCCTCGCATAATTACCATGAGACCTCCGTAGAGTAATTCACCAGATAATTACATGGTAGCGGGTGGGGGGTGGGATTCTTCTCTGGAAGGTAAAGAGGTAGCATTTAATTTCGAGGGGGATGCCTAATCCTATAATTACTCAGTAAAGTCCCGTATTCTCGCCAACTTGATTCCCTAGGGCCAGCCTGACCTGCAGAACCAAATCAAGCAGGAGCTCTTCCCCAAGATGGAAATTCAAGGTGGGGGCAGGGGGTTGATGGGGTCTTCCAGAGCATCTTTACATGTGAATTGTCCTCGGAGCCTCGAAATACAATGGTAGAAATAGACAGGGCAGGGAACAGAAAGGGCTTTAATCTGCTGAAGGTGAAACAGACACAAAGGAAGAAATCTTCCCTATCCCCAGGCAAATCTGCCTTTCAGTGCAAGCAGGGAGGCTGGGGCTCTAACTCAGGGCATCCCAACCTCTCTGAGACCACCTTCTTCATCAGTCTAAGGGGGCTGAGCCACTGCATCATGTGCCTTATCATAAATAGTACCGCCTAACCGACACTCCAAAACACAGAGGCTTCAAAAAAGCCACTGTTTATTGCTCATGCCTTGGCAGGAAGCTGGTAGCTCCGCTTCAGCTGTGACTCACTCGCATGCCTGGTGACATGGCTGTCAGCTGGGGCAACAGGTGACTGGGCCACATGCCTCTCGTCCCCCAGTGGGGAGCCTGGGCTTGGTCGAATGGCAGCTGGGCAGCTCCAAGAGCCACAGTGGAAATGTACAGGGCCTCCGGAGACCCCGGATGGGGACTAGAACACCGTCACTTCTGGCCACATTCCACTGGCCAAAGCCGGTCCCAGGGCAGGCCGGAGTCCGGCACCCCTTGATGAGAGGGCCCGCAGCACATGGCAAAGGGCACGAGTACAGCGAGAGATGAGAGACTGGGCCCACTTGGTAATCCATCTACCATGGCCTGCCTCATGGCGTTATTGCAAGATTTATGAGATACAGCTCACAAGGTTCCTTGCACGAATGTTCGGTAAAGTGGAGGTCTGCTTATTATTGCAAATAATAGTAAAAGGAGGCTAGTGGCAGGGAAGGGGATGGACTCCTCGTGCTTGACATCCAAGCTGCTGGTCTTCCCCTGCACAGAGACAGCGGTGCAGGAGTAATGCCTAGCACAGATGGGAAGTGAGTCCTTGTACTAGCTGCCTCATCGGACCTGGGCAGCTTACTCCCCACCCAGTGCGTGGGTGTCTGTGGCACCAAGTGGGAGTGACTCCACTCCGCAGAAGCAGCGAGAGGACCAGAGTGACACCCTACGTGCCAGGACAAAAGTGGCCCCCAGCCCCCTGGCTGCTTTTCTTTTCTTTTTTTTTTTTTTTGGTTTATTTATTTGAGAGAGAGAAAGAAAGAGAGCAGACACAGGGGCAAGCAGGTTGGGGGGCAGAAGGAGAGGGAGAGAGAATCCTAAGCAGACTCCCCACTGAGCACAGAGCCGGGTGCGGAGCTCAATTTCACAACCCTGAGATCATTACCTGAGTCAAAACCAAGATTTGGATGCTTGACTAAGTCCCCCAGGCACTGCTCTGTCTTTTCAAATCTAAGACTCACCGCCCAAAGGGTTTTGTATAGCTATATTTCCTGTTGCTTCCAGTACAAGAGCAACTGATTTCCTTTCTTTTTCTAAATAATACATTATTCTATAATACAGAAGTGCTTTTTCAAACTGGGTATTTCTTCTGGTGCGTTCCCTGCACCACCAACCCATCCTGCCCCCACACACACCCCCAGGCAGGACCATAGCCTCATACCCTCCTCCAGTGGTCACGACAATTTCTTTCCATAGATTCAGTTGTCATTATACAAGTAATCACACTCTCCTTTTGAACACTGCAGAGAAATGTGTGCCTGGGTGGCTCAGTCGGTTAATCATCTGCCTTTGGCTCAGGTCATGATCTTGGAGTCCAGGATCAAGCCCCACAGTGGGCTCCGTGCTCAGCGGGGAGTCTGTTTCTCCCTCTGCCCCTCCCCCTGCTTGTGCTCTTTCTCTCTCTCTCTCTCTCAAATAAACAATAAAATATATTTTTAGGGGCATCTGGGTGACTCAGTGGGTTAAAGCTTCTGCCTTCGGCTCAGGTCATGATCTAAGGGTCCTGGGATTGAGCCCCGCATCGGGCTCTCTGCTCACCAGGGAACCTGCTTCCCCCTCTCTCTCTGCCTGCCTCTCTACCTACTTGTGATCTCTCTCCCTCTGTCAAATAAATAAATAAAATCTTTAAAATATATATATATATATTTTTAATGAACACTGCAGAGAAGGTGGATCCTGCCTGCCCACCACCCCCATTGCAAATCCCTCCTCCAGGCCCCACTACGGATGCCGTCTTAAGGTCCCCCAAATCACCACAAGTGCCGGCACATTTCACATCCTTCCAGAACTCTTCCTCTTAATTAACATATACATTAATTTAATCAATTCCCATTAATTTACATGTAATATACGTGTTTCCAGAGAAGTAAGATGTCTAGTGGGAAGTATATATTAATTTGCAACATTCTTTTCCACCCAAACTGTAAATATCTATCCCTGGGGATGCATATAGATCTGGTTCATTCTGTTTAAGTGTTGTATAGTATTCTATAGTATGAATGGACCACACTTTATCCATCCATTCCTTAGTTGATAATAAAAATACCCCAGCACTCTTCTAAACAAGTGTTTAGAACAAGTATTAACTCATTTAATCCTTTACCTAAACCAACCATAAGGTAGACATTACATTATTTCCATTTTGTGGTTTTGAGGAAACCATGGCACAGAGAGGGTAGGTGACCTAGGTAAGGTCACATAGCAAAAAAGGGGCAAGGCCAGGACTTGAACCTATGTAGTCTTGCTCCAAAGTTCCTGCTCTCAACCACAATGCTATGCTGCCTCTCACAGCATCTGTGTATGGGTTGTTCTGGATTTTGTTGGGTTTTAGGAGCGTTGGTTTAGGTTTTTTGCCTTTGCAAAAGTAGTCCGGCCATTTTAATTCATTCCAAGACATTTTCTTAGAATCAGAAATTTCCCTTTGTTGCCTATGTCTTTGAACTTGAGGCCAATTTGCCATCAGAAGCCCCTCCTTGTGTTTTATCTGCCCCCAACCAACAGCTCAGCCTTTCCCGTACACCTGGGGGCCCTCCATGGACCATCCCAGGGCGTCTTCAGAGATGCTAAAGATAGTCAGAAGCCCCCTTAACCTGTGTACAGTCAAAAACCTTGACCTGTCCCCAAGCTTGGGTGGGCTGTGGGCCTCCCTCTCTGCACCCAAAAGAACGTGGAGTCCTCCCTAAGGCATGTGGAGGATTAGCTCTCGACAGGCAGCTTCCCTGGTGCAGGGACAGTATCTCTGTCCCCAGATTCAAGGATCAGCCTGGGGCTCAGTCAGGGCAGCGCTGAGTAAGAGAAAAGAGACAGCCCTTCCCGAACATTGGCATCCCCGAGACTAGAAACGCTGAAGTGGCCTCTGGGTCGCAAAATGCAGCTCCCTGAAGGGCCAAAAGTGTGTGCCAGGACAGGATGGCAGAAGGCAAGGAGGCACATTCTAGAAATTCTAAGTGATTCAGTATCGGGGACATAAAGCAGGGAGAAAGAGGAGCTGGGGGCAGAGGGGTGGGATGGTCAGAGACTAAATCAGGAAGGCCAGAATGCCATACTCAATTCCAGAAGCTTCTCTGAAAGGTCGGAGCAAGGAGCTCAACTGGCTGGAAAGGGGAGGGTGTGGCAGGAAGGGACATGGCCTGGAGGTGCAGAGGAGTAGACCTGAAAGGGAGCCAGATGGTTTGCCAGATCTGAGAGAGGGAACAAGGCAGAAGACTGAAGGTCAGCTGGAGCCAAGGCGTGGGGTCTGAGAGCCATAGGCCCATCCTGCATTCACCAGGACCCACCAGGAGGTGCGGGCGTGGACAAGTGAGGGAGCTGGGCTCAGGGAGGATTTCTCCAGATGAGGAAGGGGCAGGGGCAACTATTTTCAGGAGTAGCTCCCCCCCCCCCCGAGGGGAGCTGGGGCAGAGCTCCATTCCTGGGGGCCACAGGGAAAAGAGCCTGCTGGAGCTTCTGCCGAGACAAGAGCACGGTACAGGGTGGATGTCCTCTGCCCCCATTTCCTCGGCTCTACTCCTCTTGGCTTTTCCTGAGTCTAGTATTTGCAGGGCAGAGCCTTTCAGGAGCGTGTTGGAATTGCTCTGCTGACAGTGGGTAGAGAAGGCAGCAACACCAGGGGCCCCTCACGCCCCCCCTCCCCAAGGGTCACCCCCGTCGTTCCCAGATAGTTCTGCAGCCACCAGAGAGGGCTCGACCCTTTAGTGACACCACACCTACCAAACAAGGGGGTGCGGCCCCAGCACACAGCAGGGGCTTAATTAACAATTACTTCCCAAGTGCCATTCCATCATACAGGTTGCAGGCAGAGTTCTGGGGTGTCTGAGCTCAGGCCCAGCCAGGCTGGAAAAGAATGATCAGGTCCCCTGGGAGACAAAGGTTAGCATTCTGTTAAGCCAACATCCAACGGCCATTACAACATTAGCTGCCTTCATGGAGACACGGACAGAGTCTCTCTTGATTGTCTGAGACCCGTGCTGTGTGTCTTGGGTGGGGCCAATCCTGAGACAAGGGTCAAGTTCAAGTCCTCTTTTTTAGGAGCAGGGAAATGGGGCTGAGACAAGGAAGGGAAGGAGACCAATGCTGTGCAGCCTCAAACCAGTTACCTAAGCTCTCTGATCTCTGTTTCTTGGTAGAACTGGGGACAGTAATATCTCTCTGAGAGGATTTGGGGGAGGGTAAAGGGAAGCGACTGGCAGAAACAGGGTAGGTCATTATGTTACCGTGCTGGGGGCCCTCTAAGCATCAAGCCCTAACCCAGAGCAAAGGATATGCCTACATCCCATGCAGGGCTGCGGGTTCCTGTCCCCTGCTGGGCCTGGGCTTCCAGCCTTGCCCAGTGGATTCTGCCCTCTGTGCTCCATGCTGGTCCAAGGACATGATCTTCCCTTGGAACCCCTAGTGGAGAGGAGGGAGGGGAAGGCTTTTCATTCTGAGCCCTGCTGGGCTTTATCCACACGGATAAAGGTCAGCAATCCACACCACCCCAAACCAGGAGCGCTCCCAGGTTGGCTGGGCACAGCCATGAGGCCACCTGGGCTTTGGCACAGGCCCGTCCTAGGCAAGGGGCCTGGAATCCCGGGGTCCCTCTAATACCCAAGTCAAGCAGAGAATGACTCCTCCTTTGCTCCCCCACCAGTTACCCTGTGACCTTGGTAGCTTCCTTAGCCCTTCTGTGTCTCCTTTGCAGCATCTGTAAAATGGGACTAACAACAGTGCCTACTTTCTGGCTTATGGGGGGCAGGGATGTCCAGGAGCACAGTAAGTGCTCTGAAAATGCTGAGTGCTGTGCTAGAAGTATGGTCAGGGTCCCGGATGTCAGGGCTGCTGAGGGGTGGGGGCTTAAAGTCAGCTGGCGGTAGATAATATCCCTGTGGTCGACTTCATCAGGAGCCTTAGGGAGCCCCCTGTCACACCCATGACACTCCACACAAACCCAAGCTTAGGGTGCAGCTGACAGAGCCTGTCCTAGGGACACAGCCAACGAGGGCCTGACAGGTGAGCTGAGGAAGGAGGATGGGGTTTTTCTGGGCCCCAAGCAGGCCTACGCTCTTGAGATGTGCATATGACCCAAACTTGGTTAGCATCGTCCTGTGTCTGGCATGTCTAGTCCCTTACACAGACGACTTCACTAGTCCTCACAAGGTTCTGTCAGGCAAAGCCCAGAATTAGCCCATCTTTCCGATGAAGAAACTGAGGCACAGAGAGGTCAGGTGCTCACTCCAGGGGCAGAGCCATGATTCTTCCCAGCAAGTGCACCTGAGAGTCTATGCACTTCTCACGCATTGCTCTGGAAGGAGAAGCACCCCCCAGAAGCTCTCCCCTTCCCTGCCTCAACTGGGGATCCCACATCTCCTCCCCATTCCCTCCCTCAGGCTCTACCTCCTCCCTGCACCCCTCCATGCTCCATCTCCTGCCTGGGCCCCTCCCCCAGGTCCCTTTCCTCCCTTGTGCTCCCGCAATTCACCATCTCACCCCGAGACCCCATCTGCACCCCCTCCCGCCAAAGTACCCCATATTCTCTGCCTCTTTCCCTGACCTCCATTCCCTCTGCAGCCGACTCCCTGACCAAGCTGGGTCTCTTGAGTTTGGCCATTGGCTTTGGGGGACCCTGACCCAGAGGGCCGAAGAGAGATATCAGAAGTGCCGTCTACCTCCCCTTTCTCCCGGGACCTGCTGGGCCCAGACCCCGCTTAGCCCGCTGTGCTTCAAACCTGGGCTCTGCACCCCTGCCCGCCTGCTGCAGGCAGGTCTGGCCGCCCCCCTGCAGAAGGGGGTGGACAGAAAAGCTGCTTCCCTCCAGGCCCACGGCTTCCACATCAAACCCGTCCTCATTAAGAACCGCCGCGTGTGCCAGGGTGACATCTTTATTCGTGCGCCCGGAGACTTCAAAGCCTTCAGGAGATCTCCTCGGTGGATTAGACATGAAAAATGTCGGAGATGAGATGGAGCAAAGAAGCAGACGGCCGCTCCAGGCGTTAATTAGGCAGGGGGTGGGGGCCCACAGGACGGGACACGTAACTAGGGCTCCTCCGCCTCTGGCCCAGGGTAGGGGTGCTGAGGGCGGGCTTGTCTAGGGCAGGGAGACCCAGCCTGCGGCAGGCTCTCTAAGGCCACGATCCCGGCCTCCTGTAAGCCAGGCCCTTCCCCACGGGAGAATTTGCTCTACGGCAACCTTGACCAAGCAGCTCCCCTGCTGGCCCACAAATGTGGATTGAGTCTTGCCGGGACAGGTCCAGGAGGAAGGAACCCAGGCCACTCCCAAGGAGCTCACAGTCTGGGGAGGCAGGAAGGAGCAGTCCCAAGCCCCGGCGGTAAACTCTCTGGGAGAGGCGGGTCCAGGAGGCCACGGGAGCTGGGATGCCAGGAAGAGGGGGCAGCACGTGGAAGCTATTCTCTCAGGGTGCATGGGTGGCTCAGTGGGTTAAAGCCTCTGCCTTCGGCTCAGGTCATGATCTCAGGGTCCTGGGATCGAGCCCCACATCGGCTCTCTGCTCAGTGGGGATCCTGCTTCCTCTCTCTGCCTGCCTCTCTGCCTCCTTGTGATCTCTCTCTCTCTGTCAAATAAATAAGTAAAATCTCTTTGGAAGAGAAGAGCAAAGCAAAGCTAGGCGAGGCGAGGCGAGAAGAGAAGAGAAGAAAGGAAAGGAAAAGAAAAGAAAGCTATTCTTTCACTGGAGGGTCACCAGCAGGATCCAAACTCAGCTGGACCAGGACAAGCAAGCCACAGGCCATCTTCAGTAGGGACAGTGTGGTCACACAGTTAGGGTCTTGAGGATGTTATGATGGCCCGGCAGGGAGCTAGGTTTGGGGCAGGGGTTCAAAGGCAGCGGAGCAGTCAGGATATGGCCATGGTCCTGGTGGAGGACACAGACCCAAAGCAAGGAGCAGCCACAGGCATACAGAGGGGGCAGAGGTGTGGGAGTCGACAGGTGAGGGGGCCCAACTGATATCCAGATTCCCAGCCCTGGGACCAGGCAGAAGCTGGGCCATCCTTCAGGTGAGGACGTGGAGAAAGGATAGGTGTGGGGACGATGCCAAGCCTGGCCTGGGGCCTAATGGCTTTGAGGTGCTCCAGGATACCTGGTGAGATGGTGAGAGCAGGGGGAGCTTTGGAACCAGAGCTCAGGGGAGGCACAGGAAAGGGTGGACGGCCCATCTGCCACACGCTAGATGTACGCGCCGTGGGGGCAAGGCAGGCTCTCCAGATGTCCTGTGTCCAAGGAGACTGTGTCAGCCCTGCTGAGCCGAGGCCACCACTGGTGCCGGGGAAGAAGTGAGCATCCAAGCCCGGGGGGCAGAGGGCACGGTCTGACCACACAGAGGAACAAAGTGAAGGGTCCGAAAAAGGACTTCCATCCGGCCCAGGTGCCACAGGGGACCCGAGTTCTGGCAGAGCAAAGGCACCATCTGCTCCAAATGCTGAGGGCAGACAATGCTCCCCACCCCCACCACGGACCTTGCCCAGCGCCCAGGAAAGGTAGATGCTTGGACCAGGAAGTAGGATTCTGGCTGTCCCCATGGGTGCTTCCCAAAACACCTCCAAGTGGGATGGGAATAGAAAACCTCCAGCTCAGAGGGCAACTGAGAAAGAATTTTTTTTTTTTTTGAGCTTTCTTGTCCCTGCTAGAGGAGGGGGAAGAAAAGTTTCATAAATTAGCTTTCTCTCCCCGACTGGGGTGGGAAGGGGAAAATGGAGCTATTGATGGGCCCATTTGGAGTGTCAGCTTCGATTTGGCGGGTGTCACGTGGGTGACTAATTGGAAAAAGCCGTGGTCTCTGATCAAGAGGCGGCTTGGGCGTCTCCTGGCAGGGGACTTGGTATCTGTGCCCACAGTGGGGATGGGCGCTGCTGCTATTGGCCGAGTGGCAGCCACCCAAGGACAGGCTGGCAAAATGTTTGGCTATGCGTCTGTGCCCCACCTAAAACTCTCCCCTGATTCCCCCCTCCCACCCTCAAAGGCAAACCACTCTGCTTTTCCTGTCGGGGGCCAAGCAAAGGGCAGCTCTCTCCCACCCTAGGGAAACCCTGCCCTGCTGATGCCTGGTATAGCCCCACACTGCTGCTGTCACCCTCGGTCTGAGCTCTCTGAGAGCAGGGCCTGTGCCAGAGTAGCTGTGGGTCTGCTGGCACCCGTTCCCTCCTTCTAGAAATAGAACCTCAGACTGCTCGAGTTAAGTCTGGTCTCAGGTGAGCTAATACGCTCTAGGTTGACCAGATGGCCCAGGCCTGACCAATAAGAGTGCTGTATTTATTTCCCTGGTCACTGCGATTGGATCAGGGGATGATCACGTGACCCGAGCAGAGCCACTCAGAGGCAGAGAGTATCCGACTGAGATTTCGCCACACTTTGGGGAAAGAGGCGGTCCTTCCTTTTCACTGGGGGTCCTTAAGCTGGTAGGACACAGCAAGGAGATCGTCGGTGTTTGAAGCAGGTTGGGTTTCCCAGGAAGCGGACTTTCAGAGTTCAGTGAAGGGGACGTTCATTAAAGAGGGTCCTGGGGATCAGGCCCTCAGAAGGCTGGTGAAGACAGCAGGGTGAACAGAGGGAGAAGCGACAAGCTCAGCCACCACACGGGGATCCCTGGGGCCCAGGTGGTCCCTTCAGGGTTGTCTTGAGTTGGGCTGAGCAGGCCAAGCCTTTTCTTCTCCCCATCCATCAGTCACTGGGTCTGGGCCACGAAGGGAAAGTATGTGACCTTAGGCAAGGCAGTTCTGGGCAGGCAGAGCAAGAGTTGAAAACTGCTTGACAGCCCTTCCAGCAGATGAAGGGGCAATGCATCCTTCATCAAAGGGAGATCTGTGCATTTCATACGGGGTCTGCCAGAGCAGCTAGGGAATGAATGAATGAAGGAATGAAGGAATGAATGAACAATCTAAGGCAAAACGGAACTAAGAAACAGAGACTCAAAGACCTTGTTTGAACCCCTAGTTGCCCAATTGCCGGATCCATCTGATTTTTTTACTTAAGCCAGTTTGAGTTGGGATTCTGTCCCTGGCCAATGAGAGGGGTGGGAACTCAAACCAAACTTAGTCAAAGCCCCAAGTTTTAGGGCTTAGCCTAGGAAGGACTTGTGATGACAAGGACTGGAGAGCAAGGAGAGATCCAGGGGGTCAGGAAGGAAAACACTGGAGCTTAGGTCAAGGCGGACAAGTCATGGCCAGGGCATATGAAACAGGGCAGAGTGGGGGTGGGGAAGGGTAAGCACACCAAGAAAGGAAGCAGGGAGCACAGAGCTGGAGGGGTGTCTGCAGATACACACCACACCCTGCACCCCCAGCCTCCCAATGCCCCGTGAGGCAACACTGAGTGACACCGACCCTGCCCAATGGCAGCCCCATGCTCCCCTGGCCACAGTGTTTGCTTAAGGGGGTGAGAGGGTCATCTTAACAGGACCAATCAGAGTCCAGGCACAATAGGCCCAAGAGTTCTGCTGGAGTTGAGATCTCTGGCCAGGACCCACTGTCCACTTTTCCCCCCACCCCACTTCCTTCATGTGATCACCCCACCCCCACCACCTCCTCTGCGTGTCCCCTCCTCTAACCCAGTTACAAGCAGACTTCTCCTTGTTGAAGCCCCAGTCCTGCGCCCTCTGGCTCAGATCTTTTGGGCTAGGACAGCCTCCTGGGGGCAGAGCCTGGTCTTCTGCCATCTCTGATGGCTCTGTCACCCCCACCTTCTCAGCTGGTGTGGCACACCTGAATGTGCATTTGCTTAGGAGTGTCAGAGAGAGGTGCCGGCTCAGGAGGAGGGGGGAGAGGAAAGGGGAAATTCCATGGCAGGGACACAGAAAGGAAAACAGAGCTCAGCTCAAACTGAGGATCATGTCCTCAAGGCTCTGTGTAGGATACCCAGTAACACGGATCAGAATTAAGGGAGAGAGCGAAGAGACGGGGAGGGAAGGAGGGGTGGGGTGGCTGTGTTAGCCTTTCCTGAGCGGCCCTCTCTATGCCAGGCTTGCCACTGTGTTACCTCCAATGCCCACCCAGCCCCCCTCATGGTGGGTTTTGTTCTTTCCTTTTCAGGAAATGGCTCATCAAAGATCTCAGGGCAACTCGAGGGCAACTCAACGGGCTGTTTCCTTCACAGTACCGAGTTACGGAGCGGGGGCGGTATTTGGAGTTAAGTTAACAACAGAAGACGGAGAAAGAAATCTGCAAGCACGATTAAGTGATTCCCAGAATGAGTCTCCACAATTACAGATTATCCCAGCTGGAAAGACTCTGGAGTCGCCGACTCGATACCCCATTTCACAGAAAAGTAACTGAGCTTCCAAGTCGGCCCCACGTCCTCAAAGAAACGACAGGACCAAGCTTAAAAACCCAGGTCCCCAGCCTAGCCAGAGGCTCTAAACACCCCCCTCCTTGAGTTTCAGCTTCTCCTTCCAGAGAGCTCGGCATCCCTCCCTGGGTCAGTGAGGGGGGAGAAAGGTCTGCAGAAGGCCCTTCCGACTGAGCTCTGATCTGCCTTCCTTTTGTTCAATCCCATCGTCTTTTGTAATTAGAAAATAAATTAGTTTTTCTGAAAGAAACATGCCTGGTTCTAGCTACAGGGATAAAAAGGATAAGAGGGAGGGAGCCGTCCTAGGTCTGACAGGTGGAGAACCAGCGTCCTATCAGCCGGGCTAAGCAGCTGGGCCTACAGACAGACTAGAGACAGCAGGACAGGGGAGGGGAATGGTCGGGAGGGGATGTGGAGAGGGGCAACTTGGTTAATGCAGACCCTTTGTGTTTGCACACCAGTCCAGCAGCCAGGAAAGCAGAGCCCCAGCAACTTTAAAAGAGGACTGCCGGGATTAGCACTCCAAAGGGAGAATGGGTCTCAAAGCGGCCCTCATTGTGTCCCGCCCCTTTATGTGTGTGAATTGACAGCCTCCCTCCAGATGTGGTTATCTGGCTGGAGTCTGCAAGGCCAAGACTTCCACAGAGGCCCAGCTGGCCTGTGGCTCCCCTCTCCCCACCCCCTTCTTGCCCTTCAAGCACCCCATCCCACCCAGCCACTCACCCCATCCCACCCAGCCACTCCCACCGCAGGATCTTTGCCCTGCCACTGTCTGACAGAGACATTATGACCCTCCATGACCTCATCCTGGAGCTCTCTGCTCATCAGGTCATTGGCAACCACTCCACTCCACCCAGCCTGGATTCCCTTTTCCCTCCCCTGATGTGGTTTCCTTGGGAGCACACATGACCTTCTAACATACTACCAAACTCCTCTCTCTCATGTCTCATCTACATCCCAGCCTGGGACGCAGACTGTCAGCCCCTACTGACCTGGGGAGGGGGTCTTGATGCCGATGTGGTAGCGTGAGGAGTCCAGGCCCACTGGCGCCCTGGCTATTCGAAGGCCACAGCCGGCCCAGGAGAGGGGTTAGCCTTGTCGATGTTTGCCTGGAGCTTACTTCCCTGTGTCAGGCCCACCTCCCTCCAGTGCTCGTTGAAAGTCCCATGCACATGGGGCTATGAAGCAAAGCACAGACAGCTGGAACCCAGGAAAGATTCCTCAGGGGAAGGAATCTTGGAGGTCAAGAGCCAGGCAGTAAAAGCCTCAGTCCCTACATGGGGAGTCTCCTCCATGCCCGATGCAAAGACCTGGATTGCGTGTGAATTAAGGAAACTGTCTTCAAAGGTGTTGGCATCCTTACCTGCCCCTGGTGCTGGTCTACAGAGAATGTCCCTTGGCTGATGAGCACCACCTAGTGGAGACCCTGGGGAGGTTACACGCGCCACTTCGCCGCACCCCTAAGAGGGTGGGCAGCCACATCCGGTGGAGGGGAGCACAGAAGCCCCGCCCCTTCCGCTCAAGGTAGGCCGACTGGTGAGATTTATTCTTCAGAGCTCTTCCCTACTCCAACCCCAAGGGAGGAAATAGAGGGTTTCCAACATATTGGAAGATGGTCAATATCACTTATAATAATATATACACACATGCAAAAATCTGCCATTTTCACTTATTAGACTGGCGAATACCAAAAAGCTTGCTAATACGCTCATGAAGGCAAACCGCCACGCGGGGCACCTTGGCGTTATCCGGCCACGTTGCAGACGCACGTGCCCTGTACTCAGCATTCGCTTCCGGAAAGCTCGCCTGTGACGGTACAAGGACTTGAACTCGGAGATGGGTGTACACAGACAGCAGGGCAGCAAAGGACAGAGAAACCATCTCAGTACCCATCCGAAGGGACTGGTCACGTGAGTGGCCATACATCCATAAAGTGGGCCCTTCACAACCATTTTAAAAAGAGGGAAGCAGATCTGTATGTGCGAATGTGGAATAACCTGGCAAGAAGTCTATTAAAATAAAAAGGCATGAGGCAGAACGCTTGGTATGACGTGCTACTGGGGGGCGGGGAGACGAATAGGTTTGTGCGTCTGTGCAAAATACCTCCAGAAAGATGCTCGTAAAACTGATGAGTCCGCTGCCTCTGAGAACGGGAACCAGCCGTCAAGGGTGGAAGACAGCACTATATTCTAACTCTCATTTATACGACCTTTCCAAGAAAAAAAGTGTAAGGGTGTAAAATAATAACAGATGTTTGAGACCCAGGGGAGGAGAGCACAGAGTCAGGAAGCAGCAAGGAGGGCCCAGGGCCTGATTCAGCAGGAGGACCAGCAGTGGTAACCAGCTGCTTGGAGGTGCCTGGGAAGAGGGGGGAGGGGTAGAGCCTCCTACCAGCTGGACCTGAGCCCAGTTCGGGGTGGGCATCCCGGAAGAGCAGCCCTCAGGAGGGTCCCCACTAGAGGGAAGCAGATGCAGGTGCCAAGGGATGACCTGGAAGGATCCACGGGGGGGGCGGGGGGGGGGGGGAAGAGGGGTAGAAAGGGGAGCCCAGGAGGAGTTCTGCCTCAAGGACCCCAAGTTATAGCCCCTGACACACACACACACACGTATTTAAACCACCTCAAGGGCTTCCTGTCACTCTTAGAGTAAAGATGAAAACCATTCTGCAGGGCCCTGTGTGGTCCGCCCAGCCCCTCCTATGGCCATAGCCCCACCCCACCCACCTCCCTGTGGATATGCCCCAGGTTCACCTGCCAAGTCCCTCCCACCACAGGCTCTCACACAGGCTGTTGTCTCTCCCAGGGAGAGACATGCGTCTCTCTTTTCTTCACCAATGGTCTCCTCTGGCACCATCCTACCTGGCTAACTCCTGTTCATCCTTCAAGGAAGCTCAGCCATCCCTGCCTCAGAAGGTGGCCTCCCTCACTAGCGCTCATCTCTGAAACACTTGCCAGTGCCTCTGATGGCCATTTGTGCAAGCCTCAAACTCATGCTGCCTCCCCACACACAACCGTTTGCTCCAGAAAGGCAGGGAGCCCCTGCTTTTATTTCACCTTCTATTCTACTCAATTCTATTCTATTCTACTCGATTCTATTCTATTCTACTCAATTCTATTCTATTCTACTCGATTCTGTTCTACTCTGTTCTATTCTATTCTGTTCCATTCTACTCAATTCTATTCTATTCTACTCAAGTCTATTCTATTCTACTCGAGTCTATTGTATTTTATTCTACTCGATTCTATTCTACTCGATTCTATTCTATTTGATTCAATTCTACTTGATTCTGTTCTATTCAATTCGATATGATTCTACTCGATTCTATTCTATTCTACTTGATTCTATTCTACTCAATTCTATTCTATTTGATTCAATTGATTCATTTGATTCTATTCAATTCGATTTGATTCTACTCTATTCTATTCTATTCACCCAATTCTATTCTATTTGATTCGATTCTACTCAATCCTATTCTATTTACTCGATTCTATTCTATTCTACTCGGTTCTATTAGATTCTATTCTATTCTACTCAATTTTATTCTATTTGATTCTATTCTACTTGATTCTATTCATTTTCTATCCGATTCTAGTCTACTCAATTCTATTCTATTCTATTCTACTCAATTCTATTCTATTCAATTCTACTTGATTCTATTCTGTTCAATTCAATTCGATTCTACTCGATTCTATTCTATTTGATTCAATTTGATTCTACTCAATTCTATTCTATTCTACTCAATTCTATTCTATTCTACTCTACTCAATTCTTTTCTACTCTATTTGATTCTATCCTATCCTATTCTGTCCTAACACACTTAGAAGTGCAAGCCATATGAGTGCAGCTCACTGAATTTCCACAGTGTACACACTTGTGGAAATTTGACCCACTCCAGCAACTTCTCTTGTCACCCACCCCATCCCCACCACCAAGGGTAGCCACCATCCTGACTGCCACCAATTAGATTCATGCTGTCTGCCTTTAAACTTTCTCCAAGTTTAGTCACATAGCACATGCTCTGTGTGACGTTGGATCCAGGTGGTCCATTCCCGGTGCCGGGCAAGGGTCCACCATAAGGACATCCTGTGAGCTGCTTCCAGTCTGGGGCCACTATGGATAACACCGCTCTGCATGCTCTTGTTCAAGTCTTTCGATAAATGTGCGCAGACTCGGGCATGCAATCACCAGGTGGTGAGATAAAGGTGTGTTCCACTTTAGTAAACAGCAACTGCCACACAGTTTCCAGTGTGGGTGTATGGAGCCACTCTCCCATCCTGGGCAAGAAGGCTTCACGTCCTCAGCCACACTGTCCCCTTGGGGTCTGTCCTCTTCGCTGTAGCAGTTCGGATGGAGCACATCTGTTTTTACTCACCCTTTATCTCCATGCCTGACACCATGGGTAGACATTTAATAAGTATTTGTTAAAGAAAGGAGAGAGGGAAGCAAAGAGGGAAGGAGACAGAACAGGAGAGAGGGAAGGCGGGAGAGAGGGAGGGAAGGGAAGGAGGAGTTATCTCTTAAATTGGTTTGCTTTTGCCTCTGAACCGCAAAGCCGGCAGGCTCCATGGAGCCGGCAAGAATGCCCTCAGCCCTGGGGACAGCTCCTCAAGCAAAGATCAGAAGTCTAGAACAACATAGGCACTTTGATCTATCTCTTGCTAAGATGGAAGAATTCCTGGAGGGTTGGCAGGAGGTGGACACCTCTGGACCGGCACAACCTCCCCAGGAAGGAGCAAAGTCAGGAAGATGAAGAGAAATGGTGCAGGTGGCACCTCTCAGGCCGGGAACGGAAGGCAGAGAGAATCAAAGCCGCTTCTAGAGCAATCCTGGTCGGGGAGGTGGGGGCACTGGGAGCCTCACCAGAAGGCCAGGCAGGAGGATGCAGGTCGGCCAGCTGAACCTCTCCTTTGTTTACAGGGGCACACAGCAAAATCGGAGAGAGGGATGTCAGAAGGGTACGCTGCAATTCGGGCTTCCACACCAAGTGGAGAAAGGGACGGGGGAAGCAAGGTCAGGGAAGAACTGATCGCTTGAGTCAACTTTGCATGCATGCATGCATGCATGGGGGGAGGGGTGCATGTACACACGTGTGTTTAATTTAAATTTAAACAAAAGAAAGCAAAAATGGCCCTAGTAATATCCATGAAAAGAGCATACAGAATATTGTTCAGAGGCTCACTGTCTAACAGCATTAACAAGGTCAGGACTCACTCCTGGAGGCCTGGCCTTGGGTTGGGCGCTGTGCCAACGGCTTTCCGTGGGCTAATCCGCTTCCTCCTCCCATCTCCATGCAGCGTACGCTACTCCATCCCACTCCCGAGACGAGAAATTGGAGGCACACTTGGGAGCCTCAGAAGCAGCATGAGGTGGTCCCGGAGTTCGAGCTGCCACAGTCTGGCTCCAGAGTCTGCGTTCCCAGAGAATGGTGAGAAGCTGCAATTAATAAGGACTTTTCCCTTTCCTCGCACTTCCATAAGCCAGAGTTACGAAACAAACCCCATACGTGCGAGATATCAAAGGCGATGGAGAAATTCGGTTGTGGTGGGACATTTTAACAGATACTCCTTTATGAAATATTAAGGAAAGAAAAAAATAAGCAAGGAGGATCTGAGATCTGTAATTAAGAAGATGGAATTAATACATAAACGTCTATCATTATGCCCAACAGGGAACGTGCCTCAAGAGCGAGCTCTGTAAAAGCAGCTCTGAAAACTGATCCTTTGGTCAATTACGGTGCAAATGTCAAAAAAGATGTCTGAACAGATCTTTTGGAGCTGATAGTCCTGAGTACAATGAAATCAAGCTGGCAACAAATTCTTTCTAAATATAGAAAGAAAATTGGAGATTTAAAACTCCTCTCCTAAATAATATGTGGGTCAAGGAGGGAATCAAGCACACAACAGACTACCTGGAAAACAATGAAAACAGAGCCCCACGTATCAAAACCTCTGGGACAGTCCTCGCCGGCCTCAGCAGCTTCTCCGTGACTTTAAAGGCTTTTATTGTCAAAAACTCACTCGCGCCCACAAAGAGAACATGAACACATAAGTCTTTCAACCTCCAATTTTTCAGAAAAGAATAAACCCAAAGGAAAATGGGAGAAGGGAAATAATAAAGATAAAAGCAAATAAATAAATTAGGGAACATAAATGCATGAAAATAATAAATAAATAAATAACAGACCTGGTTCTTTTGAAAAGAAACTAATAAAATAGGAGAAAAAAAAACCCTCTTATAAATCGAATCAAGGAAAACTCTGTAAATGTGAAGGTCTTCCCACTTCAAATTCAGCACTCTTTAATTTTTTAAGGACAGGCAGGCTATTATAATGAAAAAGAAAAGAAAGGAACAATCTCCACTAAGGTCACAGGGAGGGGAAACTGCAGAGACAAACAACAGATGTCCCTCTATGGTAGAACCTGTGGGATTGGGGACACAAAGGTCCCCAGCCATGGCCAAAGAGCATCCTCATCTCAGGGGATGTATGTGAGGGTTCTACAGGGGACTGTCCCTCTAGAGGTCCTGAGTACATGGAATGAGTGAGGTTCAGTGGCCTCTACACCCATTTCGCAGATGGGGATCGTAAGCTCAGACAGGCTAAGCGACATCCAAAGGCGGCCCCTAGCACTGGCTGCCTCTGGGCCCTCTACAAGGGCCTCCTGCCCCATCCTCTATTTCTCTGTTCTTAATTTTCTTTCCTAGTAAGTGTCTTTCCTGGTTTCTTTTTGTATTCTAAGAAAGGAGGCAGAAGTCTTGATAGATCCAAGTGGACCACTGACAACTGTAATCACCCACAAACTAGTTTAAAGTCCCTGGTCTCCTGGAGCCGCTGAGGCCCCTCCCTGATCGGCAGCTACCGCCCCCCCCAACACACACACATCCTCAGCCTTCCTCACAAGGAAACCCAATTGCTTGTTTTATCATCGCTTTGATACAAAGATATTATTGATACAAAGGTGGGTTCACAGTTCACACCGCCACACTGATCACTTAAGTAACTAAGTGTGGAGTTTAAGAGCCAACGTCATTTAAAAATGATCCCATGAGCCGTTTTCAACCAACAGTCCCATTAAAGTGACATTTTTACTGAATGGAGGCCATTTTGGCTGGGTTGGGCATGGGCAGGGGATTGAGATGCTGGTATAATTTAAGAGAATGTAACTCAACCCAGTTCAAGCAAAACAAAATAAAACAAAACCAAAAACAAAACCCGACTGACTCTTTTGGCTCAGAGTCTGGCGGGACCCAGAGGCTTCAGCGAGGCTGTCACAGACCCCTCTAGCTCCCAGGGGTCTGCTTTCTCAGAGTGCGGCCAGCCACCACCCCCTCCCCCGGGACTTCCGGCAGAGCCTGGTGACACTCAGGTTGACTTGGTTCTTCAAAGGAAAACAGGGTGCCGGTGCCGCCCTACGATGGTTTGTCTGCAAATCTGGAGACTCGTGCTGGTGTCCAGTTTCTCCAAACCCATTCCCAAAGATCCGGGCTGAAGGATTGGGGATGTCATGAGGTCTGTAACTTACAATCGGAGTTCATCAAAGAGAAAATGCATCAAGGGAGGACAGGGGGAGCAACCAGCCCAAAGACAACCACAGGCTATTCAGATTTCTTCCAAACATTCTTTCAATATTTCCCCTGTAAGTGTTTTCACAAGGAAGAGGGCAGAGAAGGGGCGCCTGGGTGACTCTGTCAGTTAAGCGTCTGACTCTTACTTCTGTTCAGGTCATGATCTCAAGGTCATGAGATCTAACCCCACACTGGACTCCATGCTTCTCAGGAAGTCTGCTTGGGATTCTCTCTCTCCTTCTCCCTCTGCCCTTCCCCACCCCCAAAAAAGATAAAAAATAAAATAAGGAAGAAAGATGGCAGGGGAGTGGCCGGCTCAACTGTTTTCAAATAACAGGGGAGTAATGCAGATTTTGCCCATGAACCTGGAGGTTCCGTGCGTGAACCTGAGGGCCCCTTCTCCAGGCGTGGTAACCAAGCGGCCCGTGAGGGAGCCTCCCACTCAGTCCCACACAAGGGTCTTGGCAGACAGGAGGCCCCGTGTGCCCAGGGCCCTGGGCTTCTCCAGGAGCCATGAGTCTTTTGCTGACGCGCTGGTCTGCAGGAAAGGGCCATGGAGCCAGAGCTGCCCGGCTCCAGGCCCTGTTTCTCCCACCCTCCACAACCTGCCAGACAAGAGGGGGCCATTCTCCCCAGGGTGTTTACATCCAACCCAGGAAGCCGGAAGGAAAAGGGCTCTTCACAATAAGACAGGCCCTTTCTCCTCCCTCCTCCCGGCAGAAAGTGGGTGTGGAGGAGACTTCTATTGTCCAGGGAGAGACAGATGGGGAGGCGGGAGCAATGTGAACGACAAGCAGAGCGATGGGCTTCGAGCTGATCCATAAACACTCAGATTTCTATCAGCGCTTCTTTCTCAAAAGAAGCACAATGCGAAGGAAGCAGCACGCAGACTGTGGAGGCCGATAACGCTGGGCGCCGCTCCCAGCTGGGCCGAGTCTTTGTTGGGGGATCTTGGACACTGATTCCCCTTGCTTGTTGCCTCAGTTTGCTCATCAGTGAAACGGGGATAGTACTTCCCAACAAGGTTGTGATAATCAAGCAATTCTGCAAGGGCCCACAAGATAGGGAATGAATTATAGACCACAATGCAACTAAGCACATCACCGTCGGGAGCCGAGGGCAGACAGCTTCCCATCCTGGCCCCCGACCCCTCTCCTACCGCACGATTCCGCACCCCCTCAGAGACTGCTCTCCATAACTTCACTGCTGAAACACAGGGTATGTTTGTTGAGCTCTTCAGGGTTCCTGGGAAGCATATCCAGACGACCTTGAGGGCGTGCGCACATGCGTGCGCGTGCACACACACACACACACACACACGCACACAGAAGAAATACCCCCTCCCAGAACATCCCAGAAGAACATTCAGGAACACACTAACCACTCACATCCATCAAGTACTTACCGTCTTGGGAGTTCCTTCATGTTTGTCCCTCCCCTGAGTCTCACAGCACACTGGAGGTCTCCACGCCCCGCCCTCATGCTGAGAAGTGAGTCTCAACGTTGGCTCCCCATGGTCACTAAAAGTCACAGATGACTCCTGATCTCCCCCCACCATGCCTTTCCATCAGGGGGCATTTAATGGCTTTAGAAACACCCTCCCCTGTCCCAGCCCCAGGACATATGCGATCACAAATCCTGCAGGGGTTTTAATCAGGCTGCTCTGCATGTCTGTCCCCGCTGAACAGCCGTAGGCAAGGCATTTGTCCCCACCTGCAGGGCTGGAGGCTCCAGAGAGAGGTGAGTGGTCCAGGGGCGGCTGGAGTCCTGCTGCAGGGGTGGGGAGATGAGGGCCTAAGGGCCAAATGCCACCTGTCACCTATTTGTGTACAACTCTCGAGCTAAGATTGGTTTTCACATTTATAAGTTTTAGCAAAAAATAAAAATTAAAAAAAAATTAAAGGGAGGGTAGCACCGAGGGCTCAGTCGGCTGAGCGTCTGACTTTTGGTTTCAGCTCAGGTCTGGGGATGGAGCCCCCAGGTCAGGCTCCCTGCTCAGTCTGCTTGTCCCTCTCCCTCCCTCTCTGCTCCTCCCACTGCACGCTCTCTGGCGCGCTCTCTGGCGCGCTCTCTCTCTCTCTCTCTCAAATAAATAAAATCTCTAAAGAAATGTTAGGGGGCGCCTGGGTGGCTCAGTGGGTTAAAGCCTCTGTCTTTGGCTCAGGTCATGATCTCAGGGTCCTGGGATCGAGCCCCGCATCAGGGTCTCTGCTCAGTGGGGAGCCTGCTTCTCCCTCTCTCTCTGCCTGTCTCTCTGCCTACTTGTGATCTCTCTCTGTGTGTCAAATAGATAAATAAAATCTTTAAAAAAAAAAAAAAAGAAAGAAAGAAATGTTTTAGGGATAGTATTTTGTGGCACAGGCAAATGTCATGAAATCCAAATTTCAGTGTCCATAAATAAAGTTCTGTCGCCTGTGGCTACTTCCTCAGTGCCCCAGCGGAGCCCAGCAGCAGCAAGAGGGGCCATGTGGCCCACAAAGCCCAAATTACTTCCCACCTGTCCCTTCCCACCTGTCCCGTGACAGAGCAGCTTTGCTGACAAGCCCCTCCCCCCATATCGCCTCTCCCGTCCCTGTCACCTGGATGCGGAGTGTCTTTCTCCGCCCACTCAGGAATGGGCTTGGCCAAATGCGCATGAGCAGAGGAGACTCTGAGCAGAAGCCTGAACCAGGTCCGGCTGGCTTAGCTCTCTTGTGCACAAGGAGATCGAGCCTGGGGAAGCCGCTGCTCAGAGGAGTGGGGAGCGGCAGAAAGCAGATGCAACCCTGCAGGTTCCGTCAGCTAAACCCCTACAGACCCCAGAAGCCTGGGTGAAAAATAAGGGTTTATGGTCGGAGGCCACTGAGTTTGGAGTGGTTTGTTAAACAGCATCTTTGTGGCCATAGATGACTGGGATAATTTGTAACAAAAACGAATCATAAAAAAGACTAGTTGTGATGCTGGTTGGTTTTTGAAAGACCTTTGCATTCATTTTATCACGAAATCCCCATGTCCTGGGTGATGAGAATATGAGAGAGTCGACAATGGCGTGGCCCAACCCCTGGGCCTTTGCACTGGTGGTTCTCTGTGTCCCTGCTCTTTTCTGGGGACCCTCAAGAGCACTCTCTGTCCTCCTGGGGGTCTTCGTTCAAACGTCAGTTCTCAGGGAGGCCGTCCCAGTCACTCCGTGGTAAATAAAACCCACACCCCAACGGCACTTCTTGCTACCATTCTCTACTTCTTTTAGCCTCCCAGGACTTCTCAACTTCTAACAGGATTTATTCTCTTATTTATTTCATTTCTTTCCTCTCTTTCCCTTCTAGAATGACAGAGCAGAAATAAGGGCAAGGATATTTGTTTTGTTCACTGCTAATCCATGACCCTGATTCTGTTTCTCCTCTCCTTGGGCCCCTCAATCCTTTCCCAGCACACTCAGGGAATATGGCCCTTCCTCCCTGGTCTGTCCTATCCTCTTCTGTGACCTCTCAGACCTCCTCTTCCCCTCACTCACTCTGCTTCTGTCACCTCACCCTCTTCACTGGTCCTCAAACAAGCCAGGCACACTCTGCCCCAGGGCCTTTGCATCGGCTGCTACCTCTACCCAGAACACCTTTCCCCTAGATAGGCACATGTCCGCTTTACCACCTTCTCAGGGAGGCCTTCTCTGTAACTCAGTAAGTACTCAATAAAAATTCATTGAATAAATACAAGGGAGGGAAGGAGATCCGAAGGGAAGGATGGGGACCCAGGAATACGGAAGAGCTATGAAGAAAATAAACACTTGGGAGATGGAATTCAGGAAAGCTCACGCCTGAGGCGTCCTCGTCCTCCGGTCTAACAATTTACATTCCCAGGTGGCCTTATCTCCCCACCGCAACCATCCTAAGGCCTCCCCTGCCAGCTCCGCTGCCTGGGGGCTTGGTTGCTGGAGCACAAAAAGTAGGAAGCTCTGTGGGTTTTGCACATGGGGCAAGTGGCTGAGTGACCCTGAGGGGATCTCGTTGGTATAGCTCTAAAATTCTTTCCAGAACCCAGCCAGAATTTTCATCCTCTACTGCTGCCACCCCAGCCCAAGTCTCCACCAGCTCTTGCCTGGATGATGAGAGCAGCCTCCTCTCTGCCCACCCTGCCAAGCACAGCCAGAGCAAGGCTTTAATATGTGCATCGATAACATCTCTGTTCAACCCTCCCCAGTGTCCCCCCGCCTCATGCCTGAACCCCAGAGGACTTTTAGTGGCTGACAGGGTGCTATGCTTTGAACCCCCACAATAACCTCATCCCCCACCACTTTCCCCATCACCCCATTTCACCACACTGGCTTCTATGCTTTTTCTCAAATTTGCCAAGAATATGCCTGCCTCAGGACCTTTGCACCATGTGCCTGATTGCCCTCCCACCAACAGCTGTCATCTGTGCATGGCTGGCTCTTTTTTTTTTTTTTGGCACTCAGATCTCTTCTCAAATGTTGATCCCCACCTCTATGTCTACTGTCTCCCTTCCCTGACCACCAGAGAGCACATAGAACTTGCTTCCACCTTGTAGCAATTTCAAGAAAGGAAGGAGTAGGAGGAAATTGGAGATGGAGTGTGTACCCAAAAGTACACCCAACCAGGGCTTGGAGCTACACCTCTGAGAGGAACCAGGTTGCAGCCACTGGCAAACAGCAGGAAGAAGCCATCAACAAATGCCCTGACCTCTGTCCCCTTTCACTCCCAGGTCCCGCTCCTGCCTTCCACTGGCCACACCCAGCTGGAGAGAGCCAAGCATGCAATCCAAAAAGTGACCAAAGACAGAGGAGGGTACCTGGAAGGACAAATGGGGACTCTCCTACTCAGTTTACATCCCAGCTCCATCACTTACTAGCTGCGTGAGTTTGGGCAAGTTTCTTAAACTCTCTGTACCTCGGTTTCCTTATCTGTAGAATAGGGATCACTAAAGTGCCTATCTTGCAGAATCTCTTTGAATATTAATAAACTAAGACAAGTAAATCACTTAGAACAGGGCTTAAACATAGTAAGTGCCATGAAAATGTAGTGTTTTTGAGAAAATTTATTCATTTGAGAGACAGAGAGAGCATGTGTGAGCAGTGAGGAGGGACAGAGGGAGAGAATCCTTAAGTAGACTCTCAGCTGAGCCCAGCACGGGGCTCAATCACAGGACCCTGAAACCGTGACCTGAGCCAAAATCGAGAGCCTGATGATTAATCAACTAATCCACCCAGGGACCCCAGTAAAGGTAGCATTTCTTATTCTGGAAGGGGCAAAACCAATATTAAAAGAGGCCACAGCAGATTGGACCCAATGATCCAACATCATGGTCAATACCCCTGCTAGGCCTCAGCAGCACCCCCTCTTCCCCTTGAGGACACCTGGTAACCTGTGCCTGTGAAGGGAGAAGCTTGAGGGTTTTCTTTTCTGGGCAGCCAGAAAGCAGGTAGCTGAGATTCTGGTCCTAGCATTGAGTTGGTCACCACCATCTTGGGGCCTCAGTTTCCCTATCTGTCCAATGGAGGGCAGAGGGCTGGTAGGGTGTATACCTGTGGCCCTATCTTTCTCCTGAAGACATCACCTTCACAATCATTCCCAGGAAGCCGGTGGCTGGTCTCCAAGGCAACGGGGTGCCTGAACCATAGGGAGAGTGAGTGAGTGAACCACACTGGATCAATACCACTCCGTAGCAATGCCTGGAGACATCATTCCTGCCTCCACCACATCTCTTCCCTGCAGCACAGCAAAGAGACCCCCAGCCAGCTCGCCCACCTGCCCTGCCTCCCCTCTCCCCAGCATTCTGGCAGCTGCCTGGGCCGCAGGATCAAAGATGGATACCTCTCTCCCTTCAGCACCCATCTGCCTGGAGACTCATACCAGCAAGTCCTAGGAGGGAGGTCGTGTGTTATTTGCCGATGTTCCTTTGGCTTCTTACCTGTCTTCTAAAGCCAAGTCCATGGCCTTCCTCTTCACCCAGTGGCCAGCAGGACCAGGAACAAGTAGGAGAGGAAGGACAGTGGGCTGAGCTCAGAGAGAGGCTTTCAGACCTGTGGATCCCAGAGGTGAAGCAGCTTCAGGTAGGGAAATGGCAGAAGGAGGGCCTTTAGAAAAATCCCAGCATGCGTACCACCGTGTCCCTCCCAAGCCCGCAGCAGACAAGGCCAATCAATGAGAACATCATTTCCGGTTGGGCCAGCCTCAGAATCCTTCTCAACACAGTACTCCAGGCCGCCTCCTCCTGTTGGTTGAAGTGGGTGCTCAAGACGAAACCACAGGAGTCTCAGATCATCATCTCGAGGGCAGTGAAGAGTGAAGGGAGAGCACACAGAACTCGGGATCAGAGCAGATGACACTCTGGGAACCAGGGATGTGGGCGGAGGCAGACTGGCGGGCTGGGAGGCGCACCGCACAGCTGTGGGTGGGCGTGGCCAGCAGACACCCCCCTCCCCCAGCTATAGCTCCTTCGGGGTTTGCCTCAGCTGCAAAGTCACCAGGTGTGAAACGACCCTCTCCCCAGGGCAGCCCACATCCAATAACCCAGCTCTAGAAAGGCCCAGGCACCTTGGCAGGACACAGGACAGCTCCAGTGGGCGGTATGCAGTCCCGAACACCCGGCAGGGTGACCGAGACTTTGCGGGGTCCGCACTGCAATTTGACTTCTCCCTCTGCCCAATTTCTCCCCCTTCCTTGTAAAATACACATGGCAACTGTCTCCGAATCTGCTTCCCAAGGACCCAATCTGGAGGAGCTGGGGGTGGGAGCCCAGGTACTGAGGTTCCAGGCCACAGAGAAGAGCTGGAATGTAAGGAGAAGAGCAAGTACCTGAGGTACTTGCCATGGAGTGGGTGAGGGGGAAGGAGGTGCTGTGACCTTCCCAAGAAGAGAGATGCCAAGGAAAACGGAAGGAATCTAGCAGCCGGGCTCAGCCGGGTGGTTTGCCACCCAGCCTTGGGCAAACTGCCATGCCATTGGAGCCTCAGTTTTCCCGTCTGTGAAATGGAACATTACAAGGATCAAAAAGGATAAGAAAAGTGCTTTATAAATGCTACATACCCTCTCCCAATGAGGGCCTGGAGGTGCTGTCAACATGCCCAGATCTCTCTTTTGCCTCAAGCACCCAGCGGGACATGCAAACGTGTTACCTTCCTGCTCCAGCATCAGAGTCCCTGAATGACTGCCTAGCCACTCAGCCAGCAAACACGAGTCAGATGCACTGTGCCAGACTCCAGAGATTCCAGACAAGGTCCCTGCCCTCAGAGGGGGCTTTCACTACAGGAGACAGGTAAGGAAACAGAATAAAGAGCCAGGATAGGGGCGCCTGGGTGGCTCAGTGGGTTAAAGCCTCTGCCTTCAGCTCAGGTAGTGATCTCAGGGTCCTGGGATCGAGACCCTCATCGGGCTCTCTGCTCACCGGGGAGCCTGCTTCCCCCCCTCTCTCTCTGCCTGCCTCTCTGCCTACTTGTGATCTCTCTCTGTCAAATAAATAAATAAATAAATAGCCAGGATAACTCAGGCATCAGTAACTCTAGGAAGAAAATTAATCAGGGCGAGGACTTGGGAATGATTGCAGAGGTGAGCCCCATTAGAAAGGGTGGCCAGGAAAGACTATTCAGACATAGTGGCCTTTGAGCCGACACCTGACTATAACCAGAGAGTGAGGTAGACATCAAGGGAAACTGAGGCTGCTAACAACCATTTCCCCTAGTCTATAACTCCCAGAACCCTGGGGCATCCCAGGGTCTATGCTACAAAGTGAAAACAAGGAAGTGAAGAGGCCCAGTTCCCACAGGCACTCTCGGGTGAGTGGGGGCATCAGATAAGCGAACAGATTCTCATAAGTCAGAGGAGCATTGCTATAATAGGTAGGGGCTCAATAAGAGGCCTAGAGGCCAGTGGGAGCCCAGGGGAGGGGGCATCTCCCCGGCACCAGGCAGGTAGAGGGGGTGGTCAGGGAGGGCTTCCTGGAGGAGGTGAGGTAGTGTGCTCTGGAGAACAAAAGAAAGGGCATGTACAAGAACCTACAGATGACTCCTGTAATAGCAAAATCCTTGGGCTCTTGTACTCCACAGAGACTAACCCATTAACCTTCCATTATGGACGGAATTGCGTCCCCCCCAAATTCTTATGTCGGAGCCCTAACCCCTGATGTGACTATATTTAGACATGGAGCCCATAAGGAGGCAATAGAGGGTTAAATGGGGTCATAAGGTGGTGCCCTGATCCCACAGGACTGGTGTTCTTACAAGAAGAAACCCCAGAGAGCTCACACTCTCTCTTTCCCTCAATACACACACACACACACACACACCCCAGGGGAAAGCCAGGTGAGCACACAGCAAGATGGCAGCCATCTGCAAGACAGAAAGACAGCCTCACCAGAAACCCACCATGCTAGCACCCTGATCTGGGACTTCCAGCCTCAGAAGCCTGTGGAAGTTGCCCAAGACACCCTCAAGCCACCACCAAGAGGCAGCAACTATTTGCATCTTCACTTTACAGGTAGAGAAACTAAGGCCTGGAGACCCTAAGTAACTTGCCTGTGGTCTCCCAGTGGCAAGGGCAGAGTTGCCCTCCCCTACATGCTATGATTCCTCTCGGCCCTCAGAGTGGACACCTGCATAGGTTTTGTGCCTACCCACCTCCTTCCTCTCCTTCTAGTCCTGGCCCTGGCTCCGGCCTGTTCCTGAGAGCCACGGAGGACCATGGGAGGAGTCCCAGAACATGGAAAGGGGGATGGATTCTTCTGGAAGGAACTCAAGGTTTCTCAGCTTGTCCAAGCAACCCTGGGACCAGAACCCTGGGGCGTTTCCTCCCTCTGGGGCCTGTGACGGCCCCATTTCAAGTGAGGGACATAGAGACCCAGGCCTATGGGAATGTGGACTGCTCATCTCCCACAGCTTTGAGATTCTCAGCTCCTACCCTACCCCTGCTGCCTCCACACATGGGTCCCTGCCTCGTCTCAGCCCTCGTCCAGCTCTGAAGCGGCAGCCAGCCTTAAAAGCTCCCGAAACTACATGCCTCTCTTTGCCTAGATATTCAATTAGGAAACATCTGAGCCTGAGACTTTCCAGGGAGCCCCCACCATTTCCAGCTCCCTCCTAGCCTGCTTAGAAAGGGGTGCAAAATGACTTTGCTGTTTAGCGATGGATGGATGGAAAAACTCAAACTCTTATTGAGCCTGAAAACAGAAGTCTGACACACATTACAACGTGGAAACCACTTGAGGATCTGACGCTGAGTAACACAAGCCAGTCGCAAAAGTCCAACTACTGTATGATTCCACCTGCATGAGGTATCTAGAATCACCAAATTCGCAGAGACAGAAAGTAGGACAGTGACGGCAGAGGGTGGGGCACAGAGTTTCTGTCTGAGGAGACGAAACAGCCCCTGAGATGATGGTGGGGTGTGAGTGTGCTACACACCACCACGCTGCACACTTAGAAATGATGAAGAGGGTAAACCTTATGTTATGTGTGTTTTACCACAATGACACATACGGCAAACAGAACACAACAGACTCCTGGCGGGGAAGGAACGGGGATGAACTTCGAGCTCCGGAGGCATAGGGAGTGTGAAGGCAGAGCTTGGTGTGTGGGTCCGGGCCCTCACTAGCAAAGGAAGAGGCCCCTTGCCTATGGGGAGGGAGAAGAACATCCTGTGGGGGAGGGGAGCTGGAAGTTGCTGGAAGGCTGGGCCTCCGAAGGGGAAGAGTCAGGGGCTCAGCATCACTCTGGGCCTCTTCCCTCCCTGGAAATGGGAGCAGCTCCTCTGACCCTGACAGATTGCTTGGTGCTTAACTGCTGGCTCCATCTAATTCCCAGCACCCTCTGTGAAGCAGGAACGGAAAGGTACAGATGAGGAAACCAGGTTCAGAGAGGTGAAATGATGCCCAGGTTACACGAGAGGTGTGTGGAGATGTAGAGAGTCCATCCAGAACCATGCTCTCCCCCGTTCTGCAGTGCTGCCTGGGCTGGCAGCTTCCAGGCCTAGAAGGGCCTGGAAGCCGGGTCTCAGGGCACGTGCTGGCGGGGAGTCTGGTGTTCCCTCACAGTCCTGCTCACACAGTGGCATGACAAGCTCGGTGTACCTTACACCTCCAGGTGATGGGGCGGGGGGAACCTAGCACGGCATGGGACCTTGCGTTAGAATTGACGGCTGGGGTCCCCAGTCTCTGGGAAGACCCTCAGCTTCTTCATCTGTGCTTCTTCATGGCTGTAGTTGGTTGGTCCAGGTGCAGAGAGCTGGGGTAGCCATTCAATCATTTCTAATGTCAGGAGTCTTGAGCAGCAGGAGACTTTGTGACCTGTATGAGGAGACACTGAAGGTAATGTTCAGAAAAAAGCAAATACAAAAAAAAAAAAAAAAAAACCCCAACCCAAAAAAACCCATAATGTGCATTATTGGGATTAGATTGTGGAAAAATTGAAACCTCAAATAATGATAGCTTAAAAGAGATGGAACTAATTTCTCTATCAGGTACATTGTCCCAGGCTGGGATGGCAGCTGTGATGCTGGCTCCTTCTCGCTGATACTCCCTCTTTTCACGTGGCTTCCACCTCATGGTGCAAGCTCCAGCCATTGCATTCACATTCTGGCCACCTGGAAGGGGTGTGGGGAGCTCTACTGACCCATTCCCCAGTGAACCTGCTAAAACTTAGAGAACAAAATACTCTAAAGGCTCTGGAAATGGTCGTAATGGCAAACAGCAAATAAAGAAACATTTATGCAAGGAAATCTATGAAAATCTGGTAAGAAAGGTGAGAATACATGGTATCCCTCCACCATTCCACATCAGTGAGGCAGAGACTCCACTCCAGACTCCTATAGCTAAGAATCCAGTGCTTCCTGTCCCCCAGCTCCCATTCGGAGGGCTTTCTTGCTGGGAGAAGCTGAACTTCAACAATTCTCATCCTGTCTCCAGCCAACTGTTGCTGAGACTTAGTCCCAATTAACTATGGTCAAGAGGTGGGAGTTCCCTTCTTCCATCCAACCCCTAAAAAGTAAACAAATAACAAGCCCTGGAGTATGGAGGTGAGCAATACAGTGTCTTATCTAAAATGTCCAATTTCCAGCCGTATTATATATATAACAAAGAAATAAGAAGATATGGCCCACACACCAGTAAAAAAAAAAAAAAAAGCAAACGAGACAAATTACCTGTGAGAGTGACCACATGTTAGATTCAATAGGAAAAGACTTCAAAGTAGCCATTATAACTATGTTCACAGAACTAAGAGGAAACATAATTAAAGAAGTAAAGGAAAGTATGCCGACAATGCTGCATCAAATAGATAATATCAATAAAAAGAATTAGAAATTATTTTAAAAGACCAAATGGAAGTAATGGAGATGAAAGTTAGAATAACTGAAACTTATATTTCACTAAGAGGGCTCAACAGTAAATGGGAACTGGATAAAGAATAGAGAATAGAGATTATAGGGGCACCTGGGTGGCCTAATGAGTTAAAGCCTCTGCCTTCAGCTCAGGTCATGATCTCAGGGTCCTGGGATCAAGCCCCAAGTCGGGCTCTCTGCTCAGCAGGGAGCCTGCTTCTCCCCCCGCCCCTCTCTCTGCCTGCCTCTCTGCCTGCTTGTGATCTCTCTCTCTCTCTCTATCAAATAAATAAATAAATAATCTTTTTTTAAAAAAAAAGAATAGAGATTATGCAAGAACAGAGACAAAAAAGAATGAAGAAAAATGAACGGTCTCAAAGAAATGTGGCACACCATCAACTGAATCAATATAAACATAAAGGCATTGCCAGAATATGAGGAGAGAAAGGGGTAGAAAAATGAGTTGAAAAAAATAATGGCAGATACTTCCCAAATTCATTGAAAACCAATAAGCTACACATCCAGGAAGCTCAATGAACTACAAATAGGATAACTGCAAAAAGATTTACAAATATATATCATAGTAAAAATGCTGATAGTCAAAGACAAGAATCTTGAAAGCATCAAGAGAAAGATGACTTTGTCGCTTATAAAGGAACTTCAATAAAATTAAAAGCTGACTTCCGAACAGAAATAATGGAGGGAGAGTCAGGGGAATAACATATCCCAAGGGCTTGAAGCAAAAACTGCCCACCAAGAAACCTGTCTAGCCAAGCTGTCTTTCTAAAATGCAGGTGAAATAAAGACTTTTTGAGATGAACAAAAAGCAAGAGAATTTGTTGTTACCAGACCTGTTTGACAAGAAATACTAAAGAAAATTCTATATGGTGAAAGCAAATAACCCCAGATGATAATTTAAATACACACACACACACACACACACACACAACATTAGTTAAAGGTAATTACATAATCATAAAAAATAGTATACATTTTCTCATAACTGATTTTAAAAGCAGTAGTATAAAATAGTACATATATAATATAATATTGGGTCTATGACATAGAGAAATGTAATAATATCACATGTAATTTATGTTTCAATAATAGCAACCCCAACACTGAGGCTGACCCTAACCTTAACCCTAACTTTAAATTACTTTAAATGTAGATGGATTAAACACAAATGGCAGAATGAATTAAAAACACGATCCAACAATATGCTGCCAATAAGAGATTCACTTTAATTTTAGGGACATACATAGGCTGAAAGTGAATGAATGGATAAAGATACCCCATGCAAATGGACAAAAGAAATCAGGGGTGGCTATACTTACATCAGACAAAAAACAGACTTTCAGCCGAAGCTGATCTCAATAGACAAAAAAGGTGACTGCATAATGATAAATGGGTCACTTCATCAAGAGAATACAACAATTGTAAGCATACATGAACTCAATATTGAAGCATCAAAATATGTAAAACAAATAAGAAAATGAAAAACGAAAATAGACAGCAATACAATAATACAGTAGGGAATTTCAATACCCCAATTTTATCCACCCCATTTCATCAATGGATAGATCATCCAGACAGAACATCAGTAAGAGTATAGCAGGCTTGAATAACACTATAGACCAAATGGACTTAACAGACATATACAGAATATTCCATTCAACAGCAATAGAATACACATTCTTCTCAAACACACATGGAACATTCTCCAGGATAGATGGTATATTGGGCCACAAAACAAGCCTTAACAAATTCTAAAAGATTGAAATCATATCAAATATTTTTTCTGACCACAATGCTATGAAACTAGAAATCAGTCACAGGAGGAAAATTAAAAAACTCACAACTATATGGAAATTATACAACACACTCTTAAACAACCAATGGGTCAAAGAAGAAGTCAAAAAGGAAATCAGAAAGTATTTTAAGACTAATAAAAATGGAGGAAGCCTGGGTGGCTTAGTTGGTTAAGCATCTGCCTTCAATTCAGGTCATATTCCCAGGGTCCTGGGATGGAGTCAAGTATCAGGCTCCCTGAGCAGGGAGTCTGCTTTTCTTTCTGCCTGCCAATCCCCCTGCTTGTGCTCTTTCTCTCTCTCTCTCTCTCACAAATAAATAAATAATTTTTTTAAAAAAAGACTAATTAAAATGGAAACACAATTTATCAAAACTTATGGAAAGCAGCAAAAGCAGTTCTAGTGGGCATTTTTATAGTGATAAATGCCTACATTAAGAAAAAAGAAAGATCCTAGATAAACAATATTTACAGCGCCAGGAACTAAAGAAAGAAAAACAAACTAAGCTCAAATTTAGCAGAGGAAGGAAACAGTAAATATTAGAGCAGAAGTAAATAAAATAGAGACAAGAAAGAAAATAAGAGAGAATAATGAAACCAAGGGCTCTTTTCTCAAAAAGATAAAATTGACAAACCTTTAGACTAATCAAGAAAAAAAGAAAGAGGGCCCAAATAGCTAAAACTATTAATGAAAGAGGATACATTACAACTGATACCACAAGAAAACAAAGGATTATAACAGACTACTACCAGCAATTATGCACCAACCAATTGGATATCCTAGAAGAAATGGATAAATCCCTAGAAACACACAATCCAAAAAGACTGAATCATGAAGAAATAGAAAATATGAACAGGCCAATAATGAGTAAGGAGAATGGAGCAGTAACTGGAAACCTACCAAGAAAGAACAGCCCAGGTCCTGGTGGCTTTATGGGAAAATTCTACAAAACACTTAAATAAGAATTAATGCCAATCCTTTGCACATTCTTATAAAAAATTGAAGACTCATTTTATAAGACCAACATTACCTTAATATCAAAGCTACACAAGGACACTACAAAGAAAGAAAATTACAAACCAATATCCCTGAAGAACATAGATGCAAAAATACTCAACAAAAAACTATCAAACTGGAACATCTGGGTGGCTCAGTCGTTAAGTGTCTGCCTTCAACTCAGGTCATAATCCAAGGGTCCTGGGATCAAGTCCTACATCAGGCTCCCTGCTCAGCTGGAAGCCTGCTTCTCCCTTCCCATTCCTCCTGCTTGTGTTCCCTCTCTTGCTGTTTCTCTGTCAAATAAATAAATAAAATCTTAAAAAAAAAAAAGACTATCAAACTGAACTCAACAGCACATTAAAGATCATACACCAGAATCAAGTGGGATTTATCGCTGGGATACAAGTATGTTTCAACACACACAAATCAATAAACATGATAAATCACATTAACAGAATAAAGGATAAAACCATATGATCATCTCAATAGATGCCAAAAAAAAAGCATTTGACAAAATTAAACATCTTTTCATGATAAAAATTCAACAGATTAGGTATAGAAAGGATACACTTCAATATAATAAAGGTCATATATGACAAACCCATAGTTAACTTCATACTCAATTGTGTATTGTGTAAACCTCATACTCAAAATTGTGTAAAGTTGAAAGCTTTTCCTTTAATATTAAGAACACGAAAAAAGTGCCCACATTCACCACTTCCATTCAACATAGCACTGGAAGTCCTAGCGAGAGAAATTAGGCAAGGAAAAGAAAAAAAAAATCCAAATTAGAAGAAATTAAATTGTCTCTGTTTGCAGATGAGATGAACTTATATATATAGAAATCTCTGAAGACTCCACCAAAAAGTGCTAAAATTAATAAATGAATTCAGTAAAGTTGTGGATACAAAGTCAATATACCAAAATCAGTTACATGTCTATACACTAACAACAAACTATCCAAAAAAGAAGAAGAAGAAGAAGAAGTTAACAATCCCATTTACAACAGCATCAAAAAAAATATGTAAGATAAATTTAACCAAGAAGGAGAAAGATATTTTCATTGAGACTATATGATTTGATGAAAGAAATTAAAGAAGACAAAAAGAAGTGGGACAATATCCCATGTTCAGGGATTGGAAGACTTACTATTATTTAGATATCCATATTACTCAAAATGATCTACAAATGCAATGCAATCTCTATCAAAATTCCAATAGCATTTTTCACAGAATTAGAAAAAACAATCCTAAAATTTGTACAGAACCACAAAAGATTCCAAATTGCCAAAGCAATCTTGAGAAATAATAAAACTGAAGGCACCACATTTCCTGATTTCAAACAATTTTACAAAGCTATAGTAATCAAAACAGTATAGTACTGGGATAAAAACAGACACATAGTCCAATATAACAGAAAAGAAAGCCCCAAAATAAACCCTAATGTAAATAATAAACCTCTAGTATATAGAGTCAATTAATCTTTAACAAGAGCACCAAAAAAATAAGCAACAAGCAAATAAGCAACGAGGAAATGGTAGTCTCTTCAATAAATGGTGTTAGGAAAACTGGATAGCCACAAGCAAAAGAATTAAATTGGATTCTTACCTCACACCATACACAAAAATTAATTTGAAATGTATTGAATCCTCGAATATAAAGCCTAAGGCCTAAAACCGTTAAGTTCCCAGAACACAAGAGAAAAGCTACTTGACATTGGTCTTGGCAATTTTTTTTTTCCGGATATGATACCAAATGCACAGGCAATGAAAGCAAAAATAAACAAGTAGGACTATATCAAGCTAAGAAGCTTTTGCACAGCAAAGGAAACCATCAGTAAGATGAAAAGACAACCTATCAAAGGGGAGAAAATGTTTATAAACCATGTATTTGGTAAGGGATTAATACTCAAAATGTTTAAGAAATGCATACAACTCAATATGAAAAATACTAAATAATCAGGTTAATAAATGGGCAAAGGACCTGAAAGAATATTTTTCTAAGGAAGACATAAATAGCCAACAGGTACAAAAAATGTAGTCAACATGATCAAGGAACCACAATCATCATGGAAATGCAAATCAAAACCACAATGAGCTATCACCTGTTAGAATGGCTATTTTCAAAAAAGACAAGGGATAACGAATGTTGGGGAGGGGGCGGTGAAAAGGGAAATCTTGTACACTGTCAGTGGGAATGTAAATTGGTGCAGTCATTATGGAAAACATTATGGAGGTTTCTCAAAAATTTAAAAATAGAACTGCCATATAATCCAGCAACCCTGGGTATATATCCAAAGGATATGAAATCATTATTGCAGAGTATCTACATTTCATGTTCATTGCAGCACTATTCATAATAGCAAGATATGGAAACATGGAAACAACCTGAGTGACCATTGACAGGTGAAGGGGTAAAGAAAATGTGATGTAGACACAAATCACACACACACACACACACACACACACACACACACACACACCCTGGAATATTACTCAGCCATAAAGAAAGAAGGAAATCCTGTCATTTGCTACAACATGGATGAACCTGGAGAACATTCGGTTAAATGAAATAAGCCAGATATAGAAAAAGTAGCTCTATATGATCTATTTTTATGCAGAATCTAAAAAAGTAGAACCCATAGAACCAAAGAGTAAAACAGTGACTGCCAAGGACTGGAGGAAAGGGGAAATGGGGAGATATTGGTCAAAGGGTATGAACTTTCAGTTATAAGATGAATAAGTTTATGGCGACTATAGTTAATAATACTGTATTGAATTCTGGAAATCTGGTAAGAAAGTAGACTTTAAGTGTTCTTGCCACACATACACATACAAATGGTTAGTGAGGTAACTTGATTGTGATAATTATTTCACAATATATGTATATTAAATCATCACATTGTACACTTCTAAAAAATATTGTACAACCTAAATATATACAATTTTTGTCAGTCATAGCTCAATAAAGCTCAGGGGGAAAAGAAGAAAAAATACAAAATATTAAATGTCCTATTAAACTATTAGAGAAATTGAAGGTATAATTAAAAATCTAAAAATGTAAAAATACATTTGAGACCTAGATGGCTTTGCCAGCAATTTTTACCAGAAACTTAAATCCAGAGATAAGGGGGGAAAAAGGAAAACTCACCACCTGTTTCATGAGGCCAGAATATCATCGATATCAAAACCCAAAAAGACATTATGAGAAAGGAAATATCACTTAAGAAAACAATGGACAGGCACCTGGGTGGAAAGTTGGTTAAGCGTCTCCCTTCGGTCATGATCCCGTCAGGACTGCTGAGCAGTCCCCGCTCAGCGGGAAGCCTGCTTCTCCCTCTGACCTTCCCTCCACCCCGCTCATGTGCTCGCTCTATTGCTCTCTCTCTCTCTCTCTCTCGCAAAAATAAATAAAAATTTTTAAAAAAGAAAAGAAATGAAAAAAATCCTGAATCAAACATTAGCCAGTCAAATCCAGTGACATATCAACCACAGAAACTCAAATTTGTTCCAAAATTTCTAGGTTGGTTTAACATCCAGAAGTCACCATATTAGCAGAATAGAGTAGAAAAGCATATAATTATCTCCAAAGATGAAGAAAAATTGATCACAATTAATTTACATTCATTAATTTTTAAATCTTATCAAGGTAGGAATAGAATGAAACTTTCATAATCTGAAAAAGAAAATACATTGAAACATATAGCAAGTGTCATATTTAATGATGAAATATTGAACTCTTTCCCCTTTGAGATCAGGAGTCAGTCAAAGGGACCGACTTCACCACTTCTATTTTGGCATTTTATCAGAGAATCTAATCAGTGCAGCAAGGCAAGGAAAAGAAAAGATAAGTAATAGAAAATAACTAAAACTTGAATTAATACAAGGTTAATATATAAAAATCTATTGAATTTCTACAGATGGTAACAAACAGAAAATAATTTTTGAAGACGCCAATATGCTAGCATCAATAAATATCAAATATTTACAAATAAAATTTTAAAAACCTAAAAAATGAAGGCATATATCATATTTATGGATTGTGAAAATATAAATTCTTTCTAATTCCTATACAGTTTCAATGCAGTCCTAACCAAAATCCCAGCAGGTCCTTTGTGGAAATAAGCAAGCTGATTCAAATATTTACATCGAAGAGCAAAAGGCCAGGAATAACCAACACAATCTTGGAAAAGAAGAACAAAGTAGGAGAACTTGTTCTACCAGTTATCAGGACTTTATAAAGCTACACTGCTTAAGACAACACAGTTCTGGGCAAGGTTATGTAATCAAATAGACCAATGAAGGAGAAGAGACTCCAGAAATGTGTAATCAAATGCTCAGTTTATTATTTTAAAACAGTTACAGCTCAGAATGGGGTGTGGGGGGCAAATATTTTTAATAAATATAAATAAAATCATTCGTTATCCATGGTTTTCTATGAGGAATATATTAAACTGATCCCTGCCTCCCACCATGTATAAGAAAACCAGGTCCAAGTGGAATCATAGACCTAAATACGAAAGGTAAAACAATAAAGCTTCTGGAAGATCATATAAAGAGAAAATGTAATCTCAGGGTCAAAAAAATCTTTTTCCAATAAGATACAAGAAAACCTAACCTTTTTTTTTTTTAAGAAAATCTAACCTTAAAGGAAACATTGACATATTGGAATGCATGGAATACAAGTTATATATGTGAATATATATTTTTATATATTATACATGTTTATTTGAATGTTATTTATATTATTATAAAAATACTTAAGTGGAATACATACTGGAATATATTAAATTAAAATTAGGAAATTATAGACATCAAAGACACCCTTTAAAAAGTTCAAAGGTGGGGCGCCTGGGTGGCTCAGTGGGTTAAAGCCTCTGCCTTCAGCTCAGGTCATGATCTCAGGGCCCTGGGATTGAGCCCCACATCGGGCTCTCTGCTCTGCAGGGAGCCTGCTTCTCCCTCTCTCTCTGCCTGGCTCTCTGCCTACTTGTGATCTCTCTCTCTGTGTGTCAGGTAAATAAATAAAATATTTTTTTAAAAGTTCAAAGGCAAAAAATAAATAAATAAAATAAAAAGTTCAAAGGCAAGCTATGGAATGGGAGAAGATGTTAGTGACATATAACGGACAAAGGCTCACAGCCAGAATATGAAAAGTACTCCCATAGTTCAATAAGAAAAAGAAAAATCAGAAGAATAATGGGCAAGAGACTCGGACAGGTGCTTCACAAAAGAGAATATCCCAAAGATCTACAAACACACGAAAAGATGCTCAGCTCATTGGTAATTATGGAAATGCAAATTCTAACCACAATGAGATAGATGTCTTTATACATCCATGAGAATAGGTTATAATGTACAGTTCTGGCAATATTAGGTGTTGGCATGATGTGAAATAATAGTAATTCTCACATTTTGCTGGCAAATGTGTAAATGGACACGAGTGTTTTGGAATCCGGTTTAGCATTACCTACTGAAGTCAAAGACAAGCATACTGTGTGACCCAGCATCTCCACTCCAAATTTGTTCCCAAATACAAATGCATGCGCACGTACAAAAGAGCTCACGGCAGCAAGTGTAAAGTGTTCAAGACAGGTGGGAAAATGTTCATAGCCGCATTATTCATAATAGCTCCAAACTGGAAATGAGCCGCCCATGTCCATGACCAAGAAAATAGAAATAGAAGTTATAAGGCATTTTCAAAGAAATACCATACAGCAAGGAAAATGAACAAACAGCTACACAGCAGCATGGATGAATATCACAAAGAATGCTAAATGGAAGATGCCAGACAAAAAGGAGACAACCTGCATGATTCCACTTATAGTTTTCAAAAACCAGCAAAATGATGCAAACATGTTCTAGGGATGTATGCTTCATACAGTGATAAAACTGCTTTAGAAAGAGAGAGAGAGGAAGTAATTACCATAAAGTCAGGATGGTGGTCATTTGGGAGGAGGGCAGAGAAGGTAAGGATTAAGAAGGGCATGAAGGGATTTCTGGATCCTTAGAGTGTTCAATTTTCTGCCCTGACTGGTGGCTCTCTGGGTATTTGCCTTGTGGTAACTCACTCCACGTGTACATTTCTGTTTGGTACAATTTTCTGTATGTGTTCACAATTCATGATGAGAAAATACTTTTAACGACTCCTGTTTCTTTGGCCCTGATATATTCATATTCACATGGACTCTTAACTCTGACGCTCTTTAAAGTACTATCCTAGTGGGTGGCTGTTAGTCCTTTTCCAGATAAGGAGACTGAGTCTGAGGCAGGGCACGGCGGGGGGAGGGCCATGACTGTGCTCAGTGGCAGAACAGCAATAAGACTTCCAGTCACATCTGATTTTTTTTTTTTTTTTTGCTTTACACAATTAATTTGTTGGGGGAGGGAGAAGGGAGGTGCAAATCACGTTTTCGTAAATTGATTTCATTTCATTTAAAATGCACTGGAGAGCCTGCCACTTCAGGAAACCCCAGAGTGTATTCATTTATTAATTGATTCAGCAAATATTTATCAAGTGCCTATCTTATTCACAGAACTGTGAACCCCATTGAAACCTAAAAGGCTTGCGTTTTAATTTTCCTAATGGTGTCTTTTGATGTACAGAATTTCTTTTTTTTTTTAGAGAGATTTTATTTATTTATTTGAGAGAGAGAGAGAGTGCAAGTGAACATGAGCAGGAGTGAAGGGGGTCAGAGAGAGAAGTAGACTTCCCACTGAGCAGGAAGCCCAACATGGGGCTCAATCCTACATGACCTGAGCCAAAGGCAGCCACTTAACCCACTGAGCCACCCAGGTGCTCCTAGAATTTCTTCATTTTAATTTCATATATTCTAAAATGCATCTCACATAAATGTAGTTTTTACACATGTAAAATGTATTCCATATGTATTTAATGCCTTCCAGTATGTCAGTGTTTTCTTTTAAGGTTAAGTTTACTTTATTATTTAAATTTTCTCATAAAAATATTTTTTTTCAGGGGCACCTGGGTGGCTCGATCAGTTGAGCATCCGAATCTTGGTTTCAGCTCAGGTAATGATCTCAGAGTCGTGAGATGAAGCCCTGTGTCAGGCTCGGTGCTTATCAGGGAATCTGCTTGAGATTCTCTCCCTCTCTCTCTCTCACTCTGCCCCTGCCTCCTCTCACACTCTTTCTCTCTCAAATAAAGAAATAAATCTTGAAAAAAATATTTTTTCATAAACGAACACTCTCTTAATTTATTGGTTAACCTAGTCTATATTTTCAGATACTGATACATTTTAACTTTTTATTGTTTATTTTTCCTTATTCCAACAGTAGTGCATTTTCTGCAAAAAAAAAAATAGGAAACAAAAAGAAGAAAGGAAAACCACCTGTATCCCACCCACCCACAGATAACCATTGTGAACATTTTGGTCTATGTCTCTCTGAGAGTTCTTTTCTGTGCATGTATATATTTTTCTAACCAAAATGGAATCATTTTCAGTTTCTTTTTAATTAATTTTTATTTGATTTTAAACATCTAATTGAAATCTTACCCAGGAAAACAGAGAGAAGTTTCTCTAATACAAGAGCCATCTCACTCCTGATTTGAGATGTCAGGCACAGATTAGGGACATATCACATGCACATGTCAGGGTGACTGGGTATCCATTTCCAGGGACACCTGTCTCAGGAGTGACCTCATTGTGCACACCCCCCGCAGACGACCTCCATCATCACTGTCAGCTGAGCACAGCATGGGGTCTGTGCAGAGACTCAAGTCCTCGCTACTGAAGAGACCCAAGGAACTACATAAAGTTACAAGACAACTGCCAGCAAGAATAAACAGACAACTCTCTCTGGATCACCTTTGAGATTTCACCAAAATTCTCCTCCAGCCTTTGGGGAACATGATTCTCTGTTGATCCATGTCTCACTACTAGAATTTGAGCACATTCTGCTTATAATCCTATGGATATATTCTCTTGTATGAAAGCCTACACTACCAACCCAGGTTGTTGGCAAGACCTCAATACTTTTCAAAGAATAGAAAATTTGGTAAGTTGCACCTACCAGACAGAGATGATGTCTGGCCAGAACACTGCTGTCAGGAGTAGTGCTGTCCAAAGGCAAGGCACTGGTGGGGGAAAGCAAATATAGGGCATGAGGGAGAGAAGGGGGCTGATGACAAATGACTCCCCGAGACAGTGAGATCTATGGATCAGTGATCAATATCAATGATCCAGAACCAACCCAGCACTTGAGGTAAGCTTGAACTACCTGGACAAGAAGGAGGAGCTAGGAAAAAACCAGGTTTCAAGAATTTGATCCAATATCTGGGATCTAGGAATTACCACTAGAGTAGAGAGGTAGCCATCAAAGAGATCTTAATAACGCTTTTCAGGAGAAATAGGGCATGTTAAGACCCAAAAACAAGTGACCTGATAACATTGGGATTAGGTGATCATGTCTCCAGTGGATTACGTATTAATAAAGCTATTTTTATCTTTTCTTAGAGTACCAAGAACAACCTAAGAAAAGTTGGTTTTTATGGAACACAATTCTCATAGCAAAGACACAGTCACTGATTTGGTCAGATGCCAAATGAATTGCAAGCAAGGATTAAAATCATCTTAGCCAGTGAACAATTTACTTCCTCACCAATTTGTTTATAGTTTACAAACCCCTTTTAAAGAAAGATCTCAAAAAATGTATTGGAAATAGTCAGAGGGACCCAACTAAAGTCCTACTTTTAGGTTGGTAATTAGACTCAGTTTGATGGCTCTTTTATTCTTTTTGGTTACCCAGCATCTGAATCTTTTTTTAGTGTTAGGAGAAATTTCACCAGAAAAAGAATGAGCATCTCCTCAAGACCCTGGACTTTGAAACTTTGGGAGACCCTCCTTTTAAAGGATGAATGCTTTTGGTAATAAGATAGTTGTATTGTGTCAGCGGCAAATACACACATGCATTTAAATATAGGGAAACATGGAAAGTTAGGTACAGCCTGATATCGGATAGTCAAAGAATAGGGTAGTGAAGGAAACTTGTTTGTTGGCTTGTTTTGCTGCTTAGCAAATGAATCACCCTTAGCTGTGGACTGAATGTTTTTGTCTCTCACAAATTCATATATCAAAGCCTTAACCCTCCCCCCAATGTGATGGTGTTTGAAAGTGGGGTATTTGGAGATAATTAGGTCATGAAGGTAGAGCCCCATGAATGGAATTAGTTCTCTTACAAGAAGAGACACAAGAGATATGATCTCTCTCTCCACTATGTGTACACACAGTAAGAAGGTGGACATCTGCAAACCAGAAAGAGAGTCCTCACCAGGAACTGAGTCTGCCAGCGTCTTGATCTCAAACTTCCCAGCCTCCAGAACTGTGAGAAAATAAATTTCTGTTCTTTAAGCCACCGAGTCTATGGTATGTTTGTTATAGCAACCGGGACTGACTAAGACACCCTCCTGAGAGTGACAAATCACTGCCTTATGAGTTTTAGCAAGGGCAGAGCCCGCTCACTACCTAGAAGCTGTTAAGAACCCAGGATTCTGCTTCCCAGTCTCACTCACAGTTAGCAAGTGCACATGATCCAGCATCTGCCAGATCAAGATGTACAGATAGGTCCTGGAGGAACAGTCCCAGTTTCTGCAACAGGACTCTGGAAGTGGTATCCAGATACTTAGCCATGTAAACAATCCTGTGATGCTTTCATACTTCTGTGAGATAACCAGTATCCTGTAAGAAGCTCTCTTTCTGAGTAAATTAGTTGGAGTTGTTTCCTGAGCTTTCAAACTAAGAAGCCAGATTGCTAGACTATGAAAATAGTAACATGCTATGCAGTAATGAGAACGACACTGTCTTCTAAGATGCTTCATTTAACCTCAATAAATAACCAAGAATTTCTTCGTGAAATCTAAAGACCTAGGTATGAATTTGTCTTATCACCTATACAAAATATGATATATAAATCAGATGACATCTATTGGCATCAAAATTGTCACAAAATTTAAAAATACAATCAAGAGCTTGTATTTTCAAGCTTGAAAATAGCCCCATTAAGTTCGCCCTTCTCACCAAAATCTCTCAGAAACAGCAAGAAAACCAAACTTTACTTTGATTAGAACCAGGATTTAGCTAAAACATCAAATCAAAACATAGTTTTAGTATATGGAGGTGCCTGAGTGGCTCAGTTGGGTGACTATCCTACTCTTGATTTTGGCTCAGGTCATGATCTCAGGGTTCTGGGATCAAGCCCCACATCGGGTTCCACACTCAGTGTGGAGTCTGCTTGTCCCTCTTCCTCTGCTCCTCCCCCTGCTCACTCTTGCTCTCTCCTTTCTCTATCTTTATCTCTAAGATAGATATATGATAGATAGGTAGATAGCTAGATAGATAAGTAAAATCTTCAAAAATTAGGTGAACTGAAAAAAGCAATAAAATCTGAGCAGTGATGTAGGGGAAAATAGTGTTAGAGAAAATTTCCATGGCTGCAGATACCAGAAAGAATACTATAAGGTACATGCACCGAAGTAAGAACCAAAATCCTTTACCATAAAACCAAAATCCTTTATGATGAAGAAAAAATGTTTTACCTTCTCTGCCCTCAGTTTGGGTCTGAAAAACAGTGGGCTGAGCTCCATAAGCAATCCCAGACAGAGAGAGAAGATATTTGCAACGAGCCAGCCCTGGGCACAACCCTGGCTCTCCTCTGTTGAATCTCCAATAAACAACTCATCCATGAAAAATTTCCTTATGTAGAGATGAGTACTTAGAAATAATTGAGTAACAGATGTTTATAAAGATATAAAATAAATGAAAAATGAGGAATCTCACAGAAAAATTAATAACAGATGAACATCACTCACCAGAAAACATACCACTTCTGAGCAGAATACAAATACTGGACTTTAAATCATAAAGTATGAAGATTTAATGAAGTCACTACCAAAATAAAACAAGACAACAAAGTAGATATAAGAGCTCAACAAAGATACAGCTAGAGAAACAAAACAAATCATGAATGAGCTGGCAGAAACCAGAAAAGATCAGAAATAGGACAAAAGACTTCAGATGGACTCCATCTATCATTTATCTGGACCCTCTTCCACACAAATTCTCAAATGTCCACTAAAACCATGGTTCCAAACTTGCCCACAGACTTTATATATAATATTTTTTCCCTCCGAATTGCTTCTGTGTACATGTACTGTGGCTACCAAACTGACCTAGTTCCACAGGATTTGTCTTCTATTCGAGTTCTTTTACGCTGAAAAAACTATTAAAAGGTTTTCACCCTCATTATTTCTACATGGCTTCTCTCAATTTTCACTTCTCTGGTAAATTGTTATGCAACCTTTGAATATGCTAACTTTGTGAATAGGAAGATAAGAATGCACAAAACTCTTTTCAATCTCATGGTCTTCCCTGGCTCTCTCATGAGTTGGAGCTTTCTTCTGGATGATTGCCACTTTCTTCACACATGTGTCTCCTGGTATGCTTTGTGTTTCTTCAACTGATGCCTACAATGCCAGACCTCTGCACATGGGAAATAAGGCTCATCCTGATCACTCTGTAGCTTTACTCCATGGGAGAGTTCTTCATCATAAATGTCTTGTATTGGGTCTCAAAGTATTTAATCAGGACAGAGTTTCAGTTAGGAAGATGAGAAAGTTCTGGAAGTGGATGATGGTGATGGTTCCACAACAGTCCAAATGTACTTAACACTTCTGAACTGTATGCTTAGAAATGGTTAAAATGATAAAGTTTATGTTGCATGTATTTTACCACAAATATGTGTTTTTTTAAATGCCCCCAGATGGAAGCTAATTTTTCTCATGCAAGCAAGTTTCCCAAATCTGGATAGTAAAAGAACTCTTTTTGACCCTTCATGATTTATCCCTTTGACCCAACTGGGACTTCTCCCTCAACCTGGTGACAAGCTCTCAATAGAGGAAAGCTGTCCCCAAGACAAATGGTGGCAGTGGCTGGTTTCAACCTGGGTTCCAGAGTGCCCACAACCCTTCCCATGATGTACCTTCAAATAGGCTCTCTCATATGCTCAGAAACTTCTGGAATCTCAGTCTAGGAACCGTGGGCAGGTTTTTCCTGAGCCTTCATGTCTCTTCCCTGGGCACAAAGGGTGCCGAGGACTTGCCCACCATATTCCCTAAGCACTGTTTCCCCATAAACTGCCATGCCTTTTTTTCCAGACTGTGGATGTTTCTAACTTTTTCTATTATAATTGCCCCTACAGGGAGCACACTTGTAGCTACATCTTTACTCACTTAATTATTACTTTGGAATAAATTACTAGAACTGGAATTCTTGGTTCAAAATGTATGCACATTTTAAAGGTTTTTGATACATATTGCCAAATTGCCTTCCCAGAAATGTTCTACAAATGTGCATTCAAAACAGCAGGGAGTGCAAGTCCCAATTTCCCTACACACCCCCCAAAACCAGGTCTTATCTTTTTGTTTTCCTCATCTCTTGCCAATTGCTCTGGTTTAAAAAAAAAAAAAAGTATCTTATTGTGTTTGCATTTGCATTTCTATGATCACTAGTAATGTTGAACACTTGTCATATATTTATTAGCCACTTGTGGTTTCGTCTTTTGTCCGCGTCCTTTGTCCGTTTTCCCATTGAGGCGCCCATCTTCTCCTTAATGATTTATAAAAGCTCTAAGTGTACCTGCTTTCCTGAAGCGGGGCCCAGCTGCGCTCTGCACCCTCTCTGGTTGCTATGCAGATGTGCCAGTGGCGCGACCAGTCTCCATGGCCACAGATGCTGGGGTCTGAGGAGGATCGGAGTGGGGAGAGCGTTGCCATGGCGATGCTACCCAAGCAGTGCCTGGCTCCCCTCCCACTTGCTGAGCGGCTCTCCTGGCCGAGGGGCCACCAGCCCAAGCAAAGGCTTTGCAGGCTGCAGGGAAGGAGGCATAGGGAGGCTCATGCCCGGACAGAGCCAGGGACAAGTTTCCTGTCTGTATGGTAATGCCCGGCTATGTGCCTGGCAGGCCTGATCACAGAGGGCTGGCCATCCAGACTCCAGGAGTCAGAGGTTTAGACTATTTCATCCCTAAATATGGAGATAAGTGATAAGATTCAGAGAATAAACTGTTTGTTGCAAAACTTACAAATCATGTCCCATGGCCAGACCAGACCATCTGTAATGCACTAATTGAATATTTTATTTAAACTATTGGAATTATCATGTTAGGAGCACAGTGGTGGCACATTCTGTGTGTGAAGTGTGCTTAAAGTACTGATTTGTTAAAATAACCATTTAAAATATAGACTAATTTTTTAAACCATTGATACATGCCAACATGTTTTAGTATACCAAGATCCTAAAAGAAAATAAAAATAAGAAAAAAAAAAAGAAAACTGGAAGTGCCTCTCTCAGCCTTGGAGAGGACCTCTCTTCCCATTTTATGAGCTGAGTCATGTCCCCCCTCCCACGAAATTCATATGTTGAAGTCCTAACCCCAGAATTTAACTGTACTTGGAGATAGGTAATTAAGTTGAAATGAGGTCATTAGTGTGGGTTCTATCCAAGGTAACTGGGTCCTTATAAAAGAGGAAATTTTTATAAACACAGACGTGCTCAGAGGAAAGACCATGAGGAGAAACAGGCAAAAAAATGGCCATCTACAAGCCAAAAAGAAAGCCCTCAAACAAATCGATCCTTCTGACACTTAGATCTTGAACTTCTGGCCTCCGGAACTGTGAGCCAATGCACTGCTGCTGTTTAAGCCGCCTAGACTGTGATCTTTTGTTTTGGCAGCTAGAGGAAACTAATACATTCCATATCATCCATTTCACTTCATCAGCACCACAGGAAGCTGGTGTCATGATCAAACCCATTTACAAATGCAGACACAGGGGTTCCAGGAGGTCAGAGGGGGTGTGGAGAAAGGGACTGGAGGCAGGATTCAAACCTGGGTTGGCTCTCCTTTGGCAACTGTGTTCTCCCCACTGCATACACTTTCTGAAAAAGACTCTGAGACTTTTCCTAGGAGGTGGGAAGACTGCACCATCCCCCTGCTTATTTATAGTTGGGGAAAGTGAGGCAGAGGTTGACATCTTCTCTAAGTTCAACGCTGCTCCATCTCTTTAGAGCAGCTGGAAGGAAATACTCCCCTCTCCTCAAACATCCTTAGCTCTGGGCAGTCCCTCATAGGCCTGGATGAGGGTTACTTGTACCTTTTGCATTCATGTATTCATTCATTCCATTACTTGGCTCATATTTATTGAGCACCTACTATGTCTCCAGCACTGGTCTAGAGAGACAGCAGTGAATGAGAAAGACAAATCTCTGCCCTCACAGAGCTCACATTCTAGGGGAACCAGAATATCCCCATGCAACCTAGTAAAAGATCATTTTAGGGAGTTGTAATGCTAGAATAACACAAGTGACTGGATCGAAAGGGGCTGTGGCGGGGGTGACTTGAGATCAGGTGGTAGGAGAAGGTGCCATTCGAGCTGGGACCCTAATGATCTGGAGCAACTAACCATGTGAAAGGTTGGAGGAGGCATGGTCCAGGTGGAAGGGACAGCAAGTGACATCACCAAGGCTGGAGTGGACATCGAGGTCCAAGGCACAGTAAGGAGGGCAGTGTGGCTGGGGCACGCTGACAGTACAGGGGAGAATGGGAGAAAAGGGTGGATCCATCTCAGGTCCCAGGAGCAGTGAGGACCTCGTCTTACCCCACCCTCAGGAGAATACGCCAGGAAGAATTCAGTCCCCCAGGCCTTTCCCCTGCCAGAGCTGTCCACCTCTGCGTTGCTGCCTGGGAAGCAGCAAGAGACATGATGAAGTACATGAATTTTGGAGACAGGACTAGATGGAAATCTCAGCTTTGAACCAGCAAGTTATGAAATCTCGAGTATGTTGGTTTGTAGGGGGCACTGTCCTGGACAGCCTAGATCTCCACTTCTGGACCAAGGCACTCATTCTCCCAGAGGCTGGAGGTGTTGAAGGTGGATAACTGATGCTCAGGTTCCTGGGGACTGTCTTTGGATAGTGGCAGAGGGTTTCCCCAAGATCATGCCCCTCCCAGAAGGGAGGGTTAATGGGGGTGGGCATCCCACATCCACCCCACATTTGGATAAGGGGTCCAAAGTCCTGGTCCCTAATGAGGAGAGAAGGACCACTCTGCAGGTTTGTCCCCAGCTGGCCTGACTGAGACTGTGTGGCAGCTACATCACAGCCCAACTGCTTACTCTGATCAGCCCTGCTTGCCTCGCTCCGCAGGGTGTCAATCCCGCATCCACTCCTGATAAACCTCCCATATCTCATAGTTCATTGCCTGGGAAACCTGATCTGAGACACACTCCATTTCTGAGATATAGTTCCTCAGATGTACAGCAGCCACCCAGAGTCATAAAGATGAAGAGACAAGGTATGCAAAGCTTCTTTGTATGGTAAGAACATGGTAAGTCTTCAATAAAGTTTATTTTTTCCCCTTTTGTGACCCTTACATGTATTTCTATTTTCCATGGGGCTCAAACCAAAGTCTCACATGCAATATGTGCTCAATGTGTTCTGGATTGAGTCAATACCCAACACATGACCAATGTGGCATTCATCACACTTACCAGAAGATGTGGGAGAAACTGTTTGTTGTCCCCCAATATCCACTCTCACCTCTCTCTCATAGAACTAGAACTCTAGACTTTTAGCTGGATACTGGATTTCCCAGAATAAATATTACATTTCCTAGCATCCCCTGCAGTAGCTGTGGTCATGTGCCCAAATACTAGCCACTGAAGCATAAACAGAAATGATAGATACAACTCTGAATGTGTTCTTAAAATGAAGGGTCATGCTTTCCTCTTCCCACTGGCTGGAAACCAGATGTGATGGCTGGAGCTAGAGCAACCACATTGGACCAAAGGATAACAAAGCAACCATAAAGCTATCATATGTACCCTGAGCTGAATATTCACTGGCTGTGTGCATCATGGCTTATTGCAGTGAGTTTCTTACTTCAATGAACCTCACTATTTGCTCATGTAAAATGAGAATGAAATTCTAAGTGAAACCATAAGCAATGAGTTTTACCCAGTTTTATCCAGGGAGAAAAAAAAGTCCCTTAAACTTTAGGGTCTGGGACTGTTAAAAATTCTTAATTCTAAATAAACTCTTTCTTAATTAACTCATTGTGTTTCTATTTTCTTTGGGGGTATGGCCTTCTTTTCCTTGGAGTGTTAGAGACCTAGTAGGACCAAGGAAAAGCCCAACAGGTATAGAAACAAATCTCTTCCTCTCAAAGGGAACATTTAATTCATCTAAATTAAGTATGAGCTTGGCAGAACTCCAGCAAAGCAGGTAAGAGACCCCAAGGCGGTTACCATGCTTGTTATTCTGTGATGGTTTGGAATGCCCTCAGAACTTCAGGCTCAGTGGGAAGGAGGTCTGGTCCAGTGCAGGTGATGCAGGAGTTGTGTAGCCTCTGGTCATTGAAGAAGAGGAAGGGCTCTCCTAGAGAGCAGAAAGTCCTGGTCAGTGGTATAGAAATGAGCATGAGAATGGCAGGGTGGGATAGGATGGACACTGGCCTGGATGGAGGAAAGGGTCTTTGGGAAATTTGGGAAGAGGAAAAATCCATAGGTTTGAGAGGACAATCAGTGAATGCATGGAGTTAGCCTGAATTAGATTCATTGTGGGTACCAATGAATCTAAGGACTGGCTTGGATACCAGCCTATCCAAGCCAGACACCTCCCAGCTGCCCTCCTGCCCCCACGCAGTCTTTGGGATTCAAAGGACCTTTCACAAGAGCTCAGTTCTGCTCTATGCATGCTAGGGATATTATAAAAGGTAGGTCATGTTCAAAATTTTCACAAGAATATTTTGGCATAAGAATTGAACAAATAGAGCAGAAACCCAGTGTGAATACCAGTCATGCATATATCAGAATCTTGAGGGAAACCAAGGTAAAGGATACTTAGGGCAGTTGCAAAAAGCTCTGACTTTTGGGACTTCCACATGTGGAAAGAGGGTAGAAGTACTTTCCCTGTTCTTCCCAGTAAGGACTACTCAAAGTCATGGGCATTATATATGAACTCTGAAAAGTGGAGAGAAGAAAGCAGACCCACTGGAGACCCCAGGGTCCAAGGAATGAAATGGTGGTGATTTCTCTGAGTCTTACTTACTCCTCACATATCCCAGCCTGGATGCTGGGGTAGTTTAGTTGGTAAACTAGAAATACCAATAGGGTCAGAAAAAAATCCCCAAGAGAAGCTTGCTCCCACCAGCCCAACAATCAGCAAAGAAGAAACCCAGAAAACTTATAGACAATAGCTAGACTGCACTACCAAACAACACAGGGGGTAAAAATGAGGTCTCACCTCCACTCTGGCCAGCAGAAGCCATATTTCCACCCAAATGTTCAGGTTTCAATCACAAGACACTCTCCATACCAAGATCCAGGAAAATGTCAACCTAGATGAGAAAAAACAACCAAAAGAAACCAATCAGAAGATATGGATATTAGAATGATTTGACAAAGATTTTAAAGCAGCAATATGAAAATTCTTCAACAATGAACACAATTGGAACAAGTTAGAAAATAGAAAGTCTCAGCAAAGGAATAAAAGCTGTAAAGAAGACTTATTTTATAACTGGGTGGCATTAATTAAGGAGGGCACTTGATGTAATGAGCACTGGGTGTTATATGCAACTGATGAATCACTGAAGTCTACCTCTGAAACTAATAATTTAAAAAATTTTGTAAAGAAGAACCAAATGGAAATTTTAGAACTAAAAAATAAAATAACCATATTTAAAACTCAATGGATGGGCTCAATAGGACAGAGGGAACAGAGGAAATAATCAGTAAACTTAAAGATAAAATAATAGAAATTACTCAATCTGAACAACAGAGCAAAAAAATAAACTTAAAAAATGAACAGAAACTCAAGGACCTAAGAAAGGGACTATAACAGAAGATCTAGCATTTGTGTCATCAGAATCCCAGGAGAAAAAAATAAAATCAAGGCAAGACTCAAAAAGCTATCAAAGAAACAATGGTTTAAAAATTCCCAGATTTAGAAAAAACATAAACCTACAGATTCAGGAAGCTGAGAAAACCCCAAACAGGATAAACCAAAAGAAATCTATGCCAAGACATAGCATTTTAAAACTTCTGAGAACTAAAGACAAAGAGAAAATTCTTGAAAGTGGTGAAAGAGAAATGACATCTTTGTATAAGGAGAAAACAATTTGAATGTCAGCAGATTTCTCATCAGAAACCATGGAGACAAGCAGAATATGGCACAACATTTTTCAAGTGCTGAAAGAAATGTCAACCCGGAATCTTATATCCAGTGAAAATATCCTTCAGGAATGAAGAAAAAAAATCAAGACATTCTCAGAAGAAAGAAAACTAAGAGAATTTGTCACCATCAGATTTATCCTAACGGAATGATTAAAGGGATAAACAAGAAGGGAAAAATGATAAAAGAAGGACTCTTGGAACATCATTTAGGAAGAAAGAGCATAAAAGCAAAAATATAAAGAAATACAATAGACTTTTATCTCTTTAGTTTTCTAAATTGTGTTTGGCAATTGAAATAAAAATCATAACACTATCTGATGTAATTCTCAATATATGCCAAGAAAAAATGTAAGAAAATTATATTAAAAATTGGAAGACTAAAGGGATGTGATGAGATTTAAGTTGCTATACTGCACTCTGGCTGATAAAATGGCCACATCAGTGAACTGATAAATTACGTATGATAGTGTAATACCTGGAATATGCTAAAAAGTCTATATAAACAGATACACTGAAAAGCACTATATATAAATAAAAATGGAATTTTTTAAAGGTTCAGGTAACCCATGGGAAGGCAGAAAAAGGAAAATGGAAATTAAAAACAGGAATAAACAAAAGACAAAAAAATTAAATGACAGACTTAAACTCTAACTTATAAACAATAATATTAAATATAAATGGTCTAACACACCAATTAAAAGACAGAGATTGGCACAGTGGACAAAACAACAGCAACAACAACAGTAAAAACTGAATGCTGTCTACAAGAAATTTGCTTCTGATTTAATGATATAGGTAGGTTTAAAGTAAAAAGGTAGCAAAAGATAGTGACAATACCAAATGCTGGAGAGGATGTGGAACAATAAGAACTCTCATGGGTTGCTGGTGGGAATGTGAACATGCTGGTGGGAATGGGAACAGTATAGCCACTCTCAACAACATTTTGGCAGTTTTTCATAAAACTAAATGTATATTTACTGTATAACCCAGCAATCATACTCCTGGGTATTTATCTCAGAGAAAAAACCTCTTACGTACACACAAAAAGTTGTATGTAATTGTCCATAGGAGCTTTATTTATAATTACCAAAAAAATAGAAATAAGCTTGACATCCTACGGCAGGTGAATGTTTAAGTAAACTGTGCCATACCTGGGCCAGCAATGGAAAGGGACAAACTATTAATACCTGCAACAACTTGGGTAAACTGCAAAGGCATTATACTGGGTGGGAAAAGCCAATCTCAAAAGTTCACATACAATGTAATCTCTTTTATATAAAATTATGAGATGATGCAACTGTAGCAACGGTGACAGTGCCTAGGGTGATTAGATTAGTGGTTCGGGTGGGGGGGGCGGGGATTAGAGATGGTAGAGGGAAGGATGGTTATGACAGTAAGGGGCAGCACAAGGGGGATCTTTGTGGCCAAAGATGGCTCTGTATCTCAATCACAGTGACAGTTACATGAATCTACATATGATAAAGGACATGGAACTAGATACACACATCATAGCAATGTAAATTTCTGGGTTTAGGATTATACTATAGTCATGTGAGATGTTGCCTTAAGGAAGCTGGGTGAAGGGTACAAGGGATCTCTTTATATTATAGTTGCAACTTCCTTTAATTTTATGTTTACTTTGAAATAAAAGCTAAGAAAAAGATTAGAAGGCAAGGGCACCTGGGTGGCTCAGTTGGTTGAGCAACTGCCTTCTGCTCGGGTCATGATCCTGAGTTCCAAGATCGAGTCCCACACCGGGGTCCTAGCTCCACAGGGAGTCTGCTTCTTCCTCTAACCTTCTCTCCTCTCATGCTCTCTTTCTCTGTCTCTCAAATAAATAAATAAATAATCTTAAAAAAAAAAGATTAGAAGGCAAAATTCCTTTCTTTGCTTTGACTGAATCCATATGTATTCATAAAGATAATCAGGAGACCCACAGATTTGTATTAAGGTTAAAAAAAGTTAACAGTGAAGATGCTGTTTTTGTAGTTTATTATTTTGTCAAACTTGTAATGAAACACTATTAAATTGGAAAAAGTTGGTTCCATTTGGCACACAAGTAAATGAAAGCATGTGTGTATTCAGTTATTCATTTCATAAATACTGAGTACCAAAAAAGAAAAAAGTATCTGGCATCTTCAGCAATTTTCAGCAATTTCCCAACCTGAGATACAACAGCAACCCCCTAATTCTCAGAAAGCTATCAGTACACAAGCGATCCCTAACTGTTGATCCTCCAGCCCTTCCAACAATTTTGTAAGCCCCTTGCTCCCCATATTAAATCCTTTTCTGCTTGGGCAGGAAAGGGGTACCTTGCCCAAATAATCCTGACATGATGCATGTGTGCACAGCCTGCACCAGGTGGGAACCACTGGAAAACACAAATCTGATGGTCCACTCCCCTTGCATGGGACCATGAAGGCTCCTGTTTGCCCTTCAACCTTCTCCTGGGAACTCAGGAACATCCTTCCTTGTCCAGCTTCTTCTCCTGCACTCCCTGTGCCCCCTCCAGGGAAGTTCCAGTTTCTTTCCTCTCCCTGCCTTACTTCTGCTTCTCCTTCTGCTCAGAATGTTGCACCCTTTCCATGGTGAACCAATCTGTCTCTGATTGGATTTTGAAGAAGCGCTTAAGTGCTTGAGATGTACTAAGTGTTTCCAGAGGAGCTCATTAAGGGCACAGGGAATGTGAAAGAGAGCGGGTAAGGAAGCAAGCAAAATACAGGGCCAGGACTGGAGATGATGGAGAATCTTCCAGGCCAGAGGCAAGGGAGCTGGGTTTTCCTACTACCGCACCCATCACCACTGGCCAATGGTCTCCTGGAGCCCTTGCCACTCTCTGCACATAGTGACAGAGCAGCTCCAAGGACTCAAGAGACCGCCTTCATAAGAAGGTCACAGGTGCAGATTCTGGAAGCAAAAGCAGAAGGGAGCTGGGAAGGGGTGCTCAGAGGTGAGCAAGGGATCCATGGGGATCTGAGCTATGTCCAAGATATTATCCTTGCTCAATCAAAGTAAATGTCACCTCCTCTGAAAGCCCTCCCCAGGCAGGATGCACAGCCCCCCACAGCACAGGTGTTCCTCCCTATCCCACCCCATCCCTCATACTGGCCTTCGTAAGGCTGCATTGGACAGCAGACCCCAGGCCAGGGTCTCCCCAGAGATAGAGATGGGCAGCCTGGTGGTTTATTTAGAATGCTAGGAACACCCTCCCTTGAAGGGAAAAGCCCGAAGAAGTGCCACCATGTTAACTTTTCTTCTAAGCTGCAGACTAGCGCTCACATCCAAAAGTATCCATGAACATTGTACCTTTAGGCATCACCAACTTGAGATAAACATTTCCATGTATCTCTGCTGCGTGTTAGAGTTTTGATTACCAGGCAGAGATGGGCTGCCTGGGACAGACCCAAACACATGCTGGAAGCTGGTTCTATCTACATCCCACTCGAGACGTTGCTAACTGGGAATAAAAGACAAGGTCGCTGGGAGATGCCACCACAATCTTTCTGTCTTCCCCTGAGACTGTGAGCCCTCTGAAGATGGGGGCTTAGTCCGATTTCTCTGCCCCACCAGAAACCAGCATTGAAACTGGCCAAAGAAGTGAGGGTCAGAGACATTATCTCTTAAATGCATGAGCGAGCGCTAGCTCCAGGGTCCGACTATTTTCAGAGGAGCAAGATAAGGAAACTTCTGTGTGAAGGTTCCCATTTCCAAAGCCAGAGGTTTGGCAGACTCTCTTGAAAGCCTGATCGGATCCGTGAAACAGCCTGAGACGCCCATCAGTGATGCTACAGCAAGAGCTGTAGGCAGAGAGGCAATGGGCCCCTTCCCTGGGTGCTGGGAGATCCTGTGTTCCCCCACCAAAATCCTTTCTTTCTAGAATATTCCCCAGGCCCCTTCCATGTGCCAGGTTCCAGGGACACACAGCAAACAAAATGGACAGTCCCTCGGTGGCCATGGTACGATGCTGAGCTGCTCCCTCTGCTTCAGTGTCCTCAGGTGTACAAAGGAGATTATAATCACTTCTACATCACAAGGTTGCTCCAAGGTAACAGTTAAAATGCATCAAGGGCTTGAAAAGTGGTGAGCATATAGTATGTGCTAAATAAAACTGCCTTGAGTTTTTATGATTATTATTTATTAGTACTTTTATTTTTATTTTATCGATAACCTATTCAATAGGGTCATCTTAGAGAGGGAGAAGTTCTGCAGGTGGGACAAAGCAAGGGTGGGATGCAGGTGGTTTGGAGGGAAGTCGCCTTAGGCAGCCCTAGCCAAAGCCATTGCAGCTGAGTGATACCCTCAATGGTGGAGGAAGCTCCACGGAGCCCTGGAGGAAGCATGTGCCAGGCAAAGGAAAGGGCTGTGCAAAGGCCCTGAGGAAGAATTGTTCTGTGCCATTGGCCAGAGTGGCTGGGGCATGGGGAAGGAGTGCACTGGAAGGAAGTTGGGGTCCCGCATTGAGAACCACAGGGGGGCATTGGGAGCTGCTCCCTCTCCTGCCCCCGCCCCCAGGATCATAGCTCTTTGCCCCAAAGCTGCAGAAGAGCACCCTTCGCCTCTGGCTTCTGGGGAAGGAAAGTAAGTCCCTGGAGGAGTAGATGGGAGGGTCCACTGGTTCCCTGCAGGATGAGTTCATCCTCACCAGATGTGCTCAGCATCAGGCCTCCGGGCGTGGAGTCCAGGTCCACTGGATGGTGCACCCGGCGTTCACGCCAATCTTGTCCTCGCACCCCATGCAACGAGGCTCCCTGGGGGGTTGGGGGGAGTGGTGTGTGTGGGCTGTGAGAGTGCCAGCCCCAGGAGGAAGGTAGGGTTGGAGGGGCCGACCTAGAGAGCTCTACAGTGATAAGCAATGAGCCGGTGGAGGCAGCATTTTGGCGAGGGGTGGGAGGGGTTGCTGAGGTGGGCCAGGAACAAAGCTCCTCTCTGAGCCCAGCCTAGAGACCCTCTCCCCCTCCCAGCACCGCTCTTCCTTCACAGAGACACCGTCTTTGTCCTGGAGACCACCGGCTGACGGCTGACAGGAGTCCCTCGGTTGCTAGGTGATGGGAACTGTGGGGAGGGCAAGATGGGGAGCAGGGCAGGGTCTGGCGGGCCTCATAGTAGGGGGCCCCGACGCTCCAGACCCTTGCGGGACACACACACCGCCTCCGTGCAGCCCCGCAGGCACTTGGGGACACACCCATCCCACGGCAGACACAGGCTCAGATGATCATAGACACACCCCCACAGAGGCACCCCGCAGCCCCCCCCATGGCATCACACCCACACCCATCAAACCAAACCAAAACAATCACACACTCGTACACAAATACACACACCCCCGCACAGCTCCAGACAGACACGGAGCTCACGGCGACAGACGGGGCTGAGTCACAGGAACATGCAGGTAACAGCTGTCTGCTCCTGGACACGGGTGAGCTGAAGGGAGGGAAGGGGCCTCGCCATGCTGCCCTGGCTGGGGGCTGGACCCACAAAGGGGACCACCCCTCCGGGGAGGGAAAACTGGGACACCCAAGAAAACTTCCTTCCCGCACTGCCCCACAGTCGTGCCCTCCAGGTACACTTCCCACGACGCCCCCCCAGCCCGGCCTGGGTCTCCGATGCCCACCCCACCTGCAGGGGCCCCCTTCAACCCAAATCCAGGGCCTTGACTCGGGGTCACCAGCCAGCTCCTTACCAAACCCCATCTGTTCCTTTGTGTGTGAGGATTAAATTAAATGAATATTCACTGGGCGCTCAGGGACACAGCTGTGAGGAAAGCAGCATGCCCTGCCCTTGTGGGCCTTCATGATTTAGTGGAAAATGAACACATCATGCTTATTACAGGAAGCCTTGACCTGGTTTGGGGGGCAGTGCCCCGAGGAGATGACATTTGAGCTAGGGAAGATGTGGCAGAAGTGGGGAGGTTCCAAGTATGTGCAAAGGTCCTGAGGACAAAGAGGATGTGGGCATGCAAGGGATAGAGCTGAGGCCAGGGCACAAGGAGCAAGTGAGGGAAGAGGGACGGGGCCGAAGTGAAACTGGGCTCAGCAGATGAGCCTGGCACGTGGTCAGGATTTCACTTTATTCTACACGCAGTGGGAGCTGTGGGAGAGTCCAGGCAGGCAAGTGCTGTGAGTTCTGGGTGGAAGTCTGGAAGGTACACTCTGGGGAAGGGGTCTGGGGAGAGGGGCAGCTTTGAGCCCCATGGCTACATGGCTGGCGTGAGATCACGTGCCTGGGCGTATGTAGGGGGGCGGGGGAAGAGCAGCACTCATAGGGGCTCCAGGGTTCCAGTTCAGGCAACGGAATAAATAGTTGGCAGGGAGAGGGGGCTCACTGACATGGAAATATTGCAGGCGCTGGGGGCCCCTGGGGCCAGGCCAATTCCGGACTCGTCCCTGCCTGTGTCACGTCTCTCCCCACCGGAACCACAACCTCTGTGTTCCCAGCAAATCCAAACTCTTCTTCCATTCCTTCAGCACAAGCCCGTGCCTGGCAACTTAAGCATAGGGACCAGAGCCCTGCCCTTACGGCCCTCCGATGGGCAACTCGCACCGGCTGACCTGTATCCTGATCGGCGCCTAGTCCTAAGGGAGGCTGGGGCTGCAGGATCAGACTGGGGAGGGCGGGGGCTGACACAGTCTGGGAAACCAGGCAAGGCTTCCTGGGAGCAGACGCTTACCTAGAGGCTCGAGGACACTCGAGCCTGGTAAAGGTTGGGACCCGGCATCCCCAAAATGGAAACCCAACCCTCCGAGCAGGCCAAGCCATAGCAAATGCTATAGAAATAAGCTAGAAATTCTGTGTGTACCAAGTGTGAGAAGAGAATGTTAGACCTTCTATTTTGAATGTGTGTTTCTCAAAAAGAAAAAAAAAAGATTATAGTCTGCTTATCAGTACATCCTCTAAAGGTAACATGTCACCTTCTCACCTTCTTGTGGCCCCACAAGGCCCAGGTGTTGCAGGGGAGGGGAGAGCCGGGAGGGGTGGCTGGAAAGGTAGGGGGCACGCACACGGAGCTTCATTCTCCTCCCTCTTACTGCCGGGGTAAGTGGATTTGTGGATTACAGGATCTGGTTTTAATTAAACTAACCCTAACAAAATGACCAAGTAGCTTAAGAAGTTTCCTGCAAAGGAAATGTGGACTGAATTTAATGCAAGCGTGAGCTCAGGACAAAAAAAAAAACAGTAACGCGGGCACTTTCTTTTATTCCTGGAAGGAATGCAGTGAGCACACTACTTGGTCAGCCCAGTGTCTAATCGGCTCTGACGAGGAGCCAAACACAAAAATCACAGACTCCCGGAGACGTCTATGGGCAACGTGGGTTCCCATCTGCGACTGTGAATGCCGGCCCGACCTGGAAGACATCCCGGGGGGGTCAACAGGTGAAAACACAGGTGGCAAGACAGAGTGTGCTTTAAGTCCCATTTGCGATAAAAGATAAAATAATGAGAATAATATATGTTAACGTATGCACAGAACCAGGAGGGAGGGACACACGCCCAGGCTCCCCTCCGCAGGGGAGGGGAGCTGCTGTCAGCACCGTGCCTCTCCGCTGATTGGAATCATTACAACTTGCACCTATGACAATTTTAATAAGAAACAACAATAAAGAATTGTTAAGCGCCTGATTTTTTAATGCTTCATTTTCAAATAATTTCAGATTTACCCAAGAATCACAAAGGTGGACTAGAGTTCCCGAACACCCTCCCTACAGCTTCTCCTACGTGAGCGCGCTGCATAACCAACCGCGGTATGTTCATCGGGACTAAGACACGGACATCAGTCAATAGTATTCACTGAAGCTCAGACTTCCCCAGCTTACCCACTAGCCGTCCAGTCCAGGCTCCATATCGCCCTTGGTCATCTGTCTTCCGGTGTCCCCTGGCCTGGGACAGCTTTTCTGGGGTGCCCGATCTTTCACGACCTTGACCTTTTTGAAGAGCATGGCCAGACCTCTGCAGGATGTCCCAGACCCTCTGCAGGATGTCCGCGGCTTCCTGGTCATGACACTGGAGCTGTTAGTTTAGAGGGAGAAGACCACAGAGGCGGACGCCCCTCTCATCACCCCACGTCAAGGGGGTGCCCGCTATCCGTCACGGCTGATGGTTGCAGGTGCTGCTGACCTCGAGGGCTGGTTGAGGTGGTCTCTTCCAGGATCTTCCACTGTCAAGCTGTAGCCGAGTTTTCCAGCAGCGTGAAGTTTCTCAGGGGAGGGGCGGGGAGAGTGGCTGGGTGGGCCAGGTCACAGGTGACCTTGACTGTGAGCTTGGACCTTCTCTGAGAGGGAAAGGAAGTCTGAGCCGTGCTAGGCAGAGACACAGCAAGGTCTGCCATCAGCTATTAAGGTCAGGATGGCGCCTGTGTGCAGAGAGGGGTGAGGGAAGATGCAGGGGGCAGCGGGGAGGCCGAGCAGTGATGTCCAGGTGACGGAGTGGAGCTAGAGAGAAGAGGAGGGAAATTCAAGGGCAAGGGAGGGCTAAGACAGAGAAGCCTCTGGGAGTGGCGCTTCTCTCGCTGGAAGGAGCAGAAAGTCATAAAAGTTGCTCTCCTGGGGACCTCACCTATGCCGCCCCCAACCCCACCTCTGCGCAGAGGGGGAGGCACCTCCAGCCACCAGGGCATAAACAAACCATGTCTTACCAGCTGCCTGCAGGTGCCCGGTGGGCCTGGCGATCCACCTGCGGGGATTTGGGGAGATATGGACGCTGGCCTAAGTGACACAGACACTCAGGGGTCCTCATGGAGTCCAAAGCCTGAATCTTTCCCCAAATCCTGCAGGAATTTTCCTCTGCCCCAGCCACGTGAAGCCAACAGGCTGTGCTCCTCAGTCCACCCCAGGGCGTCCAGGCCCTCTGGGTCTCGCTGCCCCTTCAAAACCAGCCAGGAGGGACGCCTGGGTGGCTCAGCTGGTTAAGCTGCTGCCTTTGGCTCAGGTCGTGATCCCAGGGTCCTGGGATCGAGTCCCACATCGGGCTCCTTGCTCAGCAGGGAGCCTGCTTCTCCTCTGCCTCTGCCTGCCACTCTGCCTGCTTGTGCTCTCTCTCCCTCTCTCTGACAAATAAATAAATAAAATCTTTTAAAAAAAAAAAAAGATTTAAAAAAAAAAAAACAGCCAGGAAAGGTCTGCTGGCCCAAGGGAGAAGTGTGTGTGTGTGTGTGTGTGTGTGTGTGTGTGTGTGTGTGTGTAAGAAGCAGGTTCTCAGTTATCTTTTGTGGTGTTGGCAAACCACTCCAAACTTAGTAGCATAAAACAGCAGCCAACTGGTTCTGCTCTCAGAGTTTACGGGTCAGGAAGGGGTGGGGGGCTGCAGGAGTCTGAGACCTCAGCTGGGAAGACTGAAGGGTAGTGGCGACACGGACCCCTGGGGGCTCGAATCATCTGGAGAGCCTGACACCCGGGCTGGGGTGACTGGAAGGCTGGGCTGTGGATAGGGGCAGACACCTGTGGCCCCTCCAGGGGGCTGGGGCCTCCCCACAGCGCGGTGGCGTGGTTCCCAGAGGAGCATCCCGAGAAGCAGTATTCCAGGAATCTAGGTGGAATCTTCAGACCTGCTTTCCCACCACATTCTACAGATGGTAAGGGAGTCCTTAAGGCCAGCGCGGATTCAAGGTCAGGGGCATGGGGGTGGTGGTGGGCCAAGGTCACACTGCAGAAGAGCCCATGGGATGGGAGGGGCAGTTGTTATGGGACTACCTTTGGAAAGGAGACCAGCCCCACATCCTTCAGCCCCCGTGTCTGCGTGAGCCGGGGCTCCTGCTCCCAGGGTCACCTCCCCACTCCCACTGTCACCGCAGTGTTGGCCCAATCCATTCCACTCTCAGTTTCCGCACTGGACACCCCCTTCCCCAAAGCGACTTGAAGGCTAGAGCTTGCCCCGGGCTGGGGCTCTGCCTTCTACTAGAGCCACACACAAACTCCCCTACCCTGAGAGGGTGAACTTGGAATCAGACAGCCCTACGTTCAGGTTTCAGTCCTGCCCCTGACCCGCCTCACCGCCTTGAAGAAACGGGTCCTTCTCTCTGGGTCTCAGACCGTCTGGCCCCAGGCCCAGGGGCTAGTGAGTGTCTCCTTGCACTTTGCACACCCGCCCTAGTGTGGTTCACATGCTGCCCTCCCTCTGTGCACCTCCTTGAGCCTCCCCCTCCTGCAGCTGGAACCGGGAGGCTGCCCGGCAGACCCAGCCCCGCAGGAAGCTTACTGTCCACCCCATTCTGGAACCCAAGCCTGCCGGTGACTGGGGTCCGGCCTCAGTGGTATGCCAGCTTCCCCAAGGCCACCCGAGAGGCAGCCATCCATCCTGACCAGAGCCTGGAGTGGTCACCCCTGGCTGCTCCTCCACCCGTCATGAGGCAAATACTCTCATGGCAGGTGCGGGGTGTGCGGAGGGCACAGCCCTGACCCCATGGAACCCACGTCCCAGGGCAGGAGACCGACCATGTATGACAACCGAACCAGCAGATGAACGCCAGCAAAGGCAAGACCCCAGCGGCAGTGGAGAGGGCCACCACTGCAGGTCGGGAGTGGGAAGAGGACCCCGAGATGGAGAAGAGCACGCAGGGGGTTAATTAGGGAGGACTCCGGTGGACGAGGTCTTAGTGGTTCATGTGCAGCACACATTTACTTCTCACAGCCCGGGAGACTGGAAGCCCAATGTCAAGGTGTCGGCAGACTCAGTGTCTGGTTCATAGACGGCCCTCCTCTGGTTGTGTCCTTGGGTGGGGGGAGGGGTGAAGGGGCTTCTGGGGTCCCTCCTAAGGACACGGAACCTATTCCTGAGGCTCCACCCTTCCCGACCTAATCACCTCCCTAAGGCCCCACCTCCAAATACCATCACACTGGGGGTTAGGATCAAACATATGAATCTGGGGCGAGAGCCACACATTCAGTCCACACAGAAGGAAGGAGGAGGAAGAGGCAGAACTGGGCGGGGGGCGGGGGAGAGCACGCTGTGATACAGTTGCTCAGAAGCCCAGCCAACCCTAGAGGGTCCTCCGCACCCAGTTGGTCCTTTAGAGCTGCCCACATTGGGAGGATCCCCCACATCAATCAGCCACAGGAAGCGGGGACAACCTCCGGGAGGCAGGTGTCAGCACCTGAGAGCAAGAGGCCCCCATCCCCAGAGCTGCGGCCTGAGCAGCCTGCCACCGCTTAGCTCCTGGGCTCTGTTTTCGTTTGGAAGGCTTCCGTGATGGTTAATTTCATGTGTCCACCTGCCTTGGGCATGCTAGCCAGTTTTTGGTCGAATACCAGTGCAGACATTGCCATAAGGTATTTTTTAGAGGGGATTAATCCTGAGGCCAATAGACTTTGGGTAGAGTAGATTCTCCTCCTGCGTTGGGGGTGGGCCTGGTCCAATCAGTCGAAGGCCTGCATTCTGTCAGCAGGCTGCCTTCAGCCCTAGGCAACATCAAGTCTTCCTGGAGTCTGCCTGAAAGGTTCCAGACTTTGCCAGCTCCCACAATCACGTGAGCCAATTGCCCGAACTAAGTCTATCTCTCTCTATATATATCTCTCTCTCTGCACACACACACACACACACACACACACACACTCATATACACGTATACGCGCAGGTGGCAGGATAGCAAGAAGGGCCTGAGCAGTGAGTCTGAGCGGTCAGCAGGGCACAGACCGGCACTTGGCTCTGCGTGGAGCTGGGTTTGGGAGGAAAGGGACGCTTTCTCTGGCCACCTGGTAGAAGACAGACTGCTGGTGACAAGGGTCACCAGGGAGATGGTGGTGGCAGGGGACGGGGCACTTTCCAATCCTGTGTATTGCTGTGCCCAAAAGGCTGGGTAGGTATTTGCGAGGTGAGTGGATGAGTCGCCTCTGTCCCCTGCCTGCCCTCTAATGCCAACACGGTGTGGGGGGCCCCAGGCTCCGGGTGTGGCCGTCTGCCCCACCCTAGGCAGCGGGGAGCCCCACCTGCACGGAACCCTGTGCCGGGCCCCAAGAGCACAGCTCTGCCTCGCAGAGCTCACACGAGTTAAAGAGATAAGGCACAAAATAATTAGTGAGCAGAGTGTATAATTAAGTGCTAAATTGTGTGTTTCAGACTCGCTGAACTGCAGAAGCACTAGGTGGAGGGAGTCACGCCAGGCTGGAGTGGCTGGGGGAGGCGGCTTGTGCAAGCAGGGTTGGGGGTGCCTATAGGAGCTGGGGGACATGCTGGGGCCCCCCAACCCCACAGGAGCAGTGCGGAGTGGGGGAAACAGGATCACCAGGTTATGCTGGCTGGGCACGGTACGACAGACGGGCGGAGAGACAAGCAAGACACAGCCAAATAGACCTCAGTGGTCTCATCTGTAAAATGGGCTGCCCGCCTACTGAACAAGACAGTTTGTGTGCAGATGCCAGCCCGGGTCTGGGACACCAGGGATGTCCAGGCAGACAAAGAGTCAGGCTCCCCCAAAGACAGAGGGACGCATAGTCAGGCAGACGGGGAGCAGGCGGATGGACAGTGAGACAGACACACGGGCGGACGGATAAGCAAGACACATCTAAAGGGCCAAACAGCGGGATTCAAGTCTCCCAGCTCCCGGCCCTGCAGGAGCCCGTCCAGAGCAGGTCCTACCCGCCCTCATCCTGTTTTAAGAGACAGGAAGTCTGAGGCTGCCAGGTGGCCCAGGACCTGCCCGAGTCTCAATGGACCCTGCGTGGCAGGATACCCCTGCCAAAGCCTTCGGCAGCTGAGAGCTCTGGGAAAGCACCCCAGCCCTGGCTGCAGGTCTTGGGGAGCCAGGGACCAGGAGTCTTTCAAAGGGGCCCAAGGAAACAGGAGTCAGAGCTGGTGCAGAGGTGGGCCTGGGCTAGAAGGAAGATGGGGAGGCTGGGACAGTGAGGGTCACTCGCACCCCAGCAGGGCCATCAGGCCAGACGCTGGAATAGAGGCAGCGTGTCCCTAGCACCGTGAGGGAGCCCAGCGGCAGCAGGAGGCTCCCCCTTGGCAGCGCTGTGTTTGCAGCCTGGCTTAGCCTGTTAAACAAATATTGTGACAGGCCGGCTCCATGCACTCGGGGACAGCTTCGACACTTGGCTGTCACCAGGGGTGGCCTGTAAGGGGGCACTGTATGCCACAGCAGAGCCTCTCCTTCCAACACAGAGGCAAAGCGCTCTGCCTAAACAAACACCAGGCTCAGCCACCACCAAGTGAGACACACCGTCCCTCCCACCCTGAAAAGGCGCATGCTCAGGGCCATGGCCACACTTGGGCACTCAGGCTTCCCGTGTAGGCAGGAAGGAAGCAGCAAACGCATGTCCCCCCACCCCACCCCACGGGCAACTAAGTATCCATCCAACAAATATTTATTGAACACCTCTTGTGTGCCAGGCAGAGTCCTGGGGCCTGGGATACAGTAGGAAACAAAGCAACCAAAAGCCCTCTGCCTTCATGCAATTTACATCCTAATCCGGGATGGTGACAATAAACAAAAATACAAAATGCCTGGGGCCAATAATGAGCTAAAAAGAAAAACCACAAGGTAAGGAGGGGATGGAGTGTGACAGAGAATGGTCAGGAAAGGTGCCTGTAAGACTCAGAGGCAGAGACTCAAAGGAAGTGACGAAGCCAAGTGGGAATCCCAGGGAATAGCATCTGACCATTGGGAATGGCATGTGCAAAGGCCCTGGGGCAAGGCCGTGCTGGACATATTCTGGGACTGACCTGTAAGAGATGAATGAGGGCTGCAAGGTCCTGGGGCAGAGTGTATAAACTTTTCCTGTGAGGAAGGTGGGGGCATGGAGGGTGTGGATCTGGGTTCAGTCTTAACAGGATCTCCTTGGATGCTGTAGGGAACCAGGAAAGAAGCAGGGAGGTTGTTCTGACAATTCAGGAGGGAGGGAGGGAGTGGGGCAGTTCAGAGTGCTAATGCTGGGAGTGGGGAAAGAGGTCAGAATCTGCATGTTTGCAAGCTAGAGGTGGTAGGATTTCTTTAGAGACCATTTGTGGGGATGAGGGAACCCACAGTTCACAGGCTAAACATTCCCCTTCATTCACCTATTCATACATGTGTTTTTCTTTTATTTCTGGCAGTGAGGGAGCCAGAGAGACACAAAGATGTTCACTGCAACATTAATTAGAAGAGTAAAATTGGATATAAGATACTGGCCTTAAGGATGGGCTAAGAAGGAAACTGTGGCTCAGCCATACAACAGAGGAGTGAGCAGCTCTGAAATTCTGGTCTTTGGAGAGTTTCCAATCCATCCGTCCCTCTTTCTCCAGCCAGAAACCCTGCTGAGCCGAGTGGCCCTGAGACCCTGAGACAGAGTAGCCCAGCCCATGGTGATGGGGGTAGAGCTGGAGCAGCCCCTGACCAGACGGGGGGGGGGGGGGCGCCCCCTGAGACAGTGACCGCAAGCCCAGTCCGGAGGACGAGGGGACCAAGGGAAGGTTGCAGCAAGGGTCGGAGGTGCAGCTAGGCTGAGGCAGACTTGCCAGAGGAGAAGAACAGGGGCTTGGGCACAAGGCTGCAGGACTTGAGAGGTCCTGACCATCTGGCTGAGGATGTAGACTTGGTCCAGAGGTCCCCGGCAACCACTGAAGGATGGAGATACTGCCCCCTGGTGGCCACATGGCAAGGAGCCTGGAGGGACCGGGCTGTGGTGGGGAAGGGGGTCCCTGGCTTGAGCTAGGGCAGGAGGAAGTCTCCTCTGCCACACACTCCCCCAAGGGGATAGAGTTCCCCATGCCCTCCCGTTGAGACCCCCACCAGACCCCAATTGTGCCCTTTCCTGCTGAACCTGTCCTTGCCCTCTCTTCACTCAGCCCCGGTCCCAGCTTCACTGTGCGACCATGGGCAAGTCCCCTGCCCTCTCTGAGCCTCCAGGAAAGGGCTGGACGCCAGGGTCTGTCAGCCCAAGGACTCCTAATCTTGGGCCAGCCACTCTTAAATCCACACTCCTTACAGAGCCCAGCGACACTGGGCCAAAGCCGGCCTGCAGCCCTTGGGAGAGCCCCGTCTGTGACGGTGGTGCAGCTGAGCGGCTGATTTCAGCATCTTTAAACAAAGCCTCCAGATGGACCTCAGTGGCTGGGGAGGGCTGGACAGGCTGCCGCGCTAACCTGGCTGGCTGCTACGGGGGCACTCAGGGGACTTTCTGCTAATTGGCTCCCTGGGGAAGAACAGCCACCACCCCCAGCCAACCCATCCATCCATCCATCCATTCATTCATTCATTCATTCACTGAGAACCTACAATGTGGATGAGGGCACTGAGCTCGGCCCTGGGGACTCCAGGGGGAGTGAGATAAAGCACCGCACAGATGGGGCTCACACGCCGCTGGGGGAGGCCCACAATGGCGCACAGGAAGAGCTCCAACACAATATGTGGCAAGAAGAGAGTTAAGCAGGGGCAGTAAGAGTGCTGGATGGGGGAGGAGGTTGCCTCTCTGAGGAGGTGACTTTTAAGCTGAGATCTGAATGGCCAGATGGAGCCCTGGGTGTGGGGGGACGGGGCTCCAGGCAGAGGGGATGCCAGGGGTAAAAGCCAAAGGACGCGCTCCTGGGGCCAGCCCAGGACCAGCAAGGAGGCCGAGTGGCTGAACCGAGTGGGCACGGGAGGGAGCAGAAGGAGAGGAGGTGGGAGATGTCAGCAGGCACACAGCAGGGAGGAAGAATCTGGACTTTCTGCAGAACGCCCTGGGAACCCTGAAGGGTAGGTGAGGACAGAAACATCCCCGGCAGCTGAGAGCCACTCTCTCTGCTGCGGTACCCCCCACCCACGCACAGCCCTGGCGCCCCAGCCCTTCCACCCGCCCACACTGCCCCCTCCAGGGAGGTATGGCTGTGCCCATTTAGCAGATCAGGAATCTGAGGCTCCGGAGGTAGAAGTTACTGAACCAAAGCGATCAGGATCAGAAGCTGAGGTTAGCAGGGACTCAGAGCCCAGCCATTCCAGCTGAAGCCAGCCCAGAGAGATATTTCGCTTTCCCTGCCGTTTCTAAAATGTGAATCGGTTGCTAACATTGAAAGATTAGAAAACCTCACATAAACTATTTCTTGGCTTTTCCAGTGTCTCTTGAATAGTTGGTCTATGGCAGCACTAAGCCCTAGCCTTACGCGGGGTCGGCTATGGATGTTTCTTCAGGCTAGGGGATGGGAGACATTCCCAACTGTGTCACAGCTGGTCTTGTCCCTCAAGGTGCCCCCCCAGGTCTGCAGCATCTGAGGCTGACACCCTAGTGGCCTCTGGTTGGGCCCACTGGCTGCTCTAAGCCCTTCCCTTGCTCAGCTGATGAGGGGTAAATATACCAGAAATTCTCTAAGGGAATTACAACCCCGCCCCACACTCCCTGATTCCACAACTACATCACCTCACTTTCCTGCCCCAGGAGTAGATACACACAACCCCAGCATTCAAGAAATGAATTCAGAAACCCTCAGAGCCAGAGACCATGTATGAAACCATCCCTCTAGGGGAAACTAAGGTCCGGCAGGGCTCAGGGTCACTCAATCAGTCTTCCTAGGAGTCCCTCTGGAGATACACTGTAAAAAAGGGCATTCTACCTAGATTCCTTGGCTCAGAGGTCCAGCCCTGCCTCTCTTCAACCATGAGACTTGGGCAACAAGCCTCAGTTTCCCCATCTGTTCACTGAGGGGTTCATTGTTATGCTCTCTGAGGCCTCTCCCATCTCAAGCACCCATTATCTGAGGAGAGAAGCAGTTTGCCTCTCTGGAATCAAACTCAGCCACTTCCTCTGCCTGTGTGACCTTGGGCAGGTGGCTTAACCTCTCTGAGGTTCAGTTTCTTCATCCATAAAATGGAGCTGTAATATACAGGGTTATGGTGAGATCCCATCACAGGATTCAAGAAAAGCACTTAACACACAGTAAGTTCTCAGTAAATGTGAGCTCCTGCGTCCCCCTCTGCAAGGGCTTAGGTCAAGTTCATAGCCAACCCACCAGTGTCCCAGATTGGCATGGAGGCCACCTTCCCGAGAAGGCCAGGCTCCAGGCTACCTCGGCAGGTGTCCAAACGGCTGAGCAGTGGAGTCCCAGGCCAAGGTCACCCTTCACTCCTATATTACAAAGTCCCTGCCGTGCGCCAGGCACCCTTGTCAACAATGAAGAGAGGTCCAGTGGAGAACAAGAAGCTCTTGGGCTTTGAAGGGGGCTGCCCCTGCCATTCTGGGGGCCGCGGGGGAGGAGAATAAAAGGGAGGAGTGGAACAGAAACACCCGGGTAGGAATTGGGGCTCCTTCAGAGCCGGTGGTCAGGGGCGAGCTTTGTAAGGAAGACAAGTTAGGAACGAGGGAGGGGGAGGACAGGCATCCCAGGTGGAGGGCACCGCAAGCGCGTGGGCCTGGAGGCAGTCACACCGCAGAGGTTTGGCTGGAAGGGAAGGAAGATGGATGTGCGCGCTGTCAGAAGAGGACAGTGCTGGGAGGATGTCAGCCAGGCGACAGGGCGTTCATGCCCCGGCCTCGAAGCCTCAGTAAAGCAAAGCGCTGGGATTCTATTTTAAGGTGACAGGAGCCCCTGAGGGTTGAAGTCTAGCTCCGTGTTTAGCTTTCCACCTTACAGTGAGGCCAGTGGCAGCCTCAACTCTTAACCCTAGGAGTCTGGCTCCAAGCCCACAGCTCTTGGCCAGAAAATGAAGCCTGAGGGAGCACCCCCCCCCGGGGGGCGGAGGGAGCAGGGGCTGGGGTAGGGGCACGGGCTGAGGTCTATGGTGGGGTCTGGGGGTGGGTCGTGGCTGGGATGTGCGGGAGGGCACGGAGCTGGGGTCCCGAGGAGGGTGGGGGTTATAAGCCAGGAGGTGTTGGCGCAGGTCGGAGCCAGCGCTCCCCCGCGTCCCGAGCCAGGCTGCAGGGCACACGCCGCCCGGGCCACCGAGCGCGCCACCGAAAAGGGCCTGCCGCAGCCCCGGCGCCCCTCCTCCCCGCCCCCCGCCGGCCGAGAGCGCAGTGCCCAGTGCGGCACCGCCCCCTGCTGCCCGCGCGGAGCATCGCACCCGGGCTACGCGCGCCGGGGCTGCGCCGAGGGCTTCTGAAGGTGGGATCCGAGCTGGAGTCCCCAAAGCCAGGGGCCCCCGAGGTGGGGGCTCAGAATGCCCCGGCGGCAGTGCGGAGAGCGGAGTGGGGGAAGGAAGCTCACCTTCAACTCCAGCCCTGGCTGCCCTAGCTGCCCCTCCTGTGACCTCGATAGCCCCCCAACCCTGGATCTCACTTCGCAGTGGGACATCGCCAAGATCATTGCATTTAGATTGCTGGGCCTGCCAGCGCAGCTGTCTGAAAGCGCTGTCCACGCAGGCCAGCAGGCTGCATGACTTTCTGAGCCTCAGTGTCCTCATCTGTAAAACAAGGGTCATCATTCCCCACCTGTTAAACCATTAAATCTCAGCAGTTAGAATCCAAGCTAAAGTCTCCAACAATTTCTAGATCATTTTAGTTTAAATCTGCCTCATTGGGGCGCCTGGGTGGCTTAGTCAGTTAAGGGTCTTCCTTCTGCTCAGGTCACTGTCTCAGGGTTCAGGGATGGAGACCCGCATCGGGCTCTCTGCTCAGCGGGGAGCCTGCTTCTACCCCCCTTCCCCCCATGCTCTCTCTCAAATAAATAAGTAAAATCTTTTTTAAAAATCTGCCTTATTGGGCGCCTGGGTGGCTCAGTTAGTTGAGCAACTGCCTTCAGGCTCAGGTCATGACCCTTGAGTTCCCATGACCCTTGAGTTCCGGGATCGAGTCCCACATCGAGCTCCCAGCTCCACAGGGAGTCTGCTTCTTCCTCTAACCTTCTCTCCTCTCATGCTCTCTCTCACTTTCTCTGTCTCTCAAATAAATGAATAAAATCTTTTAAAAAATCTGCCTTATTCATGCATTTCCTTTCAGCTCTGGGATGAAGCAGAAGTAACCATTGAACTTTGGTTAGGATCTCCTTTGGTAAGACCTTCCAAACGTCAAGTTTGTAGGTTGATTAAAGATGTGCAAGGACCTACCTTGGAAGCCAAAAGATAAATGACAAACCAGGAAAAGTCTTCGCAACTCCTATCCCAAAAATCTAATGCAGAAGTCGGCAAACATCTTTCGTAAAGGGCCACATGGTAAACGTTTTCATCTTCCAGGCCATAAGATCAAAGCTACTCAATGAGTGTGGTTGGGCTCCAATTTTGTAAAGGCATTTACAAAAAATAAGGCAACAGGCTTGATGTACCCTATGTATGGGCCTGAATTTGGTCTCATTTAGCCGATATATAAAAAGCTAGAAATCAAGACAAGACAACCTAATGAGAAATGCGCAAAGAACATGAATAGACGATTTAAAGAAAGCTCGTGAGTCCCCTACACATACGACAAACGCCCAACTTCACACAAAGAAAAGAAATGGAAATTTCATTTTTCCCTTATCCGAATGGCACTTCTGTCAGGTGCCAAGACACTCTGTCAGTGATGCCATGAGACACAGGTCTATTCCGTGCTACTGGCGGGAGCGCACAGCCGACACCCTCCCCGGGGGAGACTGCGTGTATCTGTGCATCGTGGTTACCCCCTGATCCAGCAGCCCCATTGCGGGGTGTGATCCCGCAGGCATTCCTGGATCCCCTGCAATGCAGTGAGCCCCTCCTGTTGTGTTTGGAAACAACCCACCCAGGAGCCAGTTACAGAAACCCTTGCTTGGGGTGCACGGAGGAATAGCACACAGCTCTTAAAGGCAGGGAGGAGACTCCAAGGATAATATGGAAAAATCGGCATGCTGGCAGCCATCGAGGGGGGGAAAAAGCAAAGTGCAAAAAACTGTGTATTCAGAGTAAAGCTTTTGTGTAGGAACAGGGTATGGGAATAAGAGCCTATTTGTATGTGTTTGTATTTGTGTGAAGAAGCACTGAAAGGGTCCCTAAGAAACCAGTACAAATGCTTACCTGTCTGGGGAAATGAGTGGTCAGGGCCTGGGAGGAGAGAGAGAATTCTCAGTACAGATCATTGAAGTTTTTAAACGCTGTAAGAATGTATTTTCTCTTCAGAAACTTAAAATTCTTAAATCAACGACTATGGCTTTGATGAGGAGTGAGGGAAAGAAGCCAGAAGCGTATATATAGATTTCTCAAGCGTGTATGGGAAAATGTATGTTTCCTTATGTGTATCTGGAAGGATGACCCCCTCCCCTCGAAAAATGCCCGCAAAAGTGGCCTCTGGAAGGAGCACGGGGCCGGGGTTTGGAGGGAGACTCACCTTTCATTGTTGTTCCTTTTGGAGGGCTGGATTTTTCTTTAATTTTTCTTAATTTTTTTAATTTTTTGTTGCCATATACATGATTTGAAGTTTTCAAATCAAAAGAAAAAGAGTTGAAGAAGTAGGCAGATGAGAGCCTACGGGCCATTAAAATAATACAGCAGTTCCCCAGGCGTGGTGTTTGCCACGAACCACCTTCTGCTCCAAGTGCATCTGCTCCATTCATGCACCTAGCAATTGCGGAGGAAACTGAGGCCCAGAGAGGGGAGCGCCGTGCCCCACATCACGCACGGATGGGCGCATGACCCATCGAGCCCATTCCTAACTGGCAAACAGCGCTTACTGCGCAGCACTGGAATTCCCTCTGTAAAGTCCTCTCAACTTGTTGCAGTTGAGGCCAGACCAAAGGCTGGCCTTTGCTTGAATACCTCCCCACACAGGAAGCTCACCACTTTACATGCAGGGCATTCCATGGCCAAGTGGCTCCATTAAAAACTCCTCACTCAGCAGAAGTGCCTCCCTGCCCCTGGCTCTGCCCTCTGAGCCACCTGCTCCTTCTGCCAAGGAAAGCCACAAGGGCACACACACATCAGGGCACCTAGGGTGGGTCCCGTTCCCTCCATGGAGCAACGTGCATAACAGCTCCCCTTCCACACAGCTGCAGTGAGCTTCACAGGACCAGGGCCCACACACAGGGAGCCCCAGCCAGTCTCTCTCAGCTCCTCTTTATCCTGTGCTTTGGCCATACTAGCCTTTGGTCTTGCCCAAATTAGCCAAGACTGGGCATACCTCAGGGCCTTTGCACTTACTGTTGGCTCTGTCTGGAAAGCTCTTATCATGACTGCGTCTTCCCATCCTCAGCGTCCGAGCAGGAATGTGACCTCCTCGGACAGGCCTTCACTGAATACTCTAGCTAACGTAGCTCTCACCCATTCTCTTTCCGACCTTTCCATGTCACTCTGGAATCATCTTGCTTATGTGTTGCTTTGTTTGTAATAAGAACATTGAGTCCCAGCAGGTGAGGCCCTTGTCTACTTCATTCGCTGCTGGGTCCCAGCGTCTAGAACAGTGCCTGACATATCATAGGTGTTTGACACATGAACGGATGGATGAATGCAGAGGCCTCGCTAGCCTGCAGGGACAAGCCAGGAGGGCCTGCGTGCCCACGGGGCTGTAGGTCTAAGTGTCCATCTCTGGAGTCTGCCCTGAGCGGCCCCCACCCAGGCACCATCATCAGTCTCTGCCCTTTCGCCCCTCTTCTCTCTCACCCACTGCACAGGGCAGAGGTGAGGCCAAGAGGCCACCTCCCAGAGAAATATCAGGGCTCTAAATTCAATTTAAAACAGTTTAATTGCCTAATTGCTCTGCTCTTCGGTGCAGTTTGTTAACAGAAGCGGTTCTGCAGCAGCCGGGCCAGCCTAGCAGAAAATTGGCATTTCAGCCAGAGGGAATTAAAGAGGCAGAGCACTGAACTGAACTGCCACGGATCCCGGCTAGCCCACTGTCCCTGCACCGCCATCCCCGGCCCCACCCGGAGTGGCAGGGACGGGAGCGCCAGAGCTGAGCCTCTGTCCATGCAGATGGGCGTGCGGGTCTGAGCAGTGTCTGCGTGTTAGGAAGCGCAAGTGTTTCTGCCGGCATGTTTGGATCTCTCTGCCGTGTGCTTACCTAAGCATGGCTGTGCTTTCTCTTTCTTTATGTTTATGTCGTGCTTTCAAATAGGGAACACATGCAAATGGTGTTTTAATTCAAGTTGTAAGTGCGTTTTGCAGCAACAAGAGCCTCCCTCTCCCTCTACCTTGATCCCAGACCACCAGTTCCCTTCCCCAGACCCAGATTGTTATGTTTCCTGTGGGTCCTTCTAGAGGTATCTTATGCTTATATATGCGTAAGACTGTTTTTATACAGATGATCGCATACCATAAACATCGTTCTGCTTTTCTCCCCCACTCGCTGTATCTCAGAGACTGTATCTTATCAGAGCATATCTCAAGCTTCCTTGTCTTTGTCACATCGAATGACCAACCGCCCTTGATGCCTTTCATAAATCCCCTGTTGCTGGACATCACGGTTGTTTCCAGCCCTATGCTTTAGAAGCAACAGTGCTATCTCAATGTGTATACATATCTCATTTCTGCACATAGGGGGGTACGTGGGCTTAGAACTAATATTCCTGTTCCAAATCCAGTTGGCTTTTCCCACCCACAAAGCAACACTGGTACCCTACAGGACTAGGAAAAGTGCCTTAATCCCACGGACCCAGAAACAACTTCAGTGATGCCCAGACTCTAGTGCATGTGGATTCTGACTTCAAGTTCACCCAAATGGGTTTGTAGCATTCAGACTATTTTGCAAGTTGCTCCTTTTTTTTTTTTTTCCTTCACTCAACAATCAATGATGCTCATCTTCCCATGTAAGTAAACAGCTCTGCTTTGGTTTTGAGGGCTGAATAGCATGTCATTGTGTGCTCTCCTACTACAGCGGATTTAACCACTCCCTTATTGGAATCCAGATTGTTGCCAACTTTGTGTTATTACAAGCTTCACTGCAGGGAAATTCCTTGAAGCTAAGTCCTGGCACACATCCTCTATTCTGTCCTTAGGGCAGCTTCTCAGAAATGGAATTTCTAGGTCAGAGGGCGTGTACTTTGGGGGGGGGGGACTGCACATTTTTTAAAATCATTTGAACGTATTTGTGTGTGTGTGTCCCTGTTGTGTGTCTGTGGACTTGTGGCAGGAGTTTCTTGCAGGTACCCAAGCAAATCTGTTGCATGGATTTCCATAAAGGAGGTTGTGTGCTTTCTCTCCACCCTTAGTCTCTAGGACTACTCGGTGCTACCCCTCCTCTACCTAATATCTGGGGAAGTACGGGAGTGTCTCCCGTGCCTGTACTCTGCCCTCTGAACACTGCTGCCGGAGGGTCTGTAGACTTCACTCTGATTCCTGAGCTAAGTCTCATCTTCCTGGGATCCCCCCGGTAGCCAGAGTCAGAAGCCCAACCCAGACTGGCTTTCCATTACAGGAAAGGCGTCCGAATCATCGGCAGTCTGGGACCTCCAGCCCAGGTATGCAGGTGTTGGAAGACATCCATTCAGAATTGTTTCTGGTTGGCTCTGTGCTGGCTGCACTCGGGTCAGCTGACCCGCATGGAGGTAAAAGCAGCCTACCACCAGCTCTAGGCATCCAGCTCCTCGCTTGTGATCCCTCATTCCTTCTCGTTTCCCTGCAGTTCCAGGCACGGCTTGGGATATCCTCAGATGGACCAGCTAAGAGTGCACGTCTGCGTGAACCATCACGGCACCCAAGGAACCGTGGGGCCACAGGATGCCACCTCTGCATCCAAAGGTCAGAGCTAGCTCTCCTGCCTCACCCTGCCCTGCCTGGGTCCCGCATCCCTGCCCCTGCCGGCTCGCCCAGCAGCCAACAATGAAGGGGTCTCGCTAGTTGCCTCACCCCTGGGATAGCTGCAGTCTCAAGGGAGGACTCCAGAAATCCAAAAGACTTCCAACCGCAGAGGAGGAGAGCAGCTGGGGACCGGAACCAGCTATTCGATGTCACAGAAGTCAACAGAAACAAGGCTCGACTTGCTTGTCTTTGAAAAGCACTAAATGATTTGGCAGAAGGGGTGACTGGAAAACAGTGGACTGTTTCACTGGTCCCCATGCTGCTCCTGTATTCCCGCACTGGCCCGCCCAACCTGAATGAAGGGCAGCGGTTTGAAGCTGGAGCCAAACCTTCACCACAGGTGATGCTTCCAACCCCAGGTCCTATCAGGCTGGACTTCTGTGTTTTAGCAAACTCCTACTCGTCCGGCAAAACCCCTCCCAAAGTCACTTCCTCAGGGAAGCCTTCCCTCTCTCCCTCTGGCAAAGTTGGCCCATTCATTCATCGGAAGGCAAAAGTATCCACCATCCATCAGTACCCAGGGCTCTGGGTCTAATCTAGGGCTTCTGACTTCCCCCAGCCTCATATCCCTTTGTTCCATGAAAGAGAAGCTTAACGCAAAATGGATATTTCAATCAGCTAAAGGAACAAAAATTGTTTTCATTCATTCATACATTCATTCGTTCAGCTAATATATAATGAACACCTACCGAAGATCAGGCCTGTGCCAGGTGCCCTGACAGATGTCGCAATAACCAAATAATACCACAAATAAAAGCAGCATTACAAAGGATGGTACATGAAGGAGACACAGTGTTATACAACGGCTGAGAACATGGGCTTAGAGCCAGACTGCCTGGGTCTGAATCACAGCTCCACCACTTAACCAGCACGATGAGCATGGCCAAGTCACTGAACCTCCCTGATCCTCAGTTTTATCATCTGTAAAATAGGGATACCCACAGTGCCTGCCCTATTCATCCACTGGAAGGATTAAGTGGGTCACTGGAGAAGAAGGGCCTGAGAGCCGTGCGTGGACCATAGCAGGAGCTAATACACATCTGTACAGTAAACCCGTGAGTCTATGTAGCAAGCACGCCTACCTTTTTGGAGGGTCAAGGAAAACTAGCATTTGAGCAGAAGGCTGGAGGATAGATAGGAATTAACCACGGAGGGAGAGCAGGAGCGTTCCAAACAGAAGGAGCCTGTGTGTGCAAAGACGCTGACCAGCTAGTGTCCCGCAGTGGTCATCCCACCTCGAACACATTGCGGCTCCACCTGAACAAGAAGAAATGGGGGCGGGGGGTGTGAAGCAACCTCCGTGAGGTGTGTGCTGGAAAATGGATGACCCTTTCTTTCTATCCTAAAGCGCCACAAGAGGAATAGGATACAAAGCATTTAAGGAAGATATTCAATATTGGATGTGCACAAAATTTCTGAATAAAACAGTTCCAAATATGCAAATGATCTTGAGTTGGCTTCTACAAACATGACTGTTTTCACACCACTATATCAGGTTTCATCCTTGAGATGGCTATATACGGTGCGTCACCGAGAATTTGTTTCATTGACCAGCTCTTTCGTGGGTGAGAAAATGCAGGGGCAGGTGGCAGCAAGGGAGGGCTGGGGCGGAAAGCGCCGCAAGGAGGCTACAGAGCGCCCTCTGGTGGCAGGTGCGAGGCCTACAAGGCCAAGTTCCTGGGACTGAATCAGAATTGCAGGGAGGTGCCAAAATAATGTCGCAATATCATTCCAAACGAATTTAATCGAGTGGTTGTAAAAAAATGATTTTATAACTATAAAAATTTACCTGTATGAAAATATACTACCCTCAATAGCTTACAGATTAGTATTGGAAAGCTAAGTTAGAGGGGTCCAGAGTGGAATGTTCTAGAGGGTAGATAGGGGAGTGTGACTGCCAGTAAGACTGGTGCGAAGGGTGGAGCCTCTGGGATCCTTTGGGAGTGGTGCAGGGGAAGCCGTCGGAGGGCACAGGGAGCCACGGACTCAGAGCTGCATTTATGTCTCTGGCCTCAATCTGCAAAGGGAAGATAGCAGGGGCGGGATGGAAATGACAGCACTGTTCTAGAGGTGAGGTGTGGCAGTGAGGACCAGGCTGACCCAGGAGAGAGGGACAGGTAGACTGAGGCTATATTCTGGAATTAAAATGCACAGGACTTGGTAATGGATGTGGAGGGTGGGAGGCGGCAGGAGAATCTTCAAGCCCTGGCTTCCAGAACTGGGTGGGCTGGGCTTCCCTTTGGGGGGGTGCAGCGGCGCTCTCCTCGGTAGGAAGCCACCTGACGTTGTGGAGGGAGGATGGCATAGGAGGACACACCTGCCAGTTCTGGGGGGACAGTCGTTGTTTATGCATACCATCCCTGCGTTTTTATTAATCGTGCCCCCTTTCATTTTCAGAGGGATCCCTGTCTTCTTCTGACTCACAAATAAAAATAAACATAATACATATAAATAAGGAATGAATGAACAGGGAAAAGGGATGCTCTTCTTGATAGCAGAAGCCAACCTGTGAATGTGGAAGGATTAAACGGTACAATTGGAAGGAAAGTCACCATCTGGCAATCAGTTTGGGCACCACTGTTTCTGGCAAGAGTTAGAAGATAGTAAAACTAGCAGGGAAAAGGTAGAGGGAGACAAGGGTGTCTACAGAGGCTCAAAGTACCTCCCCAGAGTGGCGCCTGACTTACAAAAGGGAAAAGAGTAACTGCAGTGAGGAAGCCTGGTCGATGTGTCTGTATTCAAGTGAGGAGAGTTGATGTCAAGAGACAAGAGGATGTTGGGAGCCCAGTGACAGGGTGCAGTGGGGAGAACGCAGTATCACTTCCATGATCTCCCTCCTGAAAACACATCGGCTGGATCTAATCATTAAGAAGCAGTTCCCCTATAAAACAGAATAATGTTCAAAGGCATCCAAGTCATGAAAGTCAATGAAAGACTGAAGAATGTTCCAGATTAAAGCAGACTCAAGGGACAGGAAAACTCGAGGTCCTGAGTGTGTGGTCGTGAACTGGATGCCTTTGCCATAAAGGACATTACTGGGGCAATTGGCAAACGTGAATAGGGTCCGTGGGTCAGACCAGGGTGTCCTATCAGTGTGGCTTTCCAGATTTGGCGGGGCTGCGCTGTGAATGGTCTATCTTTGGGAAATAGGCAAAAATGTCTTCTAGGTGGTGGGCGCCATGCTGGTCACTGCTCTCCCATTGTCTGAGGGAATAAGAGTTCTTTGTCCTGTCGTTGTATCTTTTCTGTGTCCAAAAGTGAAGTCAGAGAGTAAAATGACTCGCCCCAGGTCCCTCTTAGAGACAGAGTCTGACTTACACTAGGCCCTCTGGCTTCTTGCCTCCCACTGTACTCCGCTGCCCTTCCCAGCCTGGAAAAGGATTCTCTGCTCAGATGTAGGGATGGAATCGGAGAGGTCAGAGATCTATGACACACCTTCGGCCCCCCCCCTCCCTAGGCACCTGGCCGGTTGCGGTTCTGAGACATACTGAGAAATTCGAGGGGAGCATTCCAGCCTCATAAGCTGTCCTCTGACGGTCCAGGAGGGAGGGGAAGTCAGCACAAGCAGGGCTTTTGTCCATCGGCCCCTTGTGAAATCACTTTGTCATCAGCATCCCAAAAAGTAGGTCTGGAGGGGAAGGGAGGGGAGGGCGGGAGAGGGAGAAGAAGGTCACGTGGCTGCCCCAGCCCTGATGCAATTCAAGTCTGCAGGGTCCCTCCCATGGTCCCACCCAGTGGGTCTGTCTCTCAGCAATCTTCAACTTTCGGGTCCCGGGACCCCTTTACACTCTGAAAGATTATCGAGGGCCCCAAAGAGCTTTTGTGGATGGGAATTTTGTCTGTCAACATGTACTGTACTGAAAATTTAATTTTAATGAAAATTAAAGCACATATACCGTTGGCTGTCAGAGCAATGACATCCTCACCTGTCAGGTTTAAAAAATTCCACGGCGCACTCAGGACAAAATGAGAATGAGCAAGGCCAATAATGCCTTATATTATTATGAAAACAGCTTTGACTTCACGCATCCCCTGAGAGGGTCCCAGAAACCCCGAGGGGTGCGGACCCCAGGGGGAGAACCCGTGGCATGCGCCGCGTCCCTGCTCCAGGGATCACTTGGAGGAAGCGGAAGATGCGTCCACCAGTGACCCCCAGCAGTTCTGTCCTGCCGGATACGCCCTAGAGAGACTCCCACGTGCACCTGTGAGCCAGAGAGTCTGACACAAGAATGTGTATGACAGCATCATTGGCCATCACCATTTGGAAGCAACCTGAATGACAGAATTGACAAGTAAACGACATGCTGTTTGTGTAACAGAACCCTAGCCAGTGGCCGGCGGGATTGACACACAGAAGTCCCCCCAACAAAACTTTGAAAAACACACATTGAGGGGCACCTGGGTGGCTCAGTTGGTTAAGCATCTCCCTTCGGCTCAGGTCATGATCTTAGGGTCCTAGGATCAAGTCCTGCATCGGGTTCCCCGCTCTGCGGGGAGTCTGCTTCTCCCTCTGCCCGTGACCCCCATCTCATGCTCTAGCTCACTCTCTCTCTCTCAAATAAAGAAATAAAATCTTTAAAAAAAAAAAAAAAGAAAAGAAAAGAAAACACACATTGAGGAAGAAAAGGATCAGGGATCAGCACGAACACACTCGATGAATTTCAAGCACACAGGACGATGCCACACGTCGTTTATGCGTACACTCATCTTTGCTGCGTGGATAAACACGAAATTCAAGATTTCAGGATTCAGGGCCATGGTTCCCTGCTATGGGGGCAGGGGAGAGAATTGGGAAGGGAAGTTTACATAGGAGGGTTTTCATTGTATCCATGATGTTTAATTCATAAAGTTATTTTTAAAGTACCTGAGTGATGGTGGGGAAGCGTGAAACTGGGACAAGCGGATGGTGTGTTCCACTGCCAATCCATCCACTGAGTCTTGGCATGTGTGAGTACGTGTAGCAGAGACTGCCAGCCGCCTCCCTAATATCTGTTTTCCTTCTTTCTTACTAGTTTATCAGGGGCAGCATGTGCCAGGCTCAAAAAAAAAAAAAGAGAGAGAGAGAGAGAGAAAGAAAACCCTGCATAGTCCAGCCTCCCTGCAGTGTAGTGGCCATATCAGTAAAATTGGAGCCAAAGAAGGTGAAAGTGAGGTTCTTCAATACCTCTCGTGGGAAAGATCCTCAAATATGAGGGATGACAACTGATAGCACTGGTTTTCTTCACCCCTCATACTCACCACTTTCTCCCTCTTCCTACCTAGAACTGGCTGGGGAAGATCGTCAGAGCTGCAGCAGCCCCTTTGTGATCATGAGGCCAACTTGTGGCTGGAAGACAAAACTAAGATGGCACAGCATAAAGATAGGGGGAGCCTGGGCACTGATGATACCATAGAGCCCCACACCAGCCCTCAGCTGCTGCCTCCTGACATCATGTTTTGTCAGGGAAAAATAATCCCTCTTTATTTAAGCCACTTGGGTTCAGGTTATGTCCACTCACAGCAAGGCGACCTCCCACACCCATGGCTCCCCAAGCACACTGGGAGCAAGCTGTCTCTCACCGCAGATGCAAATGGTGGTCACCCCAATTCCCTTACTAGCTAATCCCCCTCTGCTCTTTGCATTTTCATACCCTACATTTCCAGCTTGTTGAGCAGCAGGGTTTTTTTCCTCCTCTTGGTGCCAAATAATGAAATTTCAGTACTTAGCCTTGAAAACTCTAAGCTTTTCTAACTGCTGGTAAAAGACATATCAGCAAGATAAGAAGCAAAAAATGTCCCCGTTTCCCCTACAGCTGCAAAAACATAGACGCTCTTTGGAATCATAAAGCTGGTTCCAATAAGTGGTGTATTGAAAACGTTCACCGAAAAAACCATGTATGTTCTCCCCGTCAGTGTGGAGACTGATGTGAAAATGTAAAGCCCTATTCTACTTTCTGTCTGTATGAACGTGTCCTTCACAGGGTTATTGGCACAAAGGAGCCTCATAAGATGCCTGGCCTTTAGGCCTGAGTGCCGTGTCCTGTGACATGGGTGGGGGTGGGGGGGCGGGGGGTGACTTACATGGCCATTTCTCGCCCTGCTGATAATATTTAACTTGGCATCTGTTAGGTTCTGGAATTTCTGGGTCAAAACCTAAGAGGGTCATTAAAAAATTAATAAAAGCTAAGACGGTGTTAGAGTCTTTATTTGAACCAAGACTCTGAGGATCCTTTGTCTTGTTTATTTTTTTTAAGATTTTATTTATTTATTTGACAGAGAGATTACAAGTAGGCAGAGAGGCAGGCAGAGAGAGAGGGGGAAGCAGGCTTCCCACTGAGCAGAGAGTCCGATGCGGGGCTCGATCCCAGGACCCCGAGATTATGACCTGAGCCAAAGGCAGAGGCTTCAACACACTGAGCCACCCAGGCACCCCGTTTATTATTTTTTTAAGATTTATTGATTTGAGAGAGAGACAGAGAGAGCAGAGGGAGACAAGAAGACTCCCCAGTGAGCTAGGAGCCTGATGTGGGGCTCAATCCCAGGACTCTGAGATCATGACCTGAGCCAAAATCAAGAGTCAGACACTTAACTGAGTAAGCCACCCAGGCGCCCCTGTCTTGTCTCTATTTTCAAATCAACATTGATCTACCGGTCTTTGTGTGTTCCCCTGACCAGAATGTTCTCCTGCTCTGCTCTCCCTTCATTTCATTAACATCAGCTCACCTCTCGAGCTCACCCAGAGTCTCCCTCTTGGAAGGACCCTGTCCCCAGCAGAACTGGCCCTCCTTCCCCATTCCCACAGCCCCCCAGTGACTCCGAGTAACTCCTCCCTCCCTCACATCAGCCAGGACTCCTCTAGTTACAAGGGCTAAGAACCCAACTCAAACTAGCTTGAGCCAAGAAGGCATTAGCTCTGGTGCCTGGAAATCCTGGAAACCCTGGAAACCAGCAAATCGACACTCAGGCACAGCTGGATCCAGGCGCTTACATGATTATTTCTTCCTGTGCTTTGCTTCCTGTCTAGCCTCTGCAGTGGCCTGGGGTGGCTTCATCCTCAGAGAGGATGGAGTGAAGGGAGTAAAGGCAGCTCCGGGGCCACAGTCCACTAACTCAGCCAATCTGGCAGAAAGATACATATTGTTCTTAAAGGCCAGAAGCAGTTCTGTGATCTGATCAGGCCTTCCCCGCATGTCACATGCATCTCTGAGCCAATCACTGCAGATTCTCATGAGCTAGGTCAGCACCTGTGCCCACCATGGGACTGGAGGGAGCCCTGATGATATGGGAAGATTAGTCCTGGAAAGGGTGAGGGGGGGTGGTTTTCATCAGGAAACTGAGCTGACACAAAAAGCCCACAGCAACATGAGCTTATAATTTGTTTTCTTGTGTCCCTTCTGTGTCCGGATGGCCAAACACAGGAGCCTGGCACATACTAGGTTCTCAGTAAAGGTTTATGGGATAACATGGATGGAAAGTACTAGATGCGGTCTGGGCATGTCGCCTCAATGCCACAGCCTCAGAGTCCCTCTGCTATTTCAAACCTCCAGATGTCGAGAGGCCAGGCTGGAGACAAAAAGAATTGATGTAGGCCAGGGGGATGTGGCAGGGAATGCTCCAATCTGGGATCGTTGCATCTTGTGAATTTTTTCGAGAAGCTAAAAATCTGAACGTGTGTGTGATATCTAATACTTAAGTTCTGAACACTAATTAGAAAACATTTTTTTAAGATTTTATTTATTTAGGGCCCCTGGGTGGCTCAGTGGGTTAACACCCCTGCCTTCGGCTCAGGTCATGATCTCAGGGTCCTGGGATCGAGTCCTGAGTCGGGCTCTCTGCTCAGCAGGGAGCCTGCTTCCCCTCTCTCTCTGCCTGCCTCTCTGCCTACTTGTGATCTCTCTCTCTGTCAAATAAATAAATAAAATCTTTGAAAAAAAAAGATTTTATTTATTTATTTGACAGAGAGAGAGATCACAAGCAGGCAGAGAGGCAGGCAGGAGGAGAGGAGGAAGCAGGCTCCCCACCGAGCAGAGAGCCTGACACGGGGCTCTATCCCAGGACCCCGAGATCATGACCTGAGCTGAAGGCAGAGGCTTTAACCCACTGAGCCACACAGGCGCCCCAAAAAACATTTTTTTAAACACCGTGCACACCCATGAGCCACCTGTTTATGAGGACAATGAGAGTTGGTATTTGAAATGTGCACAAGAGGAAAGAATAGGAAGCTTCTGGAAGGCCACCTTCACAGGGGCTGCTCCGATGGCTGCATGAGAGTGCTGTCACCCCACGCCGGTCTGGGAGTCAGGGGTCTCCAGGACTAACCCTGGAGTGGGGCGGCAGGCCCACCACGTGAGGGCGCGCGCCGGGCTAGCCCGCGGCCCAGGGCAGACCCCGGCCCACTGGGAAGGCTGTCTCCAATTTTCCACCTCAAATAAGACGCATCTTCCCCAGAATGCCATTCGGCCCTGGCCAAGTGGAACTGATTTTGCGTCCCAGAGCCTCCCGGAGCTCCTAACGAGATCTTGACTGGAGCCCGGCTTTAAACATTCTTCACAGCGGGTGATTGGGTCTTGATTTGCTGGATGCGTTCAGCTGAGTCACCGTCCCCAAACAATATGAGAAATAAAACGCTGGCCACGCTCGGATGGCCAGCAGACGCCTCCTGATCCGCAGGGCCAATTACTCGGGCCGCTCCCTGCAAGCAGGCCCTGCGCCCCCACCCCCCAGGAAGATCCTGCCTAGAAACAGAAGGTGGACAGCCCCTGAGACAGAGAAGCTGTTTAGAGCCAGGCCCTGCACAGGATGGGGGCTGGCCATGGTTGGTGCCATGTTGGGTGGGGGGGAACCAAGGCATGGAGAGCAAGGAGCCCTGTCAAGGTCATATGTGGGGGAAAGGCAGACCTGGATTAAGGTCACATGTGAGGGAAAGGCAGACCTGGGTAAGGTCACATGTGAGGGAAAGGCAGACCTGGGTCAAGGTCACATGTGAGGGAAAGGCAGACCTGGGTCTAGGAACCAGGTTGTCTGCCTGATGTTCGAATGGCGTGCATTCCAGACCCAGCTCTGCCATAAGCACCCCAGGGGGCTCTCTCTCCCCTCCAGGGCAATCTAGTGGGGATTTCTCTGCACCCTGAGACTGTGGAGTGGCTGCATGTTCCTCACCTGGGTCCAACGGCCCCAGCAACCAGGCTCAGAGCCCTTTCTTTCTATGTGGGAGGTGCTTCTGTGAGTCTCAGCCCCGGATTCCAGTGGTCAGCGGCCTAGGCTCACATCCTGCCCTGCCTTGTGTTGGCACGTGGCCTTTCTATCCCTTAGTTTTCCCATCTGTAAAGTGGGCATCTTAAGGGTGACTGGGTGGTTCAGTGGGTTAAAGCCTCTGCCTTCGGCTCAGGTCATGATTTCAGGGTCCTGGGATCAAGCCCCGCATGGGGCTCTCTTCCTCTCAGCAGGAAGCCTGCGTCCCCCCTTCTCTCTGCCTGCCTCTCTGCCTACTTGTGATCTCTCTCTGTGTCAAATAAATAAATAAAATCTTAAAAAAAAAAAAAAAGTGGGCATCTTAACTGTGAGACTATGTTCCCCGGCCTGCACGCAGATAGTGTTAGGGACTGCCACTATCACAGGCCTCTCCATAACAAACGACTGTCATTCTCCCCTGGGGACAACCAGCCAATGCCCCTGACTTTCTGGTCGGTTCCCCTTCACACCCCTGACACCTGCTGCTGCTGGGGGTGCGCGGGGGCGGCCCACGGTCCCGGGGCCTACCTCCCAGCTCCACTTCCCACGAGACAGCAGCTGGCCCCGTCAGAGCCTCCGTGCCCTCGCCTGTAAGGTGGGGGTGACCCAAGAACATCCGTCTCTCGGGGTACTTCTTGGGCTTTAGCGGAATTGCCTGCTGCAAATGACTCGCAGCTGAAGAGCAAACCAGCTCTGAGAGACAGCAGCCCCCCAAGATCCAGAAGAGTGTGGCCCCCGCAGAGTCGGAGGCAGAGCCTCTACCAGCATCCGCAGCTTGATAGGTGTCTCCATGACCTTGGGAGGTCTGAGTCGCGAGCTAGCCATCAAGGGCTTCCACCTGGAAGGGACACGTGCCACTTCTGTTGACATTTCTCTCACCGTATAGTGAGTCACACGGCGGCATTACCCCGTCCCTGAGGGGGATGGGGGAGGACCAAAATCCTACAGGTGTGTCCAGGAGGAAGAGAAGCAGAATGTGTGGGCAATTCTCCAGAGGAACCCCCCCGCCCCCCATACGGGCACCGTGAATCCCAGTCCGCACACATACAGGTGACTTCCTAGAATGTCACTTAATGTCCTACTTTGCCCTATCCTGCTGAGTGGGCGGAAGATTTCACCCCCGTCATTCTCAGGGGACTTCTGCCCGGTCCATCGTCCTGGTCAAGTCCCAGGACCTGGTACAGTGCCAGGTTATCAGGGCAGAAGAGTTCTAGTACCCTCTGTTTCGGGCTGAATTGTGTCCTCCCCCCAATTCACACGGGGAAGCCCTGACACCCGGCACCTCAGAATGCGACGGTGTTTGGAGACAAGACCTTTGAGAACTGATTAAGTCAAAATAAGGCCGTCAGGGTGGCCTTGGGAGAGGAAACGTAGGCCTCCGGAGAGGCAGTAGGAATGCGCATGCACAGAGGAATAGGCTGGCTGAGGACTGAACAAGTGTGCCAGAGAGAGATCAGCCTCCAGAGAAGCCGACTCTGGCCGCACCTTGATCCCAGACTTCCAGCCTCCGGAGCCGGGGGAATAATTATCTCGTTTTAGCCTCCCAGCCATGGTACTTTGTTATGGCAACCGCAGCAGGCCAATACCGCCAACCGTCCTGGTTTCGCACCTGTTACCACTGAGGCCTCCGGTGCTCCTGGCCACGGGGACCTGCAGAGTTCAGAGCTCTGCTGTGTCCGCAGCACACTTGGGCTAGCAGACCCCTTGACAGCAGCCAAGGACCCTCAGCCTAGGGCCTTCCTCCCTAAGCTCCCAAGGGTGCTGTGTTATCTGGAGCCTGCCCTTACCCATGCCGGGGTCCTCAACATTCAGGGACACACAGACCTCACTCCCAAGGGAATCCCCACCTGTTTCTTTCCAACAGCCCCTGCTGCCTTCTGTAACCCAAGGCATTTGGGACAAAGTCAGGAGGTCATCCACCAGCTGTGGGCTGCCCTGGGCAAGGAAGGACAAGTCCAAACTCCCCCTGATATGGGAGGGAGAAGAAGGTGAAATTCAGGAAGGAAAAGACACAATTGCCATCTCGAAATACTATCCTGTCTCCTGCAAGTGACCCCTTGGGGGGGCATGTTCCAATCCTCACATGTTTCCACTAGGGCCAAGTTTGCTGTAAACAAGATAATTCTTTTCTCGTGTTAAAGAGGCCTGTTGGTAGCAGTCCCCTGCTGGTACAGCAACATCACCATCCTTAGGGATAGGGATTATCGTTTTGTCTATTTGAGCATCCTCAATGAATGAGGATGAGCTTCACAAAGTCACCTCGTCATCCAGGATGGCTGCTGGAGAGCTAGTCATCACATCTGCATTCCAGGAAGCAGGAAGGAGAAAGGCAGGAAAACAAAAGAGTGGAGCTCCTAGCTCAGTTAGCTCCCCTTAAGTAGTCTATGCTAAAGAAAGTTTCTCCTATTTCTGCTAACAATCCACTGACCAGACTTTAATCACATGAGTGACTGCAATGGGGCAGGGAATGTCACCTTATACCCAGGTGCTTCCCTGAACCACAAAACATCAGGGCGTGGTCACAAAGGAAGGGAAAATAGGTATTAGGTGGCAACCGGTCATCTGATACCGAGTCACTATGAGGAACCTGAAGGTCAGAGAGAATTCATGACTTGCCCCCAGTCCATACCCTGTGAGCGGCAGCAGTAGAGACATTGGACAGGTACTTGGGCCACATACGGTGAACCCCATCACCATACCAAGGCCTCAGAAAGCCCCACGTTCTGGCCAGTCTTCAGCATGATGTCTGTTATCATGCAGATACAACACACAGAATGTGGTCCTGGCAGAACAGAAGTGAGCAGCTCTTTTCAGGAAAATCAAAAATTTGAATGGCAGACAGGGTCAGTGAGGCCATACTGGTAGAAGTTAACACTGGTCCAGCCTCTTTGAAGAGCCTGTTGGCTCAGATCAGGTTCAACTGTAAGAGAAAAATCCAAAAGAGTTGAAACCAAGGAGACATTTCTCACTCATCCTCAAAAAGTCATCCTAAGGTGCAAAGTCCAAGGCAACTGTGGATGTACCAGCGTCAGGATATGAGCTCCTCCTATCTTGTTGCACTTCCATGAGAAGCTTCCATTCCCAAGATGCTCTGCAACTCAAGATGGCTGCTATGATGCCAGCCAGTGCGACCACATCCCCATTAGAAGAAAGGCACAGAGCCTGTCCTCTCCATAAGGAAGTTGCATGCATGCTCATATCCCATTGGCCAGAACTTGTCTCATGACCACACCGACCCGCAGGGACAGCTGGAAAATGTAGTCTTGTTCCAGGAAGCTGTGTACCCGGCTTAAAAAAAAATCAGCGATTCGATTACAATGGAAGAAAAGGGAGGCATATTGGAGGACAGCTATTAGTCTCTGCCAGAAGACTGTAAGACTAATTAAAACTAATTAAGACTCTGTGCTCCAGTAATTCCATGTGCATGAGTTACCGAAAGCACATCTGTAAGGATGTTTGTCTCTTGTAAAACGTACCGGGAACAAAAACCGCCCTGCCACCTGATACGGAATGAGCCCAAGATCAAGTGTCAAGTGGAGAACAGACAGAACATCTACGTTCCCAGAACAGGGGTAAAGTGCATACACAAGTGTGAACGAACACAGGCACCTCTGGCCCGTCGGGAAGCCCCTGGCCTTGGCGGTGCTTCTGGGGCAGGGGACGGGGACAGCGAATGCCAGGGTGGGCAGGAGATTCACGCTCTGCTGTGCACCTCCCTGCACCGGGTGAACTTTTCTTTGCCATCTGCATGTTACCTATTAAAAAAACAGGTTTTAAGATTGGAACAAAAAAGCAGCAGGCTTCGAGCCTTTTTGTCTGTGGGTGCCTCCCCGTCGACAGGGCTGTGTGCTCAGGCATCACACTGAGAAAACCCAGGCTGTCACTCTGGCCTCTTGGATGGCACACGCGTCCCAGGCCGCTGGTACTGAGTGTGGCTCCGGACTGGCCTGCCCAGGCGTCCCTATCTGGCCAATTCATGCCCTGCTTGGAATGCCCAGCAGCAGGCCTGCCCCCACCCACCAGGTTTCCAGGAAAGCTCTGAGAAGGAACCTCCAGGCCCACTGACAGCCCTCTGGGCCCCAGATCCCGAGGAGCATGGCACGTTGGCCCCACAGTCACAACAAGCTGTGTTGGTAATCCTTACAGCAGCCCCTGCAAGACAGGCCTCCTTATCAGCAAGCTGAAGCTGAGGGAGGGGAAGCAGCCGGTCCAGGAGGGCAGAGCAGAAGGCGAAGATAAAGGACGGGACCTGTAGGGCTCACTGCAAACCCCATACTCCCCAACAGGGTGGGGAAACTGTAGCTCACAGAACCATGTTTCTCTTTCCACGATCCTCGTCTGTTTGGACAGGGGTCCGAGACACAGAGCACTGGGATCCGATTGCCCCCCACTTCCCCAGCAGCCAGCCCAGGGCCTGGGCACTGACCAGCGTTCTTCCCCTGAGCAAATGAAGGAGCCCAGAGCCTCCCAGGGCTCGGGATGCAGAGGGACCTGCCAGGACCTCCGATCATCACAGGTTCTCACCCCAGCCCTTGGGCTCCTTAAGAGGAACCTCCACAGCCGCACCTTCTGTTCCTTTTGTTTTTTTTATTAAAAAATAGATCCAGAAAATATACACGCTTCCGCCCACCCGCTGGAGTGGGCTTTGAGGCCAAAGCGCCATGGGGGAGGAGCAGAGGGATAAGAAGGGCCAGACCGGTCCTGGGTGCCCAGGCTTTGGAGAAAGGAGGTGCCCTCAGCCGCCCTAGCCAGGCCTGGCCCTGAGAGGTCAGAGTCTGGGCCACACTGCAGAGCAGGGAGATGGCAGGTGGAAGGGGGAGGCAGCCCCAAACTAGAACAGAGGTGGCCAAAGGCAGCTGGGGCCACAGAGGGCGAGACAGGGCCTGCGCAGGGCTGCGGCCCACAGAAGGGCCCGTGACCTCATCCTCCTCCCCCCACCCTGGGACTTGGCGCTCTTCTCTCCAGCCTGCCCTCCACGGGCTCCAGCAGGCCTTCCGGCCACGGTGGCCACTCTTAGGCGTTGATAGCCTTCCAGCGCTCACTGCCTGTGCTGTTGATGCTACCCGTGTGGCAGGGCATGGAAGCGATGTCGTCCAGGTAGGCCACCCCACCGGCCGAGTCAAAGTGCGTGCTGGCGGCAATGGCCGCCTCCGGGCCCTCCCGCCGGGCCACAGCGTAGGGCTGGGGCAGGTGCATATCCGGCTCGTCTGTCTCGTCCACTTGGCATTTGTAGGAGAAGAGGATCTTGGGCTCCGAGCTGGTGGGGAGGAGAGAGCGGGGGGAGCCCCACTATCTGGTCAGAAAAGGCTTCCTTCTCCGAACGCTAAGGCTTGCTTGCCCAACAGCTGCCCCAAGAGGTCCCAAAGCTTGGACTCTGGAGTCCAACGGGACCCGTTTTAAAACTCAAGCCCACATGCGAGCTTGAACAAGGACAAGTTTCTCACTTGCCTGCCTCTCACTGTAAAATGGGTACGACTCTGACCTCGAGAGGCTCTTAGCAGAGGGTAAACAGAGGTAAATTCTGGCCCGAGGTGCTCAGCAAACACTAGCGGCAACCTTGAGCCTTGCAGGTTTGATGACCACCTACTTGGCACTCCCCTGGGCCATGTTGCCAAGCAGGGAGAGGGCAGGTGGAAGGGGGTCCTTCAATCCTCAGGGTAACTCTGATGGGGAAGTGCTGTACCCAATTTACAAAAAGGAGCCCAAGGCCAGGGAGATAAATGCGTGTGCAAGGTCCCACACAGATCAGGGCTGGGCTGATGAGAGCCAATCTAGCCCCTCTCAGCCCTCCTCTGATGTCCTCTCCACCCCCCTCCCAGTCCCCCACCACCTCCTCAGACCCAGCACTTCTGCCACATTAGGGGCCCAGGATCCAACCGTCAATACCCCATGTCCTTAGCGTTCCGTCTCCCTGACACACCTCCAAACACACACAGGCGCCAACGTGCACCTCCCCCTATGCTCCATTCCACGCCCGCCTCCCGCAACCCTGCTCCGCTCCCCGGCCATTCCCAGCGAGCATCCGGGAGCATGGTGATTTGTGTCTTCTTTGTTCCCTGTCGTGTGTGGCAGCTGCAGCAGTGCCCGACACCTAGTAGGTGCTCAGTGAATGCTTGCTGAGTGAGCTAAGTCTTCTAAAATAAAAAGCAAGCAAGCGTAGAACCCTGTGCATAAACACTCTCCTGTGGGGAAAGCGTAAAGGCCTGTGTGTGTTGCATATAGAATGTATATGTGCATGTACGTGCATGCATGTGTGCATATGCATATATGTGTGTGCGCGCGTGTGTGGGTACAGTCATATACACACCATCTGTCTCATCCTTCCTAGTCCTGAACTGGGTGGGAGTAGGGAGGCGCAGGACAAGGAAGCCGAGGATGCGCATGCGCACGGAGCTGGAGGCGCAGTTCCGCAAGTAGCCACTCGGCGGCGCCCGCGGCCCTCAAACCACAGGCTACCCAGCAGGGCACCAGCTACCACCCTCCCCCACGCCCCCGCCTGCGTCGCGCCCCCACCATCGCTGTGGGAAGACTCACCCAAAGAAGCCCCGCAGAAAGGCCACGTAGATGAGGGGCGCAAAGAAGCTGAAGTAGAGAAACGTGGTGGCATCTACACAGCTGGGGGGGCAGGAGGAGGGGGTCAGGAGGGGCCTCCTCTGAGTGGGACCCGGGCTTAGCCTCCCCCTGCCCGCTCTCCCAGTCGGGCCTGGCCACACCTACCAGAGCCCCTCGATGATGTCTGCGCAGAGCAGCGCGCTTCCCAGCCCCTGTAGCAGGTTGAGCAACGCCAGAATGCCCGCGTACACGTAGAAGCTCCTTCGCGCTGGGGGGTTGGGGACAGTGAGGCCCTGCCCTTGCCTCCGCCCTTCGTCCCCAGCGTGTCACCTGAGACCCTTCTGGGTCCCCAGGAGGACCCCTCCCTCTCACCAAGGGCTCTCCAGCCGGAGTTCCTGCCCTGCGCCCAGCCCCTCCCAGAGCCACCCACCCCCACCGGCTGCTTACAAGGCAGGGAGATGCGTTCCTTCAGCGGGGTCTTGGGGAGCACGACCACCAGAGAATAGACCTGCAGAGACAGAGCAGGGCTGAGGAGGATGCTGGGGACACTAGGCCCAGAGCTGAGCCCAGGACCAAGACATCCAGGCTCCGGCCTCAGCCTCTGAGGCGCATGCAGCCACCCCCAGGGTGTCCAGGCCCAGAAATCGGGGAGGGCCCCCCTCCGCCTCACCAGGAAGAAGAAGCAGGAGCTGACCAGCCAGAACTGGCGGCCCCCATGCCCGTAGATGTTGAAGTCCTCAGCCGACAGGTGGGCATCAGGGTACAGGATCTCCAGCGTCCCCTGCAGGGGCAGGCCGGGGACAGCCTCAGTCTCCCACCACCCGAAAAGCCCCCTCCCTGGGAGCTCCCTGATACAAAGCACCCAGAGCTCTCCACCACAGCAAGCCCAGCTCCCGGGCCTGGCCTGCTCCAGACTGGTCGTGGCCTCTCTCTGCTCCCTACCCACCTAGCTCCAGCACCCAGAGGAGGCCCTTGCCGTGGGGCAGGGAACCGAGCCAGGCGGGAGGCAGCCACTGCCAAATCTAAGGAAGGAGTCTCGAGATTTACGGCTCTCAGTACAGTCTGCAAACCTGTGTATTAGGGAATCTAGGCTGCTTGTGACAAGAGCAGGCTCTAGGCATCTTCCCTGCGCCCACCTCAGCCTCCCGGACTGGACTGGTTGGGGGGGGGGGAGAACCTGCCTTGTTAACAAGCTCCCCAGGGGACTCAAACCTGGACCCAGAACCGGGGAGCAGGGGAAGCTCGGCCCTCAGTGACCCCTGACCTCCTCCGGGGGGCCCCCCTAGCTGCCCCTGCCCCCCATCTCCCCTCTTACCTGGGTGACCGAGTAGGCCAGGGACAGCACCGTGGTGATGGCCAGCACCCGCTTGATGCTTGACTTGCTCTCCAGGTGACCTGGAAGAAACGTACTGGTCAGGGAGCCGGAGCCAGCCGGCGGAGACCGTGGGGGGGGGGCGGTGCCCACTAGGGGAGGGACAGGGAGAGCGCTGGCCCCAGCAGCACACGCACCAAAGGCAAGGCCCAGGATGACCACGCTCAGCTCGATGGCCAACAGGAAGAAGCGGGTAATCTCCCACAGGATCTGGACACAGAGTGGGCAGAGTGTCAGCCTGGGGGCCCGGTCACCCCTCTCCCCGGCGCCCCCCACCCCGCCCTTGTCGGCAGGCCCGGCCACACCTTATCGGCAACAGTCGCGGCGTCCGAGGTGCTGACCGTCATGGACACCACGGCCCGGGCGATGCCCACCAGCGCCACCACGAACACCTGGTGGGCAAGAGCAGGGATGCCGTGATGGGGTCAGGGAGTGAGACCAGTGCGAGGCGCAGGGCATCGCAGGAGCCTTGGATTCCCTGAGAACGGAAGGATCCCAAACTAAAAGAGTCAGCAGTGGGATGCAGGGAGGCGGGATGGCCCTCCATGGCTGGTAACCTCTGCCTGGCCTTTCCCTCTCAGGCCTCAGTTTTCTGGCTACACTGGCAGCCTTAGAATGGCTAATGGGGGGGGGGGGGGACACGGTAGAGCCCCATGGCCAGGCTCGAATGCCAGCCCTGCTGCTTCCTGCCTCTGTGACCTCAGCCAAGGACGTGCACCTCCATGCCTCAGTTTCCTCACTTATGAAATGGGGTAAAACTAGTGCCTACTGTATTTGATGGCTGCGAGGAACAAATGGGTAAATCGATGTAGTGGAAGGGAGCCTGGCACCTGGTAAGGGCTGGGTACACATTTTCTTTCAGCGTCGTCATATTAGCACTTTTAATCCCCAGCCATGGGGAGAAGGAGGCTGCAGGGAAGAGACCTCAGAGACTCTGGGGAAGGCTGCTGGCCCAGCACATCTCGCAGAAGTGCCTGTGCTCGGTGTCAGCGGATTTTGTCACCCTGGTATCCACTCCCCTCCTCTGGCAATAGCCTTCTTCCTCTCCCCACTGTTTATGTGGCTCGGGGGCAGGGGGGACTGACCCCCCTCTCCTGGCTTCAGGGACTGGCCTGTAACCCAGGGCTGGCCATTCGGCATATGTCACTCCCTGATTTGGGGATGGGGTGTGACCCAAAGGAGTCTAGTGACAGGCACAGCCAGGACACCAGGTGCAGCCACTGGGAAGGGAAGCTGAGGGGTGGGGGATGTTGCAAGCCCAGAGCTGCTAGAGCTGCCTGGCTCCATGAGCGCGAGACTGCTAGAGACAAGGCCATCGGAGACACCCCAGCTGATAGGGAGACTGAGACTGTGGCCCCATGTCCTTTCAGAGCCCCTGAATCCAGCCATGCCTGAAGCCCCGGGACCTGTCAGTTTCTCCATCAATACATTCTCTCTAGGTTCTGTGAGTTTCGCTTTTGCTTTCTGACACATGCAAACACAAGAGTCCAGATCCATACACAGTCTGTCCTTTGTGCCCCAAAACTCATGTGGAACCCTTGGGCAGGCTGACACCACTCAACAGGGCAGGCTGCAGAGACAACCAACCGCCATGTGCCTACTGCATACCCGGCTGCCAGGGGGCTAGAGCTGCACGCGCGCGGTCTTCTCTGGTGCTCACAGGTGCACCACAAGCTAAAGCAGGCCCAGCACACATGATGTGAGAAGGAGGGCACCGAGGCACAGAGAGGACAAGCCACCAGTCTGAGGTCATTCAGCACAGCTGAGGTCTGGAGGCAGTCTGCCTGAGCCAATGCTCACCACTGTCTCCTGAGCTCTCTAGAAAGAAGTGCCCAGGAAAAGAGGGCAGGAGCAGTGCTGAGTCCCCTGGTGCTGCCTCATGGAGGTGGCAGTGGGCACTCCTTTGCCAGCCAGCATCTCTTCCCCTGCCCTCTACAAACGGCTCCCCCACTTTCCTCCAGGGACCACCACCCTCCACAGTCCACACAGCCTGGCTGAGTTGACCCCACCCTCCCAGCCCCAGAGTGCCCCTTCCCTGCTAGTCACAGTGATTGGCTCAGGGACCAACAGGGGATCCAAGGCGGGCCGGTCAGAGGGAGTCCCAGGTCCCGGTCCTGAGAAGACCAGGAAAGCAGTCCTCTTCTGCTGGCATGAGCAGGGAAGCAGGATGCCAGCTCACCGCTGCTCTTGACTATTTTGGACACCGGGCAGGGAAGAGCTCATCTGAGACAAGGCCAGAGGTGAGCAAAGAGGCAGAGAGACAGGGTCCTGAGGATGTCCGTCTACCCCTGGATCCAGCTGCATCTGAAGCTGGTATTCTTTATAGAAACAGTTAAGAATTCCCTTTTTCACTTAAGCCTGTTGGAGTTGGGGCTTCCTGTCACCAGTTGGAGTGAACTCACCAGGATATAGAAGGTGATAAAAATGGGGCTGGAGGTGACGCGGATCTTGGCCCGAGCGAATGGAAGCTTCCAGAGCAGGAAGATGAAGAAGAGCACATTGGGGATAAGCAGCAAGAGGTCCCAGTACCGGACCCTAGCAGACGGGGACAGAAGCCAGCCGATTGGTAAGGTTCTGTCTGCAAGCCCCCCCCCACCGGCCCCCGCCCCTCCATCATACACATCACACCTGTGTGCGCGTGTGTGTGCATGGGGGGAACCCACTCAGGGCCATGGCCTGCCTCACCTGGAGGTTCCAATATCCTCGTAGAGCAGCAGCAGACAGCGATGCGGCACGCTGATGTTGGGTGCCACAGGTGGGGGCAGGGCTGTGCTCCCATTGGCCCAAATCGCCTCTTCCGGGATGTCCATCCCGCCAGCAGCCGGCCCTGGGCGAGCAAGAGCCCCGACGTGAGCAGCGCAGGGCCTGTGTGGCCTTGGGTCTCTGGTCTCAGGTTCCTTGTGGAACCTGAGAGTGGTTACCTGCTGTGGGGCGGCGGACCACTCTCCCCCCTGCCAGGCGGAAGGTGAAGTCTGGCTCTCCCACATGCCACAACACAAGCCCGGACAGGGGCCCAGTCCTCCACCTCGGCCTCTGCCTCGTGCCCCACGCACAGTAAAGGCCACCCCCAGTGACCGAGCCTTCCTCTGTGCCGGGGGCAGCAAAGCCGGCTCCTCGGCATGACCTCAGCTCCTCCCCCTGATCCTGGGGGTCCCGGGGACTGACAGGGAGCAGAGGGGCGAGGTCCCTGAGCCCCTGGAACAGGACTAACAACTGCGTCCAGCCTGGGAGGCTGTGGTGGGCACTGAAGAAGTGATGTCTAGCGCCCCCTACAGCCCGCACGCCCGCAGTCCTCAGAGTCCTCCGCTGGGCTGCCCAGCCGACGGGAGGCCCAGAGACTGACCGTGTGCAATCACAGAGCCACCCCGCACCAGAGCGCGGCACTGCACACACCTCAGGAGGACCACACCCCTTGTCATCCTCTGCTGCCTCCCTGGAAAGGGAGACGCAAGTCGGGGGGACGTGCACTGTGCCAGGAAGACCCACAGGAGGTCTCCAAGTGAAGAAGGGGAGGGGAGGAGAGACATGGCAGAGGGGGCCCCGCAGAGGGAGCTGTGTCTGCAAAGGCAATGATGGGGGGCTGCCGGGGGGGAAATGGAAGTCGGCAGGGGGAACCACAGCCAAATGCCTCTGAATGAGAGGTGAAGATTCCAGCCTAGAAGACAGGAGAACGGGCGGCCTGGGGCCCGGGGAGCTGCCCTGGACCAGACAGGCTCCCAGGTCGCTGGGCATTCAGGGACAGGAGGGGAGGAGCTGGGCCCACGCTGACAGCAGCAGGGACTTCCTCAGGGAGCTCAGGGGGGTGCAGGGCAGGCGAGCTCGGCATGGCCTGGGCACCAGGACATAACAGATGCCAGCGTTACAATGACTAGAACAGATGAAGCCTTATGACCTGGAATCTCCACTTCTGGGTACATTTGTACCCGCCCCAGGCTAGCAGCGGCCCAGACGCCCGCCATCAGTAAAACGCACACATCTAGGCTCACACTCACAGCAGGACAGAAAGAGAAGGAACAGGCCACCGCTTTGGGCGGTGACACGACAGGGCCTCACAGATACGGGGCCGAGGGAGGCTAGCTACAAGTGCATGCGTGTGGCCTGACCTGAGCCCACACACAGATCCCAATGAGGGTGACCTTCGTGGATGATGGAGGACATGGAGGGGGCACACCAGCTTCTGGTGTTTGATGGCGGGGGGCGTACAGTGTGCTCACCTTCATTGAGTCTGTGATCTGTGCACTTTTCTGTACTGACTTACACGTCAGTAAGTCTTAAAAAATTAGAAAGATGTGTTTTGTTACACTCTAAGAGCACAGGTCTCCCATTCAGCAAGGAGCAGTTGCAAGGGCTGCTGGGTGCCATGTTGCAAGGATCTTCAAATGCCATGGGCACCCTTGTCTGTGCTGTCACTAACACTGGCCCTGAGCAGCAGCAGGTCCGGGCAAGGGCTGCAGGGGACGCAGGACCTCCGTGCTACCCTTCCAAGCCAAGGAACGTGAGCCCTGCCTCTGACTGAAAGGGAGAGGAGAAGGAAGCAGATGGCCGAGACCTGGGGCTCAGGCTCCTCCATCCTTCTCAACAGGCCACAGGCTGGCTCTGGGATCACATCCCCATCTGCAACTTGAGGCCAAACCAACAGGAGAAAAAAAACATATGCCCAACACAGAGTAGGTTCGAAGAAAGGATGCAATGCATTCTTCATGCATTCTTCCACCAGCCAGACAGCCATGAAAACCATGTTAACAGAGGAGTGGGAATGAACAATGAATGGGTAACACAGTAGAGACTACCAGGGTCCTCAACATCCACCCTTCCCTTTAGTACTGGAGTCAGTGCATTTTCGCTCACACGTGGCTTCCCAGGATGATGGCTATTTTCTGAGCTCCCATTGCCACTGTGTGGCCACATGACCAAGTTTTATCCAATTGGAAATGAGCAGTTAATTTAATGAGTTGGCCCACTTCAAGCCAAGCAAGTTTCCTTTCCTATTGCCTGGAATAGGGATGGGGTGGCAGGAGCAACAGCAGCCATCTTAGACCGCAAAACTGAAACCATGTATTGAGGATAAGAGAGAAATGAGGAAAAGTGTCTGGGTCCCAGACCAATGGGCCTCCAGGCCATATCCTGGACAGCCTGCACACAGACCATCATGCACTACGCAGGAATAATCTTCTGTCTTGTTATCCTGACCTTTGTTTCAACAGCTAAGCCAGAATCCCAATGAGTATAAAGAGGTACTGCTTTGGGCTGGGCTGTCAGACAAGCTGACATTTGCACTAGATCTAAATAATTGAGAAGGAACCAGACTTGGGAAAATCTGGACAAAGAGCACACCTGGGAAAGAACAGTGAATGCAAATGCTGTGAGGTATAAATAGGGTTGGCCTGTTCAAAGGGCACGAAGTAGGCCAGTGTGGCTGCCGGGGAGATCAGAAAGGCTGGCAGGACCAGGTCACACGGGACCATACGGCCACCTGCCAATGTGACTGCATTCTGAATGCAACGAGAAGGGTGCCACAAAGGCAGGTGACAGGGTCCCATGTCCATGTGGAGAGGACCCCTCAGGCTGCCGGGGAACACGGACTGAAGCAGGGGTGACCAAGTGGAAGCAGGGAGACCAAGGAGCCACTGTACCAGCGCAGGTAGGAGGACGGTGGCTTGACGTGTGGCTGCGGTGGGGATGGAGTGGAGGGATCTGGGATACCCCTGGGAGGCTCGGCCAACCTGAGCCGCCCACAGACCCCGAGGGAATGTGGGAAGAGGGCAAGGATGTGGTGGCTTCTGGCCTGGCCACTGGCTTTTTGTACCAGCTAGCCCAATGCTGCTAATGTTTCCCCAGCAACCACTGCCCCCTTCTCCCTAGCTATCAAGGTGCAATTTTATTCCAGGACCCCTCCGGGATGCCCTGCCGCACAGGCAGGGGCCCCGCCCCTGGACAGAAGCTGAATCTCAACTACGGTAAGCCAGAGGCCTTGGGGCAGGGGCAGTGTGGGACAGAACTGGACACCTCAGTAGCACACGGGGGGTGGGGGGTCCTCCAGGTTGACAAGGGACGGGGGGGGGGGGGTGCTATGATTTTTCGTGGACAGGGTCCAAGGCTGCCACATGTCCTGCAATACATGGGACAGCCCACCGAATGAATGATTGTCTTCCCCTTTGCCAACAGTGCCCGGAACGGAGGCTCTGGTCCACGTCCGGAAGAGTGTTCTCCTTGCTGGTGCCAAGTTTAGGCAACGGCAGGTGATGAAATATGGGGGAAGTCTCCCAAGAAACGTTTTCCTCACTGACCGTCAGACACCCTCCAGGAGGAAAGCCCCTTCCTGGCACCTGCATGGGGCCGTTGAGGGTCTGCTGTGTGAACGTGGCCATGCTGAGCATGGGGTGTGCCACCACCGCCGCCCCCCAAGACTTCTGTGACCTGGGAGGATGACTGGTAAGTGATGTGAGTCGAAGGAGAGCAATTCCACCACCCCCTCCGCCCCTCACCATTCTCTGTGGAGCAAACTTCAGGTCCCAGCAACCCAACACCAGCTCTGGCCTAGGACAGGGTGTCAAGCAGTCCCAGGAGGGGCAGGCCCCGGAGGGCAAGCCAAGCACCCAGCAGCCACTGAGAAGCCAAGAGGTCTCTTGTGGCGGAAAAAAAAAAAAAAAAAAAGCCAGTGAGGATGACCAGGGCCAAGCAGCTGGAAGAATCAGATAGAGTCTGATGGGAGAAGCATCACTTGGTTTTGCCTGTCCAGCCCCCCATTTTCCTGAGGCGGGGAACCTCAGCTCCCTGGGTCTCTGTCCGTGAAGTTGAGGGACAGCTGACCAAAGCCCTTCACAGCACCAAGGAGTGTGCATGTGATCTAAGCTAGGCCAATCAGGACACTCCACTGTCCCGGCCAATCAGAATCAGCCCGGAGACCTGCTGTAATTGCTAGGAACAGATACACTTTCTGCTGAAAGTATCATGGTACCGTAGAGAGCTGGACCACTTTGACCCCACACGTGGCTGCAGAATAAAGCCAACCTGAGAATAAAGCCAACACAGAGGGATGCAGAACTGAGGAGAAAATGGAAATCCACCCCAGGATAGAGCCTCACGGGAGCTCCTGGATCTAGCCAGACCTGAAGCTAGTGCTACCCTGCACTTTCCTTTTAGGTATAAAATCCAACAAATTCTCTTCTCTGCTTAGGTCCAGTTGAGTCCAGTGTCTCTAATTCACTAAGGAAAACCTTTTGGCTGACACGGGTTACAGAGTCGGGCAGATCTGGGTTGCACTTCTGGCTCAGCCACGTACTTGCTATGTGATCTTGAGTGAGTCATTTCTCCTCTCGCCGTGTCACAGGGACAAATAACACCTTCCCAACAAAGTTGCCAGGAGGATCAAACAAGAACAGAGAAGTAAATGCCTACAAAAGGTCACACCACGGTAAGTAACTGCTGCTTTTTTTTCCAAGAGGAGGGTCTGGGGGGGTGTAGAGAGAAGAAGGATTTGGTTCTGAGCACAAGGGGCCCTTTCAAAGGAGAGTGCCAACTGCTCTCCCTCCACCAGTGCCCCTGCTGACTCGGTGACAGCAGCAGACACACTCATTGAGCCCTCTCAGCCAGATGAGGGAAGTACTTCTGTTATCCCCGCGGACAAAGCTCGGGGACCCACCAGCCACCTGCCAGGTTGTCTCCAGTGCCCAGGCCCCCAGGTGGTGACTTGCCAAGTGCCCCTCTCTGGGAGTCAGCTTCTCCACCTATAGATGGAAGGCTCTGGGCTCCATCTAGAGCTATGCTTCTCACACCTGAGTGTTGTGAACTCAGATTCTGACCCAGCAGGCCAAGGGCGGGGATGACGGCGCACATTGCTAATATGATCCCAGCTGGTGCCTTTTCTCTGCTGGTCAAAGAAGCACTGTTGGTTTATGAGGCTGTTGGCCACACCAGAATTGCCATTATGTGTCAAAGCTTGTAAAATAACTGAAGCAAAGATAAAAAAAATAAAACAATGCACACTACCCACAGGCACAGGCCTAAGTGCTTTATACCTAGCGACGGTCTTAGCTATCACACCGGCCTCTGAGTGAGATGGAACCACTCTTGTGCCCATTGTACAGAGGGGGAAAGGAGAGGCACAAGAGGGTGAAGTCACTGGCCCCATTTTCTCTTCCCCCCACCTTAGGCGAGCTCCTGGGCTTCGGAGCAAAAGCTTGGGTAGTGACAGAGAAGTAAGGGGTCTGCAGGCTCAGGAAATGGGGGACAGAGGATGGGACAAGCGACAGGAGATGGTGGGAAGGCTGGCTGAGGGCAGGAAGAAGAAGGAGTAGAGCCCAGATTCGAGAGATGGGGAAGGAAATTCTCAGAGGGGCTTCCTGGAGGCTGAGTGGCCTAAGGCAACCCCTGGGCTCTCCGGGCCAGGGAAACTGGGACAGACTGTTTCTTCCACCTGGGAGGGACTTTCCTGACCTTGTTAACATTCCAGAGGCCATCCTCCCACCCACCACTTGGGCCTCCAGCTCCCTCCCACCTTCCCTCTGTGGCCAGCCTATGGGGCAGGACGTCGGGCTGGTTCCAGTCAGGCAGTGCCAGACCTGCAATGAGCCCCTGGAGAGGATCTTCCCTTCTCTGGGCCTCAGCTTTCCCATCTCCCATCTGTGCAATGGGATTGACCAGGACTGGATGAAAAACCCTGGGGAAGACAGAAAGCCCGGAGCCAAAAAAGGCTATACTTTGTAGTTCCTGCAACGCCCCACCCCTCCGTGCTTCTGACCTCTAGTAGATTGTTGAGCTTCTAACCCTGGAACCAAAACAGATTAAGAAGGCTCCAGGGGGAAAAAAAAAAAAAAAGAAGGCTCCAAGGGACAGAGGCCAGCCCCTTATCCTTCAGCCTTGAGGGTGGGGGGAGGGGAACATTATTCCAGACAGGCCACTCCCGGTACACTGCCAGCCCAAGCAGGAGCCCCCAGGACGAAGGGAGGCCCCTCCTGATTTGCCCCTGCCTGCTGCCCTGCCTCATGCCTTCCATCCTCCAGCTCCCTGGCTTCCACCTTGTTCTCCAACCTGCTAAGCGTCTTCCTACCCCAGGGCCTTTGTGCTGGCCCTTCTGCTGGTCTCATCATTCAGGCCGCCTCCTGGGGCCCTCCTTAACCATCTCTCTCAGCTAGCCTGCCCTATGTTTTCTTTACAGCACTTGGCCCCAGTTGGGTGTTTATGTGTATACCGGCTCCCCACCCCGGACGAGCTCATGACCCAATTCCGGAGAATAGCGCCTGGCACAGAATAAGTTCTCAACAAAATGTTACAATGGGGACAGATGAACCTTCAGCAGAGAGCAGTCAAGTCCTTCCGGGAGAGCGGGGGAGCGGGAGAAGGATCACTTGGGAGGACCCCCAGCCCCATCCCTACTACAGAGGCAGAAGGCAAAGTCACTCTCCACCCTCCTTCCCCTGGTCCAGTAAAACAGCACTTCTGAGCTTCTCAGAAGGCCCCTCCTGCAACAGCAGCCCCAGCCGCATAAACACCACCTCCAGCCCCTCTCGGGCTGCTGAAGGCCACGGCAAAGTTGGGAGGCAGGTCCTGTCCTACTGTCTGTAGATGGGGACACGGCCCCAGAAGCAGGGCCACTGAATCTAGATCTCTTCTTGCACAGCCTCAAGCCACTGGGTTCACCAGACCCGCTGGCTGGCCAGCCCGGGCCCTACGCAGCTTTGTGCACTCACTCCCTTCCCCGAGCGCTCTGCCACCCCCATCCCCTCCGGACCTCCCCATTATCCGTCGCCTCTTCCTGCGAGTCCTCACCCAGGGGGCCCCCTGGCCCTCTGAAACTTCCCCAAGGGGATCCTCTGAGACTGCGCCCTGAGTGGGGAAGGGGTCATTCCCGAAGGAGCGGCGACAGGTGGGCCCCGGTCCAGCTGTGGGGATGGGGGTGGAGGTCCAGATCAGCTCCTGGCTCTCCCGCAACTGTCGCAGGGAGTCACTAGATGCACCCGGGCTCTGGGTGCTCCCTGCCGGGGAGGAGCTGTAGGTGCGGCGAAGGCCAGGGGGCGTCCCTGCAGTGGCGGTCCCAGCCACCGCAGAGGGAGGGGGCGCCCAGCCCCGCAGTAAGGCTTCAGGACGCGCGGCGACGGGGCTCCCCATCCAGGTGTGGCGGGAGAAGGTCCCCTCCTTACCTGAGGGCCCCGGGCCCTGCTCAGGGCCCACCGCCCGGACCGCTCATCCGACACCTCAAGTGCGCCGACCCGGCACAGGCCCCGGGAGTCCGGCCTCCAGCGCCGGGGGCAGACGGCGGGGCCAGGGAGCGTCGCGCAAGAGCCGCCGGCAGCCGGCTCCACAGAAAGGAAGGGGTCAGTGGGAAAGGTGAAACGCGGTCAGCGCACCTGGCCCACCCGCCCCCAAAACAGCATGCAGCCTTCCCCGGCTGCGGCGACCGGAAGGCAGCCGCGTCCTTTTCGTTCGGCCGAAACTGCAAAAACAGCCACAGCCCCTACTTATAGCATTCAGGCCCGCCCCCTGGCCCCAGTAGCCTATAGAAATAGAGCTACAGCAAAAAGAGGGCGCAAACCGCGGAAGAAGCCAATTAGATCCCTAAGAGGCGGGGCGACTCGCTGACCTCTTAAAGAGACAGGAAGCTGGCACTGCGAAAGAGGGAAGCAGCGCCGGGGTAGGGAAGGTGCTGCGTACCTTACTCTGAAGGCTGCCAGGATCGCGAACCCGAGAGCCGAGGACGCTGCCGCCTCTTGGCCCCCGCGCCTGCCAGCTGTCAGCAGCTGTCAACGGACCCTCTCGCTCCAGCCTGCGCTCCTCCCCCGGGGCCGGGCCGCGGCCCGACCGTCCAGGGAGGAGCCTCCGCGGACCGCCCCCTCGCGTGCCACCGCCTCGGGCGCCCAGCAGCGGCTGCAGGGCCGGGTGACCTTTGGTCACCTGGCTGAGGAAGGAAGAGTAGGGACAATCCCTCCCCCGGAACGACGCGTTTCCACAGCACGCCACGCTGCCTCCAAGTCCACCATCAAAGCGCACTGGCATCCGGGTTTCAGGCACTAATTTTCACAACAACTTGGCAGGGCGGTTATTATTAGTCGCCTTTTCAGAGGAGGAACCTGCGGCTTAGAGACGTTAAATAACTTGCCCAAAGCCACACGACTAGGAAATGGTAAAGCCTAGACGCCGGAGGTTTGAACCGCCCCTCCTCTCTTTTCTAATTTCGACGGTTCTTCAGGCAACTTCCTCTGGGAAGCCTTCCGCGATTGCCCCAGGCTTGCGCTTCTGACATCTCTGCTGTGTTCTTGGCCAGCCCTCCTCACGCTGGCCCTGCGTGGCCCTCCTGCGTCTGAGTCCTCCTCTCCCACCCATCCCCTCCTCATTCAGCGTGCTCCAGCCCACAGTGCTTTCTGTTTCTCTTCTTTGAATATACCAAAGCTTGTTTCTGCCTCCCTCTCTCTTGCATCTGTCCCGTCTGGCTGGCTCCTTGTCACATGACCTCCCTCCTGACACCCTAGCAAAAGTAACTGTACAGTCTCTGTCACATAATGCCTCTTTATTTCCTTCTAAGTACCATCTCTCTAACGTGATTATATTCATTTACTTGCTTCCTAGTTCATCAGCCACCCTCCACTAGAATTATCAGTGTCATGAGGACAAAACCACGTTTGTCACATTCCCCGCAACATCCTGAGGCTGATTTGGCGCCTGGTGCAAATTGTAGACACCCACTTATCACAGAAACCCCAAGACACACACCCCGTAGTCGGGCTAGAATGAGACTGGCCCCGTTCTTCTAAAGCAGAAGGAAGTCACCACCTCATGACCATTCAGGATTCGGTTTGTCTGGGACTTTCCCAGCCTGGACCGTGGTCAGCTCAGTGTGCAGTTTCTGTATCAGCCAAAATGGGCTGTGCTCCACACTGATGCCTGCCTTCCTGGACTGTGGGGAGTCAAAGTCAACTTCAAGAGTTGCCAGGAAGCTAAGCACATCACCACTACTCACATTTAATTGGCAAAAACAAGTCCTAGGCCACTCCTAACCTCCAGGGGGCAGGAATCGTCCCTCCTACCATGTTCCAGGAAGAAGAAATGGAATAACTGTGATCAGACCAAAAGACTACCCCCCATCTTAAGTGTGTGCGTGTGCGTGTGCGTGTGTGACAGTATAGACTTTCCAGGGCAGGAAGTTTGCTATTACTATTGCGATGGACAATTCTGCCTTCTATACTCTGAGTTTGGGGCCTCGTGTAGGTTTTTGCAGGATTTCATTCATGGAATAACTGAGGGTATCCATTTCATCCCCTCCCCTTTAGGGCAGATTCAGGGTCTCATTCGCTGCAGTATCCTCTACACACAGGACAGAGTGTGGAGTCAGCAAAGTTCAAAAAATGGTAGTTTGAGGGGCACCTGGGTGGCTCAGTGGGTTAAAGCCTCTGCCTTCAGCTCAGGTCATGATCTCAGGGTTCTGGGATCGAGCCCCACATCGGGCTCTTCCGTTCAGCAGGGAGCCTGCTTCCTCCTCTCTCTCTGCCTGCCTCTCTGCCTACTTGTGATCTCTCTCTCTCTCTCTCTGTCAAATAAATAAATAAAATCTTTAAAAAAAAATGGTAGTTTGAGAAACAAAGATCCAACTCCCAAGTTCAAGCCCTACACCAGGCTCAGGGGTGGTCATGCTCTCTGGGCTATGGCTGCTACAGAGCTGGGCTCCATGAAAGCAGTGGAAATCTGCAAATAACAGAAACAAGACAGCGCTCAGCTGTCCGGAGAAAAGTCAGTGCAAATGTCATATAACCGTTGAGGCCAAAGGACAGCCAGCAAGGCTGAATTTTCCCAGAGTTTTGAGGTCTGACTTTTGAGTTCTGAGGTTTCCCAGAGGTGAAGGTCCATTGAAAGCCCCTGAAACTTGTCCCTACTCACCCACCTCAACCAAGATAGTAAACAAAAACAATATCACCTAGCAGGGGAAATGCAGAGATGAGTGCTATCCATGAAGACCTAAAGCATATGGAGTTGGGGGGGACCCCATCATATCCCTAATGAATTCATCAGTCTGAACTTAGAACGATACAGAAAGTGGCAGTGGATTGCTACAGACTCAATCAAGGAGTAGCCCCAACTGCAGCTTCAGTGCTGGTGTCCTTGCCGGCACCGATCAGCATGGCCTCAGGTACCCAGCAGCTGGCCTGAGATCTGACCATTTGTATCAGGAACTATTGACATTCATGAGGAAAGACAGCCACTCACATTTATGGTCTTGCCCCAGGCCAGTGGTCCCTCTGCCACCTTTGTCATAATATGATCCAAAGGGATCATCTGGACATTTGAGAGAACATTGCATTGGTTTACTGTATCGATGATATCCTACTACTCTGGCCGGCTGAACGAGAAGTAACAAGTAAATGAAGACCTCGATAGACCTAGGTACTCCAGGAGGTGAAGACGTGGGTGCTTGCCACCTCAGTGGAGTCTAGCGGTCTGGGGCATACCGGGACATCCCTTCCAAAGGACGAATGATTGCATCTCACACACCCCATTGCAGGGAATGAGGCGCAATGCCAGAACCCACTCTTTGGGTTCTGAAAGCAGTATATTCCACACCTGAGAATTCTGCTCTGACCCGTACACCCCTGGGCAATGTAAAAGCTTCCAGCTTCAAATGAGGCTCCCAGCAGGAAGGGGCTGTCCCCTAGGCCACAGGAACCACAGACCCTATAACATTAGGGCCATATGGGGTGGGTACAGATGCTAATGTTTATGGCAAGCCCTTGTAGGAAATCCAGAATGTACACTCGTAGGGTTCTAGAGCCAGGCCAGGCCACCTACAGCAGAAAATCATATACAAATTCAAAAAGCAATTCCACTAGGCTACTGGACCCTCATGGAGATGACTAGGGACATCAAGTACCCATGAGGCCAGAGCTGTCCCTGATGAACTGGGTTCCATCGGGCTCGCTAAGTTGTAAATTCAGGTGGGACCAGCAGATCATAAGCGATCCATGGTAGCTCCATATCCCCTGCCCCTGTCACATCAGCTGCCTCTCTCTCACACCTATGACCTACTGAGAGGCCCCTCATGACCAGCAAACAAAGGGAAAAAAAAAAGAGTCCTTTGTTGGTGCCTCCTATCTTCTAGGGTTTCCCAGGTGTAAGGCCTGGGCCTTCTCTTCTCACTGCAACTCACTGCCTGGACGGTCCAACCACTCTCAAAAGATGATCAACAACCAGAACCTGAACTCTCTCAGGTCCCAGACCTGACAGGCCTCCTTCAGAACACTGAATGGCCTCCTGGATTATCTCCACTCAGGACCCATGTTCAACACAGCCAGAAACAAACTTTTCCTCTTTCCTTCCTGTACTCCCCATCTCAGGGGTGGTGCCTTCATCCCCCCTACTCTCCCAAGGCAGAATCCTGGTGTCTTCCTGGATCCCTCCCTTTTGCTGTCCTCAATAACCAACGCCAATAGATTCTATCGCCTAAAAGTCTCTTGGGTATTTCCAGTGCTCATGATCGCTCCTGTACCTACACGGGGTTCCATCCAGAGATGCGGTTCTTTGCACGGAAGTACAGAGGGCTGACTGACATCCAGCCCTGCTCACCAAGGGCCCTGCCCTAGCCTGAGGTGCTGGTGTAATTGGAGAGAGAACAGCCACAACAGCTTCCAATCTGGTTCAATCCACCACCACCCAGGAACAGCCTGAGGGATTTCCCCCTTCCGGGCCTCACAAGCTGTTTAACCAAAACTACAGACTTGCTTGGTGATCCCCGCTGTGCCAGGCTCTCCGCATCTTTACAAATGACGTTCTTTCTATCTGGAACGCCTCTGCATCTCTGCTTTCCTCGATGAAAATAACTCCTACTAGAACATCAAATTGTGGCTGCTACAATCCTGGAGCCGTTCGGTTCGGGTGCTCTAAGTATTCAGCCTAAGAGCTTCCGGAGTAGTTGAAAGAGACCTCAGAAAACAGGCCTCAGCTGCCTCCTCTGTAAATTGGCCACAGGGCGAGCGAGGTCACGCAGGCTGCAGGTGGGGCTGGTCCCCACCGCTCCCAGCCATAGCGCCCGCTCCCACACCTTTGCTGGAGGTCAAAGCCGCGGTGAGGCCCCCTTCGCGCGCTGGGCGGGGCAGGAGGTGGTTTGCCTCGGAGGCGTGGGCGGGGCCTCTTCCTCTGGCCCGCCCCCCGGGCACGCAGATGAGGCTGACGTCACGACGTAGTGTTCCCTCAGTCGCTTCCCGGGCTCGGGAGGGTCACGTGAGCCGGTTTTCGCGCGAAAACTGGTTGTTGCCGGAGCGGCGGCGGGGAGCGTGATCCTGCTGCGATGGCGGTGAGCGTGCGGGGGTCCCCCGGCGGGCTGCGCGTCTGCAGTGCGGGAGGGAAGCACCTGCGTCGGGGGCCGGCGGCTGGTTCCGTAGAGCCTGCTTGTCTGCGTGGGCCGGGGGCGCGGGCGGTGCGGGAGCGCACGTCGGGACCTGGGGCGAGGGACTGCGCGCTTCTAGTCCTCAGGCCCTCACCCGCCTCCGCCCGGTCGGGATCGGGCCTCCAGATGGGGTTGGGCCCCCGGGCTCTGGTTTGAAGCTGATTTCTCCCCTTGACTCCTCCCTTGCGGGCCCCCACACCGCTCGAATACCCCTGGGGAATGCCTCCGCTCCCACCAGCAAGCTGGGAGCCCCAAATTCCCTAACCCAAGCTTGGTGGCCACCCGGCCACTATCATTTCCTCACTCCACACATGCTTGTGGGGCTCCCTCTCTGTGCCTGGCGCTGGATGTGCACAAAGTAGATAAGGCCCCGCATCTTCGTCCACATATTATTGTAGTGTGTTTTTGCCCCCTTGTCTTATTTATTGTCCGTCCCCTCCACCAGTCTGTACATGCCAGATCTCTTATGTTTTGGTCACTCTTGTATTCTGTCTCCTGTCGCAGCGCCTTGCATATTGTGGGCGGGAAGGCACAGGAGAGGAGTGCGGGAGGAGTAGAGAAACTGATGCACAAATAAGGGATTCTTAGTGACTTGTCATAGAGAAATCAAAGGGAAATGTCAGTTCCTGGAGTATTTGAGGAAGTGATACTTGAGCTGGTTTCTGTGCGTTGAGAAGCCATTGGCTCAGAGAGCTTACTGGAGATCATTCCTGGCAAAGAGAATGGGAGATGCAAAGTTTTGAGGCTGGAGGGGTTTTGGAGTGTTGGGACAGGGTCACAGGTGGAGAGGGCTGCCCTATAGGAAGTTAAGTCAGCCCTCACCTCGGTCCTTTCCTGCAGGAATCATCAGAATCCTTCACTGTGGCATCCAGCCCAGCCCGGCGCCTGCGAAGTGATCCTCTCACCTCCAGCCCTGGGCGGAGCTCCCGTCGCACTGATGCCCTGACCTCCAGCCCTGGCCGTGATCTTCCCCCCTTTGAAGATGAGTCTGAGGGACTTCTAGGTACAGAGGGACCCCTGGATGAAGAGGAAGAAGATGGAGAGGAGCTTATCGGAGATGGCATGGAGAGGTATTTTCATTCAGGGCTGGGCATTCAGGTAGTTTTGCTGAGAGCCCATGGTGTGTCCAGTGACCTTGCTTTGGGTACGAGGGAAGCAGAGGAATCCGTATCCTTGCCTATGAGTGCACCTTGATGCAGGATCTGGGGGGAGACAGACAGGTCCAAGGAACCACAACATGGGCCTCAGTAACTTGCTGTAGCATACATACATAGTAAACCTCAGCTCTGTAAGATGTGCCACTCAGGGGAATGCAAGGAGTCTCTCCTGTGGTGGACCACATCAGGGATGCCAAGATTGACTTAGAAGAACGAGGCAGGCAGCTAAGTGTTATTTTGCAATTGCAACTTCAAAGAAACATTGTGGGGGGGGGGTGGTGGCTCATGAATCAAGATTCCAGAGCATTTCAGCAAACATTTATGCCTGATCTGTACCAGGCCCTGAGTTAGACATTTTCACATTTACTAATAAAAATATAAATTATATAAATATATAATTTATAATTATATATAATAACATACAATATACATATATATTATATACATATAATAAACTATATATAATAACATATAATAAATTATATAAATATAAAAATATAAATTAAAGGTAATGAGACTCAATGGCAAGGTAATGGAGTAGGGTCTGCAAGGGAGCAAGGTTAGAGTTTTGCTGCTACCCCGTGTTTACAGTGAGGATTTGGCGGATATACTAGCGGTAGAATTGTTTGAATGCCCAGAGCCTTAATGAAGACCTTCCTTTGGGGCCTTCTTTGACTCTGACTCCGGGGTTCTAAACATGGTGTATAAGGCCGTCCCATGGTCCATGGGGAGTGCCCTCTGTGAACCCCCAAAGGGACTGGCAAGGGCTCCCTGGGCCTTTTGGATCTTTGCTTTAAGCACCGTCACCCAGCTGATGAGGGTGGATGGGCCGTATGCCCCATACTCTGGAAGGAATCGAGCGAGAGCCTTTGGACAGATCAGCTCCAAAGTTTTTTTGTTTGGGGGTTTTATTTTGACAGCGAGAGAGAGATCACAAGTAGGCAGAGAGAGAGGGGGAAGCAGGCTCCCCGCTGAGCAGAGAGCCCGATGTGGGGCTCGATCCCAGGACTCTGAGATCATGACCTGAGCCAAAAGCAGAGGCTTTAACCCACTGAGCCACCCAGGCATCCCAGCTCCAAAGTTGTTACGGGAACGTATGATTTGAATTCTCTTCGGCGTATATCTAGGGATGAGATTGCTGTCTCATATGTTACTGAAAGAGCTGCACCATTTTACATTCCCACAAGTGATGTACGAGGGTGCTAGTTCCTCCAGTTCTTGCCGACCCTGTTGTTTTCTAGTTTTCGGTGATTGCCATCCCAGTGGGTGTGAGGTGATGTCTCATCGGGGTTTTGGTTTGCATTTCCCTGGTGGTTAGTGACGTGGAGCATCTTTTTATGTGCTTATTGGCCATTTGTATATCTTTGGAGAAATGTCTATTCAGATCTTTTGCCCATTTTATGATTGGATTGCTTGATTTTTCTTTTGTATCATCGAGTTGTAACAGGTTTTAAAATTTATTCTGGGTACAGGTCCTTTACCAGACACGTGATTTGCCGATATTTTCTTCTCACTTTTTTTTTTTTTGTAATGGTGTCTTTTGAGGCACAAAAGCTTTTAATCTTGATAAAACCCAATTTATTAATTTTTTTTTTAAGATTTTATTTATTTGGGGGGTGTCTGGGTGGTTCAGTGGGTTAAAGCCTCTGCCTTCAGCTCAGGTCATGATCTCAGGGTCCTGGGATAGAGCCCTGCATGGGGAAATCTCTGCTCAGCAGGGAGCCTGCTTCCCCCTCTCTCTCTCTGCCTGCCTCTCTGCCAACTTTTGATCTCTCTATCTGTGTCAAATAAATAAAAATTAGGAAAAAAAAGGTTTTATTTATTTGACACAGAGAGACACAGCCAGAGAGGGAACACAAGCAGGGGGATTGGGAGAGGGAGAAGCAGGCTCCCTGCTCTGCAGGGAGCCCAATGCGGGGCTCGATCCCCAGACCCTGGGATCATGACCCAAGCTGAATTTGGGCCGACTCTTAACCGACTGAGCCACCCAGGTGCCCCATTTATTAACTTTTTTATGGACCGATTGGAATTTCACTGAGGACAGAGGACATCTCATGTGACTTACAATTTTCTCAAAGAGTCAGACAGATACCTTTTAACTGAGAACATTTAAGAATTCAGAAGTGGGTCAGCCCACCTGGCTCCTCTGGGATCTGTTTCTGGCATCAGCAATATGGAATTACTTATTCTGAGTTTATTAAAAAAAAAAAATAGCCAATTCCCTCCCCCTCCCTCCCCCAGTCACCATTTACCCAAAAAAGGGGAGAATTCCAGTGGATCGTCTTGGGGAGGTAGTGCGTTATCAGGGAATGAGCCTGCAGGTTGTGGTTGGACTGCGTTTTGACACCCAGCTCCTCTGAGTGGCTCTTGGCAAAAGCCCTGTCCTCCCCATAATCCTGTTTCCTCATCTTTCAGATGGAGTAACGATGTCTCCCTCCCAGAATTGCAGGGAGGAAAGCTGTCCTTGCTCTCAGTGGGTTCTTTGTCCAGACAGCATTCCCCTTCAAATACCTGACAGGTGACTTCATGGAAAAGAAGTCCTTGGAGGTGTTGGAGTAGCTGAGAGGGTTGAGTCAGTGGGCGGGCGTCTCAGAGGCCTGGTTCGGGTGGTGTCAGACCTTCTCAGTACTTCAAGGGGTTTGAGGCAGCATGGTCTGGGAGGGGCAGGTGCAGGGAGAATTAGTTGGGGAGCTGGGGTTGGCTGTCTGAAGGGCCTTTCTGCCTGAAGGTTTTGTGGTTCCTCAAATTCCTATTTCTTACTGGATGCTCAAAACTGGAGGTCCCCCTCCCTGTTTTTTATTGTGGTAAACACACATAACACAGAATTTACTGTCTTAACCGTCTTCAAATTTCCAGTTCGAGGGCATTAAGTACCCTCTCGTTGTTGCGAAACTATCTCCAGGACTTTCTCACCTCCCCAAGCTGAATCCTTTTGTTTGTGTTTGTCCTTTGTGTCGGCTTAGTTCACTGAGCCCGTTGTCCTCAAGATTCACCCACCTTGTAGCCCAGTCAGACTTTCTTCCTTCTGAAGACTGAAAGATGCCCCATTGTATGCACAAACCACACTGTGTCTCTATTGGAGATCCTTGTGGGGCCTTCTGTATTTCTGGCCTGGAGACTCTTCCGGCCTCCCCAGGCCAGGGCTCCTGAATCTTCTGGAGCAGGCCCAGTTCCTGGGCCGGCTTTTGTTTTGTTTTTGATACTAACAGGGTCTGTTTGGTGGGCTCCCTCAGGGACTATCGCGCCATCCCGGAACTGGATGTCTACGAGGCCGAGGGCCTGGCCCTGGACGATGAGGATGTGGAGGAGCTGACAGCCAGTCAGAGGGAGGCGGCAGAGCGGGCCATGCGGCAGCGTGATCGAGAGGCCGGCCGGGGCCTGGGCCGCATGCGCCGTGGGCTCCTGTATGGTAGGCTCAAACATCTGCACCTCCAGGGGCGCAAGGCTGGTCCCAACTCCCAGAGCCCCAGGGTGCTGGAAAGGGATTTCTGGGGAAGGCAGGTGGAAGGCGGTGGGAAAATTTCACTGGAGGGTGTCCCTTTGGCCCCCAGACAGCGATGAGGAGGACGAGGAACGCCCCTCCCGGAAACGGCGCCAGGTAGAGCGGGCCACAGAGGATGGCGAGGAGGAAGAAGACATGATCGAGAGCATTGAGAACCTGGAGGACCTCAAAGGCCACTCCGTGCGTGAGTGGGTGAGCATGGCAGGGCCACGCCTGGAGATCCACCACCGCTTTAAGAACTTCCTGCGCACTCATGTGGACGGCCACGGCCACAACGTCTTCAAGGAGCGCATCAGCGACATGTGTAAAGGTGTGGCTCCCGAGTGTCCCCGCTGTCTCTCCGCTCACTGCAGTGCGCCTTGCAGAATTCTCCCCTGGGGGGGTCATTCCCTTGGGCATTCACGTTGAATTGAGGTGTGAAGTACAGGGGACACTGGGCCCCTTGCCTGTCGCTGGACAGGAGCTGGCGCCTGAAACCTGAGATGGCCATCCTCGGGCAAAATAGAAAAAGCACTGTGTGTCTGCACTAGGGACAGTGCTGTCCGGGGACGACATCCGGACCACAGAAGCGTGGTTTGACGTGCTTACATTAACGTGTGGCACGTTTAATGTCAAAAGTCTGGATTACTACTTCAGGCAGAAAATAGCACATTTCTGTGGAGCATGAATTAGATTTAAAAAAGAGGCCTGTGAATTTCGGTCCGCTTCTGTCCACACCACTCCTTTTTGTCCCGTATTTGGAGCACTTTATTCATAGGTATCTTCTTGGAGCATTTAGGCATTTTTGAGTTTGTGGCCTTCCTGTAAGAGGCACCCTGCATGTGTCGTTTCATGTAATGTGACTTCTTGCGTCGTGTGATGTCGCATTTTACAGATTGGAAAGTTGAGGCTCAGGATGGGTCACTTACTGCCTGAGTCACTCAGCTAAAGCAGGGCGGGCTTCGACGTGGGGCTGGGACTTCCAACTCCAGGCCAAGGACTGGGCGGAAGGTGGGGGGCAGGCCCGCCTTGTTGCACAGGAAGAGGGAAGTCGCTTGCCATGTCCGAGGCTGAGCTCTGTGCTCGGTCTCTCTTCCCGCCTGCAGAGAACCGCGAGAGCCTGGTGGTGAACTATGAGGATCTGGCGGCCCGGGAGCACGTTCTGGCCTACTTCCTGCCGGAGGCACCCGCAGAGCTGCTGCAAATCTTCGACGAGGCCGCGCTGGAGGTCGTGCTGGCCATGTACCCGAAGTACGACCGCATCGCCAGCCACATCCACGTGCGCATCTCCCACCTGCCTCTGGTGGAGGAGCTGCGCTCGCTGAGGTGAGCTGGGGCCCTGGGCGGGCGGGCTGTGGCCAGGGAGCCCCCTCCCCGCCAGGCCCTCTGGCTTGGACCAGCTGCGATGGTGATGGTGTGGGACTGGCGGGTTCCCGAGTGTTCCAGACCCACCTCGTGTCGGGCGCTGATCTTTGGGGGCCACGGGTCAGGCTTTGGCCTCCAGGCCTCTGACAGGCCCTCCCGTCTCTGTAGGCAGCTGCACCTGAACCAGCTGATCCGCACCAGCGGGGTGGTGACCAGCTGCACGGGCGTCCTGCCCCAGCTCAGCATGGTCAAGTACAACTGCAACAAGTGTAACTTCGTGCTGGGGCCCTTCTGTCAGTCCCAGAACCAGGAGGTGAAGCCGGGCTCCTGCCCTGAGTGCCAGTCAGCTGGCCCCTTCGAAGTCAACATGGAGGAGGTGAGAAGCTGCGTTCGCCGGTGGCTGCCCTTCCTGTCCACCCCGGGCCCGCCCCGCCGCTAAGGCAGGTGGATGAGCACGGCGGCCACAGGAAACGAGGGGGACTGCGGCCACACCCAGGGGCGAACCAGAGCTCTCCAGCCAGCCTGCTTAGTCTGGCCCGTGGGCTGTATTTTAGGAATCCAAGCCAATGTTTTAAAACAAAGCCATTTTGTTTCAAATGTCAAAGTTGATGGTTTTTTTAGGGGGAAAAAAAAGTAAGACCTGGCAAAACTGAGCTCACTCCTTGTTCACCTGCTTTCCCGTCCCTCACTCCCATGGGGCTTCCCCTTGGCGTTTCTGGTACCTGCCTCTCTGTGGACCTCTTGATGGGGGCCTCTAGATCATGACTAGCTTAGACATCACTGCACCAGATTCAGGAGGCCCTGCTGAAAGCTTCTGGGCTGTTTGCCTTTGTATTTGAATGACTTCTTTTGTAGAGTAGAGGTCATCGCAGTACATGCGGGGGGATGCCCAGACCCCCTTCACCGCCTTGCGGCCATGAATGCACCTCTGGGAAGTGCCGTAGCTGGGACTTCCTTACCAGAAAGTGTCTGAGAGTTTCTGCTTGTTGCAGCCCACAGCCGAAAACAGACCTTCTTGAAAGCTCAGGTGCCCTTTGCCTTGGCGGGGGGTGAGCCCGTGCCTTTGCCCACAGTCTTCTCCTACCTGCTTAGCTCAGCCTCCTTAAGGATCCACTTTCCCCGAAGTTCCTGGAGAAGGCTCCAACACAGGAGCAGAGTTTCAGGCTCTGCTCCTACACGAACAATAATTACAGCTGAAGTTTCCGGAGTACTTATAAGGCCCCTAGTGGGTGGGTGATGTAAAATTCAGTGTTCCTCATACCTTTTGAGGCAGGTGGCATTATTGACCCCGAAGTCACCCAGCTAGAAAGAGGCCCAAAGGGTTAGAACTCAGGCATTTGGATCCAGAGCGTTTGCTTTTAGCAGCTGTATTATGTGGCCTCTTTTCTGGACAATAAATGAAATAACAGACATTAAGTTGCACAGCACGACATTGCCATGTGATGTTTGGCCGCAGAATCCACACTTGGTGGAGCTCACTTGTCTTGTTGGGCATTGATTTTGAGTGCTTTTCATGTACAAAATGGTTTTGGGGTTTTTGTTTAAGATTTTATTTACTTAAGAGAGAAAGCATGCATGAGTCGGGGTGGGGAGGGGAGGACTCTCTGCCGAGCTGGGAGCCCTATGTGGGGCTCACTCCCGGGACCCTGAGATCATGGCCTGAGCCAAAGGCAGACGCCTAATTGAGCCACCCAGGCTTCCCTGTATGATGTGATTTAACCTTCACTGTGAGATTGCACTTACAGCGTTAACATCCCTGTTTCGCATAGAAAGCATAGAGAGGGGATATCGCTTGCCTGGGGTCACACAGCTGAAGCCACAGAACTAGGGTTTGAACCTAGGCAGCATGGCTGTGACGTCCGTATGCACCAGGGTTCGGCTACAAGGGAGTGCTTGACTGTCCAGCAGTAAGGCATCCACAGGGGTAGAGGCAGGAATGGGGACCGTCCACGTGTCAGTCGCAGCAGTCTCGTCCTCTGCTGGCTTCGGCTTTCCGTTTTCTGGTCCGTTGGTGGAGGTAGGAATCCTGTCTGTTCTCCCTCACGGGGCCGCGGCCGGGGTCAGGTGACATAGTCCGCGCTTGGAGGAGTGCGAAGTCAGCCATGCAGAGACAGGCCCCTTTGACCTTCTTTTTTTCGCATGCAGACCATCTATCAGAACTACCAGCGCATCCGAATTCAGGAGAGCCCCGGCAAAGTGGCGGCCGGCCGGCTGCCTCGCTCCAAGGACGCCATCCTCCTCGCCGATCTGGTGGACAGCTGCAAGCCAGGAGACGAGATAGTAAGTGGCCCGGGAGCAGGCCCCAGGGAGCCGGGTTGCTAAGGACATCAGCGTGAGCGTCTTTGGTGCAGAGAGGGTTGCTGGCCATGGGAAGAGCAGGCCGAGTTCAGTTCTACGGTCACTGGGAGGAAGGGCCTTTCCTCCTTGTAAAGGACTGGCCGCTCGGAACGTGGGGAGGAATAGTTTTGCTTTGGTCTGGGTTACTCATCTAGCAGGGAGGAGTTGAGAAGAAATCGGATGATGGCGGCAGTGGGGAGGAGGACCCCGGCCCCAAGCCTAACCCTGGGCCGGCCCTCTGGGCCGTCTCCCCTCTCTCAGGAGCTGACTGGCATCTACCACAACAACTACGATGGCTCCCTCAACACGGCCAACGGCTTCCCCGTCTTTGCCACTGTCATCTTAGCCAACCACGTAGCCAAGAAGGACAACAAGGTCGCCGTGGGGGAACTGACAGATGAAGACGTGAAGATGATCACCAGCCTCTCCAAGGACCAGCAGATCGGGGAGAAGGCAGGTGGACGTCTGGGCGGGGTTATCACACTCCCAGAGGAGGCCCCGGGACCACAGTGCTGATTCCCGAGTCCCGGGGTCTGGGCTCTGCTTCTTCGTTATTTCCCTTCCTAGCATTGGCTGGGTAACCGGGCCTTGACTGGGGGGCCTGCACTCTGGGGGAGGAGCTGGAGTGCTGGCGTTGGGGACCGACCCCTTGATGGGGTGGCGCTGTGGCGAGGAGTCAGTGGATGGGGTCGAGCCCAGGCTCAAAGCTGAACCAAAGTGGAGGAGTAGGAATAACTCGTCTCGTGAGGGTATCCCGTGCTGTCAGACTCCTACCGATGCTTGTTTCTCTAGGGTTTTAGGGTTTGGGTTTTTTTTTTTAACTGTAGACATTCTCACTGCAGGTTGGGGAGCTAGAGCTTAAAGAGCCAGACCCTCAGTTCAGGTGACTTGGCACAGACTCCATCTGGATCCTTCCCTGAGGGCGGGGCCACATTTGGCACACTCACCTTTGTCACCTCCACATGGGCCACCGCGATTTGGGGTTCCACCAGGAGAGGCAGGGGTTTCCCCAGCCTTGGGAGGACAAGAACTTCATTCTGCCAACATATTCCATCCTTGAATACCTCGTAGGGCCGCGTTCTAGGGTCGTGATGGAAGTCAGACACCATCCCTCCCTCCCTGGGGCTCATAGTTAATCAGGATCCCTGCTAATAAAACAGGAACACAGGATCTTCTCATGGAATCCTGGGAAGACAGCCGCAACCCATGATTCTTTGCTTCCTGCTCTTCCCAGAGGAAAATGAGTAATAACATGATGGATGTGTTTTCGGAGTCTTCACCGGTATTTGAGCCAGTTTCTCCAGGGCTGGCAACCCAGCCCTCGCTGCCTGTGACCTGACCTGCATCAGCTGTGTGCACGTGCGCCTGAGCTGCTAAAGGAGCAGTGTTCTTCTAGAACATTCTGCTAGTGCCCTCTTTTCCTCTGCCTCAGTTCTCAGCCACTGCTCTTCTGCTCTGTTGAGGAGACAGGAACAGTAGCAGATAAGAGTATGGGAGGCAAGGATGTGCTTGCCTTAAAACAAGGCTTTGGACGGTGCAGGCTCTGTGTGTGCCTTGAGCCCCAGACTTCCAGAATTGTCCCCAGCGGCCCTAACATAGAAGGCTCTGCCACACTTCAGTGTGGTGATAGCTGCTGTTTTGTCTGCCTCCTTGTCCACGTAGCTGACTCGGCCAGGCAGGCATGTCCCGGCGTCATGGTAGCAACGGTTCAAGTTCACTTACACCTGCACGCACACCGTGACCCCATCATGGTTGGAGACGGTGACTTCTAAACAGATGCTTTAGAAGGATCTAGAGGAGATCCTTCTAGAGAGGGTGCGATCTCTGTGGGACACCTTTCTGAGCCCGTCAGGGAAGGAGGGCTGGGTGATCCCAGGGAGGGTTGCTCTGTACTGACCTCTCTAGTTCACTGTCAGGGTGGGTATTTTTACCAAGAGCTCGGACAAAGAAACCACACACTCGGCAGTTTTAGGGACAAAGTGAAAGGAGGACAGGCCTGTCACGATGGGGTTCATTTGAACCGTTTAAGCCACAGGTTTGCAATTCGGTGGCCTGTGGGCCTCCTGCGGCTTGCGGATGGGTTTTGTGGGGTTGGTGGGTGGTTCTCTGTTTCCTTTTTTTTCGGTTTGCTTTTATTTTCAATGTAGTTACCATGCTTTAGGCATCGAGATGGCACGTAAAAATCTGGAAGCCCTGCTTTGTGACCATCCAAGCATCCATCAGTGCTAGGTCTTTGTCCCAGCGATGACTGATGGGAGAGCTGAGGGACAGCTGCCCTTGCCAACGGGGCACACTCCCTGCCATCTGTCCTCGCCACCCCCTGCTCCATCCTCTGCAGCCTGATGAACTCAGCTTGCCTTCTGGTCTCCATTTGGTTTTGTGGGCCCTGGCCGCGGACAGGTAGAAATCGCCCAGGGATAAGTGCCATGCCTAACACTTAGATTTTGAAGGACTGTACAGGAGAATCGGTCTGGGATCAGACTCCTTGGGTTTGGCTTTTGGCCTGATCCTTGGTGCGATCAGATGAGTCACTGGCCTCTCTGTACGGGTGAGCTGACGGTAGGCGGTACCCCCGCGTGAAGCTGTCCCAAGGGTTATGTGGACACGCGCTGCTGT
>CM052799.1:51315328-51351651 GCA_028533885.1 Nasua narica | reverse complement strand
CGGATAGGGCAGCACGTACTGAGAATTAAGAGCGTGGGCTTCACATTCAGAGGAATCTGGGGTCAGGTCCTGCGACTCGCTTAGGAACAGTGTGACCAGAGCCTTGGTTTGTTTCCTCCTTTTTGCTGCCGGGAACCAGGATCATTAGGAGGGTTAAGTGGAATACTTCATGGCAGGTGTGTGTGTTATTCCTTGGCCAATCTGGGTTTGAGTTTCCTTTTTTTTTTTTAAGATATTATTTATTTGGGACAGAGGGGGAGAGTGCGCGTGAACAGAGGGAGAGGGAGATGCAGACTCCCCACTGAGCAGGGAGCCCAATGTGGGGCTCAGTCCCAGGACCCCAGGATCATGACTTGAGCCAAAGGCAGACACTTAACCAGCTGAGCCACCCAGGCAGCCCTGACTTTTCCTTTCTTCCTAGCCGGTACCTTCTCCTGGTACTTTCTCAGACCAGCGGGGTCAGCCACAGGGCAGCGTCGGCTTTATAGCGTGATGGCCTCCTTGTCCTCCAGTCTATAGGGAGGTCCAACTGGAGGCAGTGGGCGATCCGCGGGCGGGGAGCTGACCTTGGGCAGCCGGTGCATGACAGGCAGGAAGGGGGCCTGAAGCTCTTGGTCCTGGAGGGAGACATTACCTCACCCTTGCAGGGGTGCCTGCTACAGGAACAACCCTGAGAAGGGGTGTGGGTCAGGAGAGCTCAGGGACGGGCAGCCTTGCACACCCACAAGACGCACAGGAGGATGAGACATCTGTGGCGGCTTGTCTCCCGACATTTCCAGCACAGGTGAGGGTATGGTGAAGAGGCCTGCGTACTGAGCCCGAAGCATCTGCTTGACGCTGTGTAGGTAATTTCCAGATAGTAGCAACAGTAATGATCCTATAACAGAGGTGTCATGGGTGCCCATTTTATTGATGAATAAATTGAGGCCTGGGGTAAGTAAGCTGCCATGCGGCATAGCTGCTAACAGCGGAGCCAGGATCCCCACTGGTCTGAGTCTGCTCCAGTGACTGCTCTCTGCTCCCTCTCCCCGTTACTGCAGCTCGGGAGGACGTGTGTGTGTGTGTGTGTGTGTGTGTGTGTGTGTGTGTGTGTGTGTGTGTTGGGGGGGTACTTGGTTATGTGAGTTCTATGGCCACCCAAGCACGGTTTCTGGTCCGAGCATTAAAACCCTATTACAGAAACTCGCAGACATACATGTGGAGCGGTTACAATGAACCCCGAGTGCCCTTCCCCTGGGCTCCACCTGCGGCTGGAGTCGGGCCACCTCTGTGTCCTATATACTCGCACCCGGTCCCCTCAATAACTGCAGCCAGTTCCCCGCGCAGCGTTTGACCTGCAGCCGTGGATCTCCCCACAGGCCCTCCCTGATTGCCCCAACCACAGCACTGTGGCTGCACTTTAAAAAGGGTTCAGTGGTAGCAAGTGTTTTGTTGGTGGCCACGTTTCCTGTTACCATACTTCTTTCTTTTTTTTAAATCTCTTGGCATCCACGTCTAAGGAAGGCCCGCATATTGGGACCGGTCGATCTGCCTCCTAAGTCTCAGTCTTTTAACAAGAAGGGGGTCAGTCAAAAGGAGAGAGAGAATCTCAATTAGACTCCAAGCCGAACATAGAGTCCGATACAGGGCTCAATCTCATAACCTGAGATCATGACCTGAGCCAAAATCAAGTTGGATACTTAACTGACTCAGCCACCCAGACACCTCAGAAACAGAGGCTTAAATGACACATTGGATCAGATGGATCTTTTTTAGGTCCTCTCTTCCTCTCCTCTTTTTTGTGGAAGAATCTGGATCGTTTGTCCTGCTGAGATTTCCAGTCTGGGTGTTGCCGATGAGGTCTTTGTCGAACATAATCCTGGGCTTCCTGTTTTCCGTGAATTGTCACTGTGATGCACATGCTTAATCAGCCTCCAGGCTGATTTCTTTTTGGGTGGAGTCCATGGCGAGCCGGGCCAGAGGTCTGTGTTCCCACCGCCGCACCTCGCATATCCTTGTGTCTCTGATTTTAGCAGCCACTGATGATCCTTGGCTAAACCCACTCGTTCATTAGGGCTTGCAAAATGATGGTCTTCTAACTCCAAATCCTCCATTTATTTTCTGGAATGCTTCTACGCAGAGAAACTTCTCTTTATTAGCTATTGGACTGTGCCTAGGTAGGGGTCCTATGGAAAAAGCAGGATCGTGCTTGATTCTTTCCCTTCACTGAGCAGTTTTCAAAATCATCAATAGTTCCCCTCCCGGGGTGACCACTGAGTGTCATCACAGATGAGCAGACTTAAATGTCATCGAGGCTTCGGCGTTGCGGTGACCGTCCAGGTGATGCTCGGTGGGTCCCTGTTAGTTGCCAAGCATGAAGCCCATCGTCCTGAGGCCTATTGGTGTGACCCTGGGTCTCTTACAGCTTTTTTCTTGTAGAAGACCCTGCAGGTTCTTTCTGCCCATTTCCTTCCCCAGACCTGGGATCGGCCATTTCTCCAAATAGCTCCGTGGGGAGTAGAATTTTCTTTCCGTGGGAAATAGTGTTTAGAGAGGCCAGCCTCTACAGGCATCAGGCCCGGATCCCCAGGCATCAGTTACTGCAGTCCTGCCTCTCCTTGGGCTGGGTTTTGCAGTAAACATTAGGGCCAAGGAAAGAACCAGCGAAAGTGTCCAAGCGGAAACTGACTTTCACCCCTGATTTATCGTATAAAGTAACAACAGGAGGCATGTCTGGCTCGGTACCAGTGGTACTGGCAGATCCTCTTTCCAGAAGGACCCGCTGGTCACTCTTCCCCTGGCAGCAGTGCCCAATGCCTGTCTGCAGGATAAACTGCTGACCCCTAACTCCAGCTCTGAAGACTGGATGTCTCCCACCTTCATGCTTCCAGAGAACCCCGAGGGAGCCCTTCTTCCGTCTGGCTGCTGGGCAGGCGGGACAGCTGGATCCAGCCTGGTGGGGGAGGGGGGCGGGGGGGCGCGCCCTCCGGATTTGCAGCCCTGACTTTCTTCCTTCAGCGCTCCCTTTCCCCCAGGCCTGCTGTGTTACAAGCCACCTCAAGTGACCTGTAAGGAGGAGGGGGGATGCACGCAGTGCTTCTGTGGAGCCCCTCCATGCCAATGGCAGAAAGGTCAATAACAGTAAACATGCAGGCCGAGATGGAAGCTGCTTCCTACTCGCGGGACGTTTCTTTGTCATCTCTGGTTCCATCTTGAAAAATCACGCAGATTTTGGGACCTCTGTTTTTCCTCTTCCCTATCTTTCTCTCTCATGCACAGGTAGATGTCTCTGTGACTTACCAGTTGAAGTGACGACTCCCCGGTGCTCCCCTCTCCTGCATGTTCCATATTTATCATGTTTGGCTACCAAAGCGTAGCCAGGAGCCAGGCACTTGTACAAACCTCTCACTTAGGGCCCACCCCATCCTCTGAGTCGGCTTGTGATACTTGTCTTCCATCTGAGGCGACCAAGGCTCAGGCAGCCAAGAGCCCGGGGAGGGGTCTAGCTGCATCTGTGCTGTCAAAGCCCACATTGCACGGTTTCATGGGCCCAGGTCTTGTCTCCTTTCTGCTACCTTTGGGTGATCTTTTGTGACATGTGACCCAAAAGGGGCTCCGACCGAGGTTCTGTTAGGCTCTAAAGTTCCGGGATTCTCAGGAAGAGCCAACTTATTGCCTGGCCCAAGGCCAGAGGGCCAGGCTTGGGGCTGGGGCCTGGTGGGAGTGCGGCAGCTGTGGTGTGGGCATTCTGCGGCTGGAGGCGTCCCCGTTGGCGTCCCCGTTGGCTAAGATTGGAGCAGGTGGGGGAACCCACCGAGTGTGGGTTAGCCCAGACTCAGAGCAGAGGCGCCTCTTCTCACTGGTTCTTCCTCCCTTGCAGATCTTTGCCAGTATTGCTCCTTCCATCTATGGGCACGAAGACATCAAGAGAGGCCTGGCGCTGGCTCTGTTCGGAGGGGAGCCCAAAAATCCAGGTGAGCAGCAGTGAGCACCACCCCCTCCCCTTTCCAGACAAGACAGGACTTTGCGTTTAAAGGCCGGGTACCTGGGGAGAAAGTACAAGTTAGCAGATGACCAGACCACGCGTGACTCAGTCATTGTAGGGCGAGCGTATAGCCCATGGCTGTGGCACCTTGGGCGGTTTTAACCGTAAAAATAATACATTAATATGTAGAGGCGATTACACTCTCTTCTGAAATCCCGTTAGAAGTCACAGAAAGATGGAGGTCCCCAGTGACCACCGTTTCTAATCCAGTCCCCTCCTGGCAGGTCACTAGTGGACCTTTGTGTGGCCATTCACAAAAGACTTACACGTGTACTTACACAGTGACACAGATTCGTGGTACGCGTATGTTTCTAAGCACAGTGTTTCCTGTACCTGCGTGTAAGTGACTCTGTGAAATACCCAAATCCCTTCTCATTAGCATGTTTGGGACATCGTTTTGCATCTGTGCATACTGAGCAGTTTTAGTCTCATAAGCGACTGTATCAGGGTTCCCATAGCACAGCGTACATAGCTCTTCTTCTCGCTGGGGAAGATCTGGATTGCTTCTAGTTTCTTCCCTTTACTAAGAGCATCTTTATGCTAGCGGCCCCATGCCCCATCTCTCTGGGTTCAGTTCTCAGAAGTGGAGTTGCTAGTCCTAGGGTCTTGCATCCCTTTCTAGAAGAATGTGCTTCACTCTCAGCATAAGCCGGCTGAGAAATTAGAGCTAACCCAGCTATGTCTTGCACCCCTGCCCTCCCTTTCATCCCCACTCCCGTCCCCACCTCCTCCAGGGGGTAAGCACAAGGTGCGAGGCGACATCAACGTGCTCTTGTGTGGAGATCCCGGCACAGCCAAGTCTCAGTTCCTCAAATACATCGAGAAAGTGTCCAGCCGAGCCATCTTCACCACCGGCCAGGGGGCTTCGGCCGTGGGCCTCACGGCGTATGTCCAGCGGCACCCTGTCAGCAGGGAGTGGACCTTGGAGGCAGGAGCCTTGGTTCTGGCTGACCGAGGAGTGTGTCTCATCGATGAATTTGACAAGGTGGGGCCTTGGGCCATGTGCCCATAGGATTTGGGATGTGTCGGCTTAGCCCTGAGTTGGGGGGAGCAGGTGTCAGCAGGATAGCGGTCGGAGCCAAGCATCGCACGATTGAACCTCCCGCAGATGAACGATCAGGACCGAACCAGCATCCACGAGGCCATGGAGCAGCAGAGCATCTCCATCTCCAAGGCCGGCATCGTCACCTCCCTCCAGGCTCGCTGCACCATCATTGCCGCGGCCAACCCCATAGGTACATCGGGCACGACGGCTGTGGGGGCTGGGGTCTGCCACAGGGAGGCCTCACCCTGGGGGCTAGAAGCCCAAGGCGTCCCTCGGCCAGTTCCGAGGTCTGAGGAAAGAACTGAGCATCAGAAAACGTTCTTCTCTCCTGTGGTTCTTGCTAGGGGCACACGTAAGCAAGATTCGGGGTCGTTCATTGCACCGCGTTCTTAGAACCAGTTTTAGACATTTTCCTCAGAAAACAAGCGAAAGATCTAGTGCACTGTCTGAGTTGGGGTGGAGTTGGTTGTTGACCCCAGCCAGCATGTGGGCAGGGAGCCCAGGTAACCTTGCCCACCGTATTCTTGGTTTTTCCTGCTGGGAGTTGATTAGACTTGTAGTCTCCAGGCTATTTCAGGCCAGTGCTCCAGGAAAGCCCTTTTCCGTGTTTTGTCGAGAACGCCTGGCAGATAGCAGGCACTGAGCGTCCTTCCTTTTCGAAGTCCTCTTCCTCTTCCGTCGCTGAAGCAGCTTGAGGTTGGCGAGAACGTTGTGCTCAGAAGAAGGGCAGATTGGGAGCCTGAGCCCTGACGGAAAGGTGCCTTTGTGTTGCAGGAGGCCGCTACGACCCCTCGCTCACCTTCTCGGAAAACGTGGACCTCACGGAGCCTATCATTTCCCGCTTCGACATCCTGTGTGTGGTGAGGGACACAGTGGACCCAGTCCAGGTACACCACCCCATGTCCCAGGCCTCGGGCAGTGAGTTCCGGGGAACTTCAGTGAGGCTTGGGGGTCTGTGTTGTATCAGGTGCGGGGACAGGGAGCCCGCTCAGACTGTGGCATTTGTCTGAGAGTCAGCCTTGGTTTCTCCTTCCTTCGCTGGCCTGTGTCTGCAGCCCAGCTGGCTTCGCCCACTCTGCCATCGGGCCCTGCCGGCCCGACCACGGGTGCCCACCCGCCTCTCACTGTATCCCTGCTGCAACCGAGTCTTGGCCTCTCTTGCTCTGATCCAGAGTGCTGCCGTGTCCTGTGGTCGGGCTCTTGGCTTCCACTCCCACGCCCATTTGAGGCCTTCTCCAGTTGGAAGCCAGCCCACGTCTTCTCACCGTGCTGGCAGCTTCCACTGTAACCAGCCGAGAATCCACAGGCTCCGAGAGGCCTCCTCTGGGCCTGTCTCTCCTCCTTGCTCCCTTCACTTCATCCACCCTGGCCACACCACCGTTTCCCTCCCTTGCAGCTGCCAGGCCTCGGCTCGTCAATGTGCTCTTCTCTCTTCCTGGAAGGCTCTTCCTAGATTGCTGACTGGCCGAGGCGTTCTGGCAGCCTCGGCTGGAGGAGTCTCGGGCTCTCCCTCCTGGGCCCGTTCCTCTCTGGTTATTTGGAAAACTGTGCTGTTCCCTCCCCTCTCACCAAGAGGTGAGCTCGAGCTTTGTTACATGCACCAGTGACCCCCCCGCACCCCCTCCATTGCCTGGCACGTAGTAGGCATCGGACGATAGTGTTGCGAGAACGTCCTCCGCGGCTTCCGCTCCTTCCAGCGAGCCGACGTACTCCAGGCCCAGTCACCAGATTCACCCTATGATGTGCCCTCTCCTGTCTTGTCTTAGGATGAGATGCTGGCCCGCTTTGTGGTTGGCAGCCACGTCAGACATCACCCCGGCAACAAGGAGGAGGGGCTGGGCGGCAGCGGCACCCAGGAGCCCGCCATGCCCAACACGTACGGTGTGGAGCCCCTGCCGCAGGAAGTGCTGAAGAAATACATCATCTATGCTAAGGAGAGGGTCCACCCGAAGCTCAACCAGATGGACCAGGACAAGGTGGCCAAGATGTATAGTGACCTGAGGAAAGAGTCCATGGTGAGGGCCCAAGGTGCAGCTGGGAGGGCGGTGCGCGGGGGGAGCTCAGCAGAAGCTTCTTTAGCTGTGCGGTCCATTCATCTAAGAAGCGCTGGAGCTGGAACGCCTTTCCAAAAGGATACCTAGATACCCTGACCGTTTTGTTTCAGGTGGAATGTAGATGAACGTGCGTTTGTCTCTCCGAGTATGGGCCAGGGTCTCCTGAGTGTTGGCCACTGGTCAAGTTCTGTGCTGACTTTGCGAATCTCACCCAAACTTGTGGTCTGAACGAGGATCGGTTCTTTCGTAGTGGAGTGAAATCTAAAATAGCTTGCACGCAGCTGGAATGCAGAACTCTTTTTTTTTTTTTTTTTTTTTTTAAGATTTATTTGTTTATGTCAGAGAGAGCTTGAGGAAGCGCCAGGGGTGCTGGGGCAGAGGGAGAGAGCGAATCCCCAAGCTGACTCCCTGACACGGGACCCGATCTCACGACCCTGAGGTCATGACCGGACCTGAAATCAAGAGTGGGCCGCTCAACTGACTGAGCCACCCAGGCGCCCCCGGATTACAGAATTCTTGTGGTTTGGTAGGCTTCACCCACCTAACCAAGACAGCAGCTTCTTTGGCTTGTTTGTTTGTTTGTTTGTTTGTTTACCTTTCAACCAGGTCCTTGGCCACAGATCTCTCGAACTCTGGGCCGCACACAGCGAGCGGTGAGAGGGAAGGTGGAGGCGGGATGGCGGCAGGCCACAAGCATGCGGCCTGCGTAGGAGCCGCTGGCCGTGCCGCTTCTCCGGTTTCCTTGCCTGTCTCCGGCCTGAGGAGCCCTGACACCATCCTTCCCCCCCGCCCCCCCAGGCCACAGGCAGCATCCCCATCACCGTGCGGCACATCGAGTCCATGATCCGCATGGCAGAGGCCCACGCACGCATCCACCTGCGCGACTACGTCATCGAGGATGACGTCAGCATGGCCATCCGCGTGATGCTGGAGAGCTTCATCGACACGCAGAAGTTCAGCGTCATGCGCAGCATGAGGAAGGTGGGTGGGAGCACGGCAGCCACGGTGGGCATCCCGAGGCTCTGGATCCGGGCTCTGCGGTCCTGCCTGGCTGCTCGGGCCAGTGGCGGCGGCGGGAGCGTGGTGGGGACGGGTCATCCTCTAGTAGCTGGGTGGGTCCCCGGGAGGAAGGGCGGCGTTGACTTTGGCTGTCCTCGGCAGACTTTTGCCCGCTACCTTTCATTCCGGCGTGATAACAACGAGCTGCTGCTCTTCATACTGAAGCAGTTGGTAGCGGAACAGGTGACGTACCAGCGCAACCGCTTCGGGGCCCAGCAGGACACCATCGAGGTGCCTGAGAAGGACTTGGTGGACAAGGTATGGGCACAGCTGGGAGGGAGGGAGCTGTCCAGCATCTCCGGGGGCGGGAAGTTCTTGCTCCATGGTGAAGCAGGCAGGCCGCGGATGGGAGCCGTTCCTTAAGCATTCGTGATGTGCCGAGCCTGGTTCCGTTCAGTTACCCTTGACCGTGGGGAGCCCTGTTACCGCCATCCAGTCCACAGAGGAGACAGACACACAGCAACTGAGGACAGAGCTTGTCCACGCTTACAGGCAGGGGGCAGAGCTGAGATTTCAAGCCCCGTGTCCACCTCCAGATCCCGGCTCAGTTTACCCCCGCCGCGGACAGGCCTCAGACATGGCCCCCGCACCAGGGGCTCTGCTGCAGATCGGCTGGAGCTCGTTTTCGCAGCTCACTTGACGTTTTCTCTCTTCAGGCTCGTCAGATCAACATCCACAACCTGTCGGCTTTTTATGATAGTGAGCTCTTCAGGATGAACAGGTTCAGCCATGACCTGAAACGGAAAATGATCCTTCAGCAGTTCTGAGGCTCGGGGCCGTCCACAGCAGTGTGCTGAGGGACCCCAGAGGGCATATGGGGCCCCGCGGCTGAACCCTCTGGCTCCCCTCCCCGTCTCCTGGGCTCAGGCGGTGCTGGGAACAAGGCTGTTTGTTTCCTTGGCTCCACTCCCTGGTCCTCATGTCGTCTTGAGTGGACACTTGTTCTTTGCCAGTGTCCCTCTTTCAAATGCTCGGGAGCCCACCGCCTGCAGGAGCTTGGTCTCCGCTTCGTCCCTTGGACCAGAGTCCCTTGTGTTCCGGGTACCGCGGTCTGTTTTAGATGACCAAGCATACGAGGGTGTCACGAGAGCTTGTTGCCCTCTTGGTGTGAGTTCCGGTCCTGGAGGCTTCTACTGCTTTGGCCAAAGAGCAAGTTCAAGGTATTTGTAGCGTTTTCCTGAACTCTGTCCCACAGGTTTCTCTGGGCTTCTGTGAGTAGAGGAAAGGTGGGCAGAAGAGCACACGTCGCATGGCGCGGTGCCTTCCCCACCCCCGCCCTGGGGCCGGGGATGGCTGTGGTAGGGAGGAACAAGGCCTATCCCTGGTACAGATTGTGCCTACCCAGGACCGGCCGTCCCCTTTGCTGTGCTCGTTTGTTTTCTCCTACTAGCCAGTCCCCGTTCTCTCGTTGTACGTTCCGTTTTTGTTTCTGTAGTTTTTATTCTTAATGAAATAAAATCTAAACAGTGGTGGCTGTCGGTCTGAATTGTGTCTTCGTGTCATCACGCAGGTTTTTCTGCATTCCCCTCGAAGGCCTTTCCCATCTTCCATTTTTTTGCTGTTTGTCAGAGGAGATTTGGCTGTACAAGCTGTCTTGTTTGTGGGTGTGCAAAAAGCAAAAATGGTGTTGCTTTCCCTAGGGAATTCAGTGGGCAGTTGCTGCCTCTGTGACTTCTGTGGAATCCACGAGAACCAGAGAACAGGCTTGTACACCTGGAGGGACCGGAGGTAACCTGGCCCTGCTTCCAAAGGGAGCCCTGTTGTTCCATCTCGACAGCTTCGCCATCTGGCCTCTACCTGGAAACACCCAGCTCCGATCAGCTGTCCTCGGGGTGGGTGGACACCTACCATTCTTAGTGTTTCCCACTTGAGGTGTAGCGGAAATGTCTCCTTACAGCTTCCCTCTGGTCCGAATTATCCTTTCTGGAAACTTCCAGGATGTGTCCTTCCTGTGAAAGTCCTGCAGATGTTTGATGAAGCTCATATGTTTGGTTTCCCTATTCAGTTCCTTACACATTTCCTGGAGAGTCCGATAAGGGGAAGGCCCTGAGGAATGTGGGGCGATCTCTAAGGAAGCAGTCAAGTCCTGGGGAACTGAACAGGGGAGGGGAGGGATGAGGAAGTGACCCCTGCAAAGGTGAGATCTTGAGGAGGAAGAATGGGAAGGAGCCGGCCCCCCGGAGAGAGCAGTTGGTGTGGCTGAAGCTTGAGGGCTGGAAGAGAAGAGCTGGGGCAGGAGCTGGGCCTTGCAGGGCTTACAGCCTGAAAAGGGAAAGATTCTCTTAATGCAGAGAACGCTTCTAACACCAGATGTGGAGGTTCTCCACACCACCTCAATTCACTTCACAGTCACACACGGGGTGTCCTACAATTTTTTTTTTAAGGTTATTTGAGGAAGAGAGTGCCTGAGCAGGGGGGAGGGATAGAGGGAGAGGGAGGAGCAAACTCCCCACCGAGCAGGGAGTAGGGAGCCGCACATGGACTTGGGGCTGGATCCCAGGATCCCTGTGATTATGAACTGAGCCACCCGGGCGCCCCTGGGTGTCCTACAATATAAGGCAGCTCGGACACTACCTAGAATCAACATGCAGACCCTCACAGGGTAAGGGTTCAGTCCCACAGCACTGCACCCACTTTGGACACTGGTTGCAGGTAGTGGGGCCCCAGGTTTCCCACACTTAGGTCCCACTTGCCTGCAAATCAGAGATTTCCACAACCTCCTCCCAGGTTTGATAATTTGCTCAAAGAGCTCACAGAGCCCAGGGCAGCAGCTGACTTACTACATACTGAGAGATACAAACGATCAGAGGGCAAGAGACATTGGGGGGAATCCCAAAGAGTCCTGGGTGCAGGAGCTTCTGTCCCTATGGAGTTTGGGGGGAGTGGCGGCACCCTCCTGGCACGTGGGTATGTTCTTGTTTGTCAAGCCAGAAGATCCTGAATCCCTTCAGTTAGGGATTTTTCTGGAGGCTTTACAGGCATGATGATTAAATCACTGGCCATATGTGATTAGCTCAACCTCCAGTCCTCCCCTCCCCAGAGGCCAGGGCCTGGGACCAAAAGTTCCAACCTTCCTATCCCATCCCAGGGTTGGTTCCCACAGCAACCAGACCCCATCCTTGGGACTTTCTGAAAGTCACCTCCTTAGGCTTTTGTGTAGCTGAAAGGGCTTGTTAGGAATAAGTAAAGACCTTTCCACCTTTATTACCTGGAGCTTCCAGGGAGCTAAGATAAAACCAAGATACTAGAACAAAAGATGCTCCTATCCTCTTATCACTTAGGAAATTACAAAGACATTAGAAGCTCTAACAAGGAGCCGGGAGCGAAGACAAAATATGTATACTTTACACTGTTTGTTCTGTTCTTTAGGAACCAAGATGAGAGATCTGATTTTTTTTTCATTGAGATGTAATTGACTTATAACATTCTATTAGTTTCAAACGTACAACATAATGATTGGATCCTTCTACATGTTGCAAAGTGATCACAGTAAGTCTGGTTAACATCCATCATCCCACATAGCTAGAGATACTTTTCCTGTGATGAGGAATTTTAAAGACTTTCTTACTCTGAGCAACATTTAAATCCATCATCCAGCACTGTGAACTATAGTCACCATGCTGTACTGTGTATTTTTACAATGCTCCGGGACAATATCACAGAGGTCTAATCAGGGCTTGAGTCTGACTGCCAGAGCTGGCCCTCGAGGGGTGGCAAGCAGGGGAATAACGGGGTTCCATCTATTTTGCAGGAACTCCTCCCGGCCCCTGTCGACTGCAGGGAGAAAGGAGGAAGAGGCAAGCGGATGCCATCTGCAGATAGCAGTGGTCTGAACTAGGGGGCCGGGGCAGGTGGATGCTGTTTAGGTGGATTTTGCGATTTCAGCAAGATTTATTGATGGATAAGAAGTGGGAGTAGGAGAAAAGAAGAAACGGTAGATAATGATGACCAAGTTTCTAGCTCAAGAAACGGGTTGAGGTTTAGTGGGGGAGAACCAGGAGCTTCGCTGTGGGCGTGTTGGCTAGAAATGCCTTGTAGACACATCAAGTAGCGGTGTGAACTTTGCAGGCAGAGTTGAGCTTGGGCTGCTGATAGCTTTTTGCACATGGGCTATAATCATACGATAGCCATCACGATGGGGCTGGATGTAATCACCCAGCAGAGCGCAAGGAGAAATGAGCATCGAAGGAGACTTGGGGCCCCATTATCTGAACCAGCAAAGGACACTTAGGAGTGGGCAGAAGGTGGGAGGCAGATGAAGTGCTTATGGAAGCGAGAAGAAAGCAATTCAGGAAGGCTGAGGTCAGTTGGGGCCAACATAGCTGTAAGTTCAGGTGAAATGACAAGCCTGTCCACGGTACCAAGCTTCATTGCATCTAAGATGCCATCTATTATAAAAATCACCATTATTTTATGTGCTGCAAAGACAAAAATGCTAACATTTAGAGTAATGAGATGCCATCAACCATAACACATCCCAGCTTAGAGATGCTGGGGAATTGTCTCAAATAGGCATCTTAAGTGGAACTGAGGTATTTGTGGTAACGTGGTGGCTGGAGGTGACCTTGATGAGCGGTTCAACGCACTGTTCACCAAATAAGGAGGAGGTAAGTGGTAAGGCAATAGAAGTTGCTTAACGAGGAAAGTTCGGCTCTGAAGGGAGAGCAGGGAAATGGGCAGCTGGCAAGGTGTATAGGATCAAAGGAGTTTATGTATTTTAGAACTGGATCATCAGAGTTTGTATTCATGCAATAGGAGAGCTTACTAATGGATTAGTCTGAAACATAACTGGGTGAAAAAATAAGATGCCAAGGCATGTGATCCCAAATATGTAAAATTTAAAAAATTTTACATACTCTTTGTGTGTGTGTGTGTGTGTGTGTGTGTGTGTGTGTGTGTTAAAGATAATACAAAGCAGGAGTTCCTGGGTGGCTCAGTCCGTTAAGTGTCCGTCTCTTGATTTCGGCTCAGGTCATGATCTCAGGGTCATGAGATCAAGCCCCATGTTGCGCTCTGCTCAGCATGGACTGTGTTTCAGATTCTCTCCCTCTGCCCCTCCCCTCTCCTCTGATCTCTCTCTCTCTCTCTCTCTCTCTTTCTCACAAAAGAAAAAAAGATAATACAAAGTATATGCTTATGTTCTTGTGTTTTTTTTTTACATAACAGGTTTATTGAGATAGAATTTATATACCATATGATTTAAAATGTACAATCCAATGGCGTTAACATATTTAGAATTGTACAACCATCATCATAATCAATTTTAGAACATATTCTTCACCTTCCAAAAATCCATACCTGTTAACGGTCAACTCCCCTCCCGTTCACTCCCCAGCCCGAGGCAAACATTAATCCACTTTCTGTCTCTATGTTATGCCTATTCTGGACGTTTCATACAAGTGGAATCTTAACAATACATGGTACTGTGATGGACTGTTTCCACTGAACATAATGTTCTTAATTTCCATCTCCGTTGCCTGTAGGAGCTCTTTGTTCCTTTTCATGGCTGAAGAACATTCCACTGGATGGGTACATCACATTTTGTGTACCTACTCATTGGTTGATGAGCCTTTGGGTTGTTTCCACCTTTGCACTATCGTGAGTCATGCAACCATGAACATTTCCGTAATACGTTTTTGTATGGATATATGTTTTCTGTTCTCTGGGATCCGTACCTAGGACTGGAATTGCGGGTTCGTTAGCAACTCTAGGTTTTACTCTTGTAAGGAGCCACGAGCCTGTTTTCCAAACAGCTGCACCATTTTGCATTTCCATCTCTAGGGCGTGAGGGTTTTGAATTCTCCACATCCTGCCTGACACAAACTGTCTTTCTTTCTTGATCTTGTCGTCTCAGTGCGGGTAAAATGCTTTCTTGTGATTCCAGTTTGCATTTTCCTGAGGCTAATAAGGTTAGCCTCATTAGCTAGCCTCAAAAAAAGCATCTTTTTATGTGTTTACTGGCCCTTGGTATATCTTCTTTAGAGAAATACCTATTCGGATTTTTGCCCATTTTTAATTGGTTTGTCTCTTTATTATTGAATTATAAGTTTTTTAATGTATTCTAGTCAGAAGCCCCTTATCAGATTTATGACTTTCAAATGTTTTTTTTTTTTCCCATTCCGTGGGTTGTTTTCACTTCCTGGATAGTGTCCTTTGAATCAAGGAAGTGTAACTTTCTCAATTTCCAATTCTTTTATCTTTGTTGTTGTTGTTGCTTATGCTTTTGGTATCATCTCAGAAACTATTGCCTAATCCAAGGTCATGAAAATATACCCCTATGTTTTCTTTTTCTTTCTTTTTTTCTTTTTTTTTTAAGATTTTATTTATTTTGTGAGAGAGAGAAAGCACGAACTGGGTGGGGGAGAGGAGCAGACAGGGAGAGTCAGACACCCTGCTGAAGGGAACCTGATGTGGGGCTGGATCCCAGGACCCTAGGATCATGACCTGAGCCAAAGGCAGACACTTAACCAACTGAGCCACCCAGGCGCCCCCTGCCATGATTTCTTTTAGTTGTTTTATGGTTTTAGCTCCTACATTTCAGTCTTTAATCCATTTGGAGTTAATTTTTGTATATAGTGTGAGGTAAGGGTTCAATTTCATTCTTTCGCATGTGGATTTTCCTGTGTCTCAGCATGATTTCTGGAGACCATGCTTTCCCCATTGAGTTGCTTTGGCACTCTTGTGCCAAAAATCAATTGACCATAATGTGAGGGTTTATTTTTAAACTCTCAATTTCATCCAAGGATGTGATTATCCTTGTGCCAGTGCCAACTTTTTCTTTCTCAAGATTGTTTCGATTATTCTGGACCCTTTGAATTTCCACATGAACTTTAGAATCATCTTGTCAGTTTCTACAAGGAAGCCAACTGGAATTTTGATGGGGATTGTGTTGAATCTGTAGATTAATTTGGGGATTACCATTTTAACAGTCTTATTCTTCTTATCCATGAAAATGGAATGTCTTTCCGTTTATTTAGGTCTTCTTTGCTGTCTTTCAATAACATTTGTAGTTTTCAGAGTGAACATGGTACTTATTTTATTTATTCCAAAATATTTTATTCTTCCTGATGCTGTTGTCAATAGAATTGTTTTCTTAATTTCAATGCAATTTGTTTAGTTTCCTATTGCTATTGTAACAAATTCCTACAAACTCAGAGGCTTAAAATAACACACATTTATTATCTCAGTTTTGGAGGTCAAAAGTCTGACATGGATCCCACTGAGCCAAAATCATGCCATCCATAGGGCATGAGCCTCCTTCCAGAGGCTCTGGAGGGAAAACCTATTCCCTTGCTTTTTCTGATTTCTAGAGGCTGCCTGCATTCCTTGGCTCATGGCCCCTTACTCCACTTCCAAAGCCAGTAATTGCATCACTCTGAGCTACCATCATCACATCTCCTTCTCTGACTTTGACCTTCTTTCTTCCTTCCTTCCTCCCTCCCTCCCTCTGTCCCTTCCTTCCTACCTTCCTTCCCTCCTCCCTCTCTTTCTCTTTCCTTCCATTTCCTTTCTCCCTTTTCTTTCTTTCTTTCCTTCCATTTCCTTTCTTTCTCCCTTTTCTTTCTTTCTTTCTTTCTTTCTTTCTTTCTTTCTTTCTTTCTTTCTTTCTCTTTCTTTCTTTCTTTCTTTCTTTCTTTCTTTCTTTCCTTCTTTTTCTCCCTCCCTCTTTTCTCCCTTCCCTTCCATCCTCCCTCCCCTCCCCTCCCCTCCCCTCCCTCACCCTTCCTTCCTTCTTTCTTTCCCTTTCCTCCCTCCCCTTCCTTCTCCACCTTCCTCCGTCCCTCCCTCCTTCCATCCTTCTTTTTCTTTCTTTTCTTTTCTTTCTTATTTATTTAAGCAATGTCTGCACGCAATGTGGGGTGCAAAATCATGATTCCAAATTCAAGAGCCGCATACTTTACCAGCTGAACCAGCCAAGCACCCCTCCTGATTCCCTCTTTCAATTGTAAGGATCCTGTAATTATATTGGGCCCAACTCTATAATCCAGGATACCTTCTCATCTCAAGGTCCTTAATGTAGTCACATCTGAAAGCCCCTTTTGCCATGTGAGGTAATGCATTCACAGGTTTTGGTGATTAGGACAGGGGACATCTTTGGGAGGCCATTATTCTGCCTATTACACATGTATATAGTAATACATTTGATTTTGTGTATTGATCCTGTATCCTGCTGAATGTGTATTGATCCTGTATCCTGCTGAATGCTGAATGTATCCGTTGACTTAAATGTTAGAACTATTTATTAGTTCTAATAACTTTTTACTGGATGGATCTTTAGAATTTTCTATACAAAAGACTATGACATCTATAATTGGAGAGGGTTTTCTTCCTTTCTAATCTGGATGCCTTTTTTTTTTTATTTTCTTGCCTAATTGCCTGGCCAGAACTTCTAATGCAATATTGAATAGAAGCAGCAAGAATGGACATCTTTATTTTGTTCCTGATCTTAGCAGAAAAGCATTCAGTCTTTCACCATTAAGTATGATGTTGGCTGGAGATTTTCATAGGTGTCTTTATCATAGTGGGAAAGCTCCCTTCTATTCCTAGTTGCTTAAATTTTTTGTTTTGTTTTGTTTTTTATCATGAAGGGGTATTAAATTATGTCAAATCTATTTTCTGCACCTATTGAGACGATCATGTGGGTTTTGGCCCTTATGCTATTGATATGGTGTATTGCATTAGTTAATTTTCAGATGATTTTCAGGTTTTGAATTATCCTGCATTCCTGGGATATATCTCAGTTGGTTGTGTAAAATTCTTCTGATATGTCACTGGATTTGGTTTCCTAGTACTTTGTTGAGTATTTTTGCATCTATAATCACAAGAGATATTGATCTGTAGTTGTTTTTTTCCTTATTATATCTATGCCTGGTTTTTTTTTTTTTTAAAGATTTTATTTGTTTATTTGGCACAGAGAGAGATCACAAGTAGACAGAGAGGCAGGCAGAAAGAGAAGGGGAAGCAGGCTCCCAGCTGAGCAGAGAGCCCTATGCGGGGCTTGATCCCAGGACCCTGAGAGCATTACCTGAGCTGAAGGCAGAGGCTTTAACCCACTGAGCCACCTAGGCACCCCTAACTTCATGTTTTCAAGTATAATTGACACAACACCATTTACTGAGTGCGTAGCTATTCCCCACTACTTTTTTATTTTTTATTCCCCACTACTTTGAAAAGCTTTCTTTATCATAAATTTCCATGTGTACTGAGGTCTGCTTTTGACTTTCTCTGTTTTATTTCATTGATTTATGCATCTCTTCTAGTTTTAATATGATACTGTTTTAATTTCTATCTTTTATACTATGTTTTGATAAAAATTTCCTTGGCTCTTCTTGGATGTTTTCTGTTCTAGATGAATTTTAAAATCTTTTCAAATTCTATAAAACAGTTTCTTAGGGTTCGACTTACTCACATTTTCTTTCTGCAAGTTGCATCTGTGTTAAAGAAAGTTGGCTTAGGGTTTTTTCTATTTGTATTATTCTTAGTTGGTTTTGGCATTGGGGTTACACAAACCTCATAAAGCAAATTGGGACACTTTCTAACTTTGCTTTGTAAGAGCTTATACATTGAAGGTTTGACAGAATACACTCATTCCAAAAGGGGCTTATGTCTTTTTTAATGGTCAATTTTTTTACTCTTTGTTTTTGTCCATTGTTATTTGTTTGTTTAGCTTTTCTACTGTTTGAATCAATTTCAGTAGTTTGTGTGTCCCTTAAAAGTATTCAATTACAGGGGCTACTCTGCCTACTGGTGATCTCTCTCTCTCTCTCTCTCCCTCTGTCAAATAAATAAATAAAATCTTTTTTAAAAAGAGTATTCAATTACACTTTAAAATTTTATTGATATATACCAAGTTTTGCTTATAATTTTGAAATTTTATTTCTAGTTTTGTTCCCTTTTCATTCCTAATGGTATTTATTTATATCTTTTCTTTTTTATCTTTTACTAAAGTTTTGACTGTTTTATTTATCTTTTCAAATAACAGGTTTTAGCAATCATTTCTACTGGGTTTTTGTTGTTATTTAACAACAATAGAAATTTATTGATTCATGTATATACGGGGGCGTGTTTTTGTGAGTTTAAAGCTTCTTAAATTGAATGCTTAGTTCATTTATGTTTAACCTGTGTTTTTTTCTCCTAATAAATGCACTTACAGCTATAAAACCTCTGTGAATTGTTGGCTATATCCAATGGATTTTGATGTGCAATGTTCTCACATTGTCATTAATTTCTGAGTAGGCTAAAATTTATATTGTGATTTACTCTTTAACCTAAGATTATTTAGACAAGTATGCATTTTGGATTGCGGTTTCCTGCATCAATTAAATTTCATTTGCTTTTTATCTTCCAAGCAATTCTTCCTCAATTTAGACCACCAATTGATCCCATCTTGCCTTCCAGTGCTGTTTTGGACTTAGGTGTATATATTTATCTTTCCTATCATTTCTAGGAATCAAGAGCAAGAAGGGAAAGCAGGGACATGTATTCAGTGTACCAGCATGATTTTATATCCCTCAGTTTTTTTATTTTTTCTTTCTCTTTCTTTTTTTTCTTTTAAGGTGGAAGTTCTGGATCACATTTGTATCTAATGAAAATGATCCAGAGAAAGAAAAACCGACACTGTCAGAAAAGGGATACCTTAATATGGAAGTCCTTGAAGAGGAGATAAAGAATGCAGTGGTGGAGGAGACCTGCCAGTGATAAAGAGGGGATGTTTCTGTTTCTTTCATTGTAACAGAGGAAAGAAGGAAATAGATGACAGGTCTAGGTGCACCCTAGTTTTCTCTTTTCTAAGTCAGATACTCCCAGGTTTAACAATTGGTTTTCATGACATCTTTCTGAATTTCTCCTCTGTTACTTGATTCTTCCTAAAAAGAAAAAGTTATTATAAAAAGATAATGCTAAGAAAGTTCTAACAGTTCAGAATAATGGAATCATTAACTTCCTTGTTCTGGATACTGTATCATTTTACACTTTGTAGCCATTACCTATTTGTGGGCTTTTTGTATGAACTGTTGTTTTTTTTTTGTTTGTTTTTTGTTTAAGATTTTATTTATTTATTTGACAGAGTGACAGAGTAAGAGAGGGGGAAAGCGAGAACACGCACATGCAGGGGGGAGCGGCAGGCAGAGGGAGAGAAGCAGGATCTCCACTGAGCAGAGAGCTGACATGGGGCTCGATCCCAGAACCCTAGGATCATGACCTGAGCTAAAGGCAGACACTTAACCAACTGAGTCACCCAGGCGCCCCTGTATGAACTGTTTTAAATTAGGTCTCCTTTAACTTGTACTTGCATAGAAAATAGCACCCCACAACACAGTCAACATGACTCAATTCAGTCCTTCTCCAAGTCCTGTTGGTTGCCTCTGGAGTGTTTTCTCAAATCTGCTATGCCAGCCCTACGTCAGACTTCTACCATCGGCCACTGAGACTACTACAGCATTCTCTCCACTGGCCATTTTGCTCTTCCCTGCTGCCCTCAGGATTCTCTAAAATACATGCCATGGCTCCTACAGAAGGAATGGAAGTCTTAACTTACGACGTTCAAGATGTTTTACTACCAGGTCCTCACCTACTTTTCTAGAACCCATCGTGTCCGTTGACTTAAATGGCCTATGGAGTTTAAATTGACCACGGCCTAAATAAAATGATGTAGTTCTGTTAATTAAATGAGAATATCTTTACTTAGGTGTTCTAATTTTATGGTACTGCTTTTTGATGATATATTCTTAGACCAGTCACTTTCTCCTTGTATTTCATTTCCTTATTTATAATGTAAGGGCTTACTACTTTGTACAGATTAACCAAGAATTCATCAAGATATTTAGCTCATAAGCCATCTATCTTTCTAACCTTGTCTCCTGCCCCCATGCTAATCCTGAAACTCATTCTCCCCCTTAGTATGATATGCCATTTATTACCATACAATGCTACATTTTGCTCATGTTCTTTCCTTTGCCAGGGACCCATTTCTGCGCTATCCCACTCCTCCCCAACTCCTATTTCTCCTCTGTATTTAGTCCTGAGAGAGTCCTTTGGGGTCATCTACAATACATAGTGATATACCCCTGGATAGAGGGAGGAGAATATAATTTGAAAAAGCAGATTCAATATAATTTATTCTAAAGCAGTGTTTTCCAAGTGTACTACATCTAAAGTAAAACTCCAGGAAATCATCGCTGGTGCAGATGTTTAAATTTCACTCATCCCCCAAGGGTCAGGACTTTTCTCTGTTCCTTAAAGAGGATGAGCTCCATCCTAACTCGGCAGTTACGAATGCATTTTCCTCTCTGCCTGGAAGATTCTCTCCCTAACCCGACTTCCTACCTAATACCTGTCCATCCATCCAGGTGCCAGCTTAAATATCGTTTCTTCAGGAAGACATGTGTAATATGTAAACGTGTTCTTCTATACTGTCTCATATTCCCTTATACTTCTTAACAGACCTTACAATTTAATCATGCAATCGTATGTGGATCGTGTTGGCCTTTAGGTTTGTCTTCTCCACTAGACTAAGCTCTGAGGATAAAGGTTGTGGCTGTTTTGTTCACTACTGTGGAGCCCTGGCACAGGAAAGAACTTCAGTTGCCAAAAGGGACCAAACACTTTACAAAAGTTACGAAACCGCTCTGATAAAGGAAAGCCCATATGTAACAGTTGAGGCAACCGAGGCGCAAAGGAAAGCTTGCCCAGCTGAAGTGCCCTTGAGAAGCCTTCCCTGACCCCACTCCGCCTAGAGTCCTCTGATATAGGATTAAAGACCTCTTCGTGTCAACTGTGTCAGGGGTCACTCCTGTCTTCTCTGATCAATGTCATTCCATGCAAGTGACCACCAGCTGCCTTTTGGGAGCTCAGGAAATGTTTCCAGTGGAATGGATGACTAGATGGCTCTGGCGTACCCTCCTCCGTCGCTGCACCTCGGGCAGGTGGCCGCAGCCCCCGAAGTCTTGAGGTGCGAGGCCGGGACCTCCCGGCGGTCTCGGCCGCAGCCCCGCCCCTCCAAGCATCTCTGGTGCTGATTGGCCGGCCAGGCACCAGAGACGAAGCAGAGGGGCTGCTGCCCGCGCGCCCGCCTCGTCTCCGCGGGGACGCGCCCGCGGCACGAGGCCGGGCGGGGCCGGGGGTGAGTGACGGCCACGCGGGCCAATGGGGCGAGCGCGCGCCGCCGCCGCAGCCCGCGCGGCTCCTGACGCCGGCCGAGGCGCCGCGCCGCTGCGGCTGCGGGCGGCGACGGCTGCACCATGGGCTGGCTGCTGCGGGCCGCCCGGCTGCTGCCGCTGCTGCCGCCGCTGCTGCTGCTGCTGGCTGGGGGTGAGTGCGCGCTGCGCGGGCGGGCGGCCGCGGGGCCGGGGCCGGCGGGTGGCGGCGATGACGGCGGGCAGCGGTGCTGGACAGCTCCCGGGCCGCCAACAAAGGGGCTGGCGCGCGAGGCGCGGGAGCGCGGAGCTCGGCTGGGCTGCTGCACCGTCCTCGACAGGCGCGCTCCCAGGGCGGGGGGCGTGGGGCCACCGCGTGTGCCTCGTGTGAGAGCGGCTCCCCGGCGCGGGGGCGTGCGTGTGACCCCCCCCACACACACACACGTAGGGGAGGCGCGCGGAGTGTGGCGGCGGGCGCGCCTGCACGCGCTCCCTGGGGGCTCTGTTCGGGGGGCCTTTGGGGAGGGCGGGAGCAAGAGCAAGAGGAGGGCGGACCCTGGCCGCCAGCTCCGCGACAGCCACACAGGGACGGGATTTACAGGTCCCATGGGGTCACTACAGTGAGCGTGGGCGCGGGTGCCTTGTGGCTCCGAGGGGGAAAGTGCCAAAGAGCCCTACACACAGCTGCTGCGACAATGAGGGGTGTGTGTTTACGCGCGTGTGGTGCTACCGGACGAGGGGGGTGTGTGTCATTGTGAATGTCTGTCTAGACTGTGCTGGACAACTTTATTAGGAGCTGACAAAAAAGAAGAGGTATGACAGCAGCCAGGTCTCTGCTTGTGACAGTGACACTGCTGGATAGCTCCTGCGCAGCTGCCACGCAGGGATGGGTGTGAGAGACACTCTGAAATGTGGTTTCCGTTCAGCAATGCCCAAGGGCAGTGTGTGGGTGATGACAGGTTGGGTGTGCGGGGCAGGCGTGAAATAGATGTGCCTGTGACAGAGCCTGCTGAACGCTTCCCAGCGGCAGACACAGGATTCAGGTGTGTGCCTGGCGGGTGGGCACAAGGTATGTGGCAGCCTTCCAGACAGGCCACCACCACCAAATGCGGGTGAGTAGATGTGCTGTCTGCAGGGGTGGGTCAAATAAGGACATGACTAAACAGCTTCTCCATGTGGCTGCCACAGCAGGAAGGGGAGAGTATGCCACCGGTGCATATTCAGGGGGGATTGCTAATTGGTGTTGGTGGAGAGACACACCGGAATGAGTGTGCACGTGCATGTGTGTGTATAGTGTACGTGTTTACTTATCAGATTGCCTTGAGTGACTCCACTTCTGAAGGACATGCAGGAGTATAACGTGTATGTGTGTGGGGGGTGTTGACCTGGACACTGGCTAGTCACCTCCCGTGAAGTTAACCCCCAAAGACACAGGCACAGGTGTGCATCTGTGTGAGTGAAGGAGAGGCCTTTGAAGCCTGCCCCAGGGGGGAAAAGCAGTCTTTGCTTGACAGTGGCAGTGAGATGGGCCATTGCCATGGGCCCATAGTGACAGAATCCCAGGGAGGATGACTGGGAGGGGAAAGGGGCCTCTTGCACCTGAGCTTGCCCCGGGAAGGGTCAGTTCAGTGAGGGGTACTTTTTCTCCACCATCAGTCCAGGGAATGGTAAGGACCTAAGTGGTGTGCACAGAAATACGTCCACTGGTGTTTATCTCTTGCGCTCACACACACCTATGTCTATGTTTGCATAGCTTGAATCGTCTCTGGAAGAGGTGAGATTCAACAAATAAATTAAATATTGATTAGTCTGCTCTTTCTTTGTGCAACAGCCACACCAGAACTGGGAAGCAAAATGTGTCAGGACCCATGCCCAGCTACGGCGAGGCGTGGATGACTGCGGGCAGCGTTCCTCCTTCTATGTTCCCTCCTACCTCCTCCATCTCACACACACTTCAGGATGCACGTTATTACTTCCCTCTTGGTGACACAGAAGTGTCTGGTAGCATGTCTCTTTCTTATACACCTTTCTGTAGAAACCCTTCAAGAACGCTTGGGCATTGCTTCCCAGATCTATCCAGACACGCACACTAGTGTGAGTGTGTGTGTGTGGTAAGGTGATTGTGCTAGACGATTTCCGCTGTAGCTGACACTTACGGGTGTGGCGGCTGGGTGGCAGATGCCGCTGGGCAGCCCCCGTATTGGCGTCTGGCAAGGGCTTAGGGAGAGCTATACTTCAAAGCTGCTGATGAGGAGAAGGGTGGGGGTGTAGCTGATGGTGCAAATCAGAAAAGGATGTTTGGATCAGGAGCAGATTGTCGGGGAGATAAAACATGCGGATTACTAAGGCCTTGTTTTTTCACTCCCTGAGATATAAGCCTGCTTCCTCTGCCTCTTTTTCTGAGTTTGGGTCAGATTTGCAATTCTTTGAGGCTGGTCCCCAAATCCTTTTCATCTGCCTTCTTTTTCTCTCCCTCTCTCTGTTGGGAGTGATGAAGTATCAGAAAATTATAGATGCTAGAGGAGAAAAAAAGAAAATCGGGGTGCCTGGGTGGCACAGTTGGTTAAGTGTCCACCTCTTGGTTTCAGCCCAGGTCGTGATTCTGTGACATCGAGCCCTGTGTCGGGCTCCACGCTCAGCATGGAGTCTGCTTGAGATTCTCTCTCCCTCTCCCACTGCCTCCCACCCTCGTGTGCTACTGTGCTCTCTCTCTCAAGATAAATAAGTCTTTAGGGGCGCCTGGGTGGCTCAGTGGGTTGGGGCCTCTGTCTTCGGCTCAGGTCACGGTCTCGGGGTCCTGGGATGGAGCCCCGCGTTGGGCGCTCTGCTCAGCGGGGAGCCTGCTTCCCCCTCTCTCGGCCTGCCTCTCTGCCTACTTGTGATCTCTCTGTCAAATAAATAAATAAAATCTTTTAAAAAAAGATAAGTCTTAAGAAAAAGAATCAGTCACAAGGAGTATAATTCTGAAATTTTAAGTCAGATGGAGTCTCAATTAAGGCAGATTAATTATCAAGTGCAAAAGCATTTATACACAGGATGCTTAGGGCTCAGCTACTATTTTGGTGGGCAGGTTGGAAAATAAGCAAGCTCTTACAATTACCTAAATAATTATCCATTGCCAAGGCTTTTGAAAATATCAAGGTCTATATAAAGAAAAAATAATTATCACAGGGAAAAATAAGTTCAAGAAAATGGAACTGTCTACTGGAAAAGGACTGAAAGCTTAGATTCCTTTTTTCACACACAGCTTTTCGGCAAGATTCTCCAAATCTCTATTCATTTATATTGGATGGTTGGGAAAGGAAGAGAAGGAGGGAGGGAGAAGGAGGTGGAAGGAGACTGTGGTGTCTCTGCCTGGAGGAAAGGAGAGAGTTTCAGAGAATGGAGAAACTCGCCCATTATGGAAATGGTAGGGAGTGGTCCCAGGGAATTCAACAGACTGAAGTCCTCTGAACAGGGAGCTTCACTGACTAAACGGTATTTGATTTCCAGAAGTGGGCCATCAACAGGACTGCTGGTCAGACTTTCCTTGAGAGGGCTGACGCAGTTTCCGAGACCACCCAAGACGTAGAAGGGGGTGACTTCTCTCCCACCATGCCCCAGTTCAGCTCCAAGAGAGGCAACATTCAGGTTTTGAAGAGGCAATGCAAGTTTGAGCCTCCAGAGGCTGAAATCCCAAGAATTCCTAAATAAAACTAGTTTGCCCTTTTCTAAAGAAGCTGAGATAATATCTTCCCCAATATACCCACTAGAGGCTGGTACGTGTAGATAAAGATTTTCATCTAATGGCCGTCTCAAAGATTGGCTGCTCAGGCGACCTGGAGATCTGTAAAATGTTTATTTAATTATTACAAACATTTCTTGTCCACTGACTTTTTTTCCTCGTGGACTGCGTGAGTTTTTTTCCAGGTAAGTTTATCGCATTTGGCTCCCCCAATCTTGGGGGTACCACTTCTACAAAACAGGGCAGTTGTATCTGCAGGTATCACATTTAAAACTTAGACTACACTTTTCAAACCATGGTCATTTTTGAGGGAAGAAACTAGCTAATTACAGCGCTTCTGTTAACTGGTCACTGGGCCAACCAAGTTGACTCAGACACGAGACAAATGGAGTAAGGGAAGGAGGCCGTAGATGGCCCAATCCAGTTTGAGAGAAAAGTGCAGTAATTGGTTCAGAAGGCTGTGGTACTAGGAGTGGTGCCTAGCCTACACCAGGAGTGGCCCAGGAGAGCTTCTCAGAAGCATGGGCTGGAAGCAGAAGCAGGAGCTGGGTAGGTGGGCGCAGGTGGCCCTAGGCGTTACCTGTTTCTTAGGTTAAAGGTTTTTGAGGCTTGCATGCCGTCCCATGTTTCCACCCATCAGTCCTGGTTTTTGCTTTTGGGTTTTTTTTTTTTTTTTTGGTGTTTTGTTTTTTTTAAGTCGCATAGAATAACTCTGATCTTTATTATTCACATCAACCTTTTATTTTAATATATTTGAAGATACTGACCATTATCTCTCTTGCAACTTCTTTTTTCCTGGCTAAGAACGTCCCAGTTCTCTGTTCTTTATGAAGGATAATAATACTTAGATTTCGAGAATGCTGTCTGCTGATTGTAGCACTATTTGCATGGAGCTTCCCTCCCCTGAGGCCCCTGCCTCCCTGAGGGCTGTGGAATTTTTGCTTTACCATTGAGGAACCTGGGGCCCCTGGTAGAGAAGTAGCTTACTCAGAACAGCTCACCAGGGAAGCTAGAATGCAAACCTTCTTCCCTGGCCCAAGCTCACTCTGCTAGAACATCCTCTGGTGTTTGAGTTTAAGATCTGTTTCTCATCCACACACCTTTTAACTGCATTAAGCCCCTTTCCCTCGGAAGGCTCTCCTTTCGGTCAGATGCCTGTACTCACGGTCCTATGTCACCCAACCATGCACACATAGCTCTCGAGGTCTCTACCACACTCCGGGTGCCAAGCTTAGGGCTTACCATGACTGCATAAGGTGGTCGCGAAGCTTCAGATTCAGATAACACAGAGCATTGAGCACGCAGCGCCAACCGTGTTAGCTCTCGTTTTTCATTCTAAACATCATGAAAAATTTCCATGAACTATTCAGGCTGGGGCACGGGGAGCAACCAGGGGAGAGCGGGATGTGACTCTTGATTGTATCACTGAACTTTAGTCTTGGAAAAAAAAAAACAAACTTGGAGGTCATTTCAACCACCTTCATTATCTTTGAGGAGGGGGAGATAGACCCAGAGGTTTTAAGCAACTTTCCAGAAGACATAGAGCAAGTTAGTAATATTTGTGTGATTAAGCTAGTACTTAAGGTGTGAAACTAGCCAATACGGCTGTCTTCCCCTTCTTAGTGAATGGAAGTGAGAGAGATGGAAGAAAGCTGCCCTTTAATTTTTGTTCGTTTGTTTTATAAATTAGAAAAGAGGGATCCAAGATGCTAAACCAGTATGTTATGACCAATGCTGGCTGAATCTGATCTGCAGTCTTACCTAGTCTTTAAAGACTGTTCAGGAGATCGGATTGCTGAAATCCAAATCTCATTCTTAATGCATTTTTGGAAAACGTTCAGCTTAGGACAGAAGTCTGGGGAACCGTGTGCACGCAAGGTCCTTCAAAGCAGGGACTTGTCCTTCACTGCATTTGTGCCCTGAGCACCCAGCACGACTGTAGAGAAGATGGGCACTGGTGGCTGTTTCTGAGTGAACAAACGCCCATCTCCCCCAGCAGGTGCTAAGTCCGATGAACCTCACTCTCTCCGGCCCACCCCCCTTGGGCTCCCCTTTGCCTCTGCCACAGGGAAAGCTGAACAGCTCGGCCTTTGTGGACCGAGAACAGCATCTCAGAATCCCCCCGCAGCCCCTGGGTGTCAGGAGTATCTCCCCCGAAGTCCCCACGGGCACCCCTGTGTTCTTTGCTGTTGGAGATGTGTCTTAATGGCATGCCACTCCGGCCTTCCTGGCCTCTCCTTACCATCTGGCTTTCGTGTCTGTGCAGGAGCATCCCTGGGCACATGTGCAGCGGGACCCGATGAGCCTGGCCCAGAGGGCCTCACCTCCACCTCCTTGCTGGACCTCCTGCCACCCACGGGCTTGGAGCCGCTGGACTCGGAGGAGCCCAGTGAGGCCATGGGACTGGGAGCTGGCCTGGGAGCCCCCGGCTCGGGTTTCCCCAGTGAAGAGAGCGAAGAGTCGCGCATTCTGCAGCCACCACAGTACTTCTGGGAAGAGGAGGAGGAGCTGAATGACTCCAGTCTCGACCTGGGACCCACTGCAGGTAGCTCTTCTCACCTAAGAGTAGGTGCCCATTGCAGCTGGGCGGGAGGCTGGCTAGGCAAAATGGCAGAGGACCGTTTCCTTGCTCAAATCGTATCTCTTGTCTCTCCCCGCCACCTTTTATCATGCTGCCATCCACCTCTATCCCAGAGCCGAGTCTCTGGGACCCCCGGTGTCTTACCGGTCCCGAGGCTCTTTTCTTTTTAACATTTGCTGCTGTTTAGGGAGCCCATGTTATGTGCTCATATAGCACCATATAATGCAACAGCCTGGGAGCGTATAACTTTCTCCCCATGTAAACATGCAAAAACTGCCTCTCAGAGTGTTAAGAGTTTCCTCAAGTTCGTTCATACAGCCGCTCATCGGCTCAGCCATGATCCAACCCAAGACTTCCCAAGATCTAGGGGTTCATTGTTTCCCTGCTGTGCTATGTCATCCCTGTTGAAGGTTCCTGTACCGCTCCAGAGGTCTCTCTGACCCCTGAACAAGGCACACATCCCAGAGCTGGTTCGTGGGTTCCTAGAGCATGGCTGGCGGACCTGTGTGGGCCAGCCGCCCAGGGCCTGGGGCCATGCCAGAATGCACGCACTTAGGGGCTGGGTGCAGACGTGGTGGCGGACGTTTGCCTTGCTCCTGGCTTCAGCAGCTGTGCGTGTTCTTGGCCAGCAGGAGCCCATTTGTAAAGGCTGGGCTGCCACATTGTGTGTGTGCCCGCCCGTGCACACGGGGGCGGGCTCTTACAGAACTCAGTTCGAATTTTTCTCTTTAGGGTAGATAGTATTTTGGATTTATGTCCTCTAATTATGAAAATAATAGCTGGAAATTGTAGAAAATACAAAAGATGCAAAGAAGGAAACAAAAGTCACCCGAAATCTTACAAGTGAAAGAGAATTACTAGTAATAGTTTGGGATACATCCTTGCAGTCACTTTTATGTGCCAAATTGGAATCGTAATATTTTCAATTAAGATGTTTAATAAATGTATCTCCACATCATTACTCTTTTTAAACCTGATTTTTAATGACTACAGAGTATTTCGTCATGTGGCTCATCATAGGTATAAAACCAGCTCCCTATTGTTGAATATTTCAGTTGTTTCCAGTTTTAATGCTGCTATAACTGTCATTATATATTTTTACACTTCTCTGATTGTTCCCTCATGATACATTTCTAGAATAAAATTGCTAGGTGTAAAGATGTATCAGTCGGCGTCCCACCCGGAAAAAGAAGACACGACCAAACTGAGATTACCCAAGGAGAGTTTATTTGTAGATCAAGGAATTTAGGAAGGTATGGGCCGGGGACAGGCCAACCACAGAGGAGTCCAGGGTCTGTGGCAGCAGAGCACTCAGTGCCCCTGCACCCAAAGGGACTGAGGGAGAGATGAATGAAAGGAACCAGGAGGGACAGAGAGTGGTGGAAAGCAGGTGATCCTGGCCAACGCTGTGACCCAGCAGGGGAGAAACCAGGGGAGAAAATACCTGACCCCTCTCCTCCCATCTTCTACCAGGATCCCTGTCAATCTCTCTTCCCCTGCCTCTGTCAGGGAATCTGGTCGGGAAGCGGGGACACCACCTATTGTGGTAACTGTCGGGGTCTGTCTCCCAGGGTAGAGAAGGGTCGAGAGAAGATCTGGAGGGGATAGAGCATATCTGGCACAATAGGAAGCTTCCCACAGGCTTTGTTAAATATTTCCAAACCAGCCTCTAGAAAGTTCTTTCCAGTTTGCATACCCACCAGAGGTGGAATGAATGGCAGGTTGTTGGAGCCTGCTCACCACTGCATTCTGTCATTTAGAAATCTTGGTCAATTTGATAGGGAAATTATAATGGCCTTTGATTGCTAGTGAATGTTAACGTGTGTGTGTGTGTGTATGTACATATGCTGACCACTTATAGTCCTCTCTGATTTGAGGAGTAGTATAATGAAGAGCAGGCTCTGGCATCGGGCAGATTCCAAATTTTCAGCACCGACACCTAATGGCTATGTGATTTTTGGCCAGGAGCAACCTGAGCCTCAGGCTTCCCATCTAGGGAATGGAATCATAGGGTTATGAGGTTTAAGTGCAGTAATTCATTGAACGCTCTCAGTACAGCGCTTGCTACAGCTAAGTACTCTGTATTAACTATTATTACTTTTCCATTTTTTTCTATTGGGGCTTTAATTTTTTTTTACTACTGTACCAATCCTCACATAAAAAGAATACATTCTCGGGGCGCCTGGGTGGCACAGTTGGTTGAGCGACTGCCTTCGGCTCGGGTCATGATCCCGGAGTCCCGGGATCGAGTCCCACATCGGGCTCCCAGCTCCATGGGGAGTCTGCTTCTCACTCTGACCTTCTCCCCTCTCATGCTCTCTCTCACTCTCTCTCTTTCCTAATAAATAAATAAATAAAATCTTAAAAAAAAAAGAATACATTCTCTGATGTATATAGAAAATATTCTTCCAGTTTATCAATTATTTCTTTATTATAATAATTTTTGACATTATTATTTTTTTTTAAAGATTTTTTTATTTATTTAATAGAGACAGAGACTGAGAATGAGAGGGGAGAAGGTCAGAGGGAGAAGCAGACTTCCCGCAGAGCCGGGAGTCCGATATGGGACTCGATCCCGGGACTCCAGGATCATGACCTGAGCCAAAGGCAGTCGCCCAACCAACTGAGCCACCCAGGCGCCCTGACATTATTTTTTTTTTACGAACTGGACAATCTTTCTTTTGAAATGGTTGAAATGTTTTTATGTGTTTTTCTTTGCTTTATGTTTAGAAAATCCTTTCCCTTCCTGAGATATATGCACCTTTATTTCCTTTATTTTTTTTTACCTTAAATTTTTACATTTAACTGTTTATTCTAGCAGTAATATACTTTGGTATAAGATAGGGATTAGTTCTGTAGTTCATTTCCCCCATAAATCTAACCCGTGACTGCAGCAGCATAGGCTAATAAATCTATCCCCTCATCATGGAAAAGAAACACTAGATGATTAGATGCGCTTGGATCTTTCCCTGGGCTTTTCTTCTTGGGTAGACCCTTGAGATTCTAGTCTGACACAAGCACTCTTTCCGAGGGCCTCGGCCGAGAAAGCCGCGGTGCTGAGTCTGGGACTTTCCTCAGGATCACGGTGGGATGGCCCTGAGGCTTTGCTGAACTCATTTTCTCTGCCTCTCCCTTCCCTTTCCCTCCTTTTCCTCCCACTTCCTCTCTCTTCTCCCATTAGCCTGTCTGCCTCTCTTAATAGTGGAAACTGCCATTCATTAAATGCGTGTTCTGTCACAGGCGCTTGGCATCTGTTCTCCTTGCGCCGGCTCTACAGCGTGGTCTGTCTCCTCCTCTCTGCTCTACATCCTGAACAACTGTGAGTTGGGGGCGCAGGTGCCCTACGCAAAGAACGGATGACAGCCCCTGAGGAGGGAGAGGACAGAGGGCTGCTTTTCCCAGGCTTCCACATCTCTCACCTTCCCATGGGGCGCTTGCCTTTCCTCGGGTCAGTGTCTTCTCTGTACCCCCCAAGGCAATCTGTGAAAACACGGTACCCACAGGATAAAAGAAAAACATCCTAGTACTGCAGAAAATGCTCTTGATGCTCTGACCCAGCCCCTTGGCCTCATCTCCTTCCCCGCCCCTGCAAGCGTCAGTTTATTAGCCTATTATCAACCCCGCTTGGCAGATGCGGATGTGAGACGGAGGTACAGGGAAGCGAAGTGCTTTAACGAGGTCACGCTCGGTATGTGACAGAGCTGGATCGAGAATCGGTGTGTTCTCAGGCCTGTCCCCTGAGCCTGTGGTGGCCTTCCTCCTGTCCTGTCTGTCTGGGATGCTCTTCTCCATCCCAGCTGCCTGGCACACTTGTCACCATCCTGCAACACCCAGCTCAGAAGACACAGCTTCTGAGAGGCCTTTGCATCTCTACCAGGCGGGCAGGACTGCACGTGGTTGTGCGCGTGGCGCCCGACGCAAGGGGAGCAGGGAAGCTGGGGCTCAGGTCCAGCCTGCACGCTACTCACCCAGTCAGGGGCTGGACGGAAGGAGTGCCTTCTTCTAAGTCATCTGCCCAGAGGGACCTCTCTGTGAGCTGGCAGTGGCCCTGACGTGAAGCTCGTTGTCCCTGCGTCTGCATCCTCGTGGTACCTTGATAATACGGTGTGAGGCCATCACAGAGACGGAGAGCGTTCCAGGGGTGAGGCTCATTTGTAGGGGGAGGCAGCCCAGAGAGGACAGTGTGTGCCAGCCCCCTCTGCCCGCGTCTGCTCCTGACCCTAAAAGTCAGAGGCTTCCATTTAGGGCTCTCTGGAAGGAAGGAGGGCATTGCCTCTTGGGGTTTGCTCCTCAGGTTGGAGGAGACCCAAGGAACCTTCAAAGGGCCTGCCTGGAGAAGTGTGCCCAGAGGTCAGAGTGACCATGCTAAATGCTGTGTCCTAACATAGCTCTTGGGGACACGGATACTTCTGTGCCCAGGAGCAATGACTGCTGAAAGCCAGGCTATGGATGGGCCTAATCTCAGACCCATTACCCTTCTAGTAATTATATCGACCCATATGTGAGCACCTAGCACATGCCAGGCGCCATGTTAGCTGTTTCAATGTATTATCTCATTTAATCTTAACAGAAACAGGTAGATATTGTGACTCCCATTTGACCAGTGAACAAACTGATGCTCCAGGAGTTTGCATAACAGCCCAGCTACCAGATGTAAGAACCAGGAATCAAACCCAAGTTCTTAGACTCCATAGCCTTGGCTTTTTCCATTAGGTTGCCTCTCAACTCAACCATTTTACTAGAGATTAGCTTTAAGGTCTTGTATTGTTACATAGTAAATGTCACCGTTTTTTTCCATAGAATTTTCTCTTTGATTAGCTCATTTGAACTCCGCTCTGTAGGAGTGGCAGGAGTTGTCACTGCTTCACAGATGCTGAAACCCAGGCCCAGAGAGGGTAAGAGCTTTGCCCAAGGCTGCACAGCTTGAGTATGGCAGAGCTGAGCCTGGAATCAGGGGGTCCTGAGCGCCTGGGCTTGGCAGCCCGCTGCAGGAGCACAGAGATAGTATGTGTTAGGAAACCAGTGCATTTTGTTGTCACGGGTACTTTGCTATACATCTCATTGCTAGTTTGTTGGACCTAGAAAAGCCAGAGCTGGAGCCTTCCTTCTCCTGCAGTGACGATCCTGAGGTCCCACAGCCAAAACAGCCACTGGTCTTTCTGCTCAGCTGGTGACGAGCGGTGTGACCTCGAGCGGGCTCCTTGTCTGATCTTGGCTTCAGTCTCTCCTCTGTAAGTGAGGCATGATAGATTGAAGCCTTCTCCAGCTTTAAAACATTATGGTTTTCTGACATTTCAGGTGAGAAGAGTGGTCTCACCAGAGTAGGGAGAAAGAAATGGAATGTAGCTTGCCCCTCTGCCAGCTAGCATCAAGCCAACTTCAGGCCCGACCAAGTAATTCAGGCAAGACTGTTAATGATTAAGAACAGTTTCCCGGGTTACCCACTCATCCCAAGGCTGTCTCTGTCACCCCCCCCCTTTCATTCTCCAATATCCTTAATAAAATTCTCCACATGCAATTTTAATTTTCCTAGGGAACAAGCTAATTAGTGTTCTACAAGAAAAGCAGTAACTCTTTGGGGTCGGCAAGTTCTAGAAACCCAACTCGAACATGCTGACAGGCCCGTGTGAAAAAGGGGGGGTCGATTGGCTCAGTAATGCAGAACCTAGGCAGGTGGGAGCCAGGTGTTGAAACGGGACACCAGCAGCTGTTTTTCTCCATCAGGTCTCGCCTTCCCTGGCTGGCTTTGTTCTCAGGCACGTTGTCCCTGCGAGGTGGCTCAGAGAGCCCGCAGTCACTCCAGTGTCCTCTTCTTTCACTCAGCAGCCTCAGCAGAGAAAGAACCCTGCCTCGCCAGCACTTCTGGGAAAGTCTCAGGATGGAAGCTCGTGTTTCTGTCCTGGGTCATGAGTCCATCTACGACCCAATCCTGAGGCCAGAGGGCCTGGGTTCTCTGGTCCAGACTAGCTCTCGAGCACCCTTGGAAGCCAGGGGGTAGTGCCCCACACTCCTGTACCAAGAGGAAGGGGGGTTACACACCAAATGATGGCTGGGCATAAAGGAACATTCATGAGTGCTTGTGTTATTATATAAATCATTTTCCCATCATTTTTTTTAACCTCACAGCAGCCCGATGAAACCTGTGAAAGCAGCCATCGTTAGGATCTCTGTTTTATAACTAAGGAAACCGACTCAGAGAGGTTTAAATGTGGCATGGAATCACACAGGTAACAAGCAGCAGAGCGAAATCTCAAATCTGAGATTTCTACATTAAGATCTGCTACCCCTGCGTGTGAAATCATTCATTAGACCCCTTGAATTACTATCGCCTGTGACAAATTTTGTAGGAAAGCAGATCATCAAAGCCGGTCTGCTGGGACCTGGAAATGGCTCCCATGTATTGATACTATACCTGCTATTGAATGATTTGACCTTCTGGGTCACGGCGCACGCATCAGGCATGTTTGCTAGGAAGGCCGGCAGACAGAAGCACTTGCACCTAGATGCCAACAAGAAACTGCACTTTTGTTTTACACTAGTAATAAGTATCACCATGTTAAAATCCTAAAATGCAGAAAAGAAGAAAGTAAAAACCACTCCTAATCCCATCAGCCAGAATTGGCCAATGTTAACATTTTAGCATGTATCTTTCTGGAAATTTTTCCCACGTGGGAGATACCTAAATACGCCTTTATAAAAAATGGAATTACAGTGCACAGGTCCTGCTGTTTCACTTTTCGGCGTCTCTCCTAGCCAGCGAACGGAGCTGTCCGTCCTCACTTTTAAGGCAGGAGCGGCCTCCCAAGCCTGGCCCAGCCACCACTCTGGTCTGTGGCCTGCTGCCTGAGCGCGGGATGGCCTCCAGTCTTTTGTTCTGCAAACTGTGCCCTGATGGGAATCCTTGAAACCCAGTCTTCACGAGCATCCTCATTGTTTCCTTAGGGTGCATTTCTAGAAGTGAAATGACAGGTTCAGAATGTCTCTTCTTAAAGCTTTTCATTCATATTAACTCCCCGCCCCCAATGTGGCCTGATTTCCATTCCCATCAGTAGCAGATGGAGGGCCCGTTTCCTGCACTCATCCAATACTCGGTATTATCTTTAAATATATACGCATCTTGTCAGGCTGGCAACCCCAAAACTGTACCATCATGTTTAATTTACATTTCTTTGATGACTACTGAGGTTGACCATTAAAAAGTCATTTTTAATTATACAGAAAGCTTCCCCCCTTGCACCTGTGTTTTATACCAGTCTGTTGTGAATTTTGGGAGTGTTTTTGTATTAACACTGGGTTGAATAACTGGCTTGAGTGTTGCACTCAGGGGGGCAATTTTCAGAGATTGTGACATTAAGCAAAAGGGACATTTAAGTGATTGTCCAAGGCCACTGGCTTGGTGGCTGTCTTAATTTCACGTCTTAAACAGGGGAGTCAGTTCATTAATATTTCAGCAGATGCCAAGGGTCATCCATGAGATTATGGCTACCCTGGAAGGCAGAAACAAAGTCCAGGGTGACCTTGATATTCTGGAGAAGGAAACTTACAAAACCCATGAAACATAGGAGAGAGAAAATGCAACACAATCTATTTAGGGAACAAAAGCCAGCCCCCAGAGTGAGATTAAAAGAAAAAGCAAAAGCCTAGAGAATCCGAGCTGTCCAAAGGTCTGGAGCTTCATCAGAGTGGCCTCCTGCTGCCGCTGAGCCACGAGATCACGTCCGGCAGGGAGAGAGCAGCGTGAGTGCTGTGTTAAATTCAGACTGCGCTTATGCCTAAGTCCAGAAATCTTACTTTCCAGCTCGCATCAGCTAGCTTCTCGCCTGTGAATCTTGTTGGCTTTTCAGTAGTTCACTCAGCAAATATTTATTGTGTACCTATGCTGCTGGTTTTATAACCACTGGTACAACTGTGTGGCGAATCCAGAGTTTCCATGAGAGATGAAGAGTGGCAGGGGGGAGGAGGCTGAGAATGAGGGATAATCACAGTTGCGGAGCCCCAGGCAAAGGAGGCTAAATCGGAACAACTGAGAAAATATGTAGGTTTTTATCCCGAGGGAGATGCTTCCCAGAAGTTCCTCATGTAAGCAGACAAAACAGAAATGGGCTTAAGTTGTACAGGAACCACAGCAGTTCGGTTTAAGGAATTTGGGGAGAAAACAAAAGCCGCCAAAGTAGAAATGCCTCTTTAAGGAGACATATTCTTGAAGAGGGTGGCAGCCCATCTTACCCAGACTTGGCCGTCTCCTGTCCACATGACCTCCCAGGTCCCTTCTTGAGCTAGAACCCCTGGGTCTTTGGAGGTCCTAGGGGGTCCAGTGGAGTCCCATTGCAGGTACACCTGCCCGCGGATTCACCTGCAGTGAACTGGGGCACGTGGACTGTGACAGCAGTGCGACTTTAAGAGATGGCCTCAGGGAGAAGAGCATGCCTTCTGGTCAAGGTGATTTGAATGCGTCATGTCATTTTACCTCAGCCTCAAGGTCCCAGAGGGGCGGGCCTAGAGGCGGGTTAGCCAGCATTCTAGCCCCTGGCTGCAGAACCTTGAAGCTGAGCCTTGAGCCCTTACTGGTCAACTAGTCTGGTGACTCAAGCCCAGCTTCCAAGAAATGGGTCATGGCCTGTGGTGCAGATGGAGGGGGAGAGGGGATGCTCCTCTGTCAGTTTGCTCCTCCCCCTGCATCTGAAGCCAAGTCTGGGCGTTGGC
>CM052799.1:51224725-51315228 GCA_028533885.1 Nasua narica | reverse complement strand
CGCGGCATGTCTAGGAAAGATGTAGTTTCCAATTAAAGCCACCAGGGGGTACTGCAACTTCACAGAGCTGGCGCCCGTGTTCAGGGAGGGAAGCAGGGGAGGCAGGGGGGCGGCAGGGGTGGGGAGGGAGGTTGGCCTAGGTCCCAGGCATTCCTGTTCGGTCTCACCGATGGCAACAGCGGGTGAGGAGACTGAGCTACCTGTCTCCTGATTGTCCTTGCAGTGTGGCCACTCCCTGACCTTCCATGCTTTGAGGCCAAGCTGGAGCCTCCTCTGGAGGGTCTGAGCTCTGGGGGACATCTCACCTCTCTTCAGTGTCCCAGCTGTCACTACCCTCCAGCTTTCCTGCTGTCTTGAACATGTCTCCTGGGCACCTCTGCTTGTCCACACCTGTGTCCAGGTGTGGGGTGTGCAGGGCGTGCCCTGCTTGTATGCCTTTGTCCCACACAGGTTTCGGGGTTTGTGGGCCCCTCCTGTCCCCACTCCAGATGCTGAAGCAGATGGGCTAGGAAGCAAAGCCTAGGGCACTAAGCAGCACAGGCTCTCCCCGTGGGGAGTCATAGCTGTTGGTGACAGCCGTGAACAGGGCTCAGGACATACCGCTGTCACTGCATTGGGAGAAGAGGGGCTAGGGCAGCCACCTGCCTTGCCGGGCCCATTGTGCCTCCCCCACTATGGTGCCATCCTCTCCCGTATCCCTCTCGTTTCCTTGCTCCATTCCCCTGCTTTTCTTCTCTTCCTCCATTGCCAATTGACCTCGTTATACTCCTCTCCAAAATGACTGCTCCACCCCCCTCTCTCAGGCCACTGTCTCAAGTTTCTGGAAGCCTGGTCTTCTTTCCTGGACACTGGAGTGGGAAAACCATGTTCTTCGCCGCCCACCAAGACTGTTCACCTCTCACAGCAACTGTGTTCCTTCTTGCTTGGAGCCTTTGGAAGCTCCTAGTTCAGGATGGCCTGCCCTGTCCCCTGGCACGTTTCACTTCTCTTCTTGTGGCCCTAGCATTTTCACTAGCCAGGATTTAATGTGATATTCTCTCTCTCTCTCTCTCTCTCTCTCTCTCTCTCTGTAATTCCTTATTTAAAAAACAATTTCAAATTTCCAGATTTGCAAGAATAATTTCCATACACCCTTCACTCAGATTCCCCCAGTGTTAATATTTTACCAAATACGTGCATATACTTAGAGACATTTTTTTCCTAAACCATTTGACAATAAGCTGCAGACACAGTGCCCCTTTACTTACACTGCATACTTCAGGGTCTATTTCTTAAAAACAGAAACATTGTCTTACAGAATCACAGTACACTGACCTTCGGGAAATTGACACAGACACAGTAGTACTATATGATGACAAACTGTTCAAACTTGCCGCTCCCCCACCCCCCAGCATCCTACTGTTGCAAAACAAAACAAAATTATTTTTTATAGTTCACTGTCAGTCCAAAATCAGGTACTGTGTTTGCTGTCATGTCCTGTTAGTCACTTTTATCCTGGAAAATTCTCCAGTCTTTGCCTTTCATGACCTTAAGCAGTTTTGAAGGAGATAGGCTAGTTATTTTGTAGACTACCCCTCAATTTTGTCTCGTGTTTCCCCATGATTAGATTCAGGGTCTCCTTTTTTGGCAGGAATAGCACAGAAGCGCTGTTGTATCTTTCTCAGTTCAGGAGACCCTGGTTCTCCTCCTGGACTGAGCATGGTTTCTTTACCTGTTAGTCTACATTCATATTTGGATCCCGTCCCACTCCCCACTCTCCTGGCATCCCCGTTTTCATCCCACCTGGGTCTGTCCCCCAGCTGCTCACGTTCCACTTCCCACCGCATCTCTGGTTCATAGTCTACATCCCCATTGGGTCTCCCGTTAAATTCTTGTTTCTGTGTGAGAGACCCTCCTGACACTCCGATCATATCTAGGCTTGTCAGGAAAGCATGGATCCTCGCCTTCTTCCCTGATTTATTTATCACTCAGGTGCTTATCCTGCCCCTCAGCCTGTGGAGCAGACTTCCAAAACGGGGCCATTTTTCCTGTTACGATTTTACCATATAAAAATTTAATAATAAGAAGAAGGAGGAGGTAGAGGAACACTTAAAATCAATCACGCATTTGCCGTGTAGTGTGGGCTGTATCCAAGTTTTATCTCAGTGTCTCCCGACCACAGCCCTGGCTGCTAGGTCCTGTTGTTATTTTACAGATAAGGGAAAGGAGACACATGGAGGTCAAGTGCATGTCCAAGGGCACCAGTGCTGATCAGCAGTGGGACCAAGATCACACAATAAGAGAAGAAGGAACAATTCTGAATGCTGGGAGGTGGTTTTAAAAAAAAAAAAAGAAGGAAAAAGTTCTGCGGAGTCTGAGTGTCAGGGTGTGATGTTTACTGACTTCTCAGGTCTCTGGAGATGAGAGGGCTGGAGAGGGCGAAGGCCTGGTGGGTGATGTAAGTTTGGGCATCTTTCACAGAGAGGTGGGGGATAAAGTCTTTGGAGTCCGTCAACTCTCTGAGAAAGGAGTGCAGAAATGATGAGTCAGGGGCTGGCTGTCTGGAAGTGATCGCACGGAGGGAGCCTAATGAAGGAGCAGTCCGTGCCCTTGGAGGCTCTTTTCTCCCCCTAAAGGGACAGGTCCTGGGTTCAGGAGGCAGAAGGTGGCAGTCAAGGGTCCACGAAACAACACATTGCTCTCTTTTCTGCACTGGGCCAGGCAGGCACTGTGTCAGGTGCCGGGAACCCAGGGATGAAGAAAGTCACCTTGCTCGGCAGTCAGAGTTTGCGATCTCATAAATCCCATGTTATTCTTATTTAGGACAGTAGAGGAGTTGTTGTTTTTAATGCCATTGGTGTGTAGGACACGTTTGTCAGAACTATCTCCAAAGCACCGAGTATCAGTGCTAGAAAGAACCTTAGAACGCATATATACCAGCATCCATTTGTCCTATGTAAAACGGAAGCCCAGAGAAACCCAGGGACAAGTAAGTTGGGGGCTAAGTCTTCTGGCTGCAGATCTCGTCACCCGCAGCATGACCCCTGTTATTGTCCGGCGTAGCAGAGGGACTTCTGTTGGGAGCCCGGCTGTCTCTGGAGGGAGACAGAGCTCGACTTCGAGAGCGTCAGTGTCACATTGAGTAGAGGGATTATTTAGTCAGCCTGCCCTCTTGGGAACTCCCCTACCTCCGCGGGATACGCCACCATCCACCACATTCCTGGTGCATTCTAGGCTTTACTGAACCTATTGGCTAGTTCACCTACTTGTTGAGGGTTTCCCAAGCACTTTAGACTTGACCTTTCTGCTACGGGCATGGCTGCCCCCACAGTCAGCCGGAGTGCCTCCTTCTTCCTGTTAATCAGCCAGTGCACACAGGGTATCAAGTCTACCTTGGGGTCATCTCTTGAACCTGTTCTCTCTTCATTCCCAGTGTCATCACCTGTGTTTATCTCCCCTGGAACATTGCAGCAAGCCCCCAACTCTTATCTCTGCTTTCAGTCATCCCCTCTTTCATCAAATTCTTGCACATTGCTGTCAGGGCAATCTTCTAACCTTGAAATCTCATGACTCTAAGGGGTTGCATATGTCCATTTCCCCAGCATCCGTGTGACAAGCTGTTTTATCATCTTCCTGTCACGTGGCCACCCAGTCCATCCCAATTATGTTTTTATGCATTGCCTTTCAATTTTAAACAGATCTATTAACAAGTACTCACTTCTATTGAAGTAAAATATTTTTATTCTTTTATAAACTTGTTTTATGGGTGTAACTTCCTCGAGTCTCTCTAGAAGTGTTAAGAAGAAATGTTTCTAAGTTCTCTTTGTTTTCTAGATTAACTCTTCTCTCGGAGGTGAGTTGCTTTGCTTTTTTTTTTTTTTTTAGATTTTATTCATTTATTTGAGAGAGAGAGAGAGAGTGAGAGAGCATGAGAGGAGAGAAGGTCAGAGGGAGAAGCAGACTCCCTGAGGAGGTGGGAGCCTGACGTGGGACTCGATCCCGGGACTCCAGGATCATGACCTGCGCCAAAGGCAGTTGCCTAACCAACTAAGCCACCCAGGTGCCCTGCTTTGCTTTCTGTCCTTCATGCTTCTTCATGAGCCTGGCTTTCACCTAAGGTCCTGGGAATCTTGATCATTCTTTCATATTTATAAAGGTGATACTAGATTGCTCAGTATCAGAGGCTGGTGTGGGTCCCTGCAGTATTCTGTGGTCTCTGTTCCACAGGCATACCTCTCCCCTGAATACCATGACTGCTTTGTGTGGGGAAGAGGTAAGCTTCCCTACAGAGTGTGTGCAGGGGCTGAGGAATGGAAGACGTTAGGTTACCAGTCACTTCTACTCAAAAAGAGTATGCTTGACAAAAGTGGATTGGGTAGAATATTTTAATTATTCATTTAAATGAATATTCATTTAATTATTGATTTAAATATTATTATTTAACATGTAATATTATAATTTAAATACTATAAGTATCACTAAGATCATTCAGCTTCACAAAATTGTACTTTTTCTTATAGGGAGTCAATTTTTCTTTTTGTAATAATTCTCAGAGCCATCTGGATCCATGTTCTAATTTGAATGCTTGTTCCCTAGGCCCATTGTACAGCTTCCCTCCAGAGATTTATTTTTATGACTTCCTCTCATGTTTCTTGATTCCATGTCTTCTTTGGTTTTCTCGGAGAACTTCTTTAACTACTTCTCTCTGAATCTGTGGATTAAAAAACCTTCAAGTCTTTGCACATGTGAAAATGTCTGTACTTTGTAAGCACACTTGAATGATAGTTTAGTTGGGTATAAAATAGCAGGTTCAAAATACACTTCCCTCAGAATTCTGAACGTATTTTCAATTTCCTTCTTGCAGTCTAGTGTTATGAATTAGAAGCTTGGAAATAATTTGATTATTACTTTATAGGTTAACCTGTTCTTTCTCTGAGAGCTTTTAGGATCTGATCTTACTCCTTAGAATTCCGAAATATGAGAATGAGGCTAAGTGTGAGTCTTTTATCACTTACCTCAGTTATATACCCTTCCAATGTGAAGATTCCCACTGCTGGGTGTGGTAAATTTTCTTCTTTGGTTATTTATTCTCTCCATTTTAAGGGTTCTTATCTTTTTGGAAATCATGTTAGTTAGATGTTAGACCTCTTGCACTGGTCATCTGTATCTTTTAACTTTTCTCTCTTGTCCTTTTACTTTTGCTCTTGAGGCTTTTCCTTGACCTTTTTTCTTCCAGCTGTTCTATTGAATTTTTATATTTTGACAATTTAATTTCATTTTCCACAAACCTTTTCTTTTTTAGAAATTACTTGATTCTCTTATTACCCTGTTCTTATTTTAGGGTTGCAATATCTTTGGATCTCGCTGAGATATTAACTGGAATTTAGAACTTAGCTTCCATTACCTGAATGTTCTGTGCTCTGTGTCCTTGCTGCTCCTGTAGTTGTTCTCTCTTCTTAATTCTGTTGGGAAGAGAGCCTCCCTTGTCTTTCCTGGTGTTTGTCTTGGCTGAATGGTTAATTTGTTCTTGTGACCTCATCTGCTTTCCATATTCCCAGAAATTTACCTAAACCTTTAAGACTTTAATTTGTCAGTTGAAAAGGCATTCTATCATTTGATAGAAATTTTGAGGGACGAGGCCCAGTTCACCACCTTAAACTGCCTCTCTCATGTCTAAAAAATATTTTAAAATAGTCTTTAATATTTATTTTGCAACCGGGGCGCCTGGGTGGCTCAGTTGGTTGAGCGACTGCCTTCGGCTCAGGTCATGATCCCGGAGTCCCGGGATCGAGTCCCATATCGGACTCCAGGCTCTGCGGGAAGTCTGCTTCTCCCTCAGACCTTCTCCCCTCTCATTCTCAGTCTCTCTCTCTAATAAATAAATAAAAAACCTTAAAAAAAAATATTTATTTTGCAACCAAGTGGCAGCCAATCAAAGTTGCTACCTAGAAACCACTTCTAGTGTTTTGAATGAATCTCCCAACAGAACAGGCCTGAGTTTGCTATCCTGTTACCGTGAAGAGGCCTAGGCTTCACTGCAAAGCAGAACAAATCCTGCCTGTCCAGGAGGCCACCTCAGTCCTGCACTTCAAGATATGGTTCCCGGGAATGGCAGGGGGATAAAATTTCCCGTCACCGCCAGCAGCAACCCTGTCTGTTCTGGGAGGCTCTGGGCTTGGCCCAAGGGCTCTATTGAGCTCTCCTGACATCTTTTTTTTTTTTTAATTTCCCAGCCAGAGCCTAAATCTCAGCAAAAGAGCACAGTTTAGGAACAACGGTCATTGATCTCTGTGTCTCCTCTGTCCCTGCAATCAGAGGGTGCTCAGACCATTTGAGGTCTACCAAGAGGCCTCCCATTACGACCCATTACAACCCACTAGGAAAGAGATAAAGGGAACCTTTTCTAATGGGTTGTCTGGGATCTTCTTGGAGAAATCCCCAGATGAGGAAACACAAATGCATTGTAAGATCGGTAGAGATGTTAACTTCTCGTCGTGGACTGTAAACGAGGGCAATCTCCAAGGGGTGCGATTATACATACTTTCTTTCTACTTTATACATTCCTGTATTTACAGAATTTTAGTGGCAGATTTGTGTCAGTTTTGTCATCACGAAGGAAACAAGGACTAGCCTGGCCCTTGTCTGCCCCCCATACCCGCATCGTCCAGCCTTATTTCCCACTCCTTTTCAAAAGGACTGGTAATGCGACTCCCCACCGTCCCCGCTGTGGGTCTCACGTTTGCTTTATGCCATCTGCTCAGTGAATACCGAACAGATCAGCGATGGACGATGAAACTAGCAAATGAGGTTTTTGTCTCTGTCCTTAGACTACACCTTTCCAGACTTGACTGAGAAGGCGGGTCCAATAGAAGACACCAGCCAAGGTCAAGAGGTGCCGAGTCTGCCCTCTCCCTTGCCCAAGATGAACCTGGTGGAGCCACCATGGCACATGGCTCCGGGAGAGGAGGAGGAGGAGGAGGAGGAGGAGGAAGAGGAAGAGGAGGAGGAGGAGGAGAGGGAGAAGGAAGAGATAGAGAAGGAAGAGGAAGTAGAAGAAGAGGAGCTGCTGCCTGTGAACGGATCCCAAGAAGAAGCCCACACTCAGGTCCACAGCTTTTCTCCCACCAGCAGCAGCCAGATGCCCGGGGCGGCCAAACACAGGCCGGAAGAATCTGGGGACCAGGCCTCCTCGGGTGTGGAGGTGGGGAGCAGCATGGAGCCCAGCCTGTCACCGCCTGCAGTCACCCCAAGTACAGTGACCCTGGGGGGTCAGGACTTCATCAGCCAGGAGGCAGGGGCCACAATGCTGCCAGCTGCGGGGCATGGGGTAGAGTTGGAGGCCCCTCAGGAAGCGAGCGAGGAGGCCACTGTGGGAGCAGTGGGGCTGGCTGGTAAGCAAGGGGAGGTGCCGCCCTTGGCGTCAGTCCCTCAAACAGAAGCTCCCAGTGGGGCTGAGAGCCCAGATGAAGACCCCCTTTACCCTGGAGCCTCAGCGTCTTTCCCCCTGGCCCCCCGAGACGTGGAACTGACCCCTTCCTCTGCTACCTTGGGGCAAGAAGACCTCAGCCAGCAGCCCCAGGAAGGACAGGCCGCTGAAGCCCAGTCCAGAATACCCTGGGATTCTACTCAGGTAAAATGAGGACACATGAAAGCCATCCGGCGGCACCTTTCTCTCAGGGGGTCTGATCATCCCCTGGCTGCATGGTGGGGATGGGAGGCTGAGGTGGGAGGCCCCTGGAGAGCCCGTAGAACCCCAGCAGAACTTTCGGGATGCACGCCTCACAGCCCTGCATGGGTGTTCTCACCATACTTAACACGCAAAGCTCTTGGAAGAGCTCGGCTTCCCTAGCCTGGCCTCATTCAGCGCGACTGCTGCCTCCCGTGGCCTTCTCGCTGCCGATCTGTGCCCCCCGCCCCCTTCTCCACACCTACCCCCCGACATGCAGTCACCTTCTGCTCTCCTCCTCACACACACGCCCAGGCCATTGCTCGCATCTGGGAAGGAACAGAAGGGAAGGGAGTCCCAAGTTGCCAGCCTGTGCATCTGGCCTGCAGGCCTGTTTTCCTTTGGCCTAGGGGACACAAAACCCCTGCAGGGTTGCCTCTGAAGGCCCATAGCTCGGGCAAAGCCCTGTCAGGCCCCTCCTCTCATTGAAGACATCTCCGTGTGGTCCCTGGAGACACCTGGGTTTGGGAGCCTGGGGCTGGAGCCTGGGACAGCCTGTCGGCTCCCACCCGCTGTCCCAGACCTGCGGCTGACCTTCCCCTCCGTCTTCTCAAGGGGTTTCCATCTGTGCTTTCTCGGGATGCCTTTCCTCATGCCTTTGTAACTGTCGCCCTTCTTTTGTTTCACCTGTTTTGTTGCAGGTGATCTGCAAAGACTGGAGCAATCTGGCCGGGAAGAACTACATCATTCTGAACATGACGGAGAACATAGACTGTGTGAGTGCCGAGCTAGGCGGGGACCACCGGGAAGGATGGGAGCAGGTGGGCGGCAGAACCTGGGCACAGGGGAGCACGCTGGGCAGGGGGAGGGGCCTAGCCGAACCCAGGGGAGGAGCCAGCCCCCCCATGTCTAAAAGAGGAGTGCCTTCATATGTTTAAGTTCCTAAGGGCTCTTTTATTCCTGCCCTACTCTGTGTTTAGTTTCAAGGAATAGTTTTGTTCACGTGTGCAATGTCTTATCGCCTGGAGGATATTGAAACTGTCTTTAAAAAGTTGCTTTCCTTATTTGTTAGTTTTGGCCTTGGTTTTCTCACATGCCTTTGCTCCCCAGATGTCTGGTGGGTTCTTTCAGAGCTATTTAAGGAGGGCCATCAAAAAGCTGGTTGCAGCTTTGAGCTTGGAGTGGGTTTTTTTTTTAACTGTGGCTTCTCAGGAAGGTGGACTGGCTGGGCCATTGGGACAGTTTTTAATGTCAACATTTTTAGGTCCTTCTTCCTGGGCGACTAGATTCTTTGAAAAAGGAACGTCTGTCCTATAGGAGCACAAAGGGCTGGTTGTCAGTGTTCCGGGAGCCAGGATGGGGAGAGGATTGGGCGCCTCAGTGTTAGAGCAGGCGAGCCCGGAAAAATTCACTTATTCCCTCTTTGATCATGAGCCCCCCTCCCACAGTGGTGCCCTGTGTCCTCTGGGTCAGAGGACCTCTCTTTTACCCTCTTTGCAGAATCAATTTCCAGTCTTCTGCCAGGGGGCAGGGACATTTGTCAGCTCCGCAGTGCTGGGGAGAGGAATTAGGGATCCAGCTGCTTCTTAAACAGCCTTTCGAACAGTTTTCCTATTTTTAGAACCATTTCCATCCTCCCTTCCAAAGGTAACCACTGCTGCTTATTCAAGAGCGTTTTAGTTGGGAGTTTGTCAGTGTAAGTGTGATTGCTTCTCAGCTTGTCCCATTTTGGCTGAGGATTTGGCTTTTTGGGGCTTGCTAGATCAGGAAATTCTAACTCATCCATATGCCTCCAGGGTCCAGACTTTGTTGTTCTTGTTTCCTCTTCCATTTTGGTTTGTTTTTGTCTTTGTGGTTTTAGACCTTGAAAAAATTGTTTACTCTCATTTAGTGGGTTTGGGAAAAAGTGAAAGAACGTGCCGGTTTTAATTAAAAAATGACCTAGGAGGTTGTTTTCTTTTTTCTCATTATAAATAATAAACAAGTAGTTTTTTTTTTTAACATGATTAACACATTTTAACCTACTGCAGTGATTATTTATTCTTACTGTTGCTTACACGCCCCAACTCTGGCCAGTGAGAGCCTCTAAGAGTGAGAGTTTCTAAGTCTTTTTGACCAACCAATTTGTGATTGATACTTTCCTTGATTTCTGGTGTAATAAGATGTTTGGGCTCATCTTGTACATTTCTCCAAGCCCTCATTCCTTATTGAGAAGTGGTACTTAGAGATCACAGTAAGGGTCCTCGAGACCCTTAAATTTTGTATGTGCATATTTGAACAATAAAGTCTAAAGAAAGCGTCTGTCTTCTTTCCAAGTAACACATACATATATAAAAATGCTTTCATTCTGCTTTCCTTGTTTATGTCTTGTCAGTTTTTCTCATTTACTATTTGATCTCTGCTTATTTAGTGATTATTTTTTATGATGGATTTTTTTTAATCGGGGTAAAAAATGTAACAAAAATTGATCATCTTAGCCATTTTTAAGGTACTACAGTAGTGTTCAGTATGGTAACATTGTTATGAAACAAATCTCCAGAATATTCCATCTTACAAAAATATACTCTCCCCATTAATCACTCTCCCAGGCCCCCGACAACCACCATCCTAGGAATTTGACTACTCTGAGTATGTCTAACAAGTGGACTCATACGGTATTTGTTCTTCTGCGGCTGCCTTATTTCATTCAATAGAATGTTCTCAAGGTCCATGTTGCAGTGTGTGTCCGAATTTCCTCCTTTTTTAAGTCTGAAGAATATCTGCGGTATCTATAGACCACATTTTGTGTGTCTGTTTGTCCCTCGGTGGATATTCAGGTCGCTTTCCCGTCTTGGCTGTTGTGAATAATGCTGCTATGAATGTGAGCCCACCAATATCTCTTTGAGACCCTGTTTCAATTACTTTGGGTATGCACACCCAGACGTGGAATCGCTGGCTCATATAGTGCCTCGATTTTTGATTTTTAGAGAAATCTGTGCCGTTTTCCACAGTCACTACATTCCCACCAGCAGTGGACCAAGGTTCCAGTTTCTCCACATCCTCACCAACACTTGTTTTCTGGTGTGTGTGTGTGTTTTGTTTTTAAAAAATTTTATTTGAGGGACGCCTGGGTGGCTCAGTTGGTTGAGCAGCTGCCTTCAGCTCAGGTCATGATCCCAGCGTCCTGGGATCAAGTCCCGCATCGGGCTCCTTGCTCGGCGGGGAGCCTGCTCCTCTCTCTCTCTGCCTCTGCCTGCCTCTCTGCCTGCTTGTGTTCTCTCTCTGTTAAATAAATAAATAAAATCTTTAAAAAAAAAAAATTTTATTTGAGAGAGAGCGAGAGTATGGGGAAGGTCGGGAAGGGAGTAGCAGGCTTCCCGCTGAGCAGGGAGCCTGACGTGGGACTCGATTCCAGGACCCGGGGATTGTGACCCAAGCCAAAGGCTGACACTTGACCAACAGAGCCACCCAGGCGCCCCTGTTTTCGGTTTTTTTGAATAGCGGTTGTCCTAATGGGTATGAAGCAGAATCTCACTATGGGTTTGATTTTCATTTCTCTGATGATTGGTGATGTTGAGGATTAGTCATTATTATTATCAGTCAGTGCTTATTTTGCTTTATCAATATATTCATTTCGTGGCTTAAACATCTTTTCACATCCTCATTCCTTTCTTGTGAATTTAATTGCCTTCTTCCTGGAAGAACCCTTCAGCAGCTCTTTCTACAAGGATATGTCTGTGTCAGCCCTTATTAGTGTAAAGAATGTCTTTAATTTTCTCATGTTCTTTTTTGGTAGCTTTTCATTTTGATATAATTTCAGAAGACTAGTACCAAAAAAACCTGTGTATCTTTCAGCCAGATTCACCAGCTCTTAGCATTTTTCCAAATGATCTGAAAGTAAGTTGAGACACATTCGAGGTATAGTTAGGTTTATTTGTTTCTGTTTGCACTCAGTTTTGGACTTTCCCCCCCTCATCCTTGTTGATTTAGTTGTGTTTTTGAGCATCTAAAACATTAATGTGGTTCTAAACATCTAAATGACACAAAAAATGTATGCTTAGAGAAACACTTCTCTCCCCTAACACCTCTTGCCCTTCATTCCCACTCACTCCCTCTAGGTAACCAATCTCATTAGTTTCTGCTTATCCTTCCTGGGTTTCTTTTTATAGAAATAAGCAGACAGATATGTAATTTCTTCTATTCTTTCTTGCAGGAAAGGTAGCATACTATTTATATTTTAATTAGTTTGCTAGGGCTGTCATAACAAAGTACCACCCTGGCTCGCTTAAACACATAAATATATTCCCTCACTGTTTTGAAGGCTGGAAGTCCGTCAGGATTGGTTTCTCCTGAAGCCTCTCTCCTTGGTTTGCAGATGGCCATCTTCCCTCTGTATTTTCACATCATTGTCCCTCTGGGCATGACTGTGTCCTTAATCTCCTCCTCTTGTTAAGGACCCCGTCAGATTGGATAGGGCCACTCTAATGACCTCATTTTAACTTAATCACTGCTTGAAAGATCCTGTCTCCAAATACAGTCACAGTCTGAGGTACTGGGGATTAGACTTCAACCTATGAATTATTGGGAGACACTACTCAGTCCGTAACATTAGCGTTTTTTGTATTTTGCTTTTCTTGCTTAACAGTATATGCCGGAAATCACTTAATGTTAGTTCATGGAGATTATTCTCAATCATTTTATTTTTACAACTCAGTAATCCCCCATGCTGTGTACGTATTATAGGTTATTCAGTAAATTTCCTTTGTGTGGGCATTTGGGTGGTTTCCAGTATCCTGCAGTTATTTACAAGGCTGCATCGAATAACTGTGCGTATGTATTTTTCTGCTGTTGGGGTGTATCTTCAGAGTAAATTCCTGAAAGTAGGACTGAATATGCAGTTTCTTAGATACTACCAATTTCCCGTTTCTCTCTCATTCTCATTAGAAGTTTATTGGGCCTTATTTTTCTATCTACAATGTCTCTTAACACTTTTATGCTTTCTCTTTTTGAAATTTCTCTGATGAGGGACGCCTGGGTGGCTCAGTCGGTTGAGCATCCAACCCTTGGTTTCAGCTCTTCGGGGTCCTGGGATGGAGCCCTACGTGGGGCTCCACACTCAGCAAGGAGTCTGCTTGAGGATTCTCTCTCTCCTTCTGTCTCTGTCCCTTCCCCGCCTCACACTTTCTCTTTGTCTCCAAAATATAAATAAACAAATCTCTCTGATGCATTCTGAGTAATTTCCTAGCTTTATCTTCCAAGTTAATAACTCTCTTCAGCAGTGTCTAATCTTCTGTTTGATCCATCCACTGAATCTTTAACACAGATAACTGTTTTGTAGTCTTAGAATTTCTCGTTGGTTCTGAATCCCTCCCTTTGTTCTTCATTTTGTTGCCTTCTTTCATTATGGTTTCTATTCCTTCATTTTCTGAATTATCTTAAGTATATTGATTTCATGAGCTCTTTCCTCTTGTTTTAGTAACGTGACATCCTGAGATGTCAGTTCTCCTGTTTGTGGCTTTGTACCTTGTTCCCGGGTATGGATCGTTCTCTATTATTGTGGTCTCCTCTTACAAGCCCAGGTTGTAAAAGAGTTCCAACAGAGTGGTTTCAGGGGAACTTTGGGAGTTCCAGGAGTCCTAGGTCAGGTTTCGTCTTAATTTCTTGGCTTGGATTTTTGTATCATGAAGGCCTGCACATTTGGACTCCATACTCAGGTGGAACACAAGCCTGGGTTTTTAAGTGTTCTTGGGTAAACTTTTTCTTCTCCCCATGGACCCAGGCAGATGGCAGAACCCGCGACAGCTCAGGGTGAGCAGGAATGTTTTTGAGTCCCCATTTCACTGAAGGGGCTGCTCTTTGGAGCTTCAGGCTCCATCCTGGTACTCTGCTCTAGTTCTTCATCTCACGTGGGCCAAGAACATGTAAGGATTTAAAGCCAAGTCTCCAGCTCCTGGGTTCCATTTGTGGGCCCTGGACCCCTGCAAACTGCTGCAGCTTTAGCACCTTCTCACTCTTCTGGCTTTGAGTTCCCTCTGTTTCTGCGTATATTTTTTCCCCCGGTGTTTGTCTGTGTTTGTAACAAAGTGGAAGAGCAGGACTGTCATCAGCTCTATCTGCTGGAATGCCACAAGTCAAAATGATGGGCCGGGTTACGTGTCCCTTCCTGTTTGCCATCAGGACCTTGCCAGACACTTGGAGGAGTTGCATGTAGCTTCAGGGCGTTGGATGTGGGGGCTTGGACAGTAGCAGGGGAGCTGGAGCCCTGACTGTGGGAGAAACGGTGTGATGTGAGGGAAGGACCATCCACCCAGGAGTCAGCAGGGAAGAGACCACTGCACTTAAGAAAAGTTCTAATGACTTACAGTATATGTCCAGAAAAGCACACAGATCCTAAGCGTGCAGCTTCATGGATCATCACGAAAGGACCACACCTATGTAATCAGCCCCCACACCAAGACCTGGGACACGATCAGCACCGCCCAAGCCCTTCTCGGTCTCCTTTCCAGACACTGTTCCCTCAAGGGAAACCATCTTATGGGTTTAAAACCCCAGACATTGATTTTGCATGCTTTTGAACTTTATATAAAGAGTCATTCAGAAGGTAGTATTTTGTGTCCGGCTGTCCGCCTTCAACGTTCTGTTTTGGAGATTCATCTAGATGGCTGCACGTAGTGAAGTTTGTTCATCGTGCTTCTGTCTAGTGTTCCGTTCACGCATCCGCTCGAATGTTGCTGGGCCGTGGAGTGGTTCCGCTTCAGGCTCTGGGGCATAGGCTACTGTGGATGTTCTCGGATATGCATTTTGGTGAGCATATGGACACCGTTCTCATGGGTGGCACTGCGGGGGCACAGTCCCTGCATCTATTCGTGTTTGAACAGATGCTGTCCAACAACTTCCCAAAGTGTTTGCACCAACCTCACCTGCCTCCAGCAGTGCGTGACACATCTGGTTGTCCCCTGTCTCTGTCAACCCTTCCCATTGTCTTCTTCATTTTAAATGGTTTCCAAGATGTATAGTGTAGTGCTATCACTTTGTGGTTTCAGTTTGCATTTTCCTGATGATTCATGAAGTTGAGCACCTTTTCATATGTGTTTTGGCTGATTGGATCCAATTGGATTATCTTGACTTTTTTTTTTATTGATTTCTATGAATTATTTCTTATCTTGGATATGAGATATCTGTTAAGCGTGTGTGTGTGTGTGTGTGTGTGTGTGTGTGTACAGATATATCTCATAAATATCGGTTGCTATTCAGTGGGCTGCCCTTTCTCTCTCTTAATGGTACCTTCCGATAAATGGAAGTTCTCAATTTTTAAAAAATTGATCATAAATAGTCTAACTTACCAATTTTTTCCTTCTTGGTTAGTGTTTTTAAGTCCATTTTAGAAATCTTTGCCTACTTGGAGGCCATGAAGATAGCTTTTTTTTTTTTTAAGGATTTATTTGAGAGAGAGACAGAGAAAGAGAGAGAGAGTGTGCACACACAGGGGAGAGAGATGGAGGGAGAGGGAGAGAGAAACTCAAGCAGACTCTGAGCCAAGCGTGGAGCCCACTCTGGGGCTGGATCTCACGACCCTGAGATCATGACCTGAGTTGGACGCTCGATGGAGTGCACCACCCAGGCACCCCTGAAGACAGCTTTCTGTGCTTACTTCTAAAAGCTTTAGATCTGGTGTCCATCTGGAATTGATTGTAGTGTGAATTTTTTTTTCTTTTACACTGGGATATCCAGTTGTCCCAGTGCCTGTGACTGAATAAGTACTTCTCTTTCAATGCTCATATTAAGTGTATGGTGTAAGGACCAAAGCCCACATCTTCAGAGGGGGAAACCGAGGTTCAGAGGGGTGCGGTATTGTGCTAAAGGGCCCAGAGCTGATGAATGGCAGAACCGGGATTTGAACCCAGATTTATTTGACTCCAAATTGAGGCCTTTCTCCCCAGGCCACGGACACTCGGCTCCCGTCTACAAAATAAATGGCAGGAAATGTATAGTCATCAGGTGCTGGCAGAGTGGACACTGTGGGTCCGTGGGCTTAAGCCGGACAGACATCTTGACCCAGAAAATGTGGGGTCTGCACGCATGGGGATCACAGGCCTGTGGTATGGGGGGAGGTATTGCCTGTGGTGGGAATGGGTTCCTTTTGTAAGCAGGGAAGCCTCCCTGGGGACAGGGAGAGGGCTCCACTCAGGCAGACGCAGGTTGTACCCCATCCCTACACACACGTGCACACACGTGCACATGAAGACGGTAAGAACTATTTCGGGAATAGGGCTTTCCTAGCTGCGTGTGGCTCTCTCTAGGTACTAGTTTTCTCCCAAATTCAGAACCGAGTTGGCTTTCTGTTCAGCCAGTGAGGGCCAAGGCTCACATTTGCACCTGGCACCTGTCATGGTAACAAGTCCCCTTGGTGGCCTTAGGTTGGGATGACGACCGCGAAGCCTCGCTAGCTTGGGCTCTAGCAGAAAGGAGATGGGAATGTCAGGGCCCCGCGTGGTCTGATGAGATGCCTGGGCCTGGCAGGCAGCCCTGGCTCAAAGCTCTAAGGCCAGGCACTCAAGAGAAAGCTCAACAGCTGGGACAGGTGGCATTTCTAGAAGGTGTGGAGGCCAGGAAGTGGGGTCAGTGACTTCCTGGTTACAGAAGGGAGAAGACTGGGGGTGGGGAGAAGCTGCAGGGCCTATGGAGGGTCTCTTCCCTGATGGGACTAGGTGGGTGGCCTGCCTGGGTTTCTGCCACTCACTGAGTTACTGGCCGGTACCTGCCTCTTGTTCTTGTTTTTTAAATTACGTAATCATATAGACACAAGGGCAGGAAAATCTGAAAAGTATAAGCGAGTGTCAGATGAGAACAAAATCTGCTCATATCCCTCCTCCTGCCCCTGGCCCTGCTTCCAAGTTAGTATTTTAACCGTATCGGTCTTAGTTCCTCTGGCCACCAGTGCCACTGGAAGAGTACTCAGACAGCTTTCTTGACTCCCCAGCTTTGGGCTGTGTCTCTGGAATGACGGGCGAGAGGTGATCCTGTTACCACCCCCCACCTGCCCTCCTGGGTCTGGCGTGCGTCTTCGGGCCGTTGCACGCCTGACCTCCCCGTACGTTCATCCCTTGCCCCTTACACTTGAATACTCAGGCCCCACCAGCAGACTTCCGTCGGCCTCCACGCACGACACACCCACTTCCCAAACCTGTCGCATGGGAGTGTATCTGTCCCCAAGCTCAACGGTGAGTATCGCGGGGCAGGCCCCACCCCGTCCGCTTGTGAGAGGCCCAGGCAGGAAGGAGCATCTGGATGCCCAGTGGATGTGTGTCTTGGGGTTCACACAGTTCCACCCAAAGGCCGGGCTCGGAGCCTCTCGACGGTCTCCAGGGCTACCAGAGCAGTCCCCTCTGGAGTAGAGATGGCCTCTCCCAGGGTTTGGCCACTGGGGGCTGGAGGCTGGAGTGGGGGCTAGACCTGCAGGCGGGGGGGCGGTGGAGCCCTCTCCCTCACTGGCTTGGGGGCTGTGCTTCCGTCCTTGCAGGAGGTGTTCCGGCGGCACCGAGGGCTGCAGCTCCTGGCCCTGGTGGAGGAGGTGCTGCCCCGCCACGGCAGTGGCCACCACGGGGACTGGCACATCTCCCTGAGCAAGCCCAGCGAGAAGGAGCAGCACCTTCTGATGACCTTGGTGGGCGAGCAGGGTGAGCGGGGGGCAGCACAGGGAAGGGAGGGCCCAGGGAGGCAGCATCAAACCAGCACCACTTCCCGAGGGCCGCGGGAGGTCTGCAGAAGCACAGGAAAGCGCCCAGACAGGGCTTTGATCTGGGCCCCTAGGACAGCAAGAAGAGGTAGCGGTTGGGCCCCTAGTGTAGGGTTCAACCCGAGTTGAATTGGAGTTCCAGCGAAGAGGAGGAGGCTGTCAGCGTCGGGCCAGGAGGGGAGGAGGTGTGGTTCCAGCAGCACCACTGGAGACAATGGGCGCCGCCCCCCCCCCCCAGTGGTGGGCTGGGCGGGGCGAGCATGCTCAGAACGCGGCAGTGTGGGGCTGTGGGAGTGACCGCCCCGTGTCCCACCTGTCACATGGCGCCCCGTGTCCCACCTGTCACATGGCGTTCGTTCACTCCCTTGCAATGGGACAGCTGGCTGAAAGCAAGCCTGGGGGAGGGGGGGAGCGCACACACCAGGGGGTCCGCGTGTGGTCAGGAGCAGGGAAGCAAGGCTCTGGAAGCTTAGGCCAGAGGCTCTCCCGGGGAGCTGGGGCACCCCCAGTGCCCAAGGCTGTGCTGATGATGGTGTCTCCCCCCAGGGGTGGTGCCCACTCAAGATGTCCTTTCCATGCTGGGTGACATTCGCAGGAATCTGGTGGAGGTAAGAAGGCAGGGACCTACCCTCTCGCTCCTTACAGCTCTGGGAGCAGGGCTGCCTTCCCTGAGGGTAGGAGATAGCCTGCGTGGTGGTGCAAAGGACCAGAAGTCTGACTCTTGCTCTGCACAGCTCCTCCTTTCGGTCGTCCTGAGACACAGTTCCCGTGAGAGAGACAGAGTGTGTGAATGTGTAGGACTGTGTATGCGCCACTGCACAGTTCGCCAAAGGGCCCAGAGGGAGTGGTGGTCACAATAGGACTCAGAGGGAATGGGACCGCCGAGGGGGATCTAGACCAGCCAGTGGGAGTCCTGTGGGTAAGTGGGAGTTGCCCTAGAAACTGGGCAGAGCCTCGTGGGGTGGGAGAGCGTGATGCAGTTTCAGAAACCACAGAGGCAAGCACGACAGGCAGGGGCATGCTCCAGAAGCTGTCAGTCAGGCACCATCTGGCAGGACGGAGCTCGGCCTCCAGGGACAGCCCTGCCATCTTGAGGGGCAGCCCTGACCCGGTGCAGTTGGCCAGCTGCACGGCCGGTCCTAGAGACATGGGCTGAGGAACACTCTGGCCAGCCTGTCCCCGACACCGCCAGCCTCCCCTGTGCAGGGCTGAGCAGAGCCGGGGCCTCTGGGAAGGGCAGTCCTCCTCCTTGGTCCTCCTGCTCCTTGTTCCACTTTCTCTGCAGGGGAGGACCTTGGTTCCCCTCCTTGCTTCAGGACGGCCACCATGCCAGCTCCGCACAGTGAAGCCCAGTGACCTGGCGTCAGCCCTCTCCCTTCTCCCAGGCTGTGCAGTATTTCACAGCTGGGGAAGATGAGCTGGGCATGACCGTGCGCCCCACCTCCTTATCTATCACGCGCAGGGCGGAAAGGTGGTCGTGCTGGTGGTTTGGGGTTTTCTTGATAAGCACACTGAATGCTTCCTAAGTGTCAGACTGTGCTGGGCTCTCTTACTCATCCCTCAGTGCCAGCCCGGGCCTCGTGAGGATTAAATAAAGTTCCCCACTGAGTACCATTGGTGCCCTACTTAAGACGAGAGCTGTAGCCCAGAGAAGGGAAGTGACTCGCCCGAGAACACACAGCCAGGAAGCAGCAGAGCCAGGCTTTGGACCAGGCCTGAAGGATTAAAGAGCCCAGGCCTTTAAGCACGATGCTGTCCCTACTACCTGGTTGGCTACCAAGGGCTTGTCCAGTTATAAGTTCTGGATTCATGAGCACAGGGTGCTGGGGTCCAGGGCAGGTGGAACCTTGGGCTGGCCTTCATCTTTTTTTTTTTCCCCATGGAAACTTCCTGCCTCTCCCTGCCCCTGGGTGTTCTAGGTTTGCGAGACACTATTCAGACTGACCGGGGCTGGCAAATTTAGCAAATTTCAATTAGGTGGGTGAACCTAGCAAGAGAAACTGATCTTTGATAACTTAAAAGGTCAATAGCGAAAATTACTGGAAATAGACAGGAAGTTCATAGACACCCAGGCAGAGATGAGACCTGGCCTCATATAGGGCAGTCCAAGGCAGAAAGGGAGGATCCCAGGTCCCTGCACTGGGAGCCAGTAGACCGGACCCTCCCCTGGCATCCGTCATCCGACGAGGATAAGACTTCCCCTTCCCTGCTCTCTGCCTGAGGTGCTGATTGGTGGAGAGAGCACCTGCCTGGCCCAGTACGGACACAGCAGCCTCTAGGCCTGAGAAGAGCAGCCCGCCCAAGACAGCTTGCAGTGTGGCGGGGGTACCGGCCAGCCAGACGCCATTGGCGACCACCCACTTTTAGTGGGAAAAGGGGGGAAGCTGGGAGGCTGGTGGTGGCCGAGGATGTGGGCTGTCCCCAGCATCCCGATCTGCACTGTCTGTAGCCCGTAATGGTCAGGATGATGCCCGGACACCTCCACGCCCCAGGTGGAAGCTGTGTTTCAGGGACCTGACTCAGTAGTGGTGCCAGACGCCTGCCCCAACAAGGACAGCGGCAGGGCAGAGTCACGGTGGGGATGTGAGGGGAGGCTGGGAATGGAGGCATGGCATTGAGAGGCTTGCGGCTGCCCTCAGGTGAATGGATGGGGATTGGGCAGGGACAGGGACGGAGTCCCAGACAAGCACAGGTCCAGGCCTCTAAGAGAGCGTGGTCAGGAGTATGCCAGCTCTTCTCAAAGCCTGTCCCCTGTCCTGAGCCCCGTGGGGAGCCCTGACACCCAGGACCTCAGCTGAGGAAACGGGGCCCTCGCACTCCCAGATTGGCATCCAGAACTACTCCACTACAAGCAGCTGCCAGGCACGGGCCAGCCAGGTGCGCAGCGACTATGGGACGCTCTTTGTGGTGCTGGTGGTCATCGGTGCCATCTGTGTCGTCATCATCGTGCTGGGCCTGCTCTACAACTGCTGGCAGCGCCGGCTGCCCAAGCTCAAACACGTGGTGAGCGTGGGGGGGCACATCGGCTGGGGGGCTTGGGCTGGGGGTCTGCCTGCGGAGGAGAGAGTACCCAGCATGTTCAGTCATCTGAGACTGGCACACAGCAGGTGGGGTGGCAGTTACTGTGCTGGGATGGGGTTTACGCCTCAAGCTGCTTGTCCAGAGCCTACCCCCCAGTTCGTCCTTCCTGTCCGCAGGGCACCAGCATGTAGTAGGTGCTAGAGGTGCAGTGGGGGGCTATGGGAAGAGATCAGATGAAGTCAGGGAGGCCCCCGATTGCTCAGTGCAAAGGCTCCTCCAGGATTTCGGTTGTGGAAACGGAACAGAAGGGAATGGGCACCTGTCCAGGGTCCGCTGGGGGCTCCCTGTGTCGGGTTTCACAGACCGGGAAAGGAACAGCGAATGGTTCCGGGTCGCGTGCCCCGAGCTGTTCGGGCGGGTGGGGTCTGGGTCGGGGCGCTCACCCAGCGGCCCTCTCCCACCGCTGCAGTCACATGGCGAGGAGCTGCGCTTCGTAGAGAACGGCTGCCACGACAACCCCACGCTGGACGTGGCCAGCGACAGCCAGTCAGAGATGCAGGAGAAGCCCCCCAGCCTGAACGGCGGCGGGGCGGTCAACGGCCCGGGGGGCTGGAGCGCGCTCATGGGGGGCAAGCGGGACCCCGAGGACTCGGACGTGTTCGAGGAGGACACGCACCTGTGAGGGCGCCCGCCCGCCGGCAGCTCTGGCCCGCTGTGACCCCGCGACCGTGCCCTCGTCCCGTTGGGGCTGCGCCGGGACTAGCCGGCGGACCCGGAGCGGACAGCCGCGCCTCCCCTCCCCTCTCGGTCCCGGCCGCTCTCCCGCAGCCCGGCCCTCGGTGCGGGGTCCTCCCGCTTCCCAACGACTCACGGAACAGTCTCGGCACAGCCCTCCCCACTCCCACCTGACGGCCCGAGGGGCCGGTCCCGGAACGGCCCCGCTTCCCCGGCCGCGCCCGGGGACCCCCATTAAAGCCGCTCGGAGATCACGCCGGGCCCAGCCCGTTTGCCTGCTGGACTCGTTCTTGCTCCGGGGCGGGCCGGGGCGGGCGCGCAGGGGGCGGGGCGGCGCGGCCCGGGTCGGTCCTCCGGGCGCCAGGCGCCGCTGCGGAGCGGGGCGGGGCCGCGTGTGTTTACATCCGGCCGGGGCGCGTCGCCGCCGCCGCCACCGACGCCTGAGGTCGTTCGGCCGGGGTCCGAGCCGCCAGCACCATGGACACCAGCGATCTCTTCGCCAGCTGCAGAAAGGGGGATGTGGGCCGAGTGCGGTGAGGACCCCGCAGCCCCCGGGGGGTGCGGGGTGGGAGGGGCGCCTCCGGCCCCGGGGTGTGCCGTGGACCGGCTCGGGACCGGCGCGCGCCTTTGCGCCGCCGCAGCCCCGGCGCTGGACCCACCATAGACCGACCCTCCCAAGAGCGCCTCGGAGCCCAAGCAGGGGGCGGAGGCAGCTTTCCGAGCCGGGGTGCGCCAAGACGGAGTGCTGGGGGTGTTTTACTCCCTGGGGTCCCGGAGGGCTTCCCGGAGGAGAGGACTGCTACTTGGAGCCGCAGAGAGGAGGTTCGCCCTCTGAGCGCTCAGGACTGGGAGGTCAGACCCCGGGGCGGGCTCGGGACTCCAAACGTGGCTCTTCGCACTGATGCGCTCCGGCCTGGCTTGCTGGGGACACCTAGGACCCAGAATCAATCTCTGATCTCTGGAGATGTGGAAACTCCTAAGTGCGGTTAAAGCAGATGTGGCGCTGAAATCGCCATAGAACAGGGAGTGACCCAAATGCCTATTTGGGATGTGGGGCATCTCACTTGGTGGGCCCTTCCCTTCCTATTCCCTGTATCTGACCCACCACTAACTCCCTTGGGCTGGCCCCAGGTTTCCTGACTCCCACAGCGTCCCTGGTCCCTCGCCAGCAGCAGGTGTCGCCTAGGAGTTAGCTGATAACCCCTGAAGCTGAGTGCAACTCAGGAGCACTCCTGACCCAGCTTGGACCTCTCCCCCAGGCTTCCTGCCCTCAGTGATGGCTTCATCACCATCCGTAATGATCCCCCTTGCCTCCCACATGCCATCAGCTACCATGTCTCCTGACTTCTGCCTTCTAGAGTCTGTTCACTTCTCTTCATGCTTCCATAGAGTCTGTTTGTTCACTTCTCTTCACGCTTCCACGCCACCCGGACACCAGCAGCCTTCTTGGTCTCCCTACCTCCCGTCTCCCCGATCCAGTCTGCTGGCCCAAGCAGCCAGAGGGCTCTGGTGGAACAGATGCCCGGCATCACCAACTCTTCCCCAAATGCCGTCAGGCCAGAGTCTTGGCCTCCTCGGCTCTGGGGCCCTGCTTCTGAGGCTCAGTGTTTGCCTTCTGAGTTCCCAGCTCTACGAACCTTGTCTACCTATGTTGGTCCCTTTGCTTTGAATGCCTTTCCTGCTCCAGCCGCCTGTCCTCTGCCCTCTCCTAGGGGAGACTTCCCTCAGCCAAAAGGGATGTTTTCTCTTTCCCCAGTCTGTGGGTCTCCTCTCGCAGACCATGAACCTGTCCTGACTCAGGCTCTGACCTCCTCCCCGCCTAGGTACCTTTTGGAGCAACGGGACGTGGAGGTGAATGTGCGGGACAAGTGGGACAGCACCCCCTTGTGAGTGCCAGCTGGGTGTGTGGTCACGGCAGGTGCGGGGCGAGGGCTTTCAGTCCTGGTAACTGCTTTCTGCCCCCCTTCTTTCCCTCCCTCAGGTACTATGCCTGCCTTTGTGGGCACGAGGAGCTAGTACTCTATCTCCTGGCCAATGGTGAGAGAAGGGGGTGGGGCTCTGTGTGTGTGTGTGTGTGTGTGTGTGTGTGTGTGTGTGTGTGTGGCTTGCATTTGGTGATTCCATCACTCCTGTCTTTCCATCACCCCTACACACATCCGATCAGCAAGTCCTGTTGGTTCTACTTTCAGAACTTATATTCTGCCTTGTCCACTTTCCCATCACCACTGCCACCACCCAGCCCAACTACAGCACCTCTCCCTGGTCCCACACAGCCAGCCCCCTCTGGTCTCCTGACTGTCCCTTTTGCCCCACCTACAGTCTGTTCTCCATAACGCAGCCTGGTGGGCCTCCCAAGTCTGATAGGCTTCAAGTTCTCCAAAGACTTTCATTGCATTTAGCATAAAACTAGAATGCCTTGGCAGTCTTTGTGCTTCCAAGTGACCTGCTCTTCCCCCTCTGGCCCCATCTCCTTTGGCTCCCCTATGTGCTCAGTCTTTCAGCCGCACTGGCCTTTCCGGTGCTCCAAGTCCGCCTCTACCTCAGGGCCTTTGCATTTGCTCTTCTTTCTATTTAGATGGCCCTTTCTGAGAACTTTGCATGGCAGACTTCCTCATTCCATTCAGGTCTCTGCATGTGGTCACAGACACAGTAACCTTCCGTGGCTTCCCTACGTGGCAGCCACAAGCACTGTTACCATTTGTCTTGCTTACTTTTTCTGCATAGCACCTGACATTTATTAACCTGTTTATTGGCCGCTGCCCACTAGAGTATCAGTTCAGTCGGGACAGGGACTTCTCTGTTTGTGGTTGTGTCTCCGGTGCACAGAACAGGGCAGTCTCTGAGCCTGCTGTGTTTGTAGCCTGTGGTGCCCAGATGTGCTTGTGTGTCTGGGCCCTGGCAGGGAAGATGCTAGCGTCAGAGTGGGCCGAGGGTAATTTGGAAGGGGCTCCACATTCCAGGGCTGGCTCTGCATGTGGGAAGGTTGCGGGGGGAGAGATGAGGACTTCCCCTAGACCCTATCCCAGACCCGGTGTGCATGTTCCTGACCCTGCTACCCCCAGGAGCCCGCTGTGAGGCCAACACCTTTGATGGGGAACGCTGCCTCTATGGGGCACTGAGCGACCCCATCCGCCGGGCCCTACGCGATTACAAGCAGGTGACAGCCTCCTGCAGGAGGCGGGACTACTATGACGACTTCCTGCAGCGGTGAGATGGGGTGCGGGAATGGGGCGGTCATGTGGGGCTGAGGGCTCTCCTGCAGGGTGGGATGGGGGCTGCTGTGCTGAGACTGGGGGGAGGCGCGCACTGATGGCCTCCCGCGCATCCCCCTCCCCAGGCTTCTGGAGCAGGGCATCCACAGTGATGTGGTTTTTGTCGTGCACGGGAAGCCCTTCCGGGCACATCGCTGTGTGCTGGGCGTGCGCAGTGCCTACTTTGCCAACATGCTGGACACCAAATGGAAGGGCAAGAATGTCGTGGTCCTGAGGCACCCACTGGTGCGTCCGTTCCCGGGGGGCAGAGGGACGGCAGAGGGGTTGTACGGGTGGCCGCCTCTGACCTCCCCTCCCGGCTGTGTCTGTTTGCAGATCAACCCTGTGGCCTTCGGGGCCCTGCTGCAATACCTGTACACAGGTGAATCTCTGGGCCCGGGGTGGGCAGGCCGGGATTGGTGTTTCTGTCTAGCAGCAGACCCAGCTGTAGTCTTGGACCCCCCCCCCCCCTTTACCTCCTGGTACTTCTCCCCTGCAGTGTGTGGCGGTTCCAACTGCCTGCTGAGGGGCTGGGAGACAATGAGCCCATGTGTCTGCTCAGGAAGGGCTTCTCCCGCTTGCAGACCGAGCCCTCTCCTGTCTGTCCCGGGGCCTGTAGAACTCGGGCAGTGGCTCCCGATGGGAAACCCAAGGCAGCAGGTAGACCCAGGATTCCCAGTGCTAGGGACAGCGGAGGGCTCCTCTTGGGTCCTGAGCCTCCCGTGCCGCACCCAGGCCGCCTGGACATCGGTGTGGAGCATGTTAGCGACTGCGAGCGCCTGGCCAAGCAGTGCCAGCTGTGGGACCTGCTCAGCGACCTGGAGGCCAAGTGCGAGAAGGTGTCTGAGTTCGGTGCGTCCAGGCTTGGGGTCCAGGGCGTCGGGCGGGAACTGGCAGGGCCCACCTGGCTCCCTGAAGCTGTACTCTCCCCTCCACAGTGGCATCCAAGCCAGGCACGTGCGTGAAGGTGCTGACTATTGAGCCCCCCCCAGCAGACCCCCGGCTTCGGGAGGACATGGCCCTGCTGGCCGACTGCGCCCTACCCCCTGAGCTCCGTGTAAGCACAAGGCGTCCTGGGATGGGGCCCGATGTGGGCATAGCTGTGATAGATAAGTCCCACTTAGGTTCAACTCTTGTGTGACCTGGAGAGACTCATTCCTTTTCTTTTTTTCTTTTCTTTTCTCTCTCTCTCTCTTTTTTTTTAAGATTTTATTTATTTATTTGGCAGAGAGCCTGACTCAGGGCTCGATCCCAGGACCCTAAGATCATGACCTGAGCCGAAGGCAGAGGCTTAACCCACTGAGCCACCCAGGCGCCCCTCTTTTCTTTTTTTTTTTTTTAAGATTTTATTTATTCGACAGAGAGAGAGAGAGAGAGAGAGTGCACACGCACAGGAGTAGTGGGAGGAACAGAAGGAGAGGAAGAAGCAGGCTCCCCTGCTGAGCAGGGAGCCCCTTGCGGGCCTTGATCCCAGGACTTGAGACCATGACCTGAGCAAAAGGCAGACGCTTAACCAACTGAGCCACCCAGGCACCCCAGTCGCTTTCCTTTTCTAAGCCCGCTTTTGTTGTTTTTTGTGTCGTACTCAAATCTTCAAGGGGGGCAGCAGTCCACCCCTAGGGGATCGAGCTAGAAGAGGCTTTCAGCTGGGGCTGGCCACTCTCCCTTGTCCTACCTGCTCTGAGGGTGTCTATTTTTCCCCGTCCCCCCAGGGTGATCTCGGGGAGCTGCCCTTCCCTTGCCCTGACGGCTTCAACAGCTGTCCCGATGTCTGCTTCCGGGTGGAAGGTTGCAGCTTTCTCTGCCACAAGGTGCCGTCCCTTTCCCCCTACACCACCGCCCCCTTGCCTTAAGTCCCCGGCCAGCTCTCTGAGCACGGGCCCCGGCCCTCGCCCTTCCTGAGCCCAGCCTCCCCCAGGCCTTCTTCTGCGGCCGCAGCGACTACTTCCGGGCCCTGCTGGACGACCACTTCCGAGAGAACGAGGAGCTGGAGGCCTCAGGCGGCCTCCCGGCCATCACCCTCCACGGCATCTCGCCCGACATCTTCATGCACGTGCTGTACTACATCTACAGCGACCACACAGAGGTGGGGGCTCGGGCGGGCCAGGTGTGCTGTGGGCTGGGGCGGGCGGGGGCGGGGTGGAGGGGACGGGATGATCGGGACAAGGCCACAGCCCGCATCTCCATGGGGCTGAAAAGGGGGACCCAGGTCCTGCTTGGCTCCCTGGGGCTGGTTTTCCAGGAGGCTGGAGAGGGAGTGTGGGACACATCTGGGTTTGTCTTTCAGGCAGAGGGGACCTCAGTCGGTTCCAGAGCAGGGAGGAATGGCGGGAGCCACACCATGAGCCCATGCCACCCGGGGTCCCCGAGTTCTCCAGTTGGAGGGTGGGTAGGGAGAGTAACCCTGAATTACCACAACAGTGGGGCACCTTGAGCCTCCTGCCTCTGGATAGCAGCCCACCCCAGGGTTCGGGATTCTGTCCCCTGTTCTCTTGTTGCCTCCAGCTGCCCTAGAGCATCCCTCACGTGTGGGCGACACGGGCAGCTGGGCTAGTGCCAAAGGGGTGTGTGTGTGTGTGTGTGTGTGTGTGTGTGTGTGTGTGTGTGTAAAAGGCCACCGTGATAAACGATAAACAGAGCACCCACATACGGTAACTTAAAGGAGAGAGAAATTTGTTTCTCCTTCATGTCCGGCTTCCTGGGACCCAGGTTGTCCCTACGACACAGCCTAGGGCAGGGGTCTGCAGACCTTGTCTGAGGACTAGGTGTAAGTCCGTGTGCCCGAACACCCTTGCCCTGGCCGCTCGTGCCGCCGGGACACGGAAGCACCCTCTCGCCGGGCTGGAGCGAGCCGGGAGCGAGCGGCTGCGGCCGTGCTGGGCTCACGCTTCATTGCGGAACTCGGAGCGGGCTGGACCCGGCCCACAGCGCCTGCGGTGGCCTTGTGCTCTGCCTCTGGAGTCGGGGTGTGGGCTGACTCGTGTGTCAGGAGGAAGAGGAAGACAGGCAAGCAGTGTCCTTTGTCAGAGGCCAAGGGGAGACTGCACACACCCGTTCCCCTGCGGCTCTGGAGAGAACTCACTCGCCAGCAGCGCAGGCTGGGACATGTGGCCTCTGGTCAGGAGGAGGGCACAGGGGACGAGCCGGGCTGTGAGGTTAGCCCTGGGCCCGCCTCACGAAGCGCCCCCATTCCTAAGCCCAGCAGCCTCTCCACTTGGGCACCCTCTCCAGCCTCCATTCCTCCCGCCTCCTCGACTTCATTCCTCCTGCGGCCCAGCTCAGCATTTCGGTCCCCGCCACCCGGGGTCCACGTTGGCCCACTCCCCTCCCCGCCCCCCAACTCCTGAGGGAGCTTTGCCATGGAGGTCAGCGGCTTAGTGGCTAGAAGTGTGGACTTGGGCTTCAGACCCGGTGTGACACTGGGGTTAGCCATCCCCAAGTTGTGTGCTCTTGTCACCTCGGAGCTGGCTACCCAGCTGCTCTAGAGAGCCGGGGTGCTGGTAGCCGTTCTCTTCAGAGGGCTCGTGCGGAGGGATGTGTGTGTCACAGGTAAAGTGCCTGGCCCGAGGGAGCGGCGCGTGTGGCCTAGATGTGTGAGCAGAGGTCCTGCCCACTCTGTCACCAGGCCGCTGCCTGTGCCCATCTGATGTCTGGACAGGAGCTGAGCCCGTGGTCTCTTCCAGCGTGGGGTCCCAGTGGGGGTGGGGGGAGCAGGTAAAGAGTTACTCCACCACCTTAGTGGGGGACCCCTGCCTCAGTCTGGAAGAGCCCCTTCTGTTTTCTGACAGTCTTTTGAGCCGGGCATGGTTGCACCTCCCAGAGAGGAGGAAACTGAGGCACACAGGTGAAGTGACTTGCCTAGGGTCTGTGTGACTCACAGCTCAGCCTCTTTCCCCTGCTACGGCCCTGCCCACACCTGGCCTGCAAGCCTGCCTGAGGCCCGGGAACCCAGTCTTCTTCAGCCTCTCCAGTCCCACAATGCCTGCAGCCATCTGGGCCTCCCGAGGCATGGGGGTGGGAGCTCCTGGCCTGCCCGCAGCTCCCAGCCTTGCTGCCAGGGGGCCCCTGAGTGGCCTCAGTGACCTCGGGGCACACCCCCCCTCCTCCTTTCTTTCAATGCAGCTGCCCCCCGAGGCGGCCTATGACGTGCTGAGCGTCGCCGACATGTACCTGTTGCCGGGTCTGAAGCGGCTGTGTGGCCGCAGCCTGGCCCAGCTGCTGGACGAGGACAGCGTGGTGGGCGTGTGGCGCGTGGCCAAGCTGTTCCGCTTGGCGCGCCTCGAGGACCAGTGCACGGAGTACATGGCCAAGGTCATCGAGAAGGTGGGCCCGTGGGGGCCGTGGTGGGCGGGGCAGGCTGAGCGCGGGCGGCGGGCGTGCTCTGAGCTGCCCTGTCTGCAGCTGGTGGAGCGGGAGGACTTCGTGGAGGCGGTGCGGGAGGAGGCAGCGGCCGTGGCCGCCCGACAGGAGACGGACTCCATCCCGCTGGTGGACGACATCCGTTTCCATGTGGCTAGCACGGTGCAGACCTACAGCGCCATCGAGGAGGCCCAGCAGCGGCTGCGGGCCCTGGAGGACCTGCTGGTGTCCATCGGCCTGGACTGCTGACTGTGTGCGGACAACTGTGTGTGTGTCTGTGTATGTGTGTGCACGCATGCGCACGTGTGCACATGTGCAGCTCATCTTTCTGTTCCTCGCGCCCTTGAGGGCATCGTGGTGAGTTGAGGGGGCTCCGTGGGGTACCCCTCCTCCCACATGCCTGGGGCCCCAAGGGAGGGTCAGGATGAGCCCCCTCCCCCAACACAAGCCAGCCCCCAAGGCCCTGGGGCTGGGCACCGCTCAGGGAAACCTGGGGTGGGGGTCTCTTCGGGCCTCCCTCCTCCAGAACCCCTCCACACGCCCTCTCCCCCTGGCCCTGGCTTGTTTGCTTCCAAGCCAAGCCAGCAAGCAGGCTTCCCTGAGGTGCAGAGTTGGCCCACAGGGAGCGGAAAAGTCTGTGTGTGGCAATAAAGCTTGATTCACTGTGGGAGCCTGAGCCTGTGTCTGGGTGGGCAGGGAGGAGGCTGTGGATTTGGAGCCCCTCATCCAAGCTGGGAAGAACGAGGCTCCTCGGGGGCTGAGGGGTGTGTGTAGGTCTCAGTAGGCAGCCCCTCCCTGCTGGGCCCCCAGCGGTGGGACTGCCCTGAGGCACAGCTTTTGTTCTGGGCTCCTCTTGGTGAAGTCCCCCCCCCACCCCCGCCAGCTTGCCCTCGGTGGTTCTTGGGGAGGGAGGTTTAGTGGGAGGGCTGACTGAGCGACTGCAGACGCTGCTTGCCCCTCAGACCAGGAAAGGACTGGCTTCTGAGCCAGGCATGTTTCTAGCACTCATTTATTGAGCACCTCCTGTATACCAGAGGCTGTTCATCTGACCCTGGTGTCTCGCCACCAGCACCTGAGGTGCGAGGATCAAGGCCGGGGCACGGGGCGGGCCAGAGGGGAAAGGCCGTGGTCAGCCCTCCGGGAGCGGCTTACTCTGCAGCTCCAGGAGGAGGTGCAGGGAGGGGGGTGGGAGTGGAAAGGGCAGGAGGCGGCCCAGTGACCCCAGCTAGCCCCAGCCTGGCTCCCTCCGCTCCCCAGCCCACTGGCCACTGATGCTGGGGAGCCTCGTGCCAGGAGGGGCTGAGGACCAACCTGTCTTCCCTGAGCCCAGGCCCAGCCTCCTTCCTGGGGCGGCCGCCTGGCCTCTGACGCAGGGACTGTGCCGTTATCAAGGATGTCAGAGGTGGCTTTCTCAGGATGCCCTGTAGGCGGTCCCCCTCCCCAATCCCTGGGGTCCTGAGGCCCAGACAGCAAGCACCCTGAGGCCTGCCCCCCTTCTGCCCAGGGAATAGCAACGGGTGTTGGGCCTCCCTGCAGTTGTTCTGCCCTTCGTGCCTTTTTACTCTTGTTCGTCAGTTCCAGAACTTCTGGGATCTTTTCTTTTTTTTTTCTGGGATCTTTTCTTAAGCCTCTCCGTGCATTTCATCCATATCGGCCTGGCACGTTGCTCACATGGGGTCAGCTGTAAGGTCGGATGGGTCCATTGAACAAGGTACCCAGTTGGCAAGGAGGTGATCCGTGTGGGGGAGGGGGAGGGGAACTTGCAAAGTGGACAGCGGGGCCTGCTGGGTAGAGGGCGGCTGGGCCCGGGAGCCTAAAGAGGCCCGGGATGAGCCCAAGGGAGGTCAGCACGGCCAGAGTTCCCACCCTGGCTCTACCTCATACTGCCTGGTCACAGCTCCGTGCCTCAGTTTGCCCAGCTGTCAATTGGGATGACTGCTAATGCCGCCCTCCTGGCTTGGGCCATTAAAGGTGAGTTCCTGCTACTCGGGGAGGGGCCCACAAGGGAGTGAGCTTGTTGTGTATTTGTGACATGCTGGGCTCCACCCAAGGTGTGGAGGGAGGGGCGAGGAGGGTGCGGTGGGGGCTGACTAGAGCTTTGCAAGGTCACTCTGCTTGATCTGGGCAACCAGACAGGAAGGGTGGGGCCAGGCTGGTGACCCAAGAGCCACGGGTCCCACCTCAGACCACACACTAACTCCAACGGGCGCCAAGGTATGCAGTAAGAAGTTTAAACATTAGAAAAAAACTTTGTTAAATTATGATGCATTTTTTTAAAGATTTTATTTATTAGAAAGCGAGCATGAGTGGGGGGAAGGGCAAAAGGAGAGGGAGAGAATCTCAAGCAGATTCGTGAGTATGGAGCCAGACGTGGGACCCGATCCCGTGACCCTAAGATCAGACCTGAGCAGAAACCAAGAGTCGGATGCTTAACCGACTGCACCCCCCCACCCCAGGCACCCCAATTATAATGCATTTTTTTAAAAAGTAGATACTAGGGACAAAAGCGAACTCACACAGCGAACCCGTCTTTTTTACAGCTATTATTTGAAAGCGTGTTTATTTTAGAACAGATTGTAAGTAAAAACCTAAGTGAGGAGGTTTCAGGGGAAATGCCCTAGATATGGCACTTCGCAGGTCCCTGAGAAGGGAGGCAGTGGGGCCCGGAGAGTCCCCGTGCCCGGGCCCGCAGCCGGTCCCCTCAGCAGCTCGGCCACAGGGACATTCGCCAGTCACCTCATCACACCTTCCTTCCTCAAGTTCTCGGCCGCTTGTGGTCTAAGGCGGGGAAGGTGTTCAGTGCGGTGTTGCAAACAGGAAACCAGAGAACGGCCTCTGCGAGCCCGGCAGGGAAGGAAATGGTAGTAAGCCGGTGTGGCCCAGCTTCCGGCGGCCCTGAGGTTGCTCGTCCCAGCTCAAGATACTGGCACATTGTCACAGAAGGAGAACTAGATCAGCTGCGCTCTGACCAAAGCAGCAACAGACATGGCTGGTGTATAAGATGTAACGTGTGGACGGCTTGTCGCACCCCCAGGGAGAGAAAAAGCCACAGCGGGCTGTTGGCGCGGGGGAGGCGAGGTCAGTAAGGGGCTGTGTGCCAAGGCGTGCCGGAGCTGGGAGAAACATCAGGAATCCCAATCCTGTCTTTAGTTAAAGTGCTGCTATTTGGTTCATTATGCATTTTTAATGTTACTTTTAAATCACACGGGAGTATTCTCTTGCTCGTGAAGATTCTTGGTGCCCCTTTTACATGTGTCCAAGGCAAGGGCCTTCCTTGGCCTCACTCCTGACTCAGTCATTACACGAGGCAGGTCTATAATGAAAATGGAACATATTTTTTCAACCATCGATTAAAATCTTCCCCACTTGCAGAAAAATAGAAATTTAAAAAAAGAGAGTGACGGTTCTGCATATGTTCTTTCGTCCACCTGGAAAACCGCACAGCCCTTAATGTCCCATCGCACTGCAGCGGACCCAAGAGCCCCTGTTGGGGGGTGAGGCTGACATCTGGGCGCTGGTGTCACACGGTTAGGCGTGCTCTTGCTAGCACTAGGAGCGGCCTTCCTCCCCGAGCAGACGTTCTGAAGGCATAAAGATTTCTCACTTAGGAAAGTCCCACCACCGATAGGCCTCATTGGGAGGGCTTGGGCCCTCAGGCTTCTGGAAGTTTCTACGTCTGAGCCGGGAAGCCACCCTCAGGCTATCCCAGGCCCTACAGACGGTTTAAGCTCTGAGCACTGCATTGGCATGCTGCACCTGGGGCCTGTCGCCCGCCTGCCTCTCTGGGAGGGAGGGGGTATCCTGCACCAGGGTCTTGGACACCTGGGCTGCAGCTCTGAGTCTGCGCTGTTTTTGAGCCAATCGCTGAATCCCTCAGAGCCTTTGCGGACCTGTCTGAATGAGAGCAACACTACCAGCCACCCAAACTCATGAGCTGGAGCAGCCATCTTGGGCCACGTGCTTAAGACTTACCCTGCAGTGAGAGGGGAAGGTGGGAGGAGAAAGAGGCCAGGCTGCTCCTTCCTGCTAGCCTCCATTTTGTTCACGGTTGTGTCCTCTACTTGAGGCCACAGCCCGACAGGTGGCTCCCCCCCTACAGGGCAGCACTGTGTTCTGCTGACACTCCCTCCAGTCAGGGCTGCGGGCCTCTGATGCTGCACCCACCCCAAAGGACCCCTTCACTACACTATCCTTGGGTGCTGCCGTGGGTGCCAACCTGAGCTCCCTGCACCCTCAAGTCCTGCACTGAGCCCCCTTGCCGCAAGACCTGTGCACCCCACTGCTAGCCACTTTTGCTCTCCTGCGGGGCTGCCTCTAGGCGGTCCCTTGTGCTCTCATTGCCCCTCTTCCTGCCCCCACAACTGTTGGGCACTGGAGTGGCAGGTTTGTGTCCCTCTGTCCTCATTTTGAGGGGCAGCCCCAGGGCCTGCATTGTGCCTGGTGCGGCAGGCCTCCCCACCCTCCTGCATTGGACAGGTTTGGAGACCAGAGACCTAATGCAAGCCCGCGGCCTCCTGCAGCTCAGTTCCTGCAGCTCAGTTCTGGTGGAGGGGCAGAGCTCCTGTGTAGTGAAGCAGAACACAGATCCTGGGGCAGGGCTATAATGTGCTGGGGATACAGAAGAGGGGTAAGGAGCCAGGGTGGGTGTGCGGGCTTTAGACCCGGTGGTTAGGAAAGGTCTCCGAGGTGGCCAGCATGGGGCCTGGGGACATGGGAGGAAGAGGGTGACGGCAGGGAGGCCACAGGCGGGTTGTGAGCGAGAAAGGCCACCTCTGACTCATTGAACACCCCCTCCTGCAGCTCTGTGGGGATGACCGGGAGGGCACCTGCTGGGGAGGGCGCAGTCGCCATCTGGCGGGAGGAGAAGGCAACAGCAGTGGGGCGGGAGGGAAGTGGCCTGTGGTCCTACCCTGGAGGTGGAGGGGAGGTGGAGCGGACTGGGGACCCAGCAGTGGAGGAGGAGGCGCGGAGCTCTGGGCCCCACAGCAGGAGAGCAGAGACCGGCGGCCGGACTGGAGCCGCCCGGGGTGGGTCCCGAACTGTGGAGTCTAGAGCTGCGGCAGCCCTGGGCTCCCCGGTAACCGGCGGTGGCCAAATCAGGAGGCACAAGCACAAGAGCCTTCTGCTCGGCGCACAAGTCCCCAAGAACGGAGGAGGGAAAATCCAGTCGCCACCCACTGGCTTGGGTCAGATGACTGGCTCAGCCCAGACAGCGATCGTGCCCCTGGAAGAGGGCCTTTCTTCTCTGCACAGGGAGTGCTGTCGTCTCCGATGGGACAGACGGACCACACCACCGTGCAGAAAACACCCGGTTTATTATAGGATTAGCTGTGACATACATGGTTCCTTTGATAGTTTTGAACTGATCACGAGTCCCCAGGAATGGTACGCACAGAGGGTTGCGGCTGAGCTGCAGGGACACTGACTGGCAAACTGCTTAGAAGATCACGGTGACCCCAACACATTTATGTTAGTGATTGGTGAAAGAGAAAAGGTAGCATGGAACCTTGCCACAGTGCAGGACAAAGCGGGCGGGTTTTCCTGGCATCCCTTTGGTGCCCCCCAGAAGCTGGGAGGGGGGACCAGTGACCATCGACCCCCATCCCTGCAAAGGAGCAACCCCTCCCCCCATTCCCGCTGCAAGGGGCATCTTTTCCTAGAAAGACTGTCAGGCCTGAACCCCACGGTTTCTGTATGAACTGGCGTGACCTCTGAATTCCAGAGGAAGGTGCTGCCTCCACGTCAGTGCTTGGACCTCGGGTCCCAGGAGAGGCAGGTCTCCGGGGTCCTTCCTCTCACCTTCTCGAGGCCAGGCCACGTATGACCTTGCTTCCTTTCCAAACTCAGCTCCTTGTGCTGAAGGGATGACTCTGGAGCCCCCGCTGTCCTCGTGGAGCCGTCACCACTGAGAATGAAGTCAACTGGAGACTTGCACAGCTGCCCCCCAGGACAGGCAGGCCCGTGGCCCTGGTGTGGCCCCCCGGTGGGACTCTAGACGCTGCTGGTGACGGCCTCCCACACCCGCTCCCATTCAGCAGCGGGCGTGGCCGTGTCCCTGTCCCCTCCTGTTTTAGGAGACAGTCCTGCTTCCAAGTAATTATTTTTTCTTTTTAATACAGGCAATTTTTTAACCTTTAACAGATATGTAAATGTGACTTAATTTGCCTCTGTCAGCTTTCATATAAATAAGTCCATGCGTCCAACTGATTTCTGGTCAAACCATGGGCCTGATATTTAATTTGGGAAATGGCCGAGCCAGCACTTGCTCTGGGAGAGGTGGCAGGGGCGGGAGGCGCGGCCACTCCGTGTGACTCGCGTTATCCCCGCTCTGGGCGAGAATTCCAGATCTGGGCTCAGAGGTGCCCGAAGTTTGGGGGGTTTGTAGGCTTGTGGGTGGCGTTTCTGCTTTTCGTCAGCCGAGGAGCAGAAACATTCACACAGCGGCCCAGTTTGAATAGGCGGGGGCTGACCTCTCTCGGTGCATTTTTTACATTTTTCTCCTCCGAAAGAGAAGCCAGAGAAGGGAGATAGGGCACTGAAACCCTCCCTCGGTGGGGCCGGGGGCCCTGCCTTCCACCGCCCCCACCCCCACCAGAAGGGCAGGGGAACAGAGACCTCAGCCCCCAGGCCAGCATGACTTTCCGTTGGGGGCCGGGGTCGGCCTGCTGGAGGGTGACCAGCACGTGGCTACACCATGGCGTGGTCGGGACCCCTGGAAGGAGAGCAGGGGGACCCTCCCCACTCAGAACCCAGAGCGAGCCCCAGAAGAACAGGGCGTGGGTGAAAGGCAGCAGTTCCCACTGCTGAAGGAAGAGGGGCGGGAGCCCCAACTCCCAGCCCCCGTCAGAGGGCCTGGCGGGGAGCGGCCGCCTCGCCCGGACCACACCCTGCGGCCCGAGCAGGCGCCCTCTCGCGGTTCCACCCCCACCCAGGGTCAAATGTGCACTAAGGAGCCTCAGGAGGTAACAACAGTCCCATTTGAAAGTGAAAGTCCTCCCGCAGGGGGCGGTGATCCCCATTTATTGCTGGCGCTGAGGGAGGGCCCAGGGCGGGCGGGTAGGGGTTGGCACCTGAGAAAGGCAGGTCAGGCGCTGCGGGGCCCTCTGCTGGGAAAGGTGGGCCCATGCCAGCCCTCGCCGGCCCCTCCTGTCAAGGCCTTGGGTGCGGGGGTGGGGTGGGGGGGTGCAGGGGGCCTGCAGGCCTGGGCAGGGCCACGGGGTCGGGACTCTGCTCTTCTGCCACGAGAGGGAGCTATGCTGCCAGCACCGAGGCTCCCAGGGTGGCTGTGGGCCCAGGCAGGCCACGACTCGGGGGCCCTGTTTCCAGGGCCCGCACCTCTACCGAGGGCCCTGCGGCCAGCCTGCCCCCGTCCTGTGCAGGGGCATCAGGCTCCAATGCTTGGTCCCGCCCACCCACCCGAATAATCTCTGCTTTAGAATATACATTATATATTAAATGCTTCATCTTCAATGCCATTCCCCTCTCATAGGGTCACGTCCAACGAGTCACGCAAGGAAAGGCAGCCTCTGAATGCGTAAAGCACTCGGTGGGCAGCCTCAGGCTCCCCTGGCAGCAAGGAGGGGGTTCCTGCCCAGTTCTCTTTGTGGGCCAAACCTCATCCTGTCCCAAAGCCCAGCTCCAGGCTGGCGAGGAGCCGACGTGGGTCGTGCCAAGGAAGTCCCGGGCATTTTCTGGGCCTCGGAGGGCACGTGAGTCTGCCCCAGGGAAGCTGCCACCTGCCACCTCGTCCCATGGCCAAGAAAGGCCACAGAGCGGGGCCAGTTTGGGGAGGGTCCTGGGGTGGGGGCTGGATGGAAGGGCCAGAGGGGAGACTCCTCTAACTATTGTAGTCAGGTGTCCTGGGAAACTTGTCGGGGGAGGGGGGTGGCGGGAGAGGCAGGGCAGAGGCTTCGCTTGGTTTTAAGGACATCGGAGCACATTTCCTTCCTGTGACCCTTCTCCATTTTTTGACCAACATGTCTACACCTTAAGGTAGACCCTGTAGCAGACAGCAAATCGTGCTAGGGATTCCTCCAGATTGTGATTTCCTCCCCCCTCCCCCTGGCAAGCCACGTTTGAGAAGCCAGCTTCTGCCTGTCCTCTGCCCACGTCCCCAACCATGCGCTGGCCACGCAGCCGGTGCGCTCAGGGTGGGGACCCTGTTCCCGCCACCCCTGTCCTTTGGGAGACCCACGTATTTATTTCACGGAAGACGGAGTTGGTTACTTCAGGAAGCTCTTTGTGGAGAACGTGGTAGGCACCTTCGTAAATCTGCAAATTGGGAAAGACAGGAGGTCAGGGCCAATAGAGGGGACAAGTGCAGGCGGGGGGGTGGGGGGCAGCACGGCCAGGGCTCCAGACGGGCTCCCTCGAGCGGAGGGCTCCCTTCTTTATGCTGTCATTGCCTTCTGATCAGATGATGGTTCAGATACATTTAAATGTCCCATCCTGTTCTAGCGCTCCCTTTCTTAAATCAACTTACACCCTCCCTTGACTCTCTTTCTCTCTCCAGCTAGGGACCCGTCTGTGCCTCCATCTCAAAAGGGTGATTTCCACTCTCTGTCTACACATCCCCGCCTTCCATCTGGTGCTTGGCTTATTCCATCTTGACTTTCACTCCCACCAGTCCTCAGGAGCGTTCTTGGCACGGGCTCCAGTGACCTTCACGTCGTAGGAGTCAGGGAACACTTTTTGCTTTCATACGATTTGACTTCTCAGCGTCATTCAAAAGTTGACCAGAGTTAACCTTCTAGAAACCCTCTCCTCTTGTGGTTTGCACGGCTTTCTACCCTCCTGGTTGTCTCCCTGCCTCACCAGCAGCCCCTTCTCAGTCTAGGCTTACCCATGGCCCTGCTGACCTCTGCAGGCCGGTGTGCCCCACAGCTGTGGCCGTGGCCCTTGTTCTCCCTCCCTGGAGTAACCTCGTCTGGTCTCGTGGTTTGAAAACCATCCATGTTCTGGTGACTCAGGAATTTCTGTCTCCAGTCAGACCTCTCTCTGAACTCTGGATGCGTATATCTGACTGCCTATTTGCCATTTCCAGTGGGACTGCTAATAGGCACCTCCAAACTTCCTTCTTTTAATACCGTGGTAAGAAACATAGCATAAAATTTGCCATCTTAATCATTTTTAAGTGCACAGTTCGGTAGTGTTGAGTATATTCACATGGTTGGGCAAGAGATCTCTAGAACTTTTTCATCTTGCAAAACTGAAACTCTGGCCCCATTAAATTCCCTCTCCTCGTTCGCCACTGCCCTCGGTGGAGAACCATTCTACTTTCTATTTCTATGGTTTTTTTGACTACTTTAGATATTGCATACAAGTGGAATCATACAGTACTTTTTCTTTTGCAACTGGCTGATTCTACTGCACGTAATGTCCCCAAGGTTCATCCATATTGTGACAATAAGTTAGAATTTCATTCATTTTTAAGGCTGAATATTACTCCATTGTTGGTCTAGACCACATGTGATTTATCCACTCGTCCCTCAATGGACACCTGGGTTGGTTCTACCTCTTAGCTGCTGTGAATAACATCTCTATGGACATGGGTATGTGAATACCTTTTAGAGACTGTTTTCTTTTTCTTAATTTTTTCTCTCTCTCTCCCTCTTTCTCTTTCTTTTCCTTCCTTCCTTTCTCCCTCCCTCCCTCCCTCCCTTCCTCTCTCTCTCTCTCTTTCTTTTGAAAGCATGGGGGCGGGGAGGGGCAGAGGGAGAGGGAGAGAGAATCTCAGGCAGGCTCGGAGCTGAGCGCAGGGCTGGAGCTCACCACCCTGAGTTCATGACCTGAGCTGAAATCAAGAGTCAGATGCTTAACTGACTGAGCCATCCAGATGCCCCCCCATCTTTTTCCGAATTTCTATTGGGACTCTCTAATAGGTAGCTCAAGATGGAGTTCTTGATATTCCCCAGATCTCTCTCCCAGTGTTACCCGTCTCAGAACACTTGCCGCATCTCCTCAGTGTGCAAGCCCACCGCCCGGGACTCGCCCTGGGCCCTCTATCACCATCCCCGCCCCCCCAGCCCCTGCCCTCCACTCTTGTCTCCACATGGCAGCTGTGAGGCCACCTGGAGAACTGAAGTCAGCACAGGCTACTGTCCTGCCCTAGACATTCCGGAGGCCCCTCGTGGAATGGAAAGAAAACGTCCTGACTCTCCAGGGACACACAGGCTCCCCCCGCACCCTCCCCCACCCCCCGCTCGGCTCACACACTGTGATCTCACCAACCTGGGGTCTTTGTGCTCGTTCTCCCTTGGTTTGGAATGCTCTTCTGCTGTTCTCCCTGCGCACCCCATCTGAAGTAAGAGCGTCACCACTCCCTCTGGTCGCCCAGCCCACCCCTGACACCGACCCCCTGCCGTATCACCCTGGTCAGATTCCTGTTGCTCATTCCGCAGGCTCCCACCCTCCGGCTGCAGCCTCCCCCGCCCCCAGCCGGGACACTGACACCAGCCAGCTTTCCTTTCCCTTCATCTACAAATCTGCCTCTGCTGGTTGGTGTGGGTTGGAGTCTGCATGTCCTAAAGGTGCAAGGGGAGCACTTGACGGTTGGCAGGGATGTGAGCATCCTTGTCAGCAAGGTGCGGGGTGGAGAGGGCCGGGGGCTCGAGCGGAGGACGTGAGTTTGAATCCCGACTCCGCCACTCAGTAGGCATGGGATCTGGGATTGCCCACTCTCCTTACAAGCCACCCGGGGGCCCCGGGTGTGGGGCCCCCACATGTGGCGGCTGGGGCTGTGGTATCACGGTATCAAAGTATCAAACACGCGTCTGCTCAGGAATGCACCCTGGGCCTGTGTCTGCCCAACCAGGCACGGAGAGCCACCTGCAGGAGCAGCTGTCCCCTGACGGGTACCCAGCAGGTGCCCCTCGAGCTGGGGCTCTTCCCAGTTCCATCAGGCAAACAAAATGGGCACATCTCAACCCCACGATGGCATGTGCTGTCCCGAAACGTGCTCCAAGGTGGTCCCTTGGGGTTTGTTGTGTCTGACATGGCACACGGCTAAGCCACAGGTGCTGTCCCCTCTGCGGGACATGCTCTTGAGGAATCCTTCGCAGACCGGAACCGAGCAGGACCCCTGCCCCTGTGTGCTCAGAGCCCCCGGTGGTGGCAGCTGGGCTGGGACTGTTGCTGCAGAAGGCCAACACGTTGGGGGGGCCAGGCAGAACACAGGCCTTTGACCTTGGACATGACAGAGCTGAAGACACTCCCTCGTGGGGCCTCTTTGGCTCGGTGCCTGACTGCGGGGACTCTTCCTGACCTGCTAACTTCTCAGCGTTCCCTCCTTCTTCCTTTCAAGCTCTGTCATGGGAACGGTCAGCTAGTGGCTCGTGCACTCCCTTAGAATGAACAGATGCCCGGGATTCCTGGTGCTTATTCCCCAGGGGGTGGGGAGGGGCGTCAGGTGCCACCTTCCCCCTCCCTTGGGGGAGCGGGGGGTGGGGGGAGGGAGGCAGCTGCTCACCTTGAGTGTCTTGTCCTGGCTCTTGGCGGACTCCATGAGCAGGTAGGCCCCTCTGCTGTCACAAAGGCGGTCGGCAGAGCCCTGGAGCAGCAGGAAGGGCAAGATCAGCTTGGGGAGGGCCCGCTCCACCCGCGTGACGGCGTTGAGCAGCTGGATGCCGAAGCACACCTTCAGACCTGCCCGGCAGATGAGTGGGTCCGAGTTATAAAGCTCCACCTGCAGGGAGAAGACAGAGAGAGTTCCATCAATTTGTGGCTACAGGTCGGGGGGGCTCCCGGTGCAGAGAAGACCTATTCCCCGGCTGTCTTCCTTCCGCTCGGGCCTGAACAGCCGATGCCATTCAGGTGAGCTGGGTTCGGGGTGTGGGTGCCGAGAGCCGGCGGTGTGGCCGGCCCTTCCAGAACCTGGACCCGCACTACTTCCGGTGCCTCCTCTTCCGGGCTCTGCCGCAGTCCCCATTCATACACGTGCCCACAGACTGTTCCAAAGCACGCATTGGTCACTCAAAAGGTGTAAGCAGCATCCTATTGTTTGCTTCGATGATTTCACTCAGGAAGAGCTCTGAAGATGCTCTGGTGTTAGCTTGCGTGGATTTGGTTTTCTTCCTTGACTTCGTGTCTGCCTGGTGGGCACGGGTGAGGAGCCCACGTGAGCTGCTGGGAGGCCCGGGGCTGGTGGGAGGGGTCCTGAAGGCGCACGGGAGCAGCAAGCCTCATGGCAGGTCTGGGGTACGGAGGTTGCCTGCCGTCCTGACAAGGAGCCTGTGGCCCCCCTCAGCCGTGTCTGTCCCTTCGTGGGATGTGCCTGGAGGCAGGTCCTCCCTCCCAAACGTCAGCCCACTGGACCTGACCCTGACATCGTTTCTGTTCATGGCTCCTAAGGCCACCCAGTCTTTGGTGGGACAGCCCTGGAACCCTGTCCTGCTCTCTCTAGCCCAGATTACTTGCTGCCTTGACTCGTCCTGCCTTTGAGGGGACAGTGGGCTGCCTGCTCCCTATGGCCTGAGATGGGGCATCTGTCAGAATCTGGGTAACAGGTTTCTAGAACTCTCTGAGGCCCATATGGGTAGGTGGGTGGGAGACCACAATGCCCCTTCACTCACTTTCCTCATCCTTGCCAGTGGGTTCTTAGCTAGTTGGAAAAGCACCGTGTGGCATCAGGACTGGGTGAGGGAGCAGAGAGCCCACGGGGACAAGGTGTACAGCGGTCTTGTGAGGCCCCCAGAGAACCCACGGTGTTCTGGCTCTGATTCTCTGAACGTGGGGGCTCCGTCTCCCCTTCCTCACTATCCCTTACAGGGCCTGGGCCAGAATCCTGGATCCGTGCTGAAGGGGACAGGCTATCTTGGGTCACCCCATGCTGGGGACTGAGCACGGCAAACCGGACCATTTATGAAAAGCCACACGAGAGGGATTAGCCACTCCCTGCAGCTAAGCTGGCGTGACTCCTGCAGGGCTGGGCCACCTGTGTGGAGAGCAGGGAGGGGACAACACATGGCCGCAGCAGGGGATCAGTCGGGGTCCGTAAGGAAACCTCTTGGGGAGAGGGCTATCGGGTCCACGAGAGAGCCCTGGGCTGAAAGTTTTTGCAAACTGACGCTAACAGGAACAATGGCAACAGCAGCTCCCATGACCCGACACATGACCCAGGGTGTCGTGTGTGGGATCTTATTTGGTAAAAGGAAATAAGGATAGCTAACATTTATTTCTGAGCTCTCCTACCAGTTTGGCCCTAAGTGCTCAACCCATTTAACCTTCACAACCTTCGTAAGCACGCCATGTAAGGAGAAATGGCTCTCGTGATCCCTGTTTTGCAGAGGAAGAACCTGTCATTAGCTTCCCAAGTCTTTTTCTCCCCTATAGAACCCTGGATGTTTAGTTTGGAACACTATCGCTCAGAATAAAGGACTACATTTCCCAGCTTCCCTCGCAGTGGTGTGATCATGTGACCAAATCCAAGCCAATAGGAAGTGAGCACCAACGCCCAGTGCACCTTTTGGTCAAGGCTTGTCCTCCTGTTGCCCCTTTCCCTCCTCCCACCGGCAAGGGCGGATGGAACACAGGGGGAATAGGGAGAGAGGTGAGGCCACACAGATGAGGGCTGCACCCTGGAGACAGCGAGCAGAAAAATGGGTGCCATTGGCCGTGAGAAGTCACTGTCAGGAGAAACGAGCCTGTTTCCTGTTAACCCCCTGCTGTTACGGTCTGGTCCCAGCAGGCTGGTGAGCCCGGGCTCGCCACATTCCATGTGATACTGCAGAGCCCGGCCTGCCAGGAATGTGTGCTAATGAGAGCACAGGGCCAGAGCCCATTACATCCTGGCCAAAGCCGCCTGACACTTTGCCCTGCTGACCCAGACCTTCCCAGGCATGCGAGGGCCCTGGAGGAGTCCGCTCCTGGGTATAATCGCTCTCACGGTCCGAGTGGCTTCCTGCCACGTCTTCCTGCTTCCTTTTTCCATGTCTTGATCACGTAGGCCCTGTTTACACAATGGTCTATTATGGGCCCCGGTGAAGGAACTAGCAGATGTGTTGGGGAAAGGGCAGGCCCTGCTGTGAACCTGGGTGGAAGGCCAGGGGCAGAGGGAAACTGGGACCAGGAGGGAAAAGAGGGCCATACCATGTGGGAAAACTGGGGCTCAGAGGGCTCAACCCTCCCGCCCCGCCTCCCTTCCCGCAAGTAACCATTCTGGCTCAGTCATGGCAGACTTGGTTTTTTTAAGAGCTTAAGATCTTAATCTGCCCCAAGTCCTCCTTTTGGGGTAGGAATGTGTCCTGTCACCTCCAGGAAGGAGATGGACAGGGCTCTCCCTCCTAGACTAGCTCCAAGCCCTGGGCACTGGCCAGGAGAACTCGCCCACTCCAAACCAGAGACCAAAGCATCAGTCCCAACAGATGACTTACTGTAGGATTCCATTTCCATGACATTCTTGAAATGACAAAATGAGAGAACAGGTCAGTGGTCGTCAGGGCTCGGGAGGGGTGAGGTGGGTGGGAAGTGGATGTGGCCAAAAACGGCGACATGAGGGATACTGTGGTCTTGGGATTTTTCTCGGGCTTCACTGCATCAATGTCAGTATCCTGGTTGTAATACTGTCCTATGGCTTTGCAAGATGTCACCACCAGGGGGAACCTGGGTTAGGGTACCTGGGATCCCCGTGTATTTTTTTTTTCTACAAGTACATATGAATCATAATTATCTCCAAATAAAAAGTCTAATTAAAAACACATACCAGGGCGCCTGGGTGGCTAAGTCGGTTAAGCGACTGCCTTCGGCTCAGGTCGTGATCCTGGAGTCCCCGGATTGAGTGGCTCCCTGCTCAGTGGTGAGTCTGCTTCTCCCTCTGACCCTCCCCCTTCTCATGCTCTCTCTCTCAAATAAATAAACAAAACATTAAAAAAAAACACATACCAAAGAATGAGTCTTTGGTACTATCTCTCACACCCAGCTCCCTCCATTTTTGGACCACAGCTGGTCCCGCCAGCTGAGAACAGTGTCTGCTGGGGGCATAGCAGCCAGAGGCTGATCTGAGTCCGATGGACTGAATTTTCACTCGACGATGACTCCTGGGGCACCTCCACTGGCTGAGACTTGAAGTCTTTCTCCTTGGGGTAGTCGGCTGAACAGTATAAGGAAGACCAGAGGGGTGAGGCCTACCAGCCTTGATACCTCCTAGCTGTGTCACCCGGGCAAGGCTCGCCTCTTCTAGACTCAGTTTGCCAATCTGTGAAATGGGATGATAGTGTAAGTGCCTCGGGAGATTCGGTGAGATGATAAAGCCCCAGTGCCAAGCCCAGGGTCTGGGCCACAGTGGGGGCGAGGACGTATGGGTGACATCTGAGTTTGACACTGGGAAGCAAGGGGAGGAGAATCAGTCTTTGCTGGAAGCTGAACAAGGTCTGCTTCAGAGACCCCCAACCCACATGGCCTTGGATGAGGCCCTTCTCCTTCCCAGGGCTCAGTTTCCCCGTAGAGGGGAATTCAAAGATTCTCCTTGGGCTGTAAGTCTCATGAACTGTGAGTATTTTGCTGCCCTCCAGGGTGTGTTTAGCGATCCTCTAGCCCCTCGCTGTATTCTGAGGCTCTGAGGGCTGCCAGCAAGGTTGAACTCGACAGCCAGGGAGGGCTGTGCCCACTGGGACTTCTGACTTCTGCACGTGATCTCTCTGTGGGAAGAAAACTTTGCCCGAAAGCACAATAAACATAGCTGCAATCCAAAGCTGGGAGTTTTCTTAAACTTCCAATTGAGCACAATCTAGGCCCCACTGCTACCGTCAACTCTCTTGACCTATTTTTAGGAAATCAGTTCTGTGATGAAAAGCCAAATTCATTTTTGATTAGAATTATATTAAAAATAACTCACATACTGAGCCCTTAACTCTGTCTCAGTTGCCATATTAAGTGCTTTACTTGTATTTGCTCATCGAAACTTCTCAGGAACCCTATGCAGGGACTAGTATTATTACCACTATTCGATACATGAGGAGCCCAAAGTCCAGAGGAGCTAGGTGACTCACCCAAAGTCACACAGCAAGTAAGGGGCAGAGCCAGGATAAGAACATAGGCCATTGGGCTCCATATTAGCCTTCTTTTTTTTTTTTTTTTTAAAGATTTTATTTATTTGAGAAAGAGAGGGAGAGTGAGAGACAGCATGAGAGAAGAGAAGGTCAGAGGGAGAAGCAGACTCCCCATGGAGCTGGGAGCCCGATGTGGAACTCGATCCCGGGACTCCGGGATCACGCCCTGAGCCGACGGCAGTCACTTAACCAACTGAGCCACCCAGGCGCCCCTCATATTAGCCTTCTTAACCACTCACCAGGCTAGGCTCCCTGCCCAGAGAAGAAAAAGTACAAGTGGGTCTTGTGTACGCAGATGGCCAGAAGCTATGGAGGTGGCCCTCCCCAGAAAAGAAAGGGGTGGGTCCCTGGTGAGGACCAGAAACCTCTGGGCCTGACAGATAATGAAGTGACCTAGTGGGTCCCAGAGGTTGCCTTCCTTCAGAGGCTGCCGGGGGATGGGGGACACCCTCAGGGCCCAGACCCATATGACACAGTCTCCCAGTGTAGCCCCATAGTCCCAATCTCCTGCAATTTCCCCTGGGGTACCTACAGATGCATCTACGGCTGGGGTTTTTTTGACCCTCCTTCCCTTGAATCCCTCCCTGTTCCTCTGGAAGCCTCATGCTTCCACCTGTGCTTGAGAGCCTATCCATCTGGCAATCTCCACCTCCTTCCTCCATTGTTTAGGTCTCTGTTAATCGATCCGTTTTCTTCACTGGAAAAATCAGATCACCTTCTCTGGCCTGCCGGAGAGAGAGGGCATGGCAATTCTATCCAAGTGATCTTTGGGAAACATTGTGGACCCTAAAATGGACTGGCAGGTCTTTGCAGAGGCAATCCGTTCCTGCTCTACCTTTGTCTTGAATGGCAGGAGAGGCGATTTATAGCGGGGAAAATCCTGTCCTACGTGCACCAGCTTCCATCTCCCATCTCTGGTGCTTTTCTGGCCTGACGCTCTTCATCTCACTGATGTCTATTCCGCTTTCAGGCCTCCGGGCAGACTTCACCCCTTCAGGGAGGCCTTCCTCCCCAGGCTCTCAGGCTCACGGCCCCAAACCAGCCCCGCACGTGCCCCCAACCACGGTCAGGTGTTTGGGCACCTCGCACTCAAGCGTGGGCCCCTGGGCAGTCTCTGGGTGGATGAACAAATGAATGAGCCGACCTTCCTCCACCAGCCCAAGAAGCAGCACTCTGGGTCCTGGGTGGCAGCTGGGAACCTCTGCCACGGGCTCGCTGGCCCACAGCTGGCGGAGAGCTGCTCCCGTCCTTCCTTCCTGTGCCCATCTTCTGTACCTAGAGACTGGGGCTGCCCCTGAAATTTCCAGTCTCCAGAATCCCCCTTCCCACGTCCTTTCTCCTGTCTGCTGGGGAAGCCCAGTTCCCTCTTGGGGGCCAGTTCAAGTGTTTCCTCCCATCCACTGACCCATGCCCAGACACTGTTGGGGAAACTGGCACTTCTGTCCCCAAGTCTCCTCTCTTTGACGACAGATGTAATGACAGCTCCCATCCCTGTGGTGTCTACCCTGCACCAGGCTGCAGCCCAGCCCCGCTAAGGGGCCTGAGGATCAGTGTCACTGAGTTTGGTTTCCAAGGTCATGCTGGGGCACAAAGAAAGAGACAGGGTCAGGGAGCTGGGTCCAGACTTAGGCCTCGTTGCTGAAAAGCTTAGGCTCTTCCCACCGAGCTCGAAGCCTGCCTCTCTGTCCTCTACCAGAACCACCAGTGTCCCTTTCGGTCCCTGTGACCATGGCCCCAGAAGACAGGGTGGCTCATCAGTATTCCCAGCCTCCAGCTCAGGGCCTGGCCCAAAGCAGGGGTTCCACAGAAGTTTGCTGACCTGACATGCCATCTGCAGGATGGCAGAGGGGAGATGAGGGTCTTGCCTAACTTGGTACAAAGTCTCCCCAACTCAGTTGACCGAAGGCAAGCCATGTTCCCCCAGGAGGCCCAAGGCTATGACTACCAGACGGGGCGCCCAACCTTGGTGCTTGAAGTTCTTGAGCTAGACAAGAACCATCAGAATTAAGGACACTGCCATTCCATTCTGGGTATAAAAAGGATTCGTCGGGTTCAGCCTTCATGTACCACTTACCACTTAATCAAAAGCATGTGAATTACCGAACATCCTTTCCCCAAGAACTGCTTTTCTATTAAAGCTAGAACTCGTGTACATTCTGGTCTCTGCCTTTTGGAGCCATGAGCTAGGCTCATGCGTGGGAGCAGGCGGTTTGCACAAACCCAGCATGAGTGATACAGACAATGCTGCTCGGTCCTTTGGAGTGGGGCTCCCTGAATCGGGACCCCCGAACCCAGACACAGCTCCTGAGTGGTCACCAAAAGGAGGGGAAAAGCAGCCCCCACATTCTCCACCCGGTCACACTGGCCACAGCCACCTTTTCAGAAGCCTGGGGACCAAATAAACGATAAGGGGAACGCGAAAGAATTACAGAGATCTCACAAGACCACCTCCCTAATGGCTAGTCACAAAACAGCAAGATCATGTGATCATGAGTCTTAAAATCAAAAGTTGGTGGCAAGTAAGGAAATCAGAATATGGTCTAGCTAGAGGATGGGGTAGGGAATTCCCATCACTTTCCCAGTGTGTGATAATGGCATGGGATTACGTGTAAATATCCTCCTTCTGGTTCCTTCCTCTTGGGCAACACACACTGAAGTATTCAGGATTTTAGGATCCTGGTGTCTGCCACTTAACTTCCAAAAGGTTCCGCCAAAACAGTGTATCCACTTCATGACATTGGATTAGGCAATGGCTTCTTGACTATGACATCAGAAGCATAGGCAACATAAGAAAAAGGTAGGTAAACTGGACTACCCAAAAATGAAAACCTTCTGTGCATCCAAGAACACTACCAACATAGTAAAAAGGTAAGCCACAGAATGAGAGACAATACTTGCAAATAATATACTGATAAAGCCTTAAGATCCAGAATATATAAAGAGCTCCTACAACTAAACAACAACAACAAAACACAAAAAGCCCGATTAAAAAAAGAAAGAGGGCTTGAATAGACACTTCTCCAGGGAAGATACAGAAATGGCTGATAAACACATGAAAAGACACTCAACATCATTAGCCATTAGAGAAACGCATAAACCCAAAAGTATCAAAAGCAGGGTCTCAAAGAGATATTTGCACACCCAGGTTCATAGCAGCATCGCTGACAGTAACTAAAAGGTAGAAGCCACCTAGATATCCATCGGTGGACAAATGGATTAATAAGGTGTGGTCTATGTGTACAGTGGAATATTATCCCACCCAAAAAGGCAGTTCTGACACCTGTTACATGGATGAGCTTTGAGGACATGGTGCTGAGTGAAATAAGCCAGTCACAAAAGGACACCTACTATAAGATTGCATTCAGACGAGGGCCCTAGAATAGTCCAGTTCAGAGTGACAGAAAGTTGGATAGTGGCTGCCAGGGGCTGGAGAGGACGGGGAGCTGAGAGTTACTATTCTCTCGGGACAGAGTGTCCGTTTGGGAAGATGAGAAAGTTCTGGAGATAGTGGTGGATACGGCTGAACAACACCGGGAGTGTACTTCATGCCCCTGATCTATACATTTAAAAATGGTTAAGACGCTAAATTTGACGTTCTGTGTATACTGCCACAATAAATTTTAAAGGAGATAAAATAGATATCCATACTGATGTTTTCCTATTTAAGCACGGATTCAATAAGCTTGGCAGAATATTTCCAGTTGGTGGATCTTGGGAACGAGCCTATGGGAGAGCATTGTACTACCACAGGGACCTTTCCGTTGATTTGCAATTGTCCATGATTAAAGTTGGAGGAGAAAGCTCGTTTCCCCACACCCCCAGTTTTCCGGTTCTTTATTTGGTTTCCCTTTGCCAGGGGGAGCCGAACATCCCTCAGGTAGGCCTGGGGCAGGGAGATCCCAGTGGGCTGAGTCCTCTGTTCGGGGCTTGTGTCTGGCTGGGTCATTTCATGCCAAGTCTTGGCAAGTCAGCTGCATCCAATCCTCGCGTGGATGGGGGCCCAGATCTTAGCTCCAGGTGGCTTAGAGGTGACTTGAGAGAGCTCGGCCCAGGTGGTATTCCCGTGTGAACTCGGCCGAGCGTGCGCTTCTTTCTTCTGGGATCACGTGATGGTCCTTGAGAGCGAAGCCGCAGGGCGGGGAGAGCACTTCGTGGTCTCGGCTCCGGCCGGCAGCTGGGACGACCCTGCTGACTTGTCCCTTGCCGTTTGAGCCGCCGCCCGCAGGAACCTTCCTATCTCGGAGTCGGTGGTGGGAGGAGAGCTATGAGCAAGCATGCGAGGGGGTGGGGTGGGGCAGGTGCACGGACCCCCTGAGTGCAAGGGCACAGGACCAAGCGAGACCTATCCCCGTGCTCCCTGCTGGCTACTCCCACCATATGGACACAGACATGCCAAGAGACGTTCTAACAGCCCGTTATTTTTTTTTAAGGTGTTAATAAATTATTAGCTGCTTCAAAAAGACAAGTCCTGGGCGCCTGGGTGGCGCAGTTGGTTGAGCGACTGCCTTTGGCTCAGGTCATGATCCCGGAGTCCCGGGATCGAGTCCCACATCGGGCTCCCAGCTCCATGGGGAGTCCGCTTCTCACTCTGACCTTCTCCCCTCTCATGCTCTCTCTCACTCTTTCCTAATAAATAAATAAATAAAATCTTTAAAAAAAAAAAAAAGACAAGTCCTCCGCGGGGCATGTAAGCTAGGAATGATGGAGAGTCACAAAATAAAATCAGCTAACCAAACCGGGCATACTCGAAAATTAATAACCGGTTCTCAGAGGGGTTTGCTGTGGGAGGCTGTGTCCTGGGGACAGAGTGGGAGGCTGGGGCCTATCTTTAGCTGTGGGGACAATTAGTCAAAAGCCTCCGTGATGGCCGAGCTTTCCAAGACCAGGCGGGAGCCTTCCGAGGGCCATGGGCAGATACGGCCTCCCTGCAGCGGGGGTGGGAGCCATGTAGGCAAGAGGGGCAGGGGAACCTCAGCCTCAGCGTGGGGGCATCTCTGAAACGCTGGGCGGGGGATCTGGGGCGGCGCACCCCCTGGAGGAATGAAAGGAAGAGAGCTGGCCACTGCTAACAGCAATCCGGGAGCCTGGATCCCACCATATGGCCCCACCGGCAGGAGTGCCAGCAGCCAGGATGTGCTTGGAGGGCAGCCAGCGTATTTATAGAAAACAGAGACATGGTCCCAAAGACAAATCACCTCCACGTATACACAGTGGATGCCCCTCATAGAGAGCATGATCAGGACCGCAGCCCAGTCTTCCTCCCGGTCTCCGCCCACTCCACAGGCCGGATGGAGCTCAGAGACAGCAGGGCCTTCTGCGCATGTGGAATTGGGGGGTTATCCGTGGTTTGAGGGTGTGAGGAGATCGTCAGCAACCTCCTCGCTTCACCTCTTGCCCAGCATCCTTGGCCAGAGAACTATTTAGAACATTCAAGGCTTCTCAGAGTGGGAGGGATTCATCCCATTGTGAAAACCCCACGGTTGAGGGTGGAAAGGTGACTACGTCAGCATTCCAATGTCCTGGCCGAGGATACTAAATGTGTAGATAAACACACAAAAAATGCCCTTCTTTGTTCTCAGGATTTTAGTGCCAAGGCACTTGGCTCAGAGTAGAGAGGTCTGGGCTCAAATCCTTACTTAGTAGCTGTGCATCCTTGGGGAAGTGGCTTGCCCTCTCTGGGCACACGCTCCGCAAATTCAGAGACCTGTAGCAAGACCGACTTCCGGGCCCTGTGGCAGGACACACGGGGTAGGGTGCGTAACTCAGAAGAAGGGTACGACCCTGGTGTCAGGACAATAGAAGGCATTTCGGCCTGGATTCCCGGAGGCTTCGCACCTGCTGGGAGAACGCGGCTCCGTGGGCTGGCTGGTGGCAGTGACGGGGTGCCAGTGAGTGAGGGGTGTCACGCCAACAGGCCTGGGTGGGCTGTGAGAACAGTCGCCAGAGCAAAGCCCAGACGCACGGCGGGCTTTTGACACTCGGACGACAGAGCCAGCCTGCTTCCCCACAGACAGACTTCCAGATCTTCCAAGAGCCTGCGGCCCCTTCACCGGGTCCTGCTTCAGTGAGCTTGTTAGGCGAATGTCTCTTTTCTTTTGGGGGCTTTTATAACTGCAGGGTTCCATGGGAAATATCTTAGCTAAAGATGTGCCTTAAGACACCCTGATGTTAGATCCGGGGAGGTGCCTTTTCTGAACATATTTTCCCCCCGGGGCGTTGCTATTTTTAAGGCTCAGCAGAATGTTCAAAGGGAGTCTCAGAGCGGCAAGGAGCGAGGGGCCGATTCTCTCCGTGGAGGAATGGAAACTCTTGCTCCTTGTTTATTTCAACTGGAGTCCGGCCTCCCGGCTGACTGGCTACCTCCTTTCCTCTGAGTCTTCCCAGCGGGGAAATGGACTAGCATTTCTAAAGAATCACCCCGTTAGCCTGACCACTCAGAAACCCGAGAAATGAGGGTGCGCAGCCACGGGGTGCGGGCTGGACGGAGCAGGGAGGGGAAGAGCCTGCTTTGCTCTGTTCACACCAGACTCCCGGTTTCTGGAAGGCCTTCCATGGAATTTTCCGTGATCTCAAAAATGAGATAAAAGCTCTGAAATTTGCTCCCTTTAAACAAACAGGCTTTGGAATCACTTCATTATCTTTCTTTCTTCCCCTGCCTTTTTGCCCAAGCACTTTCGGGGGGTAAGATCAACAATTTGAATTTGCACCTAGATGGTTTATCGGGAAGATGTCAAAGGGAGCGGGCCCGCTCGCTCTCTCTCCCTCATTGATGTGCCATCACAGCTAAGGCAAACATCATTGGTTTTACTAGAGATTACACATTCAAGCCGTTATTCGGAATGCCAGCAGGTGGAGAAGACCCTGCCCCCTCGGGCCTCCGTCACTAAATGAATCCTGCCCACGGGCCAGCTATTGTAAGACAGGAAAGAGCTTAGGGATTGTCATTGTCCATAGTGATAGTGGCTGGGAGGAGGTCGCGGGCGTGGGCTTCTCGATCAGATGGGTTCAGCTCTGGCCCTGATGAGCTGTGCCTCTCGGACAACGCAAACCCCTACTTAACCCCTGAGCCTCAGCGTCCTCATCTGTGAAATGGGGTTAATGTCGACCTCGTTCACACACATCACGCACGAGTTGGACTTGCGTGTTTCTGGGTCCTGAAGTGGTGCCTTTTCCCTATATAGATTGGTCTTTGGAAATGAAATTTTTTGACTTTTGTCAAATATTCTTGGATCCCGGTGGATCAAATTTGGCCCCAAGATGTGGCTGTGGGAGGTATTGTGGGTTTTAAAAATGGATTAAAAGTTTCAATTGAAGGTAGGTGACTTGGGTGGATCTGGGAGGGGGGGGGGAGGAGTGCCTACAGACCCCGGCATCCCCCAGGGTCTCTTGCTGGCGTCATTTACAAATAGGTGGCCCTCAGCTGTCTGGGAGTCAGACCTCTGATCAAGACTTCTTCCCATTAAGGCCGATCCCCATTTAGTCGTCCACCCTCTAAGTGACTCAGAGAGCTAGGAGGTCACATTCTCTAATGAAGCTACAACCTGAGTGCCCAGGTCCCAAGGAAACCCAGGAAGGCCACCAGAATACCAGAGCACCCTACTCTGTTTTCCAGGGGCCATGGGGAGCTAACGATTCTGTGGTTTCCAATTCCTAAGGCAAGAGGGGAAACTGAGGCAGAAGAGTAGCAAAATGATTTGCTTAATCCTGAAGATAATCCGGTGTCTTCCAGATGCCCAGGGTTGCCCCCTGTCCACTGGCCATAAGCCCACCAGGGTCCTTGCCCCCACGGACAGAGCAGGCAGAAGAGCACACCCAGCCACACTCCCAGGCTAGCCCCTGGGGCAGACCTACCTCCGTCTGTTCACCCGCAGCCTAGGGCTGCTGTGCGGCTGGGTGAGCTCGAGGCACCTGCCTGGCACCCAGTCAAAGGTACAGAGAGCAAGGTGTTCCCATCAGCGACGTGGGAAGTGCGCCAGCTTGCTGAGGAGTCTCTTTTTTTTTTTTTTTTTTAAAGATTTTATTTATTTATTTGACGGAGAGAGAGATCACAAATAGACAGAGGCAGGCAGAGAGAGAGGGGGAAGCAGGCTTCCTGCTGAGCAGAGAGCCCGATGTGGGGCTTGATCCCAGGACCCTGGCCTCATGACCTGAGCCGAAGGCAGAGGCTTTACCCACTGAGCCACCCAGGTGCCCCTGAGGAGTCTCTTAACAGACCAACCCAAATCTCTGGGGTTTGGGACTCTACTCAGACCCAGTATCTCAGGTACACGAATTGAGCTTGACCTCTCGTCCCCGCTGACCTTGGTGCCTGGTCCCAGAGGTGGTGACATTAACTGGATGGCACAAGCTCCTGGCCTCTTTCTCTCAAAGCCAACTTGCCCTTTCTGAGCTCCTTTCGGCTGGTTTTGCTCTTCTAGAAGGTAAGAAGGTAACAGCTCTGCTTGGGGGGGGGGGGGGCTCTGATGGATTCCTGGCAGGGTAGCAGCTCTTAGGAGAAGGGGCTCACGAGATGCCTTGTGATCCAACCTCAGTTCACCCCTTGCCAGTTACCTGCTGCCCTCTCTGCTGGGGAGCTATTGACTCTTCTGCAAATGGGCCGTCCTCCCTTCATGCTAGGTCTTTGTCGGCAGAGTTACCATTGCCGGGAACGCTCTTCCTCTGAACCCTCCCTCCAGCTCCGGCACCAGCTCCCACCTCCCAAGCCATGGACACATGACTTTTGGCCTGGCCTGAATCCAATCTGCTACCATCATCCCAATTTGCCCCCTAGGAACTGCCGCTCTGCACGCTGAACCCATGAAGTTGGGTGGGGTCAACATCATGCCTTTTCCTAGACTGTAAGTCAGGTCCGGACAGGTCTGCCAATGAGAATCAGCCCTGTGATGTTTGTTGGCTTTTCAACAAATTGTCTTTCTGACTGGGGTTGCTTAGGTAAAGCTGCTGGTGGCCATCTTTGCTTCCACTCTGGGAAAGTTTGCCTGGGAGTGAAGCCAAGCCAGGGGATAGGAGAGCTGGAGAGAGACAGATAGTCAATAAGACTAATGAGCCCCTGGATCCAGCCATGCCTGAAGCCTTTTGTTCCATCCACCAATACAATACCTTCTTGCTTGAATCACTTCGAGTTGGGTTTCTGTCACTTTTGGCCACAAGAGACCTGGCTGATTCACACAATTTCATCTGATTTGCTCCTGTCCCTTCCCACCCAATCCTGAAGCCACACAGGACCTCACACATCTTCATGTCCCCATCACTTCATGCAGGGCCTCAGCGAAAGGGACGAAACCACCACTCAGCTTTCCCACGGGGCTGCCGCCTTCAGTCCCTCAGCAGCTCCCAGGTCCCCCCAGGTTTTCAGAAAGACTCACCTCTGCCTTATTCCGAGAGAGCACTCTGGAGTCAATTGGACCCAGGGACATGTTTGGCAGGACGAGGTTGAGAACTTTCGCAGCAAAGACCTAGCGGGGAGGGCAAAACAAGGGGTGTGAGTTCGGTGGCATCCGTGCCCAGCTCTGCCCACGGGACAGTTTACAGTAAGTTAAGGAAAGTGACGCCCGAGCTGAACATCAGGCAGGTTCACTTCCCCAGGCTGAACACCCCGGGACTCCCCCCTGCTCTGATTCAGACAGCCTCTGGTTAGTCTGGCTCGGGTCTGTGCGACAGGGGGGAGCCGGGCAGGAGGTGGGCCGCCGCGGCTGATGGCAGGAATGCCATGTCTATTTTTTGCTGCTCCGGATCCTGTGTGGCTGCCCTCCCTGCAGTCACTCATCGTTTGTGGTTTGGAATTCTTTGCAGGAGCTGCCTAGCTGAGGTCTTAGGCACGAGTCACCTCTCTGGGGTTCCTAAAAATACGCAGCGGGAGCAGAATCACCCAGATCACCTGTGAAGCAGGATAGCTTGGAAGACCCCGGACAAGCCTGCTGATTGGGAAGAATCTGTGCATTGCCTTGGTTTCATTTGGAGGGAGAGAGAAATCGTCACCAGCCTGATCAGGAGATGCGTGGCAGAGGGAAAGAGACCTGATTTGATCCTCGGCTGTGCTGTCTTATGCATTTGGGCACGATACAGGAACATCACCGAGCCTACGTTTCCTTAGCTGCTCATGGGGACCTTGGCAGTCCCCCAGAGGACCACTGTATGCCAAAGCCCCTGGCACACAGTAGGTGCTTAATCGATGCTCCTTGAACTTGAGCCTGATGCAAGGACGAACCTCGCTTCCCCACCCCGTCTCTCCCGCAGGATCTGGTGTTTACCAGGGAAGCGTGTGAGCCTGGATCTCACACTTCTCCCTGCAGAGGGGGGCTGTTCTCGTTTCTGCACTGGGCACAGACACTCAGGGGGGAGAGATGCTATTTCACAAGTGAGCTGTGGCATGCTGAAATTAGAATCCCAGGGAAGGTGGCGAGCGGTGAGTTCTCAGTCTGTGCGGAAGGCGCGCATCATGGCGCCGAGAGGTGATGTCCCCTCGGTACCCTGGGCGGGGGCGAGGGCACGCATATCTACCGAGGGGAGGGATGATGTTTGGTGTGTCGCTCACAGCCATAGATGCCTGGTCTTCTAATCTTGACACAGATGCTGTCAGGGTTCATCTTCATTGAACAGACAAGGAAATAGGCTCAGCCGTTCACCGCGCGACCGGCTGGGATGGGAACAAGGGTGCAGGCGACACTGCGCTTTCCCCTCACGCCACTGGCCTTGGATATTCTCTCTCCATATGAGCGTAAGTGAGGGCCTGAATTTCCTGTGGGTGACTACACACAGTGGCCACTGGGGCTCTCTGTGGAGTCAGTTGCTGGCCCCCTCAACACCCCTCTTGACACTCAGAGCAACCAAACGTCCTGTGTCCCCGGCCTGTACAAGCAGGATGTCCTCTCACACAACTGTCTCCCAGACGCCCAGGGATCAGGCAGAGAAGAAAAAAGGGCTTTGCTCCTGAAGGGACACAGGTGCACCCAGCCATTCTGAGGTCCACACAGTCAACTCTCCATGCTTCAGGAAAGGATGGGGGCTCCTTGCCTCGAAGAACGGCCTCGCTCCCTGCACCCCACGCCTGGGGTCCAAGCCAGCAATCCCCAGGCACGTCAACTCACTGCCATCCACGCACCAGGGGCCATCCTGCACCCTGAGCCGACTTGTGGCAGTCAAGGCGAGAAACAGAAGGGACTCCAACTGGGAACACTTGGGAAGGGCCTACACTTGGCCACTCGGTGTGCAGCCTCGTGGGATGGACAGGACCTGTGGGACAGGGCTCAAGAGTCAAGGCGGGGTTGGGGACCAGCCCCGCCAACAAGCACCGGGCCGGGACCGCTCGGAGTCCGGGGAGCTCTGACAAATGTCTATGAACCCCAGGAATTGGAGGCTCCTCTGGGAACCTAAATTCAGGAGTTGGGATGTGTGCTTTTAAATCTTAAAGGAAAAATTTAAATGAAGAGCAAATACAGCAGACAAACGCGTGGCCACACATGGCGGGGAGGCAAGGCGCTGTGCCCTGTGGTCCCCACTGTGCTCCAAATGCTTCGGGAGGCGGACTCTGTGGGACTTCTTTCCTCCAGTAAGACTGGCCCAAGGGCGACACTGTTAGGGAAGAATTTAATGCGTAGCCCAGAGCTTGCACAAGATGTCATCTAGACATCTTGCCACGGCTCCCTGAGTGGGCCTGAGGGCTGACGGTTGGCTGTGTACGACCCTGCCCTGTCTCAAATCACCAGACACATTTGGCCTGTGTGCCCGTCTGGTCTGGCCCCGCCTGCTCAAGGGCGCCGCTATTTCCTCCCCCCTTCAGCTTCCTACCCATTCCTGGGTTAGATGGCAGAGAGCCAGGGAAAGGCCCGGGGGCATACCAGCTCAGCAGCCAAGCCGCCCTCCAGCAAAGTGAAGGAGGGAGTCCACACAGCCTCCATGCCCGCACTCCTAAGCCCACCACCAGATTTCGTGTTTGCCAACAATTTGTATTTTGTGGCCATCACCCGATTCTGCATGGACCCGGGCACGGGGCCCGCCGAGGGTGAGGAGACAGACTTACCTTCATCTTTGAATCTATGCTTTTGTCACTGGTGCTTCTTAAACCAAAACATTCACCCCCCAAAGTGCCAAGACCCCCATTTCCAGGAGAAGGTGCTGAGAGTTCAGGTTTGGCACGGATCAGAAAAGGCAGCACAGGGGCTCAAACCATCCTTGCTCTGGATTCACAGGGCAGAGGGAGGGGACAAGAGGGCCAGGAAGGACTCTACCTGCTGGAGCAGATGACCGTCCTCTCTCTGAGAGAACATTTTTCTTTCTCTTGACAGAAGAACTTTCTGCAGCTAAAGGAAGCTTTTAGGAAAAGAGTTTTGGAAGAAAAGTAAAAGGAGGGCCACTTCTGGAGAAGTATTTCCTTTGTATAAAATGAACAAAACGCCAGGGGCGCCTGGGTGGCTCAGTCGGTTAAGCATCATGCTTAGGTCATGATCCTGGCGTCCTGGGATCGAGCCCCGCATCGGGAAGTGTGCTTCTCCCTCTCCCTCTGCCCTGCCTTCTCCTCCCCCTCACCACACTTGTGCTCTCTCTCTCAAATAAATAAAATCTTAAAAACAAAACAAAACAAACAAATATCCCAAAATGAACCATGGCATGATTTGGTCTCTGGAGGAAACTAATCAGTTATGGGCAGACCAGTCGGCCGCCAAGCCTCCCCCTTCCAAGGACAGTCCAAGTCCCCAGAGCAAAGAGCTGGGGAGGCTGCTCCCTCCCGCAGCTGCTAAAGGTCTTTTCCCCAAAGAACAAGTAGGAAGAGACAGGGCAAGGGTGCACCGGGCTCAGGACGGGAGGTGGTAGGTGGCTGGGCCAGGATGTGACTAGCCATACACGTCCCTTCACAAGGACACATGGGGCAGCAGCCACTCTTGTTCCTCGAAGGGAGCTGGTACTGGTGGGCTCAGGATGGGCGAACGCGCCTATGAGGACCAGCTCCTGACAGCAGGACCCCAGGGTCAGAGCAACAGGAATGGGTGAGTCAGTCCCGAACACAGATGAGGGGGCAGACCCTCCAGGAGGGCAGGCCGCAGACACTGTGGCCTTTTATCTCTTCAGCCTGGTTGTGTCTTGGCATTCAACTCTGCAGGACGTCACCCAAGAACAGAAGGGTCTTGACGCCGAGAGATTGCTAAGCCCTGTGTGTGTTCGCACCTAGGAGAGTTCGTGGAGAGGCCCGACACACCATTCATGGGACAGGCCCAGGGAGGGAAGACTGCAAGGGAGACGTCTCGACTTTAGGGATTCCCTGGAAGTGACTTGTGGCACCCTGCCTTCTCCAGAAGACAGCACCATTGTTGGAACCTTCTGGTCCTTCCATCCTGTTAGCGCACTGGTTGTGGGCATGGCGCCCCCAACCCGCCCTCCGACTTCCCGACAGTTCCTGGCCTCCCTGCTCTTAGTGTGGTCCTCAAGCCAGGAGCCCAGCAACACAAGCAGCTCCTGGGGCCTCTGGCCTATGGGATTGAGGTCTGCATTGTCACAGGACCCCAAACAGGGCACTGTTATGTGCTGTGAAAGTTGCCAGCTCTATCTCAGGGCAATGGGGAAATGGCACAAATGCCTCTTCCCAGGATCCACCCTGAGAGATTCTGATGGAATTAGTCTGAGGTGGGGCCTGGTGTCAATAATTTTGTTTTGTTTTGTTTTGTTTTAAGCTCCCTGGGTGATTCCAGCATCCAGCCAGAGTAGAGAAAGTGCTCCTATCCCATCCCGGTTTGGACAGCGTTGGGGGTGGCACAGGGATCTCTCTGAAGGGCACGATGCCCTTTTAAAGGAAGCTGTTTGGATGCCCCCGACCCTCGGCTCTTTTTCTAAAGCTGCGTGGTTAGTTTCACACCACATTTCTAACAAGACGCAATTGGGTAGAGGCAAATCTTTTGATGATAATAATGTGGCTTAAAAAAAAAAAAAAAGAATTAGGTGCTTAGCCTCTTCCCCACAACAAAATCCAAGAAGGCTGCAGGGGCAGGATGCTTGGAACAGGTGCGAACGATACCCCCTTTCCCTGCTGTTCTTTTAGGGGTTGTTTATTCCATTAACCTAAAGGCTGAGGGGGGAGGAAAGGCTGGGGCAGGGCTGAATGAACCAACCAGGGTCAGTGGGTTGATTGTGGTGATGCAGAGAGCCAGAAGGGCTGAGAAGGGGGTATGAGGTAAGGAAGGGCCACATAGTAAGGAAAGAGTGGGGGTGGAAAAGGCCTGACAGAGCCCACACCCTCAGGATCAATTTTGTTCAGGCTGCTTGGGTAGCTGCTGCTTCGTCCCACCATGATTTCCCTAAGCCTCCACCATTGGTCTCCCTAAGCCTCCACCATCTGTCTCCCTAAGCCTCCACCATCTGTCTCCCTAAGCCTCCACCACTGGTCTCCCTAAGCCTCCACCATCAGTCTCCCTAAGCCTCCACCATTGGTTTCCCCAAGCCTTCACCACTGGTCTCCCTAAGCCTCCACCATCAGCCTGCAAAGCCCCTCATCGTCTTCCAAGGGAAGGCAAGAGAAGCTGGCAGAGGCTCCAGGGAGAGGTGTGGCTCACCCATAAAGAAGTTGAAATCGAAGAGAATAACCTTCTTGTTGCCATTTCACTTAGGTTCTTCGGATAATCCTGCAGGAGTGTGGAGAGAGCCTCAGATCTAGCTCCGGGGAGGGGCGACCCCGGACAGTCCCCCTTGAGATGAGATCCCCTCCCAAATCATGATCCCTGCAGGCTGAGTCAGGTGTGTGCCACCCAGTGGTGCTGACTCGGCCGGGACCCCAGGTCTCATCACTGGAGGATAATTTGGGGGCAGAGACCTATGGGCCAATGGCCAACAAGTTGCCAGCCCCCCGAGCCCTAGAAAGAGGTGACTGAGAGCCAGGCAAATTTGGATTCAAACTCCGGTTCTGAATCACCAAGAAGGTCTGCAGTTCTCAGTTTCTTCATCTCTCAAATGGGGATAATGAAACAAACCTCGAAGTGTTGCTGGGGAGGTTACCTGAGACCTGGTTCCTACAGAGTTCCTCCCTAACTGCCATCTGGCTTCTGGCCCCAGGAGAAACTCAACGAATTCCCCTCGAACTGAAGGGAGAGCACCTGCCGATGTTTTTCAGAGTGAAGGTTTGCAACAAACATCACGGTCACAGCTAGAAACCCCAAAACTATTGCACCGCCCAAAAAGAACAACTGTCCCAGAAGCGAGTTCCACGTCTGGGTGAGCCAGGGACCAGAGTGGGTCACTGGACCTTGACATGCCCTTGGGCCATTCCTGGATGAAGTGCCTCGCCCATCACTTTAAATACTAGTGACTTGCGCAAATGCCTCTATTGATCCGAAAGGTTTTAATGGCTCCCTAAGATCATTTGGAAGCTTCTGCCTCTGATGAAAGACTCGACTTGAGGGAGGGAATTGTAATTGCTATCTTCTAAAGTGGCTCCAGCAAGCCGACTTGTGCAAAAGGGGGCCAGAGCGCCCCCTTTGTGAGGATGTGAGGGTGACATCCGTGCAAGGGTCAGCCCAGAAGCTCTTGGAGGGGTAGGCATGCAGCCTTGCGCCTTTTCTAGAAAGTGCCTTGTGCCTTTTCTGTAAGCCGAGCTGGGAAGGGGGGAGCAGCGGCTCACCGCTGCCAGCCCTGTGCCTGACGCATAGCCGGGGCTCCCCAAATATGTGTTGGGGAGATGACTCAGTCCTTGAATGCCAAGCGTCTAGGAGTCTGAACCCCCAGCAACGACGGCACGGGCACCTGCAGGACAGAGGAAACACCCCCCACCCCATCCCACCGGCACCAGGCACCTCCCAGCTGCCAGAATCACGGGCCAGTTCCTGACCGTAGTTTAAGTCCTGGTCCCTGGGTCTAACTTTACAGCACGAGTGAAAGAGGGGCCATCCTCCCCCCATGCCTCCTGTTTCCCCTCCACCCCCAGCCCCCAGATGGTCCCCAGGGCCTTCTGGAGCTCGGTGACTACAAACAGAGAGTCAGGGGCAGCTGATCACAGGCAAGGTGCTTTGGGGTGAAAGGGAGCATCCTGCCTCGCCCCGCCGCCCGGGACTGGAGCACGAGCTGACCTTGAGCAAGACTATTGACCTCAGTTCTCTCTGTGAATTGGGAATGACTTTCTCTCCTTACTGGGTGGCGTTGGAAAGGAACTGAGATGGGGGGGTCATGCACCCAGGGCCAAGTTCTTGGCAGCTCGCTTCTCTCTACTTGGCCAGGTGCCCTCATTGATGGAAGTGGAAGCATCTGGAAGTGGCTGGGCTGGCTCCTGCGTCCCTGACCCCGGATCCCCAGGGACAACCTCCAGGCAAGAGGCAGAGAAGATCATTTAGAAGATTACCCTCAGCCTGGCAGGCTGAGCCCCCGCCCTGACCCCAGGCACTGCCAGGGGGTATTTCGGGTGTTCCCTATCGCCCCCTGCCTGGAAATGTGAGTGGTTCCGCACCCGCCCCACATTCCTGCATGCTTTCCCCAGGGCAAGGCCAAGTGAGAACAACCCAGTCTAGCTCACACACCTTACTAGCTGGGCAGCCCAGAGTTTTGCCTCTGTCCCCTGGGAAGGACTCTAGCCCTGCGCCCCCCAGGGTGTGGGACATGGAGAGAATCCCCAGGAACCGGCCTCATAAGCAGCTGAGACTAGTTCCGATACACTGGATATTGTTTCCAAATTTCCCCTGCGGTCCCTTCCCTTGTGCAATCACATTCTAAACACAAGACACTGTTTGGGGAGCCAGACCTCTGTCCTCCTTGTCTGTTCTTCAGGCTAAACATTCCCCAGCTTGTGGAAAGGGGAGCATGGAGCTAAGACCAGCTGTGTGCAGGGCTGGCGGGGTGTGTGTGTGGGGGGGTGCAGTCTGGCACAGGGATCTGGTGTTCCCACATTCCGGGGGGGGGGGGGGACTGTCCTCTTCCACATGCCTGTCTCTACTCAAAGCTGCCCACTTTGATAATTTGGGGAATCTCTCCAACAGGAGTTCGGTGCCGTGAAACGAACCACCGCCGGCACATTCCACTGGGAGGAGGCTCGAGGCCAGGACTCGGCTTTGTGCTCTGTCTTGGCCCTGGGAAGGCCCCCTCCTCCACCTCAGCCATCTCAGGTGGGGGTGGTCTCTGGGAAGCAGTCCCTCTCAGAGATTTGTAATGGAGACTCCACCTAATCGGGGACCCGGGCCGAATATTCCAGTTCATCTCAGTGGGATTAACTCTTCCGGTTAATCCTGAAGGAGCTGCCAGAGGTGTCACACACTGAGTAAAACAACCAAATTAAAGCCAAACCCACAAAAAGGAACAAGCCAGCCTAAAGAACAAAGCCTGCAGAAGGCACAGAGAGGGCGTTCTTCATTTGTGTAAAGCACAGCAATGCATGCCGCGTGCCGATGGCATCCCAGTGGACATAGCCTCTGGCTGCCCGCCTCCACCAGGCAGAAACGGCCTGCTGTCTGTCCTCTCCTCATCCTTCAAAGTTTGAACCCTGTGAACGTATTATTCTAACGGTGTCGAAATTTTAAACGAAGGTTCGCGGAGACGCTTTCAGGAAGGTTGTCGCGCGAGACTAGCTGTGTGCGGGGGTAACCAGGTCACCCGGGGACGGGGAGGCAAATGAATCAGAGACTCTGTCAGTCAGAATTGCCCGAGACCCAGGGGCAGCAACAGATTTCATGGTGGGGAAGATGTGTCCTCAGGTCTGGGGGCAACAGGAAATCCAATTTGTCTTGGTTAATAAGAGGAGACCGGCACCCCCCCCCCCCCCAGGGATGGCTGTTTCTTGATTTGACAAGGTGATCCATTAGCACAGGGCTCCGAGAGGTCACACTGGCAGCCTCGCCTGAAAGTTCCATGTCTGCTTGAGACTCTGAGGGGCAGCCTTGGGGCCCATCTCCAGGCCCTGCTGCTATGAGCCCCTTGTGCGTTTTATCTGGAAAGCCCCATGGTCTCCGGCTTGTCTCTAAGGGAGAACATCCACGGCAGAAACGTGGACCTATTTTCTTCTGGGGGGGAACGTCCTAGAAGGAGAGTGGACAGCCCCGGACTCAGATCAATCAGACTAGTTGTGTGATCCTGGCGGGTCACTGGCCCTGCGCAAGCCTCAGTGTTCCCATTCACAAAACAGGGTCGCAACCTTTCCCCAGGCGGTAAGGCAGAGGAAACAGGGCACATGTTTGGGGCTCACTGAACTGAGCACTTCCTCCTGAATCAGAACCCATGGACGCCGTGAGAACTCCCCTCCCCACCGCCATTCTGGTCTTGCTTCTTCTACTTGGAAAAGAACCCTTATAGTGACTGATTTGGCCTCATGCCATATAATCAGTTACCGTCATGATGGGAGCCATCCAGGAGGTCACACATCCTCCTGCACATGTCAATGACCAGGAAGTAGCCTGTCTGGGCATTACCTGTGGTTCTGGGAATTACCTTCATTTCTTTCCCTGGCAGAGATAGGGTGGCCTCCGCCTCCCCTGCTGTCCTCCCACATAGCACTGAAAGTTACTAACGAGAGTTGATTTCAACAAGTCAGTGGTGACTTCCTTCCAATGGGGCAAAATTCAAAGAGGCCAGGCATCTCTGTTCTTCGGCAAATTAAGTAAATCATTGTGTTCTGGTTAAACTATCAGATAGTTGCAGGATTCTCTCTGGCTCAGTCTGTCTCCATTTCAAATTGGTGACGTCTCTGTATCTGATGGAAAGGCTCTACACAGGACCTGCCCGCCCATCTCTGGCTGTGGGCTGGAGGAAACACTTTGAAAACATTTTTATAAGCTTTTATTCCCTGTCCTGTGCTCCCCTATTTGGGTCCTCAGGGGAATACTGGAGGCAGCAGAGCTATAAGGCAATTATTTAAATGTCCCACCATTGTTTGACAGTGAGGCCAGGAGGGTAAGCCCCAGGCTGCGATGGCTGCCCAGTTCCCCAGGGCCCCACGACCCCCACCTCACCCTTTGAGTCCTTTGAGAGTCCTGACAACGGCTCAGACCGTAGCCCCACCCGGTTTCCGGGGTAAGATGAACCCTGCCCTGAGGATCCACAGGGTTGGGATTCTCCGCTCTTGTTCAATTCTGTGCTCTTTATCTTAAACCTCATGCCCCTAAAGGATGGGTCCAGAACATTCACAACCCACGTTCACAATGAGCAATCCCGAGACACCATACTCTTGTCTCCTTTCTCAGAGACAAAGTACCTGCTCCGCTTCTAGGTAGAACAGTTGACCCTTGAACAATTTGAGGGCCGGGGCCCCAAACCCCTGCCCACTTGAAAACCAAACATAACATTGACCCTCCCCTCACCCCAAAACCCAACTACTAATAGCCTATGGTTGCCTGGAAACTTACCGATAACACAAACAGGCGATTAGCACATATTTTGTATGTAGTATGTATCATACGTTATATTCTCATGCCAAAGTAAGCTGAAGAAATAACATGATTAAGAAAATCATAAGGGGGGGGTGCCTTGGTGGCTCAGTGGGTGAAAGCCTCTGCCTTCGGCTCAGGTCATGATCTCAGGATCCTGGGATCCAGCCCTGCAGCGGGCTTTCTGCCCAGCAGGGAGCCTGCTTCCCCCCTTTCTCTCTGCCTGCCTCTCTGCCTACTTGTGATCTCTCTCTCTCTCTGTCAAATAAATAACTAAAATCTTTGAAAAAATAGAAAATCATAAGGAAGGAAGAAAATTGTAAGGAAGATAAAATATATTTACAGACCTATATCTAATGAAAGATATCCTTGTGAGTAGGCTGGTGTAGTTCACACCTGTTTTTAGAGGTCAACTGTATTTGTTACCTCGTCTGCCGTGTCCAATCGCCCAGAGCCCAGAACCAAGAGCAGGCGCACACGCTGTGTACCAGCATAACCGGGACAACGAAATGATGGCTCGAACAGAGGGATGCATCCTTAGAGGCAGAAGGAAATATGCTCCAGGCTGGAGCGGGTTGCTCTGCGGACGCCCCTATGTCACCGTCACAGAATGCCGGCCGTTCACTCACCAAGCACTTCTGGCTCAAGCCGGCAAATGATTCATGAAAATCCGCCCAGGCCCTCGACACAAACTGTTAACAAAGGTGATTTTGCTATGGATTCCCAGCACGTGTCACTTTTCCCCTGTTCAACTTTCACGAGAACACACACACAAACAGGAAATCGTTCTTCCTCCATCTCTAAGGAACAAAACACACCTGACTTCACGGAACCCCAGTGGCGACTAGGTTTGGTACTTGTCCAAATCTTCACACGGTGATGCGCAAAGTCCAAAAGCGGGCTTCGGCCCTTCCCCACCCCCAGACCTGAGCCATGAAAGGACGTGCCCGTGGACGTCCAGGGGGTCCTGGGCACTGCAGGACTCGCCCAGAACCGGAAGTCCGTTTACCTTGAAAGTCGTCGCGGACTCAGGATTGGCCAGGACCAGGGGCGAAATGAGGACCATACCAGAGAAGTGGCTTGGCCTCTCCGCGGCCGTGAGGATGGCAATGGCACCTCCCTGCAAAGCAAAACAGGCCAGGGTTGGCGCGTGCCAGCTTCCACCAGCGCACATATTTCTAATAAAGCAGCATCAACACACTCCCCCGACGCCGCAGGCCTGGCCCGGAGCCCCGGGCGGGGGAGGGGGGTCTACCTTGGAATAGACACCATGGAATGTTGGATAAACTGGATCTGCAATTATTTTATTACACATGTTTTTTTCCCCCCTCTGGGTTTTCCAAGAGCAAACATTTCAGAGAGGATATAAATAAGGTTCCTGCTTGTGGGCCGCAAGTTAAACAACACATTCCTACTTCGTTTCCAGCCAAAAGCTGGCAGACCCCCAATGAATTCATGCCGTCAGCCTTTTAATACGAGATTTTTGTTTTTGTAATCGGATTATAAGAAGAGGTGGCTAGACTTTTTTTTTTTTTCCCTGGTTCGGTCAAGGTCCCAGAAATTTTGGTTCCAAGAAAAATACTTAGTGAGCGTGGACAGTGCTAGAAGCATAAGGCCTTGGTTGCGTGTCTGAAGATGAGGGTAGGTAGGTGGGATCACGAAAGCTTACAGAGGCCGGGCAGGTAAGAGATACACAGGAAATAAGACAGGCTGTGATGAAAGGGGCGGAAGCCCTGCCCCAGAGGGAAAAGCCTCCCGCCACACCCCACCTGCACATTTCATCAGTTCAAAATTCTCTGCCAGCCAACCTGTGTGAGTGTGTGTGTGTGTGTGTGTGTGTGTGTGTGCGCTGGGGGGGAGATGTGCCCTACTTTTGCAGGCCGCAGATTTAAAGATTATACTTGGTTGATTCTTAGGGAATTAGATACATTTAAAAGGTGGAAAGGATTTTGAATGGCTTTTAAGGACTTGTTTCCCTTGGGGAGATTGTGTCCCCAGTTCCCATTCCTACTGTACAAGCTGGAGCAAGCATCCGGGGTCTGGGCACTTTCCCGGGGCTTCTCGCTGACCGAAGAGCCATCCCCGCTCTGAGAAATGGCTCTGCAGGGACAAGTGCCCTTGGAGCCTCACTGTGAAATGGCACCGAGGGGCCAACAGAGCTTGGAAAAAAAAAAAAAAGATTGGTTTCCTAAGAGGCCTCGCCGCAGAGGTCCTCGGAAAGGACGGGCAGGCAGCCTCCTGGCATCTTGGGCCCTGATGAGAAGCTCCCTCCGGGATCGTCTCCAGGACGCTGAACCTGGCTTGTCCCGGGCGCGAAACCGCCTGGGAGCTCCAAGTACTGGAGCCTGGGAGTGGGGCAGAGAGCAGATGGGGTGGGGAGACCCCTCTGCTTCATCACAGGGTTCTCTCCCCTCCCACCCACAGCGAGGCTGGGGGCCGGGCTTGAATCGGGCAGGGTCTTCTGTGGTCTGCTTACCATGGAATGGCCCAGAAGGAAGATAGGAAGCCTGGGGTAGTTTTTCTGCACGGTGTCCACGTGCTGTAACACGTCCCTGACGAAAACGTGGAAGTCGGACACTACCATCCTCTCCCCTTCGCTCTGTCCATGGCCAACTGGAAGGGAATGGGAGGTGAGAGACTGCAGTTACCAGAAGGCTGTCGGCAGCCCAAGCCCGGTGGTTCCCCCTCTGGAATTACCAACCGCTCCCGCCCCCGGACCCGAATGTTATCATCCCCTGGAATCCCCTCTTTCCAACCACTCTCCCACATGGGAATCCTCTCCCCGTTTTACAGCTTCGGAAGTCGAAGCACAGACTGGTTAAGGAACTAGCCCAAGATCGCACAGCCTGGAAGTGGGATAAGGAAGCACGTAAACGTTGCAAAGCCTGTCCACGCGGCCAGGATGCTTTCCTTGTGGCTGTTTGCAAGGAAGGAAGAACGGACAGCCTGATTTTTCTACCAAGTGGCCGGGAGTGAAATTGATGGGGCTCAGAATCGTCTGGGGTCTTCCCAGCTCCTTGATCCTCACGGCTGTGTTTCAACGCTAGACTTTCACCAGGTCGAAGTGTTGCATCTCGTCACCTCACTCACAGCTTTCAGGGACGACAAGCTGGCAAACACACAATGAGATAAAACAGCCCAGTGTGTTTCCCAGGAGCCTCAACGAAGTGGCGCTAAAACTAGGTCACGGTATATTCCTCCTGGAGCTCATGATCTGTCGGGTTTCTGTGCTGTTCATTTCCCCTTGTTCTTTTCTTAGGGTCCCTCCACATTTTCCCTCTCTGAAGGACATCAGTCGCTATAGAAACAGCGCGCTGGCGGCTGCGGCTTCCTTATTCAGGCTGCAAGCCGCTCACGCGACTGTTTGAAAATCACAAAAAAGAAAGATCTGCCGGAGACCGGGGGCCAGGCAGCCAGGGTATGTGCCCAAACCCTTCCTGCCATCTCGGCGGGGACAGCTGTCACGGGGATAACGACGGCGACACTCATTTCATAGAAACGGGAAGGACTTACTGCCTGGAACTGACAGGTTGCCCGCACCTCAAATTCAGGACCCGCCTCGTTGGGCAGAGGGCAAGCCCCCGTCCCCTCTGTCCCGCTATCCACCACGCACCTGCCCCAGCCCTGCCGCCTCCCTGGTCATCGCATAGTGCCGGGAGTCCACCGGTGGGGGCCTTTTCAATGGCACCCTCTGTTCCCTCGCCCCCTGAGGGTTGCTTCCCTCCTTAAATTGATTTTTATTTTTATTGTGGTTAAATATACATAACACACAATTTCCCAGGGTACAGGTCAGTGGGCTTGATACATTCACGTCCACGTCCACAATATCCCTGAACTGAAACTCCATACTCCTTGTTATGGTCTGAATTGTGTCCCCCCCCCCCACCCCCAAAGTCTTATGTTGGAGTCCTAGACCCCTGGGGCTCAGAATGGAACTGCGTTCGGAGACAGGGCCTTCTAAGAGGTGATTTAATTAAAATGAGGCCCTTCTGGTGAGTCTTAAACCCTATCTGACTCCTGTTCTCATAGGCGGAGGAGATTAGGACCCAGAGACATCAAGGGCATGCGCACAGGGAAAAGACCGGGTGAGGACACAGCAAGAAGACGGCCACCTGCAGGCCAAGGAGAGAGGCCTTGGAAGAAACCAGCCCTGCTGATACCTCAATCTTGGGCTTCCGGCCTCCAGGTGTGCAAGAAAATAAATTGCTGTTGGTCAAAACACCAATCCCGTGTTAATTCCCCATCCTCCCTGCACCTGTCCTTAGAATATAGTTCAGTAATGATACGCCAGTCTTATGTTTAAAGCTCAAGTTATTGCAAATATATCATAATTATTTCCTCCGTGAGCTTGTGTTACTAATTTGATACACAATTACATTTGTTAGTTTCGAAATAAATTTGTTTCCAGCAACAAGTTTCCCTTTTCAACTGAGTTTTCTTTTCTGATAGATACACTCTGACCTGGCACAACGGTTAGACATTTGTATAAGAAGATTTACCTGATGAAGTCTTATTTCTATGCCTATCTACTCGACCTCTCCTCTCTCGTTCCCTATGGCTAACCATTTTAGTTATTTTCCGGATTTTTCCCGAAGCATTTCTTTTTTGCACAGATACGTTGCCATGCGTGGTAGGTAACCCCTTGGCGTGAGTGAATGGCAGTTTCTGCAAGCAGTCTCTCACCGAAAACTATCTGTGTGCTATCCGATCTCTGGTTTCTTGAACAGCTGGCTGTAAGAAATAGTCTGGGGGTGTTCTAATTCACCTTGGTGACGGGATGCCTTCGGGGTGTATGTCTAGACGCGGGGTTGTTTGGTTGAAAGGTACGTGCCCGTGTCACTTTGGTAGTTTCTGCCAAATTCCCCTCCACGTGGGATACCCAGTCCGGACTCAATCACCCAAGTACGGGAGAAGGCCCATTTCGCTCAGCCTCACCAACAGAGCGTGTCGACTGGCATTGGGTTTTTACCCATAAGATAGGGGAGAATGTGTACTTTGAATTCTATGGGAGCCAGCTGTATTTCTTTTGTGGAGAACCGAGAATTCATGTCCTTGCTTATTTTTTCCTGTCTTGCATTTTGTCTAGGTTTAAGGGCTGCTTCTCTACGAGTTGGTCTTTTGTCCTTTGACTTTATTTATCTTTTGTTCAGCTGTGTGGGTGATTCTTATTTTTTTTATTTATTTGTTTAATTATTATTAAATATTTTATTTATTTATTAGAGAGAGAGATCACAAGTAGGCAGAGAGTCAGGCAGAGAGAGGGGGAAGCAGGCTCCTCGCCGAGCAGAGCGCCCGATGCAGGGCTCGATCCCAGGACCCTGAGATCATGACCTGGGCCAAAGGCAGAGGCTTCAACCCACTGAACCACCCAGGTGCCCCGATTCTTATTTTTTCTCTAAAGATTTTATTTATTTATTAGGAAAGAGAGTGAGAGAGAGCATGAGAGGGGAGAGGGTCAGAGTGAGGAGCGGACTCCCCATGGAGCTGGGAGCCCGATGTGGGACTCGATTCCGGGACTCCAGGATCATGACCTGAGCCGAAGGTGGTTGCTTAACCAACTGAGCTACCCAGGCGCCCAGATTCTTATTTTTAAATAGCCGAATAATAAATCCTTCCTATGGCTTCTGAATTTTGATTCTCGGTCATAAAGCCTTTCTCCATTTCAGGGTTCTAAAGGGTGTCGTCAGTCATACGTTGCGATTCCTTCTATGGTTTCATTTCTTTTTTTGTGGTAACCTGTACATAACATGAAATCTACATGTGTCGCTTCTAAGCATCCAGCGCAGTGGCCTGAAGGACACGCCCAATATTGTGCAACCATCACTCCTATCGAGCTGCAAAGGGCAGATGGGTCTTAATTGTCTTAACGGAAGTCATGAAAAAGTCCTTCATTACTTCACTGAATTGTGAGGTCATCCTTGTCACACTCCAAAGTTCCCACTTTCACTTGAATCTAGTCTATTTCTGGATTTCTGCTCAGTTCTGCCAGTCTGCTTATTGGGAAGTTAGCTCCTGTTATTAAGTATCGCACTATCTGCTTCTCCTTTCTAGGGATTGCGTGCAGGAGGTGCCGGGCACTCCCCCAGCTCACCCTCGTTCCTGTCGGTGGCTCCCATGCCCTGGCTCTCCTCCGAGTGTAGACATCTCCTAACTATACAGTCTCTGGCTCTGGCTCTTCCAGAACTGCAGATCTGGTCGGAAAACCTCCCAATTGTCCCGTGGCTCCTCAAACTGCTTCCAGATGCTTCTTCTACTCACATGGCGCCGCATGGCCCCATCGTCTTTCCCAATCATTCAGGCCCAGACAGGGCTGTTGTCTTTGACTTTAATTCTGTCCCTATGGCTAGTTGATCCCCGATTCCTTCTGGATTTCCAGCGGCACAGCCTCCTGAATCTCTCAATTGCGAGGGATGAGGCCCCTGTTGGGTTTCACCGGCCACAGCCTCCCGACCAGCCTCCCTCCCACCACGAGCTCTCCCAGCTTTAAGCGGCTCTGCACGGCCCTGCTCCCTTCTGAAGGTGCCCTGATTCAGCAGTGGCCGGACGTCCCCCACTGCTCTGCGCCGCGGGGCACTCTGAGGTGAGTCTGGCTGGCCTGTGCAGAAGAGAGTGCTGTGTGTGATTAGTGATGTCTGCTCGGGACAGGAAGGAGGAGGTTCAGCATGCGTGCAGCCCATATTTGCCAGGCTGTCCTGGGGAGCGGGGATCCCTTTGCATTCACCTGCATTTCCCTCGGATTCTGTGCGCTGGTCTGGAAGAAGGGAGGGGCTTGACGAATGGCAGCTGAAATGAGTTATAGGCAGTATTTCCATAATGGCCACACATCAAAGAGTTTTAACCCCGCAACTCCTTTGGCTACAGTGGATGTGATCCATTTCCTTTCCCACCGTGCGGACGGGCACGCGTGCAACTCAGATTCTCCTTTCCCTTGTATCTTTTTCAAGAGCCCTGCACCACATACTTTGAGTTTTGTCTACCCTGATTCCTCTACGTACTATTGCTTTTTATTTTCTGTATTCTGACGCTTTAACATCTGACCATGGAGAGACTGCCCCTCCCAGCGTTCACCAGTTTCGAGAGATGGGAAAGAACTCCCCAGTGAGCGAGGCTTCCATATGCAAACTGACCATTCCAGAGCCCACTCACCCCAGCAGTCCTCCTCTATGGCCTCACACTCCAGGGCACTAACCCCCTGCCCTAAGTACCCCAGGGCCAGGTACTGGATAGGGGGTGTGGGGGGGGAACAACCCCATGCCCTGGAGCATGCTGAATTATTCCAACCAGGTAATTCCACACCTGCTTACCCTGACTCACCTGGTCCTTCCCTCTGAAACCACACTAAAGTTTCCTGCCCACATTTCTCCCTCATTCTCTCTGCCTCCTGATGACCCCAGAGCCACAGCTTCTCTTTCTAGGGCTCTGTGAATATAATAAATGCTACTTTGTGACAGTCATTTCTGTGTCTGTGTGTCTCACCAGACCGGATTAAAACAAATCTTAGGTAGCCTTAAACATCTAGCACTGTATTTGGTGACAAGTAAGCCCTTGGTAATTCTTTGTTGAATGGTTAAGTCATCTCGGTCTCTCTTTGTCTCATACACAATCTTTCTATTTTCCACGCTACTATCGTGTGCAAAAGAGGTCTCCGGGAAGGTTCCAGAAGGCGGATGATCCTGTTAATGTTCGAATAGAGAAAGAAAGGAACAGCTCCCTTTCCTTTTATTAGGGAACCAGTCCTACTCAGTATTCATTTTCTTATAGGAGAAGATGCCGGGACAAGAAAGCCTGAAGGGAAGAGAGAGTAAGGGTTCACAGAGCAGGAGTAACAGCGTCCCGTGTTTGAGTGGCAGTTTGTCATTTACAAAGCCCTTTTCCCAGAGTTTATTCCCTGGGATCCTCACGACTCAGTAAGTTAGGGTTCCCACGCCCCACTTTCCAGCAGAGGAAAGGGACCCTCAGGCAGACTGGATGGAGCTCGGCGCCGCGGTGAGTCAGGGACCAGACTCCACATCCAGCGTTTCTCATGGTCAACTTCATGTGAAACGTGGGCAGGAAGCGGGAGGCTCGGAAGCCAGTGGAATGAAGAGAAAAGCCCTTGCTCACCCGGTAAAGAAACTGCCTCGAGCACACGGCGGGGACCTTCCATCCGGGCTTGTGTCAGGAGCTGCTCATGCCCGAGGCAAGTCCTGAGAGTGGCCCATCAGCCGCCAGCGGGTCTCACTCACCAAGCGGCTGAGCTCTACTACCTGCAGATGTGCAAACACGGGGGCCCAGGAAGCATCTGCTGCGAGCCTTTCCAAATATTTGCCAGCGGGGTACAGCGGGAACATGCAGGCTGGGCAGAGACATCGAAATTAACCACAGTAAACAGAAACAGACGCTCACGGAAGACCTCATATCTAGGGGCGTGCTGTGATCCAAGGTGGTTGCAGGGACACGATGACCCGTTGTCCCTGGGAGGTTCAGGGGACAGGGCCTTTGCTCTGGCTACCAGGAGTCAGGAGGGAAAGCTTCACCTCCGGGTGGAGGGAGGGAGTCAGCAGGTCGGGGGGAGCGGGGAGGGGAGGGGACGGAAGCCACAGCGAACAGGAGGCTTTCCTCAATGAAGCAGGACACAGGGTCCTGCCCAAGGTCCTGGTCCTGGTCTCTGGTTTTGGCTCCACCCACCAGGCCCCCACATGGAGGAGGGCGGCCCCCAGCTCCGGGGGGCCTGCAGCAGCACCTACTTCCCCTGCGGACCAAGAGACCCACAGAAGCTGCCAAGTTCACTAAGAAGCCTTAGTGGCGGAGCTAGTCAGCCACATCTTACCCTCCCGCGGCTTGTTATTTAAAATGCAGGCCTATGAATACGGGTGTTAACATCAGACCAGCGTTTTCCCGCAGTTCCTGTGGCCTCTGAGAGGTGCAGGCAAGTCTAGAATGATGCCACAGTTTCCACGAGACCTCAGGGTGCCTGGGTCCCAGCTTGGCCATCTGCCCTGTGACAGCAGCACCCTGGGGTCTCCAAAGAGGGGTCTGCGGCAGCAGGGTAGGGGGGAGGGTTACGGCTTCCGTTTTCCTAGCTCCTAACCCATGTGAGGGCTTCTGTACAAGCAGAAAGCTCTCCTGGTTTCCTACCTCTGCTCCTTCGGAAGTGCCTCCCCGCCCTCCTAGGGGGCCGCCTTCCCACAGGCCCCACGATGGCTTGCCAAAGAAACCAGCTCCGTGGAAAGAGGAAAGCTCAGGGAAAAGGACTTTGGTCGTGGCTTTGGCTCAGCTCCACAATTCCTATAGAGATCCAGGGTGAAATGAGCTATTTTCCAGGCTGTTGGACTTATGCACAGCAGCTCTGTGAGTTCCTCTGTTCGGGATTTTCCAGGGGAGCTTTCCTCCCATGGGCAAGGCAGCCTTGGGAGGCACGTGGAGCTAACCTGGAGCCTAGGCTCTGGAGAGCTGCCCTTAGTCTCCCTGGGGACATCCACTGGTGAGAGGATGGACGGGCACTTCCTCCCATCACAATTAGGGTATCAGCCCTGCATTCCCGGCCAACCCACCGGAGGTCAGCAAGCACCGGGCGGGGCGGAGGGGGCGGACCCTCACAGGGCGTGTGGTCAGGCCAACCAGAGAGACGCTCACTGATCATCGTGGAGCCTCTGGCCTTGCGAGTCACGTGGCTAGACCAGCAGGAGCCAGATGTGAACGTCACAGCTCCTCAAACCCAGAGGGAGAACTGGCTGGGGCTGAGCGCCAGGGTGGAACAGACATTGTTAGGAGCAAGGTGACGGCCCTGGAGGCCCCCACTTCTAAGCCTACGTAATCGCTAACTCGTATGTGTCATAGGAAGGAGAGAAGTGGTACAGCCACTTTGGAAAACATTTTGGCATCTCGTAGGGTGGAAATTCCGTACTCTACATACAACCCAACGATTCCACCGCAGGTATAATTACGCCCAAGAGAAATTCTTGTGCACACCCCCCACCCCAGAAGACAGGCATAGACTGTAGCAGCCTGCCATCATAGCCAGAGGTGGATACCTTGTAGCGAAAGGGATCCCTCTACAGTCAGATGAATGAACTAAAGCCACGAAACTGAGACGACCAAACGTAAGGTGAACAAAAGCAAGTTATAGAAGACGGCGCCAGTGTGCCATTCAGCCGTTTTCTATAAAACTTAAAACAACAACAACAACAAACTACTCAGCAAAAGCAAACAATGTACTCTTTGAGAGTGCCCAGGCTAGGTGATAAAAGCATAAAATAACAAAGCGAGGGAAGGAAATACGAAGTTTACCATGGATGGTTACCTCAATTACTTGCCCGAGTGCAAAATTGGTAAGGCGTGTACCCGTCTCCTGCAGGTGTTGGCGGGGATAAATGAGATGGAGTAACCCACTGGGCATACAGCAGGCTGTCAGCACATGCTCGCTGTCACCCCCCTCCCCCACCGGCCCTACACACAGTTTCAGACGAGAAAACTCATGAACTGTCTCGGGGTTCACCCCTCTTCTGCGCATCGAACCTGCATTTCTCACGCTTACAAGGATTTCTTCTTGTCCAGCTCTCCAAAGAGAAATGAGGGCAGCTGGTCTGTGTCCCCGGGACAGGCATGGCTTTCTGGGACATGAAACATTAAATAACCTTTCAGCTCAGTTTCCTAAATAACGTTTCAGCTCAGTTTCCTGCAAACTAAAATTCCCCAGGTTTCACACGTCACAGACCCCTTGTCCCCTTCCAAAACATTAAGTTAAATCTGTCATGTCCTCTACCCGATTCCAGAAGTCCCCGTGTGATGCTCTTCAGTGGCTTGGAGCTTAGGGTAGGGTAAACACGACAAAAAACACAGAAACGCTGCAATATAAGTCCATTGGCTATGGAAACTTGACTGAGGGCTACTCAGGGGGAAAAAAAAACAAAGAAGTATGCGCACGGTAACGTGCGTTGCTTTAAAGCAAGTGCAGATTCATTTCTCCAAGATGGGAGATGCTATAGTTTTGATACATATGAAGCGAAGCTTACTGAAGGCCTCGGAGAGAGGCAAGCTTCCACGACCAGCTGAGGTCAGGGTCCCAGAGCTTTCAGAGAAGGCGAGAGGTGGGCCAGCATGTTCTTAGCCGCATGAAGCAAGCGGGGTGCAAATTCAACATGCGCACCTAAGATGTTACGAAGGCAAAAAGAAAAGACTCATTTGTAAAGTTTTTCTCATATGCCTGTGCCCGTGCCAGCCTCCCGGACCTGTGATTCCTCCGGTATGGTGATAAGAATGCTAACTTAGAGGATCACTGTCCAGTATCCAGATGAGGAGGCAAAACCAGAGACGGCCAGGCACTAGAGGACTAGGGTTAGGGGCAGAGGGCTGGAGTTAGCTCAGCCTCCCTGCGACCTGGAGCAGGTGACCTCACCTCCAAAGGCTCAGCTTCCTTGCCTGCAGTAAGGGGCACTCACGGAGCCCACTCCACGGGGTGCCGTGAGGATTAAACGAGACCCTGAGTGTAAGGGGGCTGCCGCTGTGGGGGTGGGTGCACAGAAGGGCTCAATAAATGCCTATTGTCGCTATCAGGTTATGATGAAGATGGGGTCTGGACCCAAAGCCGCCCTGTGTTCTTTGCACTGGGACATCTGCTGTGTCACTTTCAATCCTGGCACCTTGCCGACCCCCTCCAGGATGCTGGGAGGTCCCCTGCTTCTCAAACCCGGCATTCACTCTGTACTAACATGGCCCAAGGCGTTAGTGAGGGGGAATGATGTCAGAAGTGCCCGTGATCCCCCGGAATTCGTAAATGATGATTTAGATCTTTCCTGTGGATTCCTCAGGCAGATGTGGGAGCAAGCCACATCCCAGGAAGCTTTGTTTCCCGAATCAAGTCTCCACCTCCCAAGGAGCAAGCAGGGTGGGGGTCCCACACAGGAATGGTGGAGGGGTGAAGGCTGAGGACCCCAGAATCCAGAATGCCTTAAGCATTCCCCCACCAGCTCGGTCTTGTCAGAATAAGGGACAAGGCAAAGGGAGGGCTTGGGAAGAAACCACCAGCCCCAAGCATCATTTAAACTTATAGTGATACACATTCAAGGCAGTTATCTGGGAAAAACCGGACGACCATGGGGGCTGTAGCCACGGAGCGTGGGGTCTGGGGTTGGGGGGGCAACTCTGGGGTTTGACTTCCTCAGGTCAAATCTGGCTTCATTCTAGTAAGGCATCATGCAAGGTTTTCAACTTCTTGGAGCTGCAAAGTGCGGGTAATCATAGCCCCACCCAACCTGGATTGTTGGTAAGATTAATGGAGATCCTCTACGTAAAGTGCTGGGGTCACTGCTGGGCGCAGAGGAAGTCATCAGTAAGTACGGGCTGCAGAAATAAGAAACCACACAAACAAATGAACGGAAAAAACAAACCACTCCTGCCCTCGCCAACCAGAAATGAGCATTATTAAAGTTCAGTCTCATTTCAACAGCTTGTCACGATGAACCGTGTGAACTGACCTGGGAAGACGTCCGGGACACATCGCTGGGAGAAAAACCTCAAATGGCGGCAGGCTGCCTAAAGAGCTCACCGCTTATGTTTTTAACAACCCACAGAACCATTCTATTCCCTATGGCCCCCAGGAGGTCACCTGCCTAGCATGAGACTCTGGACATGACCCCTGGCGGGGCCACGGCAGGCTGGCATGGACTTCTCAGGCTCTTCCCAGACTGGGAGGCAGGTGCCCTGCTTTTTGTCAGGTACGGGCCTTCTGCTGGGCCACCCAGGATGCGTGCCTTACAAAGGGGCAGAAGGTTTAGGAAGAGGTGACCTTGGATGGGATTTCCAGCAAAAACAGTCAGGGAGTGTATTTTGACCCCTTGCTCAGGGACTGCCCACAATCCCCGCTCCAGGCCCCCGGGGCGTGGGCCCCAGGGCATGGGGTGGGGAGGAAGCCAGTCCTGTGAACCAACCTGACATCCACTAACAGGGCTGCTGCAGGAACATGGAAACACAGCTCATTTCCACCAAATAAATATTTCCTAAATAGGTATTTCCTAAATACCTACTGTGTGCCTGTTCTTGGCTGGGGACTGGGGGCCTAGAACTGATGTGTAATTTAATATAGAGTATATGAATATCCTCCCCCCTTGCACTGTTACCTAATTTGTACTTGTGATTTCTACCGACTGCCTGCTATCCCAGCAGGGGGATCCAATCAAGACTCACTTAACTATTTTCAATGGCGAGGCATTGAGAGTGTCTTCAATCTTTGCTGTTATAAATAACACTGGGGTGAACATCTTGTTACGGATGTTTCTACAATTGTTAGGATTAACTTGCCAAGACGGGGTTTCTGGACCAAAAGAGAGGACTACTTGGGAGAGAGTCCCCATTCGTAGAACCAAAAATGCTTTTCCAAATGGAAAGTTTTTGTCAGCCCCCACAGAGCATGGAAATGTGAGTTTCATCACATCCTTGTCTGCACAGGGAGCTGGGTCTTTGTTTATTACATGGGAGGTGGAAATTCACTTGGTTTCCAGGCAAGAACCCCAGGGAAAGCTATCGTTTGGGTCTGAATAACATGGAGGTCGAGTCATGTTTTTTTCTTCTCCGCTTTTGGTGGGGAGTGAGCATAGAATATATATGTGACCCAAACAATGGTTCATAAAATCATCGTGGCCCAGGGTTGACTCATCTGTAAGCTCTGGGGCAGGCAGTCATATTGAATGCACCCCAAGGTGAGGTGACAGAAGTCCAGCTCAGAGGTTCAGGGCCACAGTCTTCCAGTTCCAGAAGATTTCCCCAGACTGTGCTGTCTGCTCCCAGAGCTTAACCTCAGTGCTTTAGTGAAACGACAATGCCTGCACCCCCATATTTTTTCCTACTTTAGAGATCATTTCAAAGCTTGTTTCCCAAAGACCCGGCTTGCTTTCTGCGCTCCTCTGACATTCAGCAGCAGAAAACCCCCTTAGCGATGGCAGCTACCAAAGCATTAAGGACGAAAGACCAATGACAAACGAAAAGTAAAGGAACTGCAGCCTAAGGCTAAAGGCCATTTGCTGCCATCAAAGGAAAAAAAAAAAAATTCGGTCATCAGCCTACACACGCCTCTTGCGCTAAAAATGCCCTTGTCAGGTACCAAGAGCAGAGTGTGGGAACAAAGCAGGATTCGAAGTCCTAGGGCCAAGGAACCACAGAGGCGATGTGATCCCCACGAGGAGGCGTCTGTCCCCAGCCAGGGCAAGGAAGAGCGTGTGACCAGGGAGGTCCCGCTCCTGTCTCCTGCTCTTTCTCTTTTTACAAAACGTGCATATGGCCAAAAGTCCAGGATCACAGCTTGTGGGCCTGAAAAACGGTTTGTTTCCCTCAACAAAGCCATTTCCTCCTCTTGTGTTTGCTGCCGGTCCAGGCTTCCTTGCACAGACACAGAGGACAGCATTTTGGCCCCGGGCTAGCAGCGCGCCAGAGTTCCCTTCCACCGAAGGAAACTGCCTTCCATTCTACCTCTCCGCGGCTTCCAAGCACATGCTCAACTTTACAAAGGACCTAAAGATGGAAATTAATGTCTTTACTAATTGACAACAGCTTGAAAAAGGTATAAAGATGCCAGCATTAGGCATATGGGTGATGGAAACACATTTTGGCTCAGATTGTGTGTGTGTGTGTGTGTGTGTGCGCGCGCGTGTGTGTGTGTGTGTTTTAGCTGCTAACAACATGCTTTATAATGTAACCAGCTAAAAGGCTGTTAGCGGTGTAGCATTTTACAAATAATGCACTTTCAGGATTTCGTGTTTAGAGGGCTTATTTGAAAACATCCTACTCTCCACTGTATAAATAAGAGAAAACAGCATGACAAAAAGTGTCATAACTCAGGTTCTTGGCGTCTAGCATGAGGATTTCTCTTTTGCATCACGCCCTAAGATGACAGCTCGGTTTTGGAGAGCCGAGGGAGGCTGGTTCCCACTCTGGGACTAGCGATCGCCCTCCCACATGTCGTGCCTTGTGGGGGCCGTCCTCCTGTTCGTCTTCTGCCTCCCAAACAGATCCTGGGTTAGCCCGAATCATCCAGAAATACCGGACCTTTCACCCAGATCTTCCTGATAAACATTGAATATACACAAAGTTTATAAAAACAGGCAACAGCTGTGGGGTGGGGCAAGGCGTTCACGCTCAGAAACTTCCAGGATGCGATGAAATCAAGGAATAAAAAGTCTGTGAGAAAAATAACAGGATGCTCTGCAAATTCTGAATAATGCTTGAGGCAAATTACAGCGTGCCACGAGATTACTCTTTGAGATCAGCAATCCCAAGGGTCTGACACTTCAGGAAAATGTTAAATAGATTTTTAAAAAACCTTCGTATATTTAGAGGCAGGAAAAGGGGAAAAGGTCAAAGGGATGGGGGACAATGTGCCAAATCAGGCAGATTCCTGACCTCAGCCGGCTTTTGCAGAATATTTCATGTTAAAACTATTTTTCTCCATGTCCTTCCGACCGTCTTGATTTTTGTTCGGGGACAGATGAAACAGACTATGTTTTGACTAATGTATGTGACCGCATTCTGTAAACCCACTGGCTGGCAGAGCTCCTGGAAAGACCACAGAAGGGGTCTGGGTGCAAATCCCGACTCCTGGGACACCTGGGTGACTCAGTCGTTAACCGTCTACCTTTGGCTCAGGTCGTGATCCCAGGGTCCCGGGATCAAGTCCCACATCAGGCTCCTTGCTTAGCAGGGAGCCTGCTTCTTCCTCTGCCTGCTGTTCTCTCTGCTTGTGCTTGCTCTCTTGTTCTCTCTCTCTCTCTCTGACAAATAAATAAAATCTTAAAAAACTAAAACCCTAATCCTACGTTGAAGCTGCGGGAGCATGGGGCAGCTCCCTTGCTGCTATGGTCCCGCTTTCCCACGGGTTAAAACCACCCTTGGGGACAGGTGTATGTGGCCGGCAGGTGGCTGAAGGGCACGCAAGAGAGCTAGAAGAGGCGGCTATTGGGGGCATGGTGTCTGTCCAGCCTCCCCAGCACAGTCCTCCTCCCTCCCAAGCAGGGCTGGACGGGGCTGCTGCGCCCAGAGCGAGCTCCTCTCCGGAGATAGATGTCACGAGCTCTCCCCGTGAGTGCGGCGGGTGGGCCACGGAAGCTGTACGGAGAAGGCTAAGTGGGGCACTGACTTCTTACAAGACCAGCTGTGAAACCGCCTATATTTGCCCACCGTGTTAACAAAAGTGCTCGTGACTTTTCAGAGCTCAAATTGAAGGGGACACCTGGCAGCCAGGAGCTTGGGAGGGAGTGGCCCGGACGGGAACAGGTGGAAACGGCCGAGGTGACAGCAGGGCGGAGGTGGGGAGAAGAGACGGGGCTCCCGGGGTTGCTGATGTGAACCCGCATCCCGCTCAAGTGGGAAAGTCTTCCTGTCTCTGCTTCAGGGACAAAAACCCGAACAACGATACAGGCAACCACTTGCACTGGGTTTTCTCCAATGGGAGCGCCACATGTCATCGTGCAGATGGCAGTCACCCCTGTGCGGATGGCGGCCACCCTCCTTCCGAGAGCAAAACTCTTCCCTCCCTGGGCTCACAGATCGGCCGTGTCCTCGCCTCGCTGGCCCAGAGGGCCCTTTTGTCACCTCCCCCACTCTGTGTGGAACTCGGCTCATCTTGTCTGTCCCCTAGGAGGCCCTCAGTGTCTCCCTGAGCACTCAGGCTCCCTGGTCCCCAGTGTCCCCACTCCACAGTGTAATTATGCTCCACCCCCCCAGTGATGGTGTGCTCCTTGTGTGTCTTAGCTCTGCATCTCCAGCACCTAGAAAGTGCCAGGCCCACAGTGAATTCTCAAGAGTAAGAAAACTAACCAGAACCAGAGACTGTGGTTCATTGGGTCACAAATGAGAGATTCACTCGGGGTGAACTAGCTGCAGGGTCTTAAGTCCAGCCTGGCCCCAAATGCGCACGATCAGAGGTATCTTTCATCAGGTGGCTGTCCAAAGACTTGGGACACATGGCCCCAGGCCCCCTGGGGACATCACCTTCCACGATGATAATACCTCTCTGTTTCCTCAAAGACTGTCTCAGAGGAAACACCCAGAAACTGCAATGGGGCTGGAGCCCTGCCCCACACCCGAGGTCCCTGGGATTGGCTCACAGCCTCCTGAGCTCGTCACTCAGCCACAGCCCAGAAAGGGGGGCATTCCCAGCTTAGCAGCATTTCATGAGGGAAGATGCCCCAAAGGTATTGAGTAATTCGCTAGTAAATTCGCAAGGGTAATTCGAGAGACAATTCAGAAGCATTCTCCAAAATGCCAAGTGTTAAAAGTAACTGTAAGCAAATATCAAACGACTTGTGACCATACTTTGTGCCTCTCACTGGTGTGGCAATTTTAGTTTCTCTCACAGAAGTCTGCCTGCCCTCTGCGCCCTCGGAATTTCTTCCCTCCACACCACAAGGAGGCATTTAGCATTCAAAGGAACCTCCGAGACCAGTCTGAGTGCTTCTGATTTCAGGGTTGGACAGCAGAACCTGCCAACACTGTTCCTCCATAACCCCCCGGGAGAAAGCCCACGGCGCTGGCCACGGCCCCCGAGCTGGCCACATTCACCTGACTTGCTCCCAACACGGTGCGAGGGGCTAAGCCGGCCCCCACAAATTCCTGTGCTGAAGTCCTAACACTCAGGACCTCAGGATGTGGCAGTGTTTGGAGACAGGGCCTTTCAGGAGGCGATTAAGTTAAAATGAGGTCAGAGGGGCGCGCCCTCTCCAGTCTGACTGGTGTCCTCACGAGGCAGGGAGACGAGGACACAGACACACGAAGAGGGACCACCACTCGGGGACACAGGGAGAAGACGGCCATCTGCACACCACGGAGAGAGGCCTTGGAGGAAACCAACCCTGTGGATCTAGGACTTCCAGAACCACGAGGAAGTCAATGTGCGCTATTGAAGCCCCTCCCCCCAGGCCCGCGGCGCTTGTTAGGATAGCGGGAGCTGGGCCAACTACTGTGCATGGCGGCACCCTTTCCCTTAGGCGCCTGCAACCACTGATGGCCTGCCTTCCCTCCACGCAGCTCGGTTACGGACTCTGTTCTTGTGCAAAGGTAACTTTCTTTGCTTCAGAGCCACCCTCCAGTGCCCAGCTCACAAGGTTATCCTCCACCATCGAACCTCCTCGCAAACAGGATGGCCTCTGGCTCCTCGAGACGCCCAGGGCCCCCGCTGCAGGGGGCTGCTCCCTCCTCCCGGAGCGGCAGATCCCATCTTGCTTGCAGCCTGCAGATGGCCCTTTGCCGAGATGCCCGTGATCTGGGTGCAAAGCCTGACCTCCCGACCCCGGGATTCCGACCATTCTGGAACTGAACAGGACCAACGTGAAAGTTCCAGAGGGCTTTCGCGTTATAATGCCTTTAGAATATATAAACTCAGATAACATCCATTGTAAAAGGAAATTCCTTTCATCTGTTATTCACCCAGATGTTTCCTGAGCCCTTGTTATGGGCTAGGGGCTCCCTCCACACCCCCAAACAGGCCTGCCATCATTCCGGTGGGAGGGCAGGTGGACAGGCGACAATTTCAGAGGCTTGTGAGAAGGTGGTGTTACAGCAAAGAGGAGAAGGAGGGAACAGGGGAAGCTAGCGGACGTCCAGGGACGCATGTTTCCATTACGCACAGCTCCGGATGGGGGCCCCATGCGCGGGGAGCACAGGGAGGCTAGGGATCTGGAGTGAGGCAGGGAGGGGCGGGTCCCTGGGAGAGATTCCCAGTGGGGCAGGCGTGGGGTGCAGGCAGAGGCTCCCTGCCGAGGAGTCACCTCTGTGTCCAAACTGGTGAGATTCAGGGCCCTTTTCCTTCTGGGTTTGCCGTGGAGACAGGATCAAGCATCCAAATTCTGCCTGCAGCTTCGTGGCCGGCCCTGAGCTAGACCCTTGCCCTCTCCGGGGCCTTGGCTTCCTTATCTGTACAGGGAAAGAGAGAGTCTCTAGATCTGCTCCCGACAAGCTTCAATCTCCGCATGCCCCTTTTCCAAGGTCAGAAACGACTAACAAAAAAGTAGAGGAAAGTACACAACCGAGGGAGCCAGTCCCAGGACCCATGGGAGGGGAACCGAGCATGCCTCGGATGGCAGGTGGGAGGCCAGACCTGCAGGGACTCAAGGCAACAGCAGTCTTTTCTGCCGGCAAAACCACTGGCCTCAGTCGCTCACACGCACATGCACACACGTATACACACGCACATGCAAAAGTGTATACACGTATGTGCATGCATGTGCACACACGCTCCCATAAATTCGTGCACATAGCTAGAAAGACATATCACACAACAGGGTACTGGTTGTTTCTGGGTAGTCTGATTAAGGTTAATTTAATTGTTTTTCCTTTTTTTATATTTTCCAAAATTCGTACGATGAACTAGTCTTTTGTCATCGGGGGCAAAAAAATAAAGCCTGCTTTTTTTTTTCTGAAGTCATGCTTGTACCTACGTACAGACACATAAAGCAGGAACATAAAAATCCCCCAGCTCCGCAATCAGCCTACAATCATATCTGCTCTCGAGAAGTGATGGTAATTGGAGTTCGCGCATCCGTGCATTAAACCGACGCGCAGGGACCTGGTGGGGGCAGGGTGAGGATATGAAAATTAATGAGCGGGGGCCGGGGGGGTGGAATATAGTGACAATCAGTCTGCAGGGTCCTTTAATACAGCAAGGATGCTTCTGCCGGCTGGGATCCGAGCCATCAAGACCAGACCTTAACCTCCACCGAGACGCCCTTGGTTGGAAAAAGGCACTTAACAGAAATAGCTCCGAGAAATGCTTTCCATTCTCTTCTGCCTACTCTAGCTTCTCAGAAACACACCTGGAAGCTTTTCTTGGTCACGTGGTTGACTGACAGCAAACATGGCGGCAAGTCACCGCCCCCCATAACCCCCCACCCTCGCTTTCCCAGGGGCCCCTGCAGCTCCTCCCAGCCAGGCTGGAATCCAGACTTAGGACCTGCTTTGAGCGAGTGTCACAATGCAAAGAAGATGCTATATGGCCAGGTCTGAGCCTAGGCTCAAGAAGTTCTCGAAGCTTCTGGAAACCCTGCTCACCTCCCGCTGACAAAGACCAGTCCAGTCACCTCCAGGGCCTCAGCCACCCCAGTCCGCAGCCGATGGCCCTCAGGCCCCAGTTTTCTGGCCAAGGACCTACAGCGGAGCCCGGCCTCACACACGGGCTCCCAGGGTCGTGAGCTAGAGGAAGGGCTACGGTCTTAAGTCACGCAGCTGCGGGGTGCTTTATTGCATAGCAATAGCTAACGATTGCCGTCACGAACGTCCCTGGGCAAGAAAACCTTGGCTCGATTTTTTTCTTTATTTTTTAAGATTTATGTATTTATTTGAGACGGGGGGCGGGTGGTGGTGGTGGTGGTAGAGACAGAAGGAGGGAGAAGGAGAATCTCAAACAGCTCCCTGCTGAGCACAGAGCCCAACGTGGGGCTCTATCTCACCACCCAGAGATCGTGATCCAAGCTGAAACCAAGAGTCGGACGCTTAACTGACCGAGCCACCCAGGCCCCGCAACCTTGGCTCAGCCTAAACTGGCCCTCAGAGGATTTTGTTCTAGACTCTAAGTCTTTGGCTAAGGGAGCTGTTCTCCCATGCGGGGCATCTGGGGTCTTCAGGTCCACCATGGGGCCTTTCGGAGGTCTGGTGCTAATGGCAGGTGAAGGGCCACAAATAATATCTTGTCAACAAGCTTTGCATCTCTTGATTATTGTTAAAGTTGCTATTTATTTCTAAATTACAAAAGACCTGCATGCAATCTCAGATTTGCTAACCCGATCCCTTTGGTGGGTTTCTACACACTCACATTCTTAGGTCCATATCTCCATATAATTTTGTGTTAGGATATTCTTTTTCTTTCCAAAAAGAGTTGTCTATTTTTACCCTTAACAGTAGACCTTGGAGAACCTTCCAGAGCCAAAATTATAGATGTCTCTCCTTTTTAACCAGCGACATATGAATGTGCCGTCTATCTAGCTATTCCTCTGTTGGTGGGTTATTCTGGACTATTCGCTAGAACAAGGCTCATCTCTCTGGGCACCTCACCGGTCCCTCTAGGTTGGAAGCAGAAACATGGACTCAACGGCCAAGAAAGAATTTTAAAGGGAAGACAGCAGCAGAAGGAGACTTCCCCAAATCCACAGACCAATGAACCCCGCTTCCTGCAAAACCCAGCTCAGCGCCCCCTTGTCCTGTGTTTTCTGGTTCCTGTCACCTGCCTCCTCTCCTGGGCTCCTTCCCTTCTTTTCCCACAGCCTCAAGCGTACTTAGCATGAGACTCCTCAAATCGTGTTATCTTTCCGGCTTTAATCTAAAAAGCATGTGTGCTGAAGTTGCTCTATTTTTCTAGAGGGGGAAAAAAATCCCTCCCTGTTAGCCTAAGTGATTCCATCTTGTCTAAGCAGCCATTTTGTTGTGAACACAAGCTGACCTTGCCCTAAGGGAACAAAGTCAGCCTGGAGGAACTTACTTAGAAAGCTAAGTCCAGGACACCAGTGGAATGTGGTCTGTTGGCTTCTGATGACAGTTCCCCAGAAGAACAAGGGCGAGTCAGGCCAGGTGGGGGTGTCCAATCAGTAAAGGACACATATGCCACCTCCCTCAACCCCACTGCTCCTGAAGTCAGGTCAGGTGGAGACGCCCAACCAGTAAAGAACACATATGTAACCCCCCCTGACCCCACTGCTTCTGACCAATAAGGATAAGCTCACAGTCGGTTTGCAGTTTTGCCCTATAAAAGATAGCCTGTAAGACTAGGCGGGGTCACTTTCTGAATCGAGACGACCCTGACCGGCCAGTATGATTCTCCATGCTTGGTGCGAAATAAAGCTCTGTTTGACCTTCGCTTTGTATCAGTCTCGTTCCTTTGATCACGGACCCTAACACTCCCCCATTTACTTATTCTTGTGCCCTTAATTTTTTTTTTTCTGAGTCAGCAGTCTTGCATTAAAAAAAAAAAAATTCTACCGTTGCGTTATAGAAAAAACACCAGATCCTTCTGGGAAGAAGACTATAAAAGGAATCGCAGAAAAGATGGGAGACGCAATATGCACAGAAGTAAGTATAAAAGAAACCCAAACAGAAGAAAGGAAGCAGATAAGAGGTAACCGGACAGTAAAGACGTACCAAGCACCCTCGCCCTGTAAGGCCAGGAGCCTGGAGCCTGTTTCTGGACGGCGAGGGCTCTGGACCCCTTGCCGACAATGGGGACGGCAATGTACCCTTTTTCTGGCGGTCATGAGAACCCAGTGATGTTCTCAGGGTCTCAGGGGTCAGGCGTGTGGCTACTGGCCTCCACACAAAATGGCCCAAGTGGCCTCAGCTCTGCTCCCACAGTCCCATCCCCCGACTCCCTCCACGGTGCTGAGATCAGAACACAGGTCAGCTGAGCAGAGCCCGTCTCCAGCATCAGACATTCCTAGGCCTGAGTTTTGGCTCTGTCCTTGGGGGCGTGGTGCACAAATGCCCTCTGACCCTCACTGTCCTCCTTGCACAGGGTGACGCTAATAAGGACAGCATGTAGTCCCCGGGAAGGAGGGAGGGAACAGTTCTTTCTGCCAACAACTTGAGGTCCAGAAGCCACCCGAGGACTTCGTCAAAGTCACATGCTCCAAGGTGGCAAAGAACCCGGTCCAGGGGGACATGCGGGGCACGTGGGCATGACCCCCACGCAGCAGGGCCCGAGCCCCTTTGCTCGGTCACGGCTCTCCATCTCCACCCCTGCCCCTGACCTGGCATGCCAACGTGGACAGGCCTAGACTAGCCTGGAGCCGGCTGCGACCACGCCCCCGAGCCTCTCCATTGTTTCCTCTGTTTCTGGAGGCCCTGCCTCCCACCAGTGGTGTTCTGATTCTGTGGGGGGGAGGGGGGGCGGAGGGGCTGGTTCAGCAAGTGTGCAGGGGTGAAACCCATGCCCCGGAGAGGAGGCCACACTCTGCCTCCTCCCCAAGCCTCGGTTTCACTCTGCGTCTCTGAGCTTCCTTCTCCCACTGGTGCTTCCTTCTGTGAACTCAGGCCCCAGCCTGCGCGAGGCCCCCAGCGCTGATCCCCAGACCCTGCGACCTGCCAGGCTCGGCCGTCCACATTCCCACCAAGGTCACGGCAAGCTCCTCCAATCCCCTCGCAAGAAGGAGACGCTCAGATGAAATGAGAAAGTGTCTCCCTTTTAGGGAATCAGTGCTGCTGTTTCCTTTAAAACCATAAAAGGCAAAATAAGGAAGAAAAAATATATAAAAAGCTCCATACCAATATGTTCCGAGACCGTAAGAGATACTTCACTTCTGTTCCAGTTTCCTCGACTGTAAGATGACAAATCCGAAGCCAAGTTTGCCAAGCCGGAAACTGAGGCCCAGAGAGGGCTGACGTGGCCAGCAGAATCCACAGCCGGCCGGCTCTGCTCTGAGCCCCTGAGGCTGCCCGTCCTCAAGGCCAAGGTCCTGGAGCTATGGCCTGGGCTCCCCTCCCTAGCAGGCCTCACGCCCTACCCTCCATGTGGCAGCTGACAACCAAGGGGGCGGGGGGGGGGGGGGAATGTCAGAATGAAAGGGGTTTTGGGGGAAGGCATCCTGTAAGAAGTATTTTTTTTTTTTAGATTTTATTCATTTATTTGACACACAGAGAGAGATGACAAGTAGGCAGAGAGGCAGGTGGGGAGAGAGGGGGAAGCAGGCTCCCCGCCGAGCAGAGAGCCGGATGCGGGGCTTGATCCCAGTACGCTGAGATCATGACCTGAGCCGAAATGCGGGGCTCGATCCCAGTACGCTGAGATCATGACCTGAGCCGAAGGCAGAGGCTTTAACCCATTGAGCCACCCAGGCGCCCCTGTAAGATGTATCTTTAACTGCATGACATCCTCTGGTTCGCATATCCTAGCCCCTTCCACAGCAACATTCATTTGACTTTCTGCGCATTCTGTTCTATGAATTCACCTTGAACCCAAGTGAGAAGGTTGTCTAGGAGGAACATTAACATTTGACAAGATGGTGGAATGTTTGGTTTTTTTTTTGGCATCCTCAGGCTTCTGGGCAATGACACGCGGGTTTGGGTGGTGACCCAGCGGTGGCGGCCCAAAGGGACCGCACTAAGATGGGCCCCCTCAGACGTGGGGGCTATTCTTTTGGCCGACACGGCCCCATCTGCAGGGGGGAGGTCCCCTAAGTTGCTCAACGAGAAGAAGAAAAGCAGAAGATAAAACCTTAATTCAAACAATTTCACTTCTCATGAGCCACTGTGACCTGGAAACACGGGAGAAAACAAAGTTAAAACGACGTGCACATTAGCCATACTCTGTTCTTTACGAAAGGGAAAAGGAGTTGGTTAAGAAAAAAAAAAATTAGAAAGGCTTAAATATTTGTCCACAGGTTCCTAGAAGATAAGACTGCCTCCTAACCCAGCCTGCCTTCCTGTGTCTCACCCCCTCCCCATCAGACACCGCAGTGGTCTCAGCCAAGGGCATGATTTCAGGGTTGTGAGCTTGAGCCCCGTGTCCAACACCACACTCAGCAGGGAGTCAGAGATTCTCTCCCTCTCTGTCTCCCTCTGCCCCTTCCCTGCCTTCTCTCTCAAATAAATAAATAAATCTTAAAAAAAAAAAAAGATACTTTCTATCACTGCTGTTAATGGAAAACCAGTTACTTCCCATAAACAGAGACTGTCAGAGACTGCTATTTGCCTACCCAGTACCTATTCTCTCCTTAGTAACTTAAACTCAATTGTATTGAGTTTGGCAATGTACCTGGCTAAAGCATTCTATCTCCCAGTCTCCCTAGTAATTAGGGGTGGCCATGTGACCAAGTTTTAGTCATTAAGATAGAAGATAGAAGAGGAAGTTGATATATGGAACTTTCAGTAAACCTTCTTAATAAGAAGTTAGCCATTATTTCTGATGTCTGAAACATACGTGTGATGTGATGACTGGAACTCTAGCAGCCATTCTGAACCAAGAGGCCTGATGTTCTAAGAGGAGCGGAGCGGATAGAAGAAAGCTGGTTTCTTGATAATACAATGAAACCATCATCTCGGGGTATGTTAAACATGTCTTTTATTCTGCTATTTTGAAGTGTGGGGCCTGACCAACCCTCAGGAAACTCCCCCTCCTGGGAGTTTCTAGCCAATTCCTAGAGAATACCAAACAACTTGCTTTTGAGGGCACCTTTCATATGCAAACTAACCGATACAGAGCCCACTTCCTGCTACCACCTCCAATCTCCTTTGTCAGGCTCTCCCATTCCAGGCCAATATCCCCCTGCCCTAATCACTCCAGAGTCAGGTATCAGACCACTAGGGAACACTCCTATGCCCCAGAGTCATAAAATTATTCAAACTAGCCAATCCTAAACCCGCTTTACCCTGCCTTACCCATTCCTTCCCATGGAAACCACAACAAAAGCTCCTGCCCCCAGGTCCCACCGCTGTAATAATAAAACCAACACTTAAAACAGGGGCTCAGAGGGGTGCCTGGGTGGCTCAGTGAGTTAAAGCTTCTGCCTTAGGCTTGGGTCATGATCTTGGGGCCTGGGATCGAGCCCCGCATCGGGCTCTCTGCTCAGCAGGGAGCCTGCTTCCCCCTCTCTCTCTGCCTGCCTCTCTGCCAACTTGGGATCTCTCTCTGTGAAATAAATAAATAAAATCTTTAATAAAAAAAACAAACAAACATGGGCTCAGAATATTTCCAGACTTGTTTTCAGTGAGAGGGAAAGTAACTTTTTCTTGCTTAATCCACCGTCATGACTAATCTCTGTTCTAGCAGCCAAATTTAATTCCTAACTCGTATGGAAATCATAACATAAATATATATGACTTAAACAGAGATCGCCTGTGTCCTATTTAAAATCACCTTGAGTTCCACCCCCCCCACCCCCCCACCCCCGATGGTTCAGGTCTAGGTCAATAGCAGGACGGGTCCCAGGTCTTTTCTAGGGAGACATCCCTCAGCCCTGTTCTTTGTCACAGGTTATGGAGAATCCTCCCATCAGGTGAGGAATATAATGTCCCCAACCTGTGAATGTTGGGCTTGGCCATATGACTTGCTCTGGGCAGAACTGATGATGGATAGTCTGAGCCTAGACTTTAAAAAGCATCACACGGGGGCGCCTGAGTGGCTCAGAGGGTGAAAGCCTCTGACTTCGGCTCAGGTCATGATCCCAGGGTCCTGGGATGGAGCCCTGCATCCCCCATCAGGCTCTTGCTTGGTGGGGAGCCTGCTTCCCCCTCTCTCTCTGCCTGCCTCTCTGCCTGCTTGTGATCTCTCTCCCTCTGTCAAATAAATCAATAAAATCTTAAAAAATGAAAAAATAAAAAGCATCCCACGATTCTATCATTCTCTTGTGTCCTGGACATCACTGGCCAAAGGAGGAGGAGAGACAGGTGGAGAGAACTGGAAATCAACTGACCTACAAACATAAAACAAAGTTGCTGTCTTCAGCTGGTCAGTTTTTGAAGACTTCG
>CM052799.1:51213303-51224625 GCA_028533885.1 Nasua narica | reverse complement strand
ACCCCCCCCCCCCCCCCCCCCCCGCCGAAAGATAAAGCCCCTGCAGAGCCTTGGGGTAAGCTGAAGAAGCTGCAATGGTATCGCAAAGTTGGGGGAGGAGTCCTGCTAATGAGAGAGTACCCCCTGATGCCCATCAGGGTAGGTCTGAACCCAAGCTCACCCTGACTGGGCTGCAGCACCCACACAGTGCTTGGGAATGGCCAGCTGGCCAGCTTCCTGCATCTCTGATGTAGGAGAGCAATGCATGCTTGCTGCTACTTGGTCAATGCCTAGCATACTGGCAGGTGCTTAGTATGTGCTATCGCAGCAAATCTGTACAACAGACATGTGGGTCTTTTGTTTTACAGACGGGAACACTGAGGCTCCCTGGGCCCTACATGAGCTGTTCCTTATCTCTTCTGTCGCATCTGCCACTCCCCTTCCTCCCCCTGTGTCCCCTGTCTCCTGACTGCTCGTCTCATGAGCCTGAGAGTCTCCTACCTCAGGACCTTTGTACTGGCTATTCCCTCTTCCCCTCTAACGCCCGTTGCTCCTCTTCCCCTCCCTTTGTCCGACTGCCATTTTCCCAGGGGGACCGGCCTATTCGGAATGGCACCCAGCCCCCACTGCACTGTCCTGCTCTACCCCTCTTTTGGTTTTTCTCCCTGACCCTTACCTCTAAGTAACAGACTCTCAAGTCATTCGTTCCTGCTGAGGGTCTAACAGCGGCAGGGATTTTTGTCTGTCTCCTTCACAGAGGTGGGCAGGTGCTCCACAAACGACAGAGGAATAATCCACAGAGTGAGGCTTGGGGGTGTGAAAGACATTGCAAATGGTCAAGAGCAAGAACTCTTCCCAGCAAATTGAACCCCCACAGTCTGCCTGATCGCCTTGCACAATTAAACCTACAGCCACACTTCCCTTCCGAGAGCACTCCATTGTTTGCTCTGAAAGACAAAGTGTCAGTCTCTTTCCCTAACAATTCCGCAGGTGGAGGGAGGAGAATGGGAGAAGTGGCAATTTTCTTTTCTCCCTCTTGCTTTTTCAAAAAGGCCTTAAGAATGAGATAAATTTTATGGGAAAAGACAGTCGATCTATCATGTCAATGACAAGCTATTACTAAAGGGGAAATAGCATCCTTGAAGATGTGAGTGTAAATAAATGTCACTCCTGGATTTGGGAGGCCCCGGGGCAGCGATTTCGCACAGCACCCCTGCTCTGTGACGCGGGCAGCTGTAACACCACAGGCCAGGTGGGTCTCAACCCTGTCTTGAGGCCCCCGGCTGATGGGCCACTGTCTCAAACCTCTCCAGGCCCATCCTCAGCCCCTCTTGGCCCCTGCCCCCCCCCCCCACATGGATGAAAAAACCCAGCACTGTGCCTAGCACGTCTGCGTCTACCTGTGGCGCTTTGGATATCGTGACCGTGGATGTGTTCCCACATCTCATCTCACCTTCTGCTCTGAGGGGCTTTTTTTTTTTAGCTCTTAGAGACGCTGGCGTTTTATTGTTTCGAGCCTAGAGAGCCTGACGATTTCAAGGGCTCTGGGTTGGTGGGTCAGAGGGGAGGCGGGGAGGGGGGGGCCTGCCCCAGAGCCCCACCTGCTCCAAGCAGCTCGGCCCCTCCCCCCTCCCTGCGCCCAGGGGCCTTGGAATCTGTCCCTTTGGCCTTCAAACGATGAGCTGTGGACGATTCCTCTCCTTTTTTGGTAAGAGAGAAAGTTCCCACTGAATAAACCCTCTAAGCGATTTTTCCGATCCCGTGACATCTGTACAATAACCAGGAAAAGAAATCATTATTATTATGGTGCCTAAATAATCCAGCACTTCTCCCCAGCTCCAGGAAAAGAGACAGCTGGCCCCCGCCTCTCGAGCTCAAAGTCTTTGCTGGTGGCCCTGGCCTGAAGGCACCGGAGGAAGGAACGCAGTGCAGCGGCGGTGGCCGGTGGCGTGGTAGAGACAGATCCACCTTCCAGATGAGAGCAGACCCGAGGGAAGGGGCAGCACCGTGTTGATGGCATGCAGATTTGTCCCGAGTTCTTTGATTCAAGGTTTCTAGGGGAATTCTCCGGCTCCTTACACAGACGGGAAAACTGAGGCTCAGAGAGGTCAACTGACTGGTTGCAGCCACACAAGCAGAAACAGAGGGCCAGCCCTGAGCCCAAGTCCTTCAGCCTCCCTCCAGGGGAGTCCCTTAGGGGACCTGCGGCTGAGCTCAAGCCCACAGCAGGGAGTCAGCCCCTGGGTGAGGCCCGCAGGAGGCACTCTCGTGCCTGCCCCTGCCGGTGGAGGAGCTGAGACATGGGGGCGAAAGCGCTGTTTCTACACCTGGCTTCAGCCCTTGCCACTGTGCGGGTCCCTTGGCTGGGCTCAGGTGCCACCCCTGGGAGTCTGAGCATCTCTGAGCAGAGCCTTGGCAGAAGGTGCGCACCGGGGAGCTGGCACTGCACCCCGACAGACTGCGCGTCACGAGCTATTCCTAGAGCCGCTCTGGGCTTCTGTCAGATGGTGTAGACACCCCAGGGCACCTGCAGGGGGCTGTGCGACAAGCCAAGCTGCTGGGGCGGGGGCGGGGCACAGCACCAAGAGGGAGCCTCGCCACTTGGACTGAGCCTGCTGCGTAGGCGCCCCGCCCCAAAAAGGTCTTCGGAAAGTGAAAATGGCAGCAAGGCGAAAGAGCACAGGGATTGGAATGGGGTTGGCACTGGATGGCTGTGTAGCCTGGGACCAGGTACTCTGCATTTCTGAGCTTGCTTCCTCAATGGGCACACTGCCTGCCTCGCCACATTGTTGCAAGGATTAAACAGGGTGGTGATCCATGGAAAAACTACCAGCACAGAGATGACAGATTTTCCCAGGTGGTAAAGTGTTACTTGGTTTTCTTTAAATAGGGCCCATCCTCTGGTCCAAATGCATACACACAGGTGTGCAATGCTCTAGTCTGGACTGGGGGCAAACCCAGAGAAAACACTGTTTCTATCAAAATGCCTTGAAATGCACTCACAGAGCAGCTATTGTACCCTGGGACCCCAGAAGGGTGCAGAAATCCGTAAGCCTGGGTTGGTTGGTGTTCTCCGAGCACTTAGTGCCATAGGGAGGGACGCTCGGGGAGAGAGGGAGCCACGTGGACGCCGAGGGCCAGACTGCCCTGCTTTCTGGAGCTCTCCAGGCAGACCCGCTTCTTCGTTGTGGCTGCACAGCGGTTGCTGGCTTGGTTCAGGGCTGGGGTGAGATGCTATGAGTGAGGGGGGTGTCCCTTCTCCAGCAGGCAGTGCCACCCGCTGCCCGACCTCTGCTTCCAAGTTTGGGGTAGAAGTCCGCGGATTGGGGGAGGAAGCAACTTTCTGCATGCACGGCTCTGTGGAATGGCCTAGAACACTGAGAGCACAGGCTGTCAGGCTCCATCCCTGCCACTTTCTGCTGGGTCCATGTGTTACATCAGTCACTCAGATACAATAGCCCATGATGCGGGTGCGGTTGGTCTCGCTGTGTGCAGATGAGAAAACTGAGGCCCAGAGCGGCCTCGTGCACAGCCAGTCTGTGGCTGAGCAGGGTTTGGCTCCAGGGCTCAAGGCAGGGCCCCTCAGGCCACCTTGGGTCTCTCATGTCCTATCTGCTCACTTCTATCCTGCTTCTCAGGGCTGGCCTCTGGGGGCTCGGCGCTGCCCCATCTTCACACACAGGGCTCCTCATTCTCGAAGATTTCGGACAAGCATCGAACATGCATGGCACCCCAGGCTGCTTGCCAAGGAGCTCTAAATGCACCTCAGCATCCCAGGCAAGGTTGGGGTCCCTGGGTTGGCTTTAATTTTTTTTCTTTGACCACTAATAGGAGAGAAATCATGGCACTATAGTGAGAATTCATGGAGCCACGGGCTAGAGTCCTGCGCCTGGCCCTCCTGCTCCTGGCTCGGCCCGTCGTCCATAAGCAAAGACGGAGACCTCTCCACCAGCCCTGGAAACAACTTGTGGAAATAAATTTAGCAAGAGCTATGAACACCCTCAAGAAGGGTGTTGGAACGGTGCAGCTACGTACTTATTTTTTCCAAGCCGGTAACATGTCTACTTAAAAACTACCCCCAGACGCTGAGGAAGCCCCTCGCCTGCTGTCACGAGGTCTGTTTCCACCCCTCGCGCCCTCGCCCGCGTTCTCCTGGCCCGCCCTGCCAATTGGCAGCGCGGCGGACGGTTATTTTTAGTTCTCGGTGGGCCAGCCCTTCCTGGTCATGTGCTGCTTGAGCTCCCGCTTCAGGAAGGCTCACAAGCCGGAGATGCCCCCTCCCCCAGGCAGCCCCTGCGGTCCCCTGAGGCATCCGGTGCAGGCCTGGCAGAGCGGCAGAGCCTCTCCCAGAAACACCTTCAAATGCAGTGAGCCGTGGCCCTACCTGTTTCCAAATCTCTTGGAGTAGCTTCTTTTTCTGGTCCCTCTGCTGCCAGAGTTATTTTGAATGTTCATTTACAAAAGGGCGTTGGTGGCCATTTCCAAGCCTGGGAGATGCCCAAGGACCTGTTCCTGGGAAGCTGGAGTCCAGACCCAAGCCTGCCGTTTGTTGCCCAGGACCTCGAACCTGCACCTGCCGCCCCCCATCCTCTGGCAGAGGAGAGGGGCCTTCCTTGCAGGTTCACTACAGCTGGGTGCTTTGTCCGTGACCAATAAGTGATTGTCGTTATGATCGTTATTTCAGCCTCGGTTAGGAGCACGCTGTGAGCATACGCATCGCTTGCTGACCTGCTCCCCAGGTCAGGTCCTGCCCTAAGTGCTTTTCAGATGGTAACTCACAGGGGCTCTGCCGCCAGGATGGTTCCACCTCGCGGGTAAGGAAATGGGGGTCCTCCGGGATCTGGTCCTTGGCCATGCCCTGCAGCTAGTGAGTGCCAGAGCTGGGATTTGAACCCGGGTGGTCCCTCTGGGGTCCCTCTCACCCTGGGCCGCCCCTCCACGTATCCTTGGTCTCAGCGCGTGCTTCAAGAGGCCACATGGCCCTCCCTTACCGATTAAGGACCTGTGTGTGTTTCACCGGACAGGAATGCCTGAAGGACAACACTCAGTATTTGCAGATGGGATTAGTTTTATAATCCAAGGTAATTGTTACCTAAGCCGGGGGCAGACTGTTTAAATTTAGAAGGTGCCCGGCACGTGGCAGGGGGCAGCTGGTCTCGTGGAGCCTGCTACCGTGCACGAGCTGTTGCGCCCTCGGCGTTGCTCTCCTAGGCCTGCCGCACGTGCACCCAGCCAGGGAGCAGGCGTGCCGGGCTCTAGAAGGCGCCTCATCTCCAAAGCGGGCTTCTAAGGCACCCGCGGGGGCATCTGCTGGAGCGCTGACTAAGGGTATCATAAAATGACTGTTAAAGGCATCAGCCTTCCTGACAGCCCGAAGCTACTCTGGACACTAAAAATGCCTGGCCAGCATCCAGCTGTTGTGAGCTCTTTGAGCTCAAGGCCAGCCCTGATTCAGCTGCAGTGGGAACCTCCGATGCGCCCAAGGCCTTTGGGCACGCCCAGGAGTGTGCCCTCCGCTTCCTGGGGAGCCTGCTGTGGCCAAGGCTGCCCGGGGTGTGAACCCTGCCCCGATCCAGGTGGGGACCTCCGCCGTCCAAGCACAGAGCCTTCCCAGACAAGTCTGGCTACGACCGGGCGCAGACCCGGGGTGGGGGGTGGGGGGGTGGGGGGAGGCTCTTCCAGTTTCTTTCTTTCCCCCTTCCACACCTCTATCCCTCCCATTGCTCCCGTGTCCTGAAAACTCCCAGAGATGGAACCCTACTCGACAAGGGGTAGGACGCTGTCCTCAGGGAACTGCTAAGCTCATTTATTTCACAAAACCATTACACCTCCCCCCCAGTAAGGGACCAGAATCTCAGCTGTGCTAGGGGAACAGGAAGAAAGAAAAGACAAGGTTCCAATGCTGGGGGAAATGCTGGAGGAATTAGGAGTCTAGCAGGGGAGGCCAACGTATGAACAAATAACTAAAAAAACACCGTGGGAGAAGAGCTATCCTGGAGCGAATAAAAGATGACACAGGGGCACGGAGGGCAAAGAAGGGAAGGAAAGCTGCAGGGAGAGGTGAGCTGGGCCTGCAAGCTGGGCTCCGTGGGCACGAGCAGGCCAGCGGTGGCCGCGGGAGGTGGCCAGGTCCCTGGGGAGGCTGCAGCCCAGGTGTGGGCACGGCCGTTGGCTAGTGTCCGCACAGATCTGTATGTTAGGAGGCGGCTGAGGCTTCCAGGGCCTTGGAAATACCCTTGGCCACTGTCGGCAACTCTGAGCTGCTTGAAGATGGTGATAGAAGTCCCGCCGCTGATCCATTCAACGGCAGCTAAGCCCTGCCTCGGAGCCCAGGTCCCGGCCATCGGTGAGGCTCTAGGCAGCAACAGGTTGTCCCCCTCCTGTGTGGCTGGACTGTCCTCCCCCCAAATCCTGCCCACACCCTGTCACCTGGTTCCCCGGCTTTGACCACCGAACTCAATGGCAGTTTCTCAGCCATGAACGCCCTGGGACAAGGGAGGGAATCCAGGGTGCCCTTCCTACCGTGCGCCTGGTGTTGTGCTTGTCCAAAGCTCAGTATGCCCGTCTTTAAAGTGGGATGACATGCCTATGGCTCCTGGTGCCAGCCTGTGACAAGGAAGCTCACTCCCGCGTGCCGCCCCTGCCTCTGCACCTTTGCCTAAGGGGGCCTGTTCTCCCACCCACCCCTGCCTGGGGGGTAAGCGCCACGCAATGGAAGCCTCAGCCCTCATGGGGTCGTCCCTCCTGTAGTCGTCCTCCCTCCCGGGCTATCTCGAGGGCCACCTGCCTCCCTTGGAGTTGGCGAGACTCCTGAGGACGTGCGCCTCGAGCAAGGGCGGGGTCCGTCTGAGTTCTGGGTGTCCCATCCCCCAACAGGCCCTCCTGGGTCGCGCCCCTGCCTGTTTGCTGAGGCGACCCTCACTTGGGCCAGCTGTCCTCCCTTCTCTGTCTTGATGCGGGAAAACCCCACTCCGGCACGCTAAGGGAGGAACTCGGGGAGAACGTACTCTCCTTCAAGAACGTGCACATGGCCGACTCCCGGGACTCTGTGAAGCCTAAGGAAGGAGAGCGGGTGTGACACATCTGCGAGGGGAGGGGGGCTCAGAACAGGGGCTCTGGGACTGCGGGCCTCTAGGACCTGCGGACCTGTCCTCTGCTCCCTCGTCTGGGGACCGGGCCCCCAGACGCCAAGGCTAGTCTGCCGTGCAGAATGCGTGAGATGATGAAACGCCCAGAGTTAGCAGCAGCCCACCGTTAGCATCCCCTCGGTAACTAACGCCCAGCCCTGTGTCTCGGGGAACAGGGCGGGTGGCGCTTGGGGCGTTCACAAGCTCTGCTCACCTGTGACAACTGTACCTACTGAAGGTCACACAGGCAGTGTTTCAAAAGCCTTTTGCGCAGTCAGGAGTACAGTAACTATTAATAAAATATTAATTGAATGCAAATATCATCTCATCCCGTGATGACTCTTAAAAGAATACCCCATGACACAAGTCACGTAACATCCGCTTTTCAAATCTGGAAACGACCCTCGGTCAGGGTCAGACTCAGGTTTTTCTAGGACTATGAAGTCACCCCGCCATAGCCAGAAACTATGGAGTCCCTAAGGTGAGCCGGCCCCCTTCATGGATAATCTCACTTAATCCTCTTACTCCCGATGCTCCTAGCATCAGGATAGGTAGAGACTTTGATCTTCTCTGCTGTAGATGAGAAAACGGAGATTCCGAGAGGTTAAGTAACTTGCTTGGGTCACACAGCAAGTGAGTGGCTGAATAGACTCGAACCTGGGTCTTGCAGGCACCAAGGTCTACATTTTTTGTTCTCCTTCCAAATATAACCTATGTATACACTCTAATTATATACATCTTTTCTCAGTTCCTGAACCACGCCAAAGAGCGTCCGTGGTGCTGAGAAGAATTTCCTTCCCTAGAATTATTCAGTCTTTTTTTTAAACATAGCATCACATATAAGTAATTTCACTTTTCTTTCCTCCTCCAAGTGACTCATTTGAACACTTCAGAAATTGTGTCTTCCAGAGACACAAAATGATGTCTGTTTTCTCCTTAACCAGAGAACCTTAAATATTTCCGTCTCTGGGGCCGTGTGAATAATTTTGAAATGAATGAATACTCCCTTGGGGTAAATTCCTTTTGAAAAATAACCGGGTGGTAAATTATCAGGCCAACTCCAGCACGGAGATGACTTTCTGGAAGCTTCCATTTGACTTCTGAAGCCCCTAACACAAACTCCTGACTCGGGATTCAGACTACAAACTCACCTGTAGGCCTCAAAAGGGCAAGTGGCTTTTGTTGCTTCCATAAAGCAGAGCAAACAACGTGCCTGATTCCCATACAAAGAAGTCACTTTCTACATTTCTGACAAAATGAAATCAGGGGCTTGCTTTTGGCTCAGGTCCTGATCTTGGGGTCCTGGGATCAAGCCCCGCGTTGGGCTCCCTGCTCAGCGAGGAGTCTGCTTTTCCCTTTAGCTTGACCCTTCCCCCCACCATACAAATAAATAAAATCTTAAAAAAAAAGGAAAAGAAAATATTACATTTCAAACATTAACTATATCTACACTGTAGCTTAAAGAAAATTGTACATAAGAAATATCTGCAGTGAACCAACCCCGTTTCTCCTCGCAATCGTCCGCTTGAATCACAATGTCTGGGGTCGGGGTCTGGCCATCCGGGTTTCTGCAAGCCTCCTGGGACACAGCTATCCACTGGAGTTTGAGAACCTTGCTTCCTCTCATTCTATCCCACAACCACAATATAATCTCATTATTATTATCGCATCATTTTATAGACGAGCAAACCGAGGCCACGGAAGTTTTTTCGATTTTGTTCAAGAAAGACGCAAGTGGTCAAATAATCTCATGTCAGATATTTATACCCAAGATGGAAGGTTTGGGTGTGATTACCTGTGAATGAAGGAGGAAGAGGAGGGAGAGAAGGAGGGAAGGGAACTGCAAAGCCCTCTCAGGATACGGAGGGCCCACAGTCACCCTCCTTCGCCTGCCACCCAGGGGCGAGTTCACAGTGGCCCGTCCTGGGACCTGGGCCCCTGAGGTCCTCATAGCAAAACGCAACTCCCTCCATTGTTCTCACGTGCATATTTACTAAAGCCAAAAAAAGTTGACACATTTTTCAAACATTTCAAACAAAAATCTATTACCGTAACTGCTGGCGACCGATTTTTAGAATAGGTCCAGCAAGGGACCTTGACTCAGAACTGTCTCCCTGTATGGAAAACACGCATATCATCTTTCCCCCCTGAATTTCCTAAACACCCTTCGTGGGACTGGGTAGAGCCCCCTCACGAACAGAACAGGGCAAAACTGCCGCCCACAAGCCTTCCCTCAGAGCTTCCTCTTCTCACACAGCCCAGCAGAGTTACCAAAAAATAAAACAAACAAACGCCCTTTAACACTTTCCCACAAATATTTGCAGATAATTAAGTCACTGTTAATCAGTTAAGGATGTTCTTTGATACTTCGGAAATAGAAACAGAGTGGCTCGGGCCTGAGCAGATGTATTTTTCAGCTGGCCAGGACCAGAGTCGGGAGGCTGCCCCCCGGGGAGAACCCCCTTTGCAGCAGCCGGGTCACCCGGGTCCGGCTGAGATGCCCACATTGCAGGCGGGAGCCCGGTCAGTCTCCGAGGCCCTCCACCCGCAGCGGCGCCTGCCGGCGGGACCAGGGAGCCCGCCCCAGAGCCTGGCCCCTCTCCCCTGCTCACATTAGCCGCTCAGCTTACGTGGAAGGCAGAGGGGTTTCCAGTGAGTCACCGCAAGCAGCTGGTGACCGAGGGACGGCGTAAGCATGAGCCCTGGTTTTCTCAGAACTATATTTAGAATGGCACAGAAAATCCCATCTTCTGGTATTTCCACCTGTTCAGACATCCCCGAAGCTCCTTCACTTCGGTCTGCCCACACCTCTCCCTTGTTGGGTCCCGTCCCGTGACAGCTCCCAAGGTCTCCCGGTGGCCTTCCCTGCTCCCAGCAGCCAGCCTGTCCCTCCCTGCGTCAGCTCCCTCATGAGCTCCATGTACCCAGAGGGACCCATCACAGAGCCCCGAGCTTTGCAGGGTGGGGGGGGCGCCAGCTCCCCCATACGCCCCCTGGTAACTGCTGCTAAACTTCAGGGTCCAGTGAGTCCTCAGGCTCGGCTGTCTCCCGGAACATGACATAAGCATGTCGCATTGTGTGTCAACTTCTCCCCGCACGGTCTCCTCTGCCTGGAACTGTGCTTCTTAACCTTGGCTGCACGTGAGAACCCGCTGGGCTGGTTTCAAAGTCTCCATACCCCAGACGCATCAAAGACCTAAGAAATCTGAGTCTGTCTGGAGAGAGGGCCCAGGAAAAATACGGGTGTATTTTTCAAGACTCCGCAAGGATTTCAACAGGCGGTTGAGGTCAGAGTCCGCTGCTCTCAGTGATGAGGGCCTCTCTCCACACCTTGCTTCTCTCTGCAGGCTCCTACTCCTCCGACAAGACCCAGCCCCCTGCCAGCGCTCTGGGCGTTGGGTGAAGCCCGAGTACAGCTGAGACGCCACGCCCTCCTCAGCATCCCCGAGTTACAGGCCTCCCCTGTTCCGGCCTCCATCCACATCACTTACAAGCTTCGCTGGACCGTTGTCCCAATCTTGGCCACCAGACTCCAAGTTCCAGTGGCCACTCTGTTGGGTCCTCTCCACAAGGCCGAGACCCAACTGTACCCAGCGGTTATGGACACTCTTAGATGGATATTCTGCTGGGGGTGCTTAAAACATTTCTGGTCTGGTGGTTTTGGGATCACAAAGTCCTTCCTCCATCCAGCCAGCACCGGCGAGGCCTCCCCTCTCAGTCCTGGGCCCCTCCCGGCGGACGAGAAGGTCGCGGGGAGAGCAAGAGGCTGACGCGCGATGACCCAGTAAGAATGTCTCCTCCAAAGGAAGGAGTTACCATTCAGGATACTGATTACTACAGTGAAGCCGAGCATGTAATAGGGGCCGCTTAATTTTTCTGGGGAACACTCTACCATTAGCTTGTCAGTTTCTGCGTCCGTGACTCTGTCCTTGCACGACACTGAACCCAGGCCCGCTGCACAGCTGGGAAGGTTACCCGCCACTTACTGATGCTGCTAATAATGACTTTTGCACCAAAACCTTCTGAAAGAACAGAAGGATGGATGAGACAAACAGGAGGTGCTGTCATAGCCGGAAAACACAGACAATAGAAACGGTTGGGAAATGCCCCTTTCTGTGACAGACCTTGCCTGGAATGAATGAGATTTCCCAGCCTCCCTTGCAGCTAGGGGTGTAGCCCTGCGATGCAACGCCTGCCAAGGAGGCGTAGCTGGAAT